>CM038681.1:30804020-31404020 GCA_021605205.1 Aegilops longissima | reverse complement strand
AGTATATCTAGGTATGATCATGTATATAGGCATCACGTCCAAGACAAGTAGACCGAAACGATTATGCATCTACTACTATTACTCCACTCATCGTCCGCTATCCAGCATGCATCTGGAGTATTAAGTTAAAAACAGAGTAACGCCTTAAGCAAGATGACATGATGTAGAGGGATAAATTCATGAAATATGATATAAAAAAACCATCTTGTTATCCTCGATGGCAACAATACAATCGTGCCTTGCAACCCTTTACATCCTTTGGTAAGGACACCGCAAGATTGAACCCAAAGCTAAACACTTCTCCCATTGCAAGAACTACCAATCTATTGGCCAAACCAAACGGATAATTCGAAGAGACTTGCAAAGATAACCAATCATACATAAAAGAATTCAGAGAAGATTCAAATATTATTCATAGATAAGCTGGATCATAAACCCACAATTCATCGGTCTCAACAAACACACCGCAAAAAGAAGATTACATCCAATAGATCTCCACGAGAGAGGGGGAGAACATTGTATTGAGATCCAAAAAGAGAGAAGAAGCCATCTAGCTACTAGCTATGGACCCGTAGGTCTGAAGTAAACTACTCACACTTCATCGGAGGGGCTATGGTGATGATGTAGAAGCCCTCCGTGCTGGATGCCCCCTCCGACGGAGCTCCGGAACAGGCCCCAAGATGGGATCTCGTGGATACTGGAAGTTGCGACGGTGGAATTAGGCTTTTGGCTCCTGTTCTGATCGTTTGGGGGTATGTAGGTATATATAGGAGGAAGGAGTACGTCAGTGGAGCAACAGGGGGCCCACGAGGCAGGGAGCGCGCCCCCACCCTCGTGACCGCCTCTTTTGTTCCTTGGAGTAGGGTCCAAGTCCCCTGGATCACGTTCGGCGAGAAAATCACGTTTCCGAAGGTTTCATTCCGTTTGGACTCCGTTTGATATATCGTTTCTTCGAAACACTAAAATAGGCAAAAAACAACAATTTTGGGCTGGGCCTCCGGTTAATAGGTTAGTCCCAAAAATAATATAAAAGTGGAAAATAAAGCCCAATATAGTCCAAAACAGTAGATAAAGTAGCATGGAGGAATCAAAAATTATAGATACGTTGGAGACGTATCAGGCATCCCCAAGCTTAATTCATGCTCGTCCTCGAGTAGGTAAATGATAAAAAGAGAATTTTTGATGTGGAGTGATACTTTGGCATAATTTCAATGTAAATCTTCTTAATTGTGGTATGAATATTCAGATCCGGATAAATACAAATTAAAAGTTCATATTGATAAAAGAAATAGTAATATTTCAAGCATACTAATCAAAGTAATCATGTCTTCTCAAAATAGCATGGCAAAAGAAAGTTCATCCCTACAAAATCATATAGTTAGGCTATGCTTCATTTTCGTCACACAAAGATGTTCCCAACTTCTATACCCCCGATGACAAGCCAAGCAATTGTTTCATACTTAAATAATCTCAAACTTTTTCAACCTTCACACAATACATGAGCGTGAGCCATGGATATAGCACTATGGGTGGAATAGAATATAATGATGGGGATTGTGTGGAGAGGACAAAAAAGGAGAAAGTCTCACATTGACGAGGATAATCAACGGGCTATGGAGATGCCCATCAATTGATGTCAACATGAGGAGTAGGGATTGCCATGCAACGGATGCACTAGAGCTATAAATGAATGCTCAACAAAAGAAAACTAGTGGGTGTGCATCCAACTTGCTTGCTCATGAAGACCTAGGGCATTTGAGGAAGCCCATCGTAGGAATATACAAGACAAGTTCTATAATGAAAAATTCCCACTAGTATAGAAAGACAACTTATGAGACTCACTATATGAAAAACATGGTGCTACTTTGAAGCACAATATATGAGACTCACTACATGAAGAACAAGGTGCTACTTTGAAGCACAAGTGTGGAAAAAGAGATAGTAACATTGCCCTTTTTATTTATTTTCTTTTTTTGGGGCCTTTCTTTTTTTTTCTTTTTGGCCTTTCTCTTTTTTTTGGGCAATGCTCTAATAATGATGATCATCACACTTCTATTTATTACAACATAAGGATTACAACTCGAAACTAGAACAAGATATGACTCTATATGAATGCCTCCGGCGGTGTACCGGGATGGTGCAATGAATCAAGAGTGACATGTATGAAAAATAATGCATGGTGGCTTAGCCACAAATACGATGTCAACTACATGATCATGCAATGGCAGTATGACAAAAGTAAAGTATGTCATGATGATGATGAACGGAACGGTGGAAAGTTGCATGGCAATATATCTCGGAATGGCTATGGAAATGCCATAATAGGTAGGTATGGTGGCTGTTTTGAGGAAGATATAAGGAGTTTTATGTGTGATAGAGCGTATCATATCACGGGGTTTGGATGCACCGGCGAAGTTTGCACCAACTCTCAAGGTGAGAAAGGGCAATGCACGGTACCGAAGAGGCTAGCAATGGCGGAAAGGTAAAAGTGCGTATAATCCATGGACTCAACATTAGTCAAAAGAACTCATATACTTATTGCAAAAATTTAGAAGTCATAAAAAATCAAGTACTACGCGCATGCTCCTAGGGAGATAGATTGGTAGGAAAAGACAATCGCTCGTCCCCGACCGCCACTTATAAGGATGCACAAGCCAGGTACACTTCATGTTTCAAATTTGTTACACAACTTTAACCATACGTGCATGCTACAGGATTTGCCAACTCCGACACAAGCATTCTTTAAATTCATAATCACCCAACTAGCACGAATTTAATATTACCACCTCCATATCTCAAAACAATTATCAAGTATCAAACTTTTCTTAGTATTCAACGCACTCAAAAGAAAGTTTCACATATCTTGAATACCAAGTATATTAATTTTAAGCAAATTACCATGCTATTAACGACACTCAAAATAATCTAAGTGAAGCATGAGAGATCAATAGTTTCTTTAAAACAATCCACCACCGTGCTCTAAAAGATCTAAGTGAAGTACTAGAGCAAGAATTATCATGCTCAAAAGATATAACTGAAGCACTATGAGCAAAACTATCAAGCTCAAAAGATATAAGTGAAGCACATAGATTATTCTAGCAAATTCCAATTTATGTATGGCTCTCTCAAAAGGTGTGATCAGCAAGGGTTATTGTGGTAGACTAACAAGCAAAGACGCAAATAATACAAGACGCTCCAAGCAAAACACCTATCATGTGGTGAATAAAAATATAGCTCCAAGTAAATTACCGATGGAAGTAGACGAAAGAGGGGATGCCTTCCGGGGCATCCACAAGCTTTGACTTTTTGGTGTCCTTGGATTATCTTGGGGGTGCCATGGGCATCCCCAAGCTTAGGCTCTTGCCACTCCTTGTTCCATAATCCATCAAAAGAATTTACCCAAAACTTGATAACTTCACAATACAAAACTCAATAGAAATCTCGTGAGCTCCGTTAGAGAAAGAAAACAAAAGACTACTTTAAGGTACTGTAATGAACTCATTCTTTATTTATATTGGTGTTAAACCTACTGTATTCCAACTTCTCTATGGATTATAAACTATTTTACTAGCCATAGATTCATCAAAATAAGCAAACAACACACGATAAACAGAATCTGTCAAAAACAGAACAGTCTGTAGTAATCTGTAACTAACGCAAACTTCTGGAACTCAAAAACATCTACCAAGATTAGAAGACCTAGACAATTTGTTTATTGATCAGAAGCAATTGGAATCAGTATTTTATCACGTTCTGGTGATTTTTAATAATTCGGGCACTGAGCGCAAAGTTTCTGGAAATTACAGCAAGATCAAATAACTATCATCCAAGAAGATCCAATAGGTCTAGCTTGGCACAAACACTAATTAAAACATAAAACCACATCTAAACAGAGGCTAGATGGATTATTTATTCCTAAACAGAAGCAAAAACAAAAAACTAAAAATAAAATTGGGTTGCCTCCCAACAAGCGCTATCGTTTAACGCCCCTAGCTAGGCATAAAAGCGAGGATAGATTTAATTGTTGCAATCTTTAATTTTCAGTTTTTTTGCGGAGTCATGCTCGAATCCGGGAGGTTCTTTCTGCTTCCCTTCATACTCGGAAATTTTTAGATCTAAAGAATCCAACCGCTTATTACAAAGAGTAATCAACATATTCATGCGGTGAAGATTTCCACTAACACTTTTAAGAGGCTCAAGAGACTTTTGCAGAATTTTTGTTACTTCGCAAATCTTTCCAAACACTTGGGTTTCTTCCTGGGTAGGATGAGATCCTCCCTTTTGGGGTAGTGTTCCCACTATTCCCTCTATAATTTCATGCGCAATACTGGGATCAATCTCAATGAAATTTCCCTTGGCAATGCAATCCAAGAGTTGTCTATGCGTCATATTTAACCCAACATAAAATTACGAAGAAGAATTCTAAAGTTCACCTCTAGGGTGCACTTGCGATAAGATTCCATCATCCTATACCAAGCATCTTTTAAGTTTTCTCCTTGCCTTTGCTTGAAGTGAAGAACTTCAAACTCGGGAGACATAGGAGCGGATAAGGAATTAGACATGACGACAAGCAAGCAAACTAACACACGAGCAAACAAAAGGCAAGCGGGAAAAAAGAGGAAGAGATTGGGAAAGAGAGGGCAAATAAAACGGCAAGGGTGAAGTGGGGGAGAGGAAAACGAGAGGCAAATGGCAAATAATGTAATGCGAGAGATAGGGATTGTGATGGGTACTTGGTATGGTTGACTTGTTGGGGAACGTAGTAATTTCAAAAATTTTCCTACGATCACGCAAGACCATGGTGATGGCATAGCAACGAGCGGGAAGAGTGTCCGTCCACGTACCCTCGTAGACCGAAAGCGGAAGCGTTATAACAACGCGGTTGATGTAGTCGACGTCTTCACGACCCGACCGATCCAAGCACCGAGCGTCACGGCACCTCCGAGTTCGCACACGTTCAGCCCGATGGCGATCCCGGACTCCGATCCAGCAAAGTGTCGGGATGAGTTCCGTCAACACGACGGCGTGGTGGCGATGATGATGCTCCACCGACGCAGGGCTTCGCCTAAGCTCGCGACGATATGACTTCTCCGCGAGGGCTTCGCCTAAGCTCATGACGATATGACCGAAGTGGAATATGGTGGAAGGGGCACCGCACACGGCTAAGGAAATCAACTTGTGTGTTTTGGGGTGCTCCCTGCCCCGTATATAAAGGAGCCAAGGGGAGGTGGCGGCCAAGAGGAGGAGGCGCACAAGGAGTCCTACTCCTCGGGAGTAGGACTCCCCCAATCCTAGTTGGAATAGGATTCCGGAGGGGAGAGAGAGAGAGGGGCGGCCCACCTTTCCTAGTCCTAATAGGACTAGGGGAAGGGGGGGGGGCGCGGCCACCTAGGGCTGGCCCTTCTCCTTTCCTCCAAGGCCCACTATGGGCCCATGTAGTTCGGGGGTTCGGTAACCTCCGGTACTCCGATAAATTTCGATTTCACTCGGAACCTTTCCGATGTCCAAATGTAGGCTTCCAATATATCAATCTTTATGTCTCGACCATTTCGAGACTCCTCGTCATATCCGTGATCACATCCGGGACTCCGAACAACCTTCGGTGCATCAATACTTATAAACTCATTATGACTGTCATCGAAACGTTAAGCGTGCGGACCCTACGGGTTCGAGAACTATGTAGACATGACCGAGACACCTCTCTGGTCAATAACCAATAGCGGGACCTGGATGCCCATATTGGCTCCTACATATTCTACGAAGATCTTTATCGGTCAGACCGCATAACAACATACGTTGTTCCCTTTGTCATCGGTATGTTACTTGCCCGAGATTCGATCGTCGGTATCCAATACCTAGTTCAATCTCGTTACTGGCAAGTCTCTTTTCTCGTTCCGTAATACATCATCTCACAACTAACACATTTAGTTGCAATGCTTGCAAGGCTTATGTGATGTGCATTACCGAGAGGGCCCAGAGATACCTCTCCGACAATCGGAGTGACAAATCCTAATCTCAAATATGCCAACCCAACATGTACCTTCGGAGACACCTGTAATGTACCTTTATAATCACCCGATTACGTTGTGACGTTTGGTAGCACCCAAAGTGTTCTTCGGCAAACGGAGTTGCATAATCTCATAGTCATAGGAACATGTATAAGTCATGAAGAAAAGCACTAGCAACAAACTATACGATCAGGTGCTATGCTAATGGAATGGGTCATGTCAATCAGATCATTCAACCAATGATGTGATCCCGTTAATCAAATAACAACTCCTTGTTCATGGTTAGGAAACATAACCATCTTTGATTAACGAGCTAGTCAAGTAGAGGCATACTAGTGACACTCTGTAGGTTTATGTATTCACACATGTATTATGTTTCCGGTTAATACAATTCTAGCATGAATAATAAACATTTATCATGATATAAGGAAATAAATAATAACATTATTATTGCCTCTAGGGCATATTTCCTTGAGTCTCCCACTTGCACTAGAGTCAATAATCTAGTTCACATCGCCATGTGATTTAACATCAATAGTTCACATCTCTATGTGGTTAACACCCATAGTTCACATCGACATGTGACCAACACCCAAAGGGTTTACTAGAGTCAGTAATCTAGTTCACATCGCTATGTGATTAACACCCAAAGAGTACTAAGGTGTGATCATGTTTTGCTTGTGAGATAATTTTAGTCAACGGTCATCACATTCAGAGCCGTAAGTATTTTGCAAATTTCTATGTCTACAATGCTCGCACGGAGCTACTCTAGCTAATTGCTCCCACTTTCTATATGTATCCAGATTGAGACTCGAGTCATCTAGATTAGTGTTAAAACTTGCATCGGCGTAACCTTTACTTACGAACCTTTTTTACTTCCATAATCGAGAAATATATCCTTATTCTACTAAGGATAATTTTGACCGCTGTCCATTGATCTACTCCTAGATCTCTATTGCACTCCTTGCCAATCTTAGTGGTAGGGTATGCAATAGATCAGTACAAACATGACATACTTTATAGAACCTATGGCTGATGCATAGGAATGACTTTCATTCTCTTTCTATCTTCTGCCGTGGTCGGGTTTTGAGTCTTACTCAATCTCACACCTTGTAACACAGGCAAGAACTCTTTCTTTGACTGTTCCATTTTGAACTACTTCAAAATCTTGTCAAGGTATGTATTTATTGAAAAACTTATCAAGCGTCTTGATCTATCTCTATAGATCTTGATGCTCAATATGTAAGCAGCTTCACGAGGTCTTTCTTTGAAAAACTCCTTTCAAATACTCCTTTATGCTTTGCAGAATAATTCTACATTATTTCGATCAACAATATGTCATTCACATATACTTATCGAAATCTTGTAGTGCTCCCACTCACTTTCTTGTAAATACAGGCTTCTCCAAAAGTCTGTAAAAAAACATATGCTTTGATCAAATCATCAAGCATATATTCCAACTCTGAGATGCTTGCACCAGTCCATAGATGGATCGCTGGAGCTTGCACATTTTGTTAGCTCCTTTAGGATTGACAAAACCTTCTGGTTGCATCATATACAACTCCTCTTTAATAAATCCATTAAAGAATGTAGTTTTGACATCCATTTGCCAGATTTCATAAAATGTGGCAATTGCTAACATGATTCGGACAGACTTTAAGCATCGCTACAGTTGAGAAAATCTCACTGTAGTCAACACCTTGAACTTGTCAAAAACCTTTTTGCGACAAGTCGAGCTTTGTAGATAGTAACACTACTATCAACATCTGTCTTCCTCTTGAAAATCCATTTATCTACATGGCTTGCTGATCATCGAGCAAGTCAATCAAAGTCCATACTTTGTTCTCATACATGGATCCTATCTCAGATTTCATGGTCTCAAGCCATTTCGCGGAATCTGGGCTCATCATCGCTTCCTCATAGTTCGTAGGTTTCATCATGTTCTAGTAACATGACTTCCAGAACATGATTACCGCACCACCCTGGTGCGGATCTTACTCTGGAAGACCTACGAGGTTTGGTAGCAACTTGATCTGAAGTTTCATGATCATCATCATTAACTTCCTCACTAATTGGTGTAGGAATCACTGGAACTGATTTCTGTGATGAACTACTTTCCAATAAGGGAGAAGGTACAATTACCTCATCAAGTTCTACTTTCCTCCCACTCACTTCTTTCGAGAGAAACTTCTTCTCTAGAAAGGATCCATTTTAGCAACGAAAAACTTGCCTTCGGATCTGTGATAGAAGGTGTACCCAATAGTTGCCTTTGGGTATTCTATGAAGACGCATTTCTCGATTTGGGTTCGAGCTTATCGGTGAAAACTTTTCACATAAGCATCACAACTCAAACTTTAAGAAATGACAGCTTAGGTTTCTTGCTAAACCATAGTTCATACGGTGTCATCTCAGCGGATTTAGATGGTTGCCCTATTAAGCGTGAATGCAGCTGTCTCTAATGCATAACCCCAAAACGATAGTGGTAAATCGGTAAGATACATCATAGATCGCACCATATCAAAATAAAGTACGGATTCTGACGTTCGGACACACCATAACGTTGTGGTGTTCCGGTGGCGTGAGCTGTGAAACTATTCCACATTGTTTTCATTGAAGACCAAACTCGTAACTCAAATATTCATCTCCACGATCAGATCGCAGAAACTTTATTTTCTTGTTGCGATGATTTTCCACTTCACTCTGAAATTCTTTGAACCTTTCAACTATTTCAGACTTATGTTTCATCAAGTAGATATACCCATATCTGCTCAAATCATCTTGTGAAGGTCGAAAATAACGATACTTGCCACGAGCATCAACACTCATTGGATCGCATACATCGGTATGTATTATTCCCAATAAGTCAGTAGCTTGTTCCATTGTTCCGAGAACGGAGTTTTAGTCATCTTGCCCAAAAGGCACGGTTCGCAAGCATCAAATGATT
Source organism: Aegilops longissima (assembly GCA_021605205.1). Classification (NCBI taxonomy): domain Eukaryota; kingdom Viridiplantae; phylum Streptophyta; class Magnoliopsida; order Poales; family Poaceae; genus Aegilops; species Aegilops longissima. Next base: position 31,395,068 of record CM038681.1, on the reverse strand, counting down.
CATAATCAAGTGATTCCAAAAGTCCATCGGCATGGAGTTTTCTTCATGCGCTTTACACCAATATGACCTAAACGGCGATTGCCACAAATAAGTTGCACTATCATTATTAACTTTGCATCTTTTGGTTTCAATATTATGAATATGTGTATCACTATGATCGAGATCCAATGAACCATTTTCATTGGGTGTGTAACCATATAAGGTTTTATTCATGTAAGCAGAACAACAATTTATTCTCTTACTTAAATGAATAACCGTATTGCAATAAACATGATCAAATCATATTTATGCTCAACACCAAATAACACTTATTTAGGTTCCACACTAATCCCGAAAGTATAGGGAGTGTGCGATGATGATCATATCAATCTTGGAACTACTTCCAACACTCATCGTCACTTCCCTTCAACTAGTCTCTGTTTATTCAGTAACTCCTGTTTGAGTTACTAATCTTAGCAACTGAACAGTATCAAATACTCGGGGCTACTATAAACACTAGTAAGGTACACATCAATAACCTGTATATCAAATATAACTTTGTTCACTTTGCCATCCTTCTTATCCACCAAATATTCAGGGGTAGTTCCGCTTCTAGTGACCAGTTCCATTGCAGCAAAAGTACTCAGTCTCAGGCTTAGGTCTAGACTTGGGCTTCTTCACTCGAGCAGCAACTTGCTTGCCGTTCCTTTTGAAGTTCCCCTTCTTCCCTTTGCCATTTTCCTTGAGACTAGTGGTCTTGTCAACCATCAACACTTGATGTTTTTCTTGATTTCTACCTTCGCCGATTTTAGCATCGCGAAGAGCTCGAGAATCTTTTTCGTCATCCCTTGCATACTAGTTCATCACGAAGTTCTACTAACTTAGTGATGGTGACTAGAGAATTCTGTCAATCACTATCTTATCTGGAAGATTAACTCCCACTTGATTCAAGCGATTGAAGTACTCAGACAATCTGAGCACATGCTCACTAGTTGAGCGATTCTCCTCCATCTTTTAGCTATAGAACTTGTTGGAGACTTCATATCTCTCAACTCGGTATTTGCTTGAAATATTAACTTCAATTCCTGGAACATCTCATATGGTCCATGACGTTCAAAACGTCTTTGAAGTCCCGATTCTAAGCCGTTAAGCATGGTGCACTATACTATCAAGTAGTCATCATTTTGAGCTAGCCAAACGTTCATAACGTCTGCATCTGCTCCTGCAATAGGTATGTCACCTAGCGGTGCATCAAGGACATAATTCTTCTGCGCAGCAATGAGGATAAACCTCAGATCACGGATCCAATCCGCATCATTGCTACTAACATCTTTCAATACAATTTTCTCTAGGAACACATATGAAAACATAGGGAAGCAACAACGCGAGCTATTGATCTACAACATAATTTGCAAAATACTACCAGGACTAAGTTCATGATAAATTAAAGTTCAATTAATCATATTACTTAAGAACTCCCACTTAGATAAATATCCCTCCAATTCTCTAAGTGATTGCGTGATCCATATCAACTACTTCATGACCGATCATCACGTGTGATGGAGTAGTTTCAATGGTGAACATCAATATGTTGATCATATCTACTATATGATTCACGCTCGACCTTCGGTCTCCGTGTTCGAGGTCATATCTTATATGCATAGCTCGTCAAGTATAACCTGAGTATTCGCGTGTGCAACTGTTTTGCACCGTTGTATTTGAGCGTAGAACCTATCACACCCGATCATCACGTGGTGTCTCAGACGAAGAACTTTCATAGCGGTGCATACTCGGGAGAACACTTCTTGATAATTTAGTAAGGGATCATCTTATAATGCTACCGTCAATCAAAGCAAAATAAGATGCATAAAGGATTAACATCACATGCAATCAATATAAGTGATATGATATGGCCATCATCATCTTGTGCTTGTGATCTCCATCTCAAGCACCGTCATGATCACCATCGTCACCGGCGCGACACCTTGATCTCCATCGTAGCATCGTTGTCGTCTCGCCAACTATTGCTTCTACGACTATCGCTACTGCTTAGTGATAAAGTAAAGCAATTACATGGCGTTTGCATTTCATACAATAAGCGACAACCATATGGCTCCTGCCCATTGCCGATAACTTCGGTTACAAAACATGATCATCTCATACAATAAGATATAGCATCACGTCTTGACCATATCACATCACAACATGCCCTGCAAAAACAAGTTAGACGTCCTCTACTTTGTTGTTGCAAGTTTTACGTGGCTGCTACGGGCTGAGCAAGAACCGTTCTTACCTACGCATCAAAACCACAACGATACTTCGTCAAATAGACTCGTTTAACCTTCTCAAGGACCGGGCGTAGCCACACTCGGTTCAACTAAAGTGAGAGAGACAGACACCCGCCAGTCACCTTTAAGCAACGAGTGCTCACAGCGGTGAAACCAGTCTCGCGTAAGCGTACGCGTAATGTCGGTCCGGGCCGCTTCATCTCACAATACCGCTGAACCAAAGTATGACATCTGGTAGGCGTATGACTTGTATCGTCCACAACTCACTTGTGTTCTACTCGTGCACATGACATCAACGCATAAAACCTGGCTCGATACCACTGTTGGGGAACGTAGTAATTTCAAAAATTTCTCGTGAGACCGAAAGCGAAGCGTTATAACAACGCTGTTGATGTAGTCGACGTCTTCACGACCGACCGATCCAAGCACCGAGCGTGACGGCACCTCCGAGTTCGCACACGTTCAGCCCGATGACGATCCCGGACTCCGATCCAGCAAAGTGTCGGGATGAGTTCCGTCAACACGACGGCGTGCAGGCGATGATGATGCTCCACCGACGCAGGGCTTCGCCTAAGCTCGCGACGATATGACTTCTCCCGCGCAGGCTTCGCCTAAGCTCATGACGATATGACCGAAGTGGAATATGGTGGAAGGGGCACCGCACACGGCTAAGGAAATCAACTTGTGTGTTTTGGGGTGCTCCCTGCCCCGTATATAAAGGAGCCAAGGGGAGGTGGCGGCCAAGAGGAGGAGGCGACCAAGGAGTCCTACTCCTCGGGAGTAGGACTCCCCCAATCCTAGTTGGAATAGGATTCCCGGAGGAGAGAGAGAGAGGGGGCGGCCCACCTTTCCTAGTCCTAATAGGACTAGGGAAGGGGGGCGCGCCACCTAGGGCTGGCCCTTCTCCTTTCCTCCAAGGCCCACTATGGGCCCATGTAGTTCCCGGGGTTCCGGTAACCTCCGGTACTCGGTAAATTTCGATTTCACTCGGAACCTTTCCGATGTCCAAATGTAGGCTTCAATATATCAATCTTTATGTCTCGACCATTTGAGACTCCTCGTCATATCCGTGATCACATCCGGGACTCGAACAACCTTGGTGCATCAATACTTATAAACTCATTATGACCATCATCGAAGCGTTAAGCGTGCGGACCCTACGGGTTCGAGAACTATGTAGACATGACCGAGACACCTCTCGGTCAATAACCAATAGCGGGACCTGGATGCCCATATTGGCTCCTACATATTCTACGAAGATCTTTATCGGTCGAGACCGCATAACAACATACGTTGTTCCTTTGTCATCGGTATGTTACTTGCCCGAGATTCGATCGTCGGTATCCAATACCTAGTTCAATCTCGTTCTCGGCAAGTCTCTTTTCTCGTTCCGTAATACATCATCTCACAACTAACACATTTAGTTGCAATGCTTGCAAGGCTTATGTGATGTGCATTACCGAGAGGGCCCAGAGATACCTCTCCGACAATCGGATGACAAATCCTAATCTCGAAATATGCCAACCCAACATGTACCTTCGGAGACACTGTAATGTACCTTTATAATCACCCGATTACGTTGTGACGTTTGGTAGCACCCAAAGTGTTCTTCGGCAAACGGAGTTGCATAATCTCATAGTCATAGGAACATGTATAAGTCATGAAGAAAAGCACTAGCAACAAACTATACGATCAGGTGCTATGCTAATGGAATGGGTCATGTCAATCAGATCATTCAACCAATGATGTGATCCCGTTAATCAAATAACAACTCCTTGTTCATGGTTAGGAAACATAACCATCTTTGATTAACGAGCTAGTCAAGTAGAGGCATACTAGTGACACTCTGTAGGTTTATGTATTCACACATGTATTATGTTTCCGGTTAATACAATTCTAGCATGAATAATAAACATTTATCATGATATAAGGAAATAAATAATAACATTATTATTGCCTCTAGGGCATATTTCCTTCATGACTTGCTCTTGCGTGAGCCTCCCCGGCAACGGCGCCAGAAATTCTTCTTTCTACCTCTTGAGCACTGCGTTGGATTTTCCCGAAGAGGAGAGGATGATGCAGCAAAGTAGCGTAAGTATTTCCATCAGTTTTTGAGAACCAAGGTATCAATTCAGTAGGAGGCCACGCACAAGTCCAAATCTGATAGAGATGATAAATAATATTTTTTGGTATTTTTGGTATAGAGATGCAAAGTAAAAATAAAAGGCAAAGTAAAAACAAAGCAAGTATAAAAGTGATGGAGATTGATATGATGAGAATAGACCCGAGGGCCATAGGTTTCACCAAGTGGCTTCTCTCAAGAGCATAAGTATTCTACGTGGGTGAACAAATTATTGTTGAGCAATTGATGAATTGAGCATAGTTATGAGTATATCTAGGTATGATCATGTATATAGGCATCACGTCCAAGACAAGTAGACCAAACGATTCGCATCTACTACTATTACTCCACTCATCGACCGCTATCCAAAGATGCATCTAGAGTATTAAGTTAAAAACAGAGTAACGCCTTAAGCAAGATGACATGATGTAGAGGGATAAATTCATGCAATATTATAAAACACCATCTTGTTATCCTCGATGGCAACAATACAATACGTGCCTTGCAACCCTTTCATCCTCGGGTAAGGACACGCAAGATTGAACCCAAAGCTAAGCACTTCTCCCATTGCAAGAACTACCAATCTAGTTGGCCAAACCAAACGGATAATTCAAAGAGACTTGCAAAGATAACCAATCATACATAAAAGAATTCAGAGAAGATTCAAATATTATTCATAGATAAGCTGGATCATAAACCCACAATTCATCGTTCTCAACAAACACACTACAAAAAGAAGATTACATCGAATAGATCTCCACGAGAGAGGGGGGGAACATTGTATTGAGATCCAAAAAGAGAGAAGAAGCCATCTAGCTACTAGCTATGGACCCGTAGGTCTGAAGTAAACTACTCACACTTCATCGGAGGGGCTATGGTGATGATGTAGAAGCCCTCCGTGGTGGATGCCGCCTCCGGCAGAGCTTCGGAACAGGCCCCAAGATGGGATCTCGTGGATCTGAGGAGATTCTTGGCGGTGGAATTAGGTTTTGGCTCCTGTTCGATCGTTTGGGGGCGTGAGGTATATATAGGAGGAAGAATGCGTCGGTGGAGCAACAGGGGGCCCACGAGGCAGGGGGCGCGCCCCCCACCCTCGTGACCGCCTCTTTTGTTCCTTGGAGTAGGGTCCAAGTCCCCTGGATCACGTTCGGTGAGAAAATCACGTTTCCGAAGGTTTCATTCCGTTTGGACTATGTTTGATATTCCGTTTCTTCGAAACACTGAAATAGGCAAAAAAAACAACAATTCTGGGCTGGGCCTCCGGTTAATAGGTTAGTCTCAAAAATAATATAAAAGTGGAAAATAAAGCACAATATAGTGCAAAACAGTAGATAAAGTAGCATGGAGCAATCAAAAATTATAGATACGTTGGAGACGTATCAGGACCAACCAGACGGGCCACTGTATTTCGCGAAAAAAATGTTTCCCCCTGACTGCTGGGACCCACCAGCTACATCTTCGCACGCAAAGAAGTGCGTCCAGGCAAAAAAAAACGATTCGCCCCCTGACTGCTGGGACCCACCAGCTACGTTTTCACACGCAAGGAAGTGCTCGGCGGTCGGGACCCACCTGGTGAAGCGCACGTAGCATTGTCATTCTGGTCGCGTGACGTACGCATACATATATACTGGTCGATGTAGAGGCGCCGCGTGTCGTAGTAGAGGCGCGCACATAGCATGTACACGTACGTACAGCGGCCAGTGTGCAAGAAAGAAAATACGGCCACGTATGTGTACATACGGGCGGGGTCTCGAACGCTTACTCGTGCATACGTATGGACAGGGCTCATGTACATGGCTGGGTCGGAACGAAGAAACAGCGTCGTCGTCGTCGTGTTCATGGGAAGGCAACGGAATGCGTCGTGTTCATGGGGAGGCAACGGAATGCGCGGTGTTCATCGGGAGGCAACGGGACGCGTGGGAGCCAACCGGCTGGGTCGGAACGAAATGCGTCGTCGTGTTCATCGGGAGGGCTTGGACGGAACAGGCAATGTAAACGAGGCCTGGCGTACCGCAGAACGGAGGAAACGGCCTTGTGTTCGACACGGCCACGTTTGAAACGGGATCCTGTTCATCGGGAGGGGTGTGGCGTACCGCAAAACGGAGAAAACGGACCTCCTACGGTCGAAACGGGGGTCCTGTTGATCGGGAGGGGTGTGGCGTACCGCAAAACGGACCTCCTACGGTCGAAACGGGGGTCCTGTTGATCGGGAGGAGTGTGGCGTACCGCAAAACGGACGAAACGGACTTGTGTTGGAGCGCTACGGTCGAAATGGGGGTCCTGTTCATCGGGAGGGGTGTGGCGTATCGCAAAACGGGACTCCACGGGATACTGTTCATCTCCACCGTCGACCTCCTCCAGCCTCCACGGGCTACCTTCGACCTCCTCCAGCCTCCACGGGCTCCTGTTCATCCAGCCTCCACCACGTGCTACTCCACCGGCTACTGTTCAACCAGCCCTCCATGGGCACCCCTCCACCGTCTACTGTTCATCCAGAGGCAACGCCACCGCTCATTGTTCATCCAACCCCCGCGCTGGCAACGCCATTGTTCATAGAATCGATCGGCTTGATTAGCAGCGATGAGCGAAGAATCGCTTCGATCGGGTTCGATTAACAGCCATCGATCGATCGCTCGGGTTCGAGAACGCGTAGCCTTCGCAGCGGCAATTGCTCGGGTTCGATTAGAGCCCAACACCTCGCTTCGGGTTGATAGCCATACGCCCACACACACGCGCACGTGTACGAGAGAGAAGCGCATCGCTCAGCCCCGACCGCCCACCGTGAATGGGAACTCCCGAAATTTTCCTCGCCTCGCTTCTACCACGGTTTTTCCGTCATGGACGGCCCAAAGAATGTCATGCAGCTGCGTCTCCGGCCCGCCAGACGAAAAGCCCATTTTCTGTCATGATTTTTTGTCATAGAAGTAGGAGCCCACCACATCTATGATGATGCCGGGTTTTGTCACAATTATCGTCATAGAAGTGTCATATGTATGACAGAAAAAATTCGTTCGGCCCAAAATGTCACGGATGTGTCTTCTTTTTGTAGTGCGGGGACGAAGACCCGCAGAGGCCGGCGGGGTCCGGGGCCTGCAGGAGTCGGAGAGCGGGGGCCTGCAGGAGTTCGGGGCCTGCGAGAGTGGGAGCCTGGGCCTGCGAGATCGGGAGGCTGCAGGAGCTGAAGACAGGAGCCGGCGGGAGCAGGATCGGGGCGGGCGGGAGCAGAGGTATCGGGGGCCTGCGGGACGAGCCCCCCTGCTTCGATCGAGCAGAAGAAGAGGAGATTGATCCGGGAGGAGATCGATCGGGATATAGAGACGGATCAATTGCACGAGTTGCAGCGTGCAAAAAATTGACCTAGCTCTAATACCATGTTAGGAATAAGCAACTTGTATTCCCATGAGGCCATAGGCCAATATATATACATGTACAGGTGTGGAATATATGCAGGAAACCCCTTATACAACAGGATAAATACAAAGGGGTACATGACTTATATTATAACTCTAACATGTTCATTATGTCATTCAGAAGAGAAGAAAACATCGCGCTGCTATGAGCTTGTTCTTCCTCGTGTCATGTTGACAGTTTGACACACATATTGAAACTAAGAGAGTGAGATCAAGGCATCCTGCAAATTCTTTGAAGTATCGATGAGTAGTATTTCTGCACATTCTGTATCTTTGTGTTCTGAAATGGCCATTGCAGTTCTCAATGCAAATCCTCCATCCACCTTTCATGAAAGAATGTTCTCATTTTGGCCATGAAGATGATATGAAATCTCAAACTTCCCTGGTAGTAGTATTTCTGTTTCTCACTAGTGGTTTGTTTCAGTTTTCATTTTTTCTAGGGGATTCTGATCTCGAAACTGAATAGTTGAGTAGTAGTCTTGTAGCATTTATGTTGAAAGCCTATTTGTATAGCACTATGTAAACAGAAATTTCTAATGCCCTGGTAATATAGTGGGTCTTATGTACTACTCCCTCCGTCTGGAAATACTTGTCATCAAAATGAATAAAAGGGGATGTATCTAGATGTATATGAGGCGAGGGCGACCACCGGAGGCGCCGTCGGGATCTCCTTCGGATCCCGCTGTTTTGCCGCCGCCGCTGCGGATCGCCCCGGCCTCGGCACCTTCCTCGGTTCAGCCCGATCCCATCCAGCGGGATCAGATCGTGGCTGGGTGTGAGGCGGACGTGCGTGCGGAGTGGGGGTTGCGCTGGGCTGTGCGTTTCGAGATGGCCATGGAGATTGGATCGCGGGACGTCGCACCATTCGCCGGCATCTCGATGGACGACGCTGCTGGATCTGGACAACGACGTCCGCGCCGCGATTATGTGACGATAGGCGACCAGGTGAGGTTGGTTCTAATTTACGGATTGATGTCTATGACGTGGTTGTGGAGCATCGTATGCAGATGGTTGCGGATGTGGCAAGCCCGATCGAGCTTCTCGACTCGTCCTCGAGTCCGACGGCGGGAGCTCGGTCGGGCGGGGAGATCGGGCGCGACCTCCGTGATCCACGCGGGCCGTCGCTGGCTCATCCGGAGATCGAAGGCGGGTGGGGGCGGTTTGGGCACTTTCGGCCGACGCCGACGATGAAGACGAGGATGAGGAGGCCGAAGCGGCGCTACCTTCTCCAGCGTCGCCGACCCCTTCCGATTTGCTGTGTGAGTTTTTGTGTGCAGAGTACGATGAAGATGAGGTCGCTTCTACGGTCAACAACATCTTGCCCGTTGATGATCCGGCTCGGGTTGGGCTTCATGCGAGGGAGACGAAGGAGATGTTGCGTCGGGTGGTTCACCGGAGAACGGCGGCGTCGGTGATCCGGCCGTGGAAGGGTCCCCTACCTAAGGTATGTCTACCGAACTTAACGTTATTTGATCTCATACGACCGGAATCATGGACTAAGGTGACTAGGACAAAGAATGCTCGCCGGGCAGGGCCGCGATCGGCGCCGGAGGTGGCCGCGGCTTCGTTGCCGGCGGCCACGGCGATCCCGATCCGTGCCGCTCGCCAGGAGCGTTTGAATCAGCTCCTGGGCCAAGATGCACCGATGCATGTTGGGCCGGTGGGTACGTTTGGGCCGGTGTCTGGTGGGTATGAGGCCCAGCCAGACGAGGCTCCAAACGCTATCGAGAGGAGGGGCGCATGCACGTCGTCTTCGTCATCGCCTACTCCTCCACCGCGCATTAGGGTTTCACGGCGTCGCGTGCCGCACTTTCGCTCCGTCGGTCCTGGCCGGGCTCGCCGCATCCCTCCCCTTGGTGCGATGGGGGGGTCGGGTGGTGCTCCTCCACCTGCGAAGCGACTGCTCCCGCCCAGTGGGGCTTCTCGGGACTCCGGGGCGCCGCCGCCGGGCCAAGGCAATGGCCGGGGCGCGCCGCCGGGGCGAGGCAATGGCAGGGGCGCCGCCGCCGGGCGAGGCAATGGCGGGCGCGCCACCGCCGGGCCGAGGTGATGGCGAGGCGCGCTGCCGCCGGCCAAAGCTTTGACCGGGCGAACCGCCGCCGAGCCATGGAAGTGGCAGGGCGTTCTGCCGGCGCGGTTGTGGCTGTCGGCCGCTGCTGTGAAACCTCTCAAGGACGCTGCTGGGCGCGGGTCGAGGTCCAGCTGCGGCGATTCCGGTGGCGGGTTTCGTGGGGAGGCCGCCCGGCCCGGCGGTCTTGTCGGGCGGGCGAGGGGGAACGGGCTACGGCCCTAGACCGGTCGTCCAGGACAATACTGTGGTGGTCGCTGTGGGCCGGGGAGCTGCACCACCAAGGCCACCAGCCCCTCCTCCCCATGTCGTTGCTCGTCCGACCGGGCCGTCGCAGATCCAGTGATGCGTGGCTGCGCCCGAGGTCAATGGGGGATGACGGCCACGATGCCTACGGATCGCCAGACTGGTGGCTCTTCGTCCACGGGTGGCGGTCGTGGTTATGCTTGGCAAAGTGATGGGTCGATTGAGAGGCCATTCTTGGGTCCTTCAGCGGCTTCGTTGAGGGCCTTGATCCGGGTCTTCGCAGCGAGGAGGTTTCCGAGGTCATCGTGGTGGGTCGGGCGGCCGTGGGGGCGGTACCGCCCACGCCCTCCGCTACCACCGGTTGTTGTCGACCAGATGGCGTTGATGGGACTGTCGAGGAGCTCTGTCTTGACCGGTCACGCCATGGAGGTGGTAGCGGCTCTTGCTACGGTCCGAGCTCCTGAGAACGAGGTTATGACCGATGTGTCTGCGGAGTTGTCTGATATGGCTGAGGCTGATAGGGCGTCCAAGTGGGCGCGCAGGAAGGAAAAGATGCTTTGTTATCGTTGCGGCGACAAGGGCCACTTCATTGCGGAGTGTGTGGCTCTGTTATGTGATACCTGCGGTAAACTGGCACATGACTCTGGGGAATGTCCGTTACTGCGAGATCAGGCACCGTCACTCATGATGTATGGAGTTTACTGTGCTGAGTTGACTTTTTTTGAATCTCCAAATGAGCGAGAGGTGTCTGATGAGTCCACGAGTATGACCACGGGATTGTCAAGGTCACCGAGAGGAGGTGTCTCGAGACACAGATCGTGCAGAGGCTCGAGAGTTGGCCCCGGGATTTCGGTGGGACCTTGTCGATCTCACTGATAAGATGTTCGAGGTTGAGTGTCCTTCCGTGGAGGATATCACGGAGGTTGTTGAGCTTTGGGATGTGTAAGGTGCCGGGAACGGATGGCATCCTTGAGTTTCAGGAGTGGAAGCATATTGAGCCTCAGGGCGTGCCGCTTACTCAGGCGTGGTTGCGATTTTCCGGGGCTCCCTCTAAGCCGCTGCAGGATGCTCGGGTTGTGGCCAGCATGGGCATTTTAGTAGGGAAGCCTGAGCGTGTGGACATGGAGTTCACCAGAGCTCACGGGATTGCTCGGGTTCTGGTTAGTATTTTGAACATTGAGTATGTGCTAGAAATGGTTAAGTGGGCTTATCGAGGCAGGATTTATAATCTGGTTATTGAGTTTGAGGATGAGAGCCTGCTGGTTGCGCCGGCTCATGAGTCTAACGTGGATATGCATGAGGGTGATGACGGCGCGGGAGAGCAGGAGCCACTGGTCGAGGACTCTGGACGACAGCTGTCCAAGGGGTCGGGGTCCGAGACCGCGACGACCGGGGATGGAGCAGCCCCACCCTCCTCGGTGCCTTCGACGACTCTGAGATTTGGGTCTTTCGAGCCCTCTTCTGCACCTCCGAGACTATGGAGTGATCGGGTCGAGTCTGAGGAGGCTTTTGAGCGCGAGTTGCCTGTTTTGGGGTTTGAGTGTGTTGTGGATACCATTCGTGGGGGTCTTGGGGGTTCTGCGATCTCGATCTGGGGAGATGAGGAGGTGAGTCGGCAGGTGGCCACTCCCCCTCTTGCTCAGCACACGGTACATCCTCAGGAGGTGACGCAGCTTGTCGTTCCCGGCTCGTCAGGTGGAGCCCCGGGGCAGGCGGCCTCGGGATGCTCCCATTCTGCTGAGGAAGGGGACTCGGGGCAGGAGGCTCACGTGTCCTTTTCTTCGTTGGGAGGGGGTCTGGGGCAGGAGGCCTTTGATACCTTCTCTCCCGTCGTGTCTACCATTCGGATCGTGGCGCCTTCGGGAGAGGGCTTGGGGCACGTGGCCTCGGAGCCTTCTCCCCCTACGGCGCCTGTGGGGGTGGCTTCTCCGGTCTTTGGGAGGGTGCGAGGCAGGCGGCCCTTGTATTGCCTCCACCACCCTTCCTGCCGGCCCCGTCTTGCGGGGCGCGCCAGGAGTCTAGGATCTTGGTGAGTGCCCATCCACTCTCTGGCGAGGTTGTGGGTGAGACCGTGCAGATGGATCGGCCTGCTGGTTGGGGTGAGGCAGGAGGCCGGACCCCGACCGCGATCTCTCGTGAGGAGGTCATTACGTTTGGAAGGATTCAGGATCCGATGTCTGAGGGGCGCCGGGTGAGTGGCCGTCTCCAGGCACAGCCAGACGTGGACGACATTCAGCAGCGGTGCGCCATGAGGGCGGCTAAGCTTCGTGACGTCGAGGTCACTACTGGTATGTCAGTCAATACTTCTAATTCCATTTTGCATTTTTCAAATGATGAGATTGTTGAAAATGCAAATCAACTAGGAGTATCGCTGGGTAGTAATGACACTGAAATCTCTAATTCGGTTAATGATCTGCTTGATCTAGAGGCTGAGCGAGCCTTAGAGATGATTAGTAATATTATGCGGTTAAACCCATGAGTGATTACGAGGTTGATGCGCTCGGGGTCGTGGTGCTCGACAATTTTTGTGCGGATCTTATGCAACCTAATACCGAGGGGAGGTAGAGGATGATTCTCTTGAGCTACTTTTGCCTAGCCCTCCGAGACTGGTTGTGAGGACCGATTCAGCGTCAAATTATCCCCAAGCGCAAGTGGAAACGGAAGGTGTACCCGTGTCCGTGATGCGTGGGAGTGCTAGGATTCAGACGGCAAAAAAATTCCATGATGAATTATGAAAGGAATCTTTTGGAATAGCAGAGGTCTAAAGGACTTGGCTAAAAGAAGGTTTCTTGCTGAGGCATCTGTCGAGCATTGTTTAGATTTTATCGCTCTATTGGAGACGGGTAGAGATAACTTTGCGCCTCAATTTCTAAGTACTCTGTCGGGGTATAGATTTTGATTGGCATTGCTTGCCGAGAGGAGATCGGTGGAATCTTACTCGGCGTTAGGTGCGAAACGCTTGAGGTTCGCAGTGTGGTTATGGGTGACTTTGCAGTCAAGTTCCGGGTGCGGTCGAAGGAAGATGGGTTTAATTGGGCCCTGGTTGCGGTATATGGGGCTGCGTAGCCCGAGCTCAAGCCCGAGTTCTTGGCTGATCTCATTCGGATTTGTGGTTCCGAGCAGTTGCCTATCCTGGTGGGGGGTGATTTCAATATTATTAGAAGGCGTGAGGATAAGAACAATGACAACTTTGACGGCAGATGGTCGTTCATGTTCAATACTATCATTGAAAGTTTGGACCTGAGAGAAATTGAGCTCTCGGGTAGAAATTTCACCTTGGCTAACGCGCTGCCAAATCCGACGTATGAGAAGTTGGATCGAGTGTTGGCGATGTCGATTGGGAACGAAGTTCCTCTAGTGTGATCCGTGCCTTGTCCCATGGTATTTCGATCACGCCGTTATTTGTGGACTCTGGTGGGCCCTCCCACCTGGGGAACAAGAATGTGTTCTCCTTTGAGATGGCTTGGTTTGAACGTGAAGGCTTCCTTGATCTTGTGGCTAGAGAGTGGGCTAAGGATTCAGGAGGGAAGACTGCGCTCAGTATTGGCGCGAATAAGATTAGGCATTTGAGGAGTTTCTGCGTGGATGGGCTAAACATCTTAGCGGGATTTATAAGGTCGAAAAGGAAAGGCTCCTTTCCTTATTCATCCCTCGGATTTAAAAGCGAAACCACGATATCGCCGCGGAGCTTCATGCCAAGCTTGACGCGAATTGCGGCTGAAAGAACTTCTTAGGGAAGAAGAGCTGAAGTGGGCGTTGAGGGCCAAGGTCCGGCGAGTAGTCCAGGGGGATGCGAACACTAAATTCTTTCACATGATCGCTAATGGTAAGCATCGAAAGAAGAAGATCTTTCAGCTTGAGCAAGATGAGGGTACAATTGTAGGACAGGAAAACCTAAAATTGTACATCACCGAGTACTATAAGCAGCTGTTTGGTCCTCCAGAAAAGAACTGTGTGTCTCTGGATGAGTTCAGGGTTGAGGATGTTCCTCAGCTCACAGCGGTGGAGAATGATATTCTTACGGCTCCTTTCTCCGAGAAAGAGGTTCTGGAGGCCATTTCGCAAATGAAAGATAACAAGGCGCCGGGCCCCGATGGATTTCCAGCGGAGTTCTATAAGAAATGTTGGCATATCATTAAAGGGGATTTGTTGCCTTTGTTCAATGATCTGTTTGCTGGACAGCTTCATCTTTTTCAGCTCAATTTTGAAACGATCACCCTTCTTCCTAAGAAAACAGAGGCTGTGAGAATTGAGCAATTCAGGCTAATCTGTCTTCTTAATGTTAGTTTCAAAATTTTCACCGTGGTCGGGACCAATAGGCTCACACAGATCGCACATGCTGTTGTGCAGCCTACCCAAACTGCTTTCATGCCGGACAGGAATATCCTTGAGGGGGTAGTGGTCCTTCATGAAACGCTCCATGAAATCCACACGAAAAAGCTGGATGGGGTTGTTTTCAAAGTGGATTTCGAAAAAGCGTATGACAAAGTCAAATGGCCATTCCTTCAACAGGCCTTACGTATGAAGGGTTTTGATTAGGCTTGGCGACGCCAGGTAGAATCCTTCACACAAAAAGGAAGTGTTGGAATTAAAGTAAATGAGGATATAGGGCATTATTTCCAGACACACAAAGGCCTGAGGCAAGGAGATCCAATGTCCCCTATTTTGTTCAACATTGTGGTTGACATGTTGGCAATTCTCATAGGTAGGGCAAAGGAGGCTGGTCGGTGGGTGCCTTGGTGCCAAACCTAGTTGATGGGGTGTGTCCATTCTGCGAGACGCTGATGATACAATCATCTTTATGGAGCATGACACGCAAAAGCGAGAAATATGAAGCTGGTGTTATGCTTATTTGAACAATTGACCGGGTTAAAGATTAACTTTCATAAAAGCGAGTTGTTCTGCTTTGGTAGAGCCAAGGAGGAACAAGAGGCTTATAGGCAATTGTTTGGATGTGAATTAGGGGCTATACCTTTTACTTACTTAGGTATACCCATTCACCATCGTAAGCTAACGAACAAAGAGTGGAAATGCATTGAAGATCGGTTTGAAAAGAAACTTAGTTGCTGGAAGGGCAAACTTATGTCATATGGAGGCCGGTTAATTCTTATTAATTCGGTGCTTACGAGTATGCCGATGTTCCTACTATCTTTCTTTGAAGTTCCAGTTGGGGTTAGGAAAAGGCTGGACTTCTACCGATCGAGATTTTTTTGGCAGAGTGATGAACTTAAGAGAAAGTATAGACTCGCCAAGTGGGATGTTATTTGTCGACCAAAGGACCAAGGGGGTTTGGGTATCGAGAATCTTGAGGTCAAGAACAGATGCCTGCTTAGCAAGTGGTTGTATAAGCTTTCAGTTCAGACTGACGCAACTTGGGCGCAGATTCTCCGTAACAAGTATCTGCATTCCAAAACCTTGTCACAGGTGACAGTGAGACCAACTGATTCACCGTTTTGGAAGGGGCTTATGAGAGTTAAGGCAGCCTTCTTTAATAGAACAAAGTTTATTGTCCGTGATGGCAATGATACACGGTTCGGGAGGATACTTGGCTGGGTGATACACCATTAGCAATACAGTATCCAACCCCTGATCGTATTGTCCAATGACGGGATGAGTTAGTTGCAACGGTCATGCAGTCCATTCCCTTAATATTCAATTTCGGAGGGTGCTTGTTGGTGATAGATGGGAAGCTTGGCTTCATCTGGTGCGTGGTGATGGAAGTCCAGCTAGCTCATCAACCCGACCAGTTGTGTTGAAACTTACTAGGTCTGGACAATTTACTGTTAAGTCGATGTACATCGATGTTATTAACTCGACTGCCATTCCTAGTTCCAAATATGTTTAGAAAGTAAAAGTTCCTTTGAAAATTAAAGTGTTTATGTGGTTTGTCCATAAACAGGTTATTTTAACAAAGGACAACTTGGTTAAGCGCAATTGGACAGGATCTACTAGGTGTAGTTTCTGTGATCATGACGAGACCATTAAGCATCTCTTCTTTGAGTGTCCATTGGTGAGAATTCTGTGGCGCACCGTGCAAATTGCCTTTAACATTACTCCTCCGAGTTCGGTCGGGTCGTTATTTGGAACGTGGCTGGATGGGATAGAGTCCGATACAGCTAGACATATTCGTGTAGGAGTTTGTGCATTGTTATGGGCAATTTGGAACTGCAGAAATGATTTAGCTTTTAACAGAATAACTACTATTCATTTTTTGCAGGTTGTATTCCGTGCTACGGCGCTGATCCGTATGTGGTCCTTACTCACTCCGACGGAGGCCAGGGAGCGTTTGGTTACTGGATCTGTCCGTTGGGAGATGGTAGCGCGGGATATCTTCAACCGGTTTGGATGGCGGTCATGTAATAAGATATGCAATTAGTTTTCCTATCTTTATTTTGCCTGCCGGTTGTGGCTTGATGGCCTTTTCTTGTTTTAGTGTCGAGGCTCTATGTGAGCTCGCCTTTATTTTATTTCAAGACTCTATGACTTTGTTGAACCTATTTTATTTATTTAAGTGGCCATATGCATCGTTCTGATGCAGAGGCCGGGGAGTCCCCCTTTTTCTAAAAAAAATCTAGATGTATTTTGGTTTTAGATACATCCTTTTTTGTTCATTTTGATGACAAGTATTTTCGGACGGAGGGAGTATCTATATTGACCGTGAGGGCATATTTATCCCTTAGCATATTTGTTTAGGGTAGTATATTGGGACTTATGTACCGTCATTTTTGCATTTTTTTATCCGGAAAGTCAGAATAGGAAAAGGAAAAAAGCCGAATGGGATTCCATGTAGTCTGGAATCTTGCAGAATTTCAAATATAGGAATTACTATGTACCTCACTCTACGAACCAACCTGTGAGGATGGTGCACATTTGTTTGTACCTGATGTGAGGCTGTGGAAGTAGGAAGAAATGTGATCTCTGGTGTGTGCGTGCAGTAAGGCAAAGGAGTGGCCCATGCTATACTGGCCAAGAGATGTGAATTTGAATATCAGCTGTGTGTCCCTTCCGTGGTGCTTGTTGAAATTATAGAAACAAGATGAATGAAATGCAGGCGAGGGGAACAGGTTGATCAATGAAGCAACTTACTATAAGGTGAGAAGGAGTGGAGGTTTTCTCAAGCAAAGAGTGGCTGCGCAACAGGATGGTGCATACTGATTTACTGAATGTGGATGGTGCTTTCTTTCTTGCAGGTGAAATGTGCTGACAGTGGATATTTATGGTGCTTTTTCCTTCTTCCAGGAAACGCGACAAAAGATGGCGGCTATAGCTTTGCTGTATTATACTGTTCTGAAGGCCCTGCTGGGTGATGATGCCTTGAAGCTTCAGTGACAAGTATGGCCTGACGGTGGCACGAGTTCTATTCAGGGAAGCTCCTACTGTTCCCTTTTTTGAATTTTGCAAGTTAAATAATCCTTCTAGTAGTGTACTATTGATGTGAATAAACTAGCATCTGGTACTTTAATCATTTTTTGCATCTTGTTGGATCTTCACTTGGATGTGAACAGTTTGTATGAGTCACACATGCATGTATATGGAAAGTTTGCACCCTGAACTCTGAATTTGAATCAGAGCTGAGCATTAACTCAGAATCTTTCAGACTCCATGTGTGAACTCTGAATCTTATTATACCCTATTCAAGCGTGAAGCTATAGTAAGCACTTAGAAATCTTTCAGGAGCCCAGGTTTAACTCGAACCAGAGCAAAAAGTTAACAACAATCTTGCATCAAAGTTTGTAAGGTGTGCGCCCCCGCCCAGAACGACATGTTCTATATTTGGTGGCCAGAAGCTAAAAGGGTAAACTTCTATGTACAATCCACTTCAGACGAGCCACAACTATTGAAAAGAGTATCAACATTTTCCATCATCACAGCAGCATTTGTATGACAAGAGTTCTTATGTTTTCAGAATATTGGGACTGGCTTAACTAATTATGATGAGAAATCACTCGCTTATCCTAAATACATCAGTGATTGGAGGATTTTGATTCTCCTGCCGTTTTCATAAATGTCCAATTTAGTCTTATTAAAATAGGCATATTTTCATAAAGGTTCATTTTTATAGTTTCACTATCAGCGGATAGAACTGTTTTACCTTGAAGTGTAAAGCTTACATTTAGTATCTAAAAAATGTATTGAAGGCATGTGATGAAATCCAAGTGCAAAAGCTAGCTGATTTGGATCATTCTTATTTTGTGGAATCTATTTGTCCAACGTTTATGCATATTTATTTAGAGTAGATAAATAAGCTTCACTAGTGAACTTACTGCATGAAGGCAATGTGCTGATAGTTGATAATAAAAATACAGCACCTGAATTAATCCCGAAAAACTCATGCAAGAGGCCATGATGAGCAATTGACGCTACAAGGTCCAGGAGAAGGAGAAGAGCAGCAGCAACTTACTCGGGAAGGTTGTTTACCAACTGAATTTTACACAAAGAGGAGAGCCTTATAATCAGAGGCATATTCAGGGCATTGGACATGACTATAAATCGATGAGTCCAAATAAACAGGGGCTGGGTTTGAGCATGGACAGGTATGGTGCCATGTACGGGGATTCAGTTCAACTCAATATTCGGAGAGAAGAGCAGCACAAGATAGTCCAAACTACAGCCACATCAAGCGCTCCTAGGTCCTGAGATGCAGCAGGGAATGTACCTAGCTACAGCTCGTCGAAACAACGCGGCCAATAAGTGCCGGAGATTGCTTAAAAGGCAGGGAGGTAAGACGTGGTGTTTATCTTCATCTGATCCACCCAAATACAAGGTTTTCAGTTTACTGAATGAAGGTGGTGCTTTCTTTCATTCTTCCAGGAGTAGGAGGAGACGAAGCATGGCACCGGCTGGGGCTTTTGTCACCTATACAAACGTGACTCTGAAGGAGGATCGGCAAAGTTTGAGCTGAGAAGATGGTTTTGAGCATGTAGTATATATATGGCTTTTTACTGCAGGGCAAGTATAGTGTTTGCCAACTATATAAATATGTCTTCACATTGCTCCCTCTCCGGTCTCCTCTAGATCATGCCTCGGTCCGTCCGCTTGCTTTTCTGAGAAGACATGCCCTTGGAACACCGTCGGCTGGGCAGCTGTTTGATGATGCCATTGACGCGGCAAAGTTACATCGGTCAGTCTGTACCCCAGAAAATTCCCTGAAAAAGAAAAGGTCTGTACCCCAGAAAACTAATCTTGGCTGCTTCAAAATATTAATCGCGGCAAAGTTTGTTTGAGCATACTGTATGTAATCCAGACTGTGACCAAGTATTAACCAGCATACCACTATGAGCTGCAATATCAAGAATTATTCGCTGCTCAAGATACCCAACCACACAAGGCAACATCATAGTACGAACGCAAGAGTGACAAACAATTTTTTTCCCCAGAGTTCGAGGAGGAGGGAAAATAAATAGAGTAGGAAGAACAGACTAAACCAAGCCAAAGGATCACCGCTTCTTTGCCACATTGTATGTAACAGAGAGGAACAAAGGGAAAAGGTTGGCTGGAGTTATCATCACAACATAATCATCTCAAATTTACTCCATTTCATCACTAAAAAGATGATCTACACGGTGAAGACACGGAGCTTGGTTACCCTGTATGATTTCTCTCTTCTGCTTGGTCTTTTCATGTCATACTATGGTGGATATATTAGACATATCTTGTCCAGTGCCATGTTGTTCTTTCAACTATACTGGTCGCATCGATGCCCTCTTTATACTTGATTGATGAAGTGACTTACCAGGAGGCTAGAAGACTGGGGAGCTTTTCCTTGAGTGAGGTGTCAGGGAAATAAACAACATCTTTTTTTTTCCGGGTGAAACAAGAACATATCGACTGGTTTACCGAATGTCGTAGGAGAGAAGATGTGCAGAGACGGGATGTGGAAGATTCATGGTGCTGTCTTCTTGTTCCAGGAGATCGCGAAGCATGGCAGATGGGGCTTTGCTATGCCCGCTGCCCTGAAGCAGCTTAAGCGACAAGTATGACCTGATGTGACTGAAGCAGAGTTCTGTTCAGAGAAGAAGCTCCTTCTTGTATGTCGTGCCGCATTGCCCGATTCCAGATTCAGCTCAGCTGACTGAGGCGGCCTGAGCAAACAACAAGTTGAGCGAACAATCAATTCGACATGGTATGATTTTTCTACTCTGATCTCTGAATATAAACCGGAGCCGAAAGGTAAGCTCTTAGACTCTGAAATTTTCAGACTTGATGGTTGAGATCTGAAACTTATTACACCCAAGGCAATTGTGATTGATGCTATCTACTATCTAGAGTAAGCGTTTATTTAGTCTTACAATTGAACGAGTCATGCATGTGTGTAACAAGAATCAATTTGTGACCTATAAGTAAGCATTTGTCGCTAGATTTTTGTTAGCGAATGAACGAATGAATTGGCACCAAAATGTAATGTTAATTAAATTCCATGTAAAACCATCACTTTATTTTGTAGTAGAATTCTCAAAATGTGGTGTCATTGGCACGATATGTAACAACTCTCCTAATGCCACCGCCGATTTGGCCATCGTCCTAGGCTATCCCTCCCTATGATTGAGATGCGACGATTCCTTTTATGTGCGTTGACGCACCGCTGCTTTTTACGCCTCTCAACTTATATATCTGTCGCTGGCATCGCTATCGCGACATTGCTAGCCAGCTCTACCACGCAATCCTAGGCTATCCCTCCCTATGATTGAGAGGCGACGATTCTTTTTCTGTGCGTTGGCGCACCGCCGCTTTTTACGCCTCTCAACCTATATATCTGTCACTGGCATCGCTATCGCGACATTGCTAGCCAGCTCTACCACACAGCACTACCCCCGGTCTCTCTCTATTGTCACCTCCTTCATCGATGTTGTTGCCGCTACCGATGGCCGTCCGTCGCGAGCTCTACCTAAGATGATGGCATTTCCCATTGGAATCTTCTCCCTCTGCATTGTTGGCAAGTTACTATAGAGGGAATAGAGAGGGGACTGGTGGAATCAATGTTGTATTGCATAAGTCTCGTGGGCGTATACATGAGTACATAATTAACCTGGAGTACAAGACAAGTTAGAACAAATCCTAATATATATTATATTTTCTAATAACTGGGATACTCGACAGTTACAAGATGTCTTACCGTAGGGTTGGGGAAAGAAGCAAGACGTATGCGCTAGCAAAAGCGAAAGATGCATTCTAGTAGGATTCGTACATATGCTCAATGTTCATTTATTGTAGCGTATCATTGAGGATATGTTGCAATCGGCTGAAAAACAGGCAAGTATTCTTTCAAAGATGTGGCACACTTTATATTAAACTCAAATGCCGATTACATGGCGAAGCAGTTCAGGTAGAAGAAACTTTGGGGATCACCGTCCCAACCAATTACATAATGTCACTCTAATCTTGACAATTTTACCCAACAATATTGGAGAAGGGATCACTCATATTGTATGGCAGCATGAGACTGACTGACGGGCAGGACCCACTTGGGCTGTCTGGGTTGAACAACACTGGACTGGAGACGGGAATCGTTGTTCCCCACCAGGCCACCACCAAGCAGAGCAGCCATCCGCTTTCCCCATTCCGCCGCCGCCGCCGCCGCCGCCAGCCAAATCTCCGCCGCGGCGCCATGCTCCGCCTCCGGTGCTCCATCCTCACCCACCTCCTTTCATCTCGTCCAGCCACCTCCCCCGTATCCCCTCTCCACCGCCTCCTCTCGTCTCCTTCCGCATCTCCCGCCTCCCAGCTCCGCCGCCTCATCTCTGCCGCCGCGCCGGGCGTCTCTCGGAAACCTAGCTTCGCCGTGGAGGACTACCTCGTCGCCACCTGCGGCCTCACCCGAGCCCAAGCACTCAAGGCCTCCGCCAAGCTCTCCCACCTCAAGTCCCCCGACAAGCCCGACGCCGTCCTCGCCTTCCTCGCCGGCCTCGGCCTCTCCGCCGCCGACGTCGCCGCCCTCGTCGCCAAGGACCCCAAGTTCCTCTGCGCCAGCGTGGAGAAAACCCTGGGCCCCGTCGTCGTCGGGCTCACCGGCCTCGGCCTGTCGCGTTCTGAGATCGCGCGCCTGGTCTCGCTCAGCCACGCCCAGTTCCGCTGCATATCCGTCGTCTCCAATCTGCAATACTGCCTGCGCCTCTTCGGCTCCTTCGAGAACCTCCTCCCTGCTCTCAGGCTCGGCTCATGCCTTCTCTGGGCCGACCTCGACACAGTGGTCAAGCCCAATGTCGCGTTCCTGCGTGAGTGCGGGCTAGGTGACTGTGACATTGCCAAGCTCAGCATCGCTCATCCATGGCTGCTCGCCTCCAACATAGAGCGTGTCCAGGCAATGGTGGCACATGCCGAAGATATTGGTGTGCCTCGTGGCTCTAGGATGTTCAGGCACGCGATGCGGGCTGTTAAATTCCTCAGCAAGGAGAAAATCGCCGCCAAGGTGGAGCACTTGAAGAAGGCGTTCAGGTGGTCTGATGCCGAGGTGGGCATTGCTTTGTCCAAGCTTCCAGCTGTGCTGACAAGGTCTAACCAGACGCTGGAGAGCAAGTCAGAGTTCCTAATCTCTGAGGTGGGGTTTGAACCAGCATACATTGCTCATCATCCGGCATTGCTCTCGTACAGCCTGGAGGGCCGGGTCATACCCCGCTACTATGTTGTAAAGTTTCTTAAGGAAAATGGACTGCTGGATCACAACCGGAGCTACTATTCTGCAGTCACTCTGATGGAGAAAGTATTCGTGGACAAGTACATATGCCCTCACAAGGAAGTTGCACCATACCTTGCTCAAGACTATGATGCCGCTTGCAGAGGGGAGGTGCCGACTAGATTCAAATTTACATGAAAATTGGTAACAGTATGGCACAACAAATTTTTTTACATTCTGCGTTATGCTATTCATTCCTGATTTGGTGTTCTTGGCCTAACTGAATTGTAGTTGTCTGCTATTGATAATCTATTGTATGTTTGTTACATGCTGATTTGATGGTGCTAGTCTAGGATGAAATTGGCAATTTGGATATTATGACATTCAATTAGAGAAGAAAGCATCGTACTACTAGCTTGTGCACTCTAAGGTTGCATTGACATACATATTGGATTTACGGGAATCTTTGTGAAAACCATGGAGCGGCTGCTCCAGCCACGGATACCCTTCATTTCCACCTTGAGATAGGAGCCATGTCAGAAAAAGCAATGCAAAGTACTAAGCACTCTCTGACACATATCCCCACAACATTATGTTTGAAATGGATGGCGTCCAAGAGTGGAGCAGTGGTTTCATGGAGCTCAAAAAGTCTCTCTAAGAACTAATGGATTTAAAGAGAGTGAAAGCATGACATTCTGCAAATACTTTGAAATATCTTTATGTTCTCAAGTGACCATAGCGCATTTTCAGGTGCACCTCAATCTGTATTTTCATGAAAGAAGGTTCTCATTTCGGCCAAAGATGACATGGACTTTTAAATTTTCTCCGGATGAAAGTATGTTTGTCACTCCCAAGGATGCAGTTTGGATCTAGTATGTTGGTTGCTTGCTCTAGTTCTTCTAAGATGAAAATCTTCGTTCATCCAGCAGTAGCTTTGCTTATAAAACTGTTGTGAAAGCAAGTCATTGTGCACTACTCAGTAGTTTGTATCAGTTTTTTCCCTTATATTCTTTGATTGATGGCCTACTAGTTGATATTTTTCATATGGCTTCTGATGTCAGAACTGAATAGTGCATTAGTTGGCTAGTAGCATTTTTGTTATCGACTTATCCATGTAGAACTATGTAACGGGCATTTTGGAGGCCCTGGTATTTGTGCTGCAGAGGCAAATTTCTGAAAAGCAGAGGGCATTTCATATAACAGGACTTTTGTTAAGTTAATCTTAAAACTGGTTATGTCATTTATCTGTCGTACCTTTTTACTAATTTTTGTTCCATGTTAGCACTATGTGCATAGATGCTTAGGCATCTGTATTCCATATCAGTATTTGCTTTTTTTGGATGCTCTTTTATATTTTCTTTTGTTGTGTCAGCTATGATTTCTTCTAAAGACGTGTATGCTGGCATTGGAGAAAAGAGAATGAACACTGTATTTTTTACCATGTTTATTTTTTTCGGCTCTGAAAGAATGAAGACTGTCACCTCATCTAAGAGATTATCCCACTAATTTTCTCATTTATACGAAATGTCATCTCTTCGTCGCCTATTTAGTTAAATCTAAGTCTGGATATTGCATAATTATAGAATCTTGCAGAACTTAGAACGTAGGAATAGTATACATGTTGTGTACCTCAAATTAAGACCCAAGCTGTGGTGGGGATGTTCATATTTGTCTGTTCCTGATTTTAGGCTTTAGAAGTTGGAAGAAATGAGATCCCAGCTGTGTGCTTGCAGTAACACGAAGGAGATGGGTCCATGCTATTAATCGCAAAGAGATCTGATTTGAAATGAACATCTGTTGTGTGTCCCTCCTCTGGTGCCTAGCTTGTGGAATTATAGGAGCATACTGATTTACTGAATGTAGATGGCGCGTTCTTTCTTTCAGAAGATGTGCTGAAACTGGATGCAGATGCATGGTGTTCCCTTCTTGTTCTTCCAGGAGATCGACGAAGCAGGGCGCTCTGACTCTGCTATCCATATATGTGATTCTGAAGGTATTTGTGGACTTGACGCCTTGCGTGAAGAAGCTCCTACTTTTATCCTTTTGGATTTTGCAATTTCAGTAAACCTTCTTTCTAGTAATTCTGAATCAGAATCAGATCTGATTAGTTAACTCTGAATCTTTCGGCCACCAAGTGAAGATGTCTATAGTAACTGCTTAATTGTTATAGCCATGTTTGTTTTACTCGAATCAGAGCTGCAAAATAAACACGAATCTTACAACAAAGTTGGTCATTAATGCTAATACGGCAAGAACGTGTTGTTTTGTATTCGGCAAATGCTTCAAGTATCATTAATGAGCACATTTGCACACTCTGTATCTCTATGTTCCCGATGTCCGTTGCAGTTTGCAATGCAATCCTCAGTCTTTTTTTTTTCAGTGAATAAATGTCATTATTTATGCCCAGCAAATAGCTAGAGTGTATGTACTCTCGGTTTAGCGTGGTATCCATTCTACCTAGATTGATCTCAGGTGTTACACTAACATTTGTAGTCTATACTATATCAAACCAGAGTTACTTTAGGCATTAACAAATGCAAACTGGCTTCCACTATATGGAATATGTCTTTTAGTGTTGAAGAAATATATCTTCAGAGTTCAGAACTATGCCGAGCTTCTACTACTGACCGTTATGAAAGAACATATTAATGCCGGATATTATACCATGTTTTTGTCCATACGCTCCCAAAATGGGATACATTACTCGATGGCATGAATTATCAGCTATATAAATTTTTCTGTCATGAGAGCAGATTGCTAGATCCATTCTGCATGTTTTTTTTTCAGTTTTTTGTGCATGCTATCTTTTGCTTCCATGGTTTGTTTGCTACCATTTTCTGTCATGAGAGCAGATTTGCAGCCTGAAATGCAATCATCAGACTTGTTTTCAGATGTCCAACTGCACCCTGACGACAGGAGCCAAACAGGTCTATCTGGTTGTCAACCAGATAGAGCAACTGGTCTGGTCTGTCGCAACTTGTCGCCATTCAGGTGAGGCCAGCCAGATTGCAAGCAAAGGCAAAAAATGATGGTGCTTTCTGAATCTCCAACTTATACCGCACATAGCCCAGCTACCTTACCAGCAGTGTCTGTCTACTGAATTTGAAACTCGGACTTGCCAATCAAGTATGCATGCATATGGAACACAGTGCAAGTGTATCCGCCCAACAAAGTTTAGCTATTTATTTTGTCATCAAGTGCGTCTCCTGAATAAAGCTTGCGATTTGCAGCCTCAAGTGCAACAGGCAACCTCAATGTTAGAATCCATGTTGTACACGTCTTAGGATTATAACATACCCGTACATCACGCCTTGTATTTGTACCAATCCTTTGTGATATACTAGTAAGCTTGCACTGCAACACACGTATAGACTAACACGCATTATGTCAAACATCTATAGTTGCAAAGAAATGTGATATGTGCTAGTCTATAGTTGCAAAGAAATGTAATACTTGCTAGTCTATACGCACAATATATTAAACATCTATAGTTGTACAGAAATGTAATATGTGCTATTCTTGAAAATAAATAAATGAAAATGCAGTCTGTGTAATGAATAAGGATTATCTTAGATGATAAGTACAACATCTTCCAAAATATTCCTGGGATAACAACTTAATTATTTGAAGTGCATTGTTTGACCATTCACATAAAATAAGAGCTTATTTGAACAGTTGGCAAAAAAAAGGCTTGTAAATACAAGCTCCGTCCAGAACTAACTCACTCATTTCAACAACAGTTAGTTCGGGCGAAGGAAGTACTCCCTCCGTTCGGAATTACTTGTCTCGAAAATGGATGTATCTAGAACTAAAATACATCTAGATATATTCATTTTTGCGACAAGTAATTCCGAACGAAGGGAGTATTAAACAAGGTATAGACTTTGAAGCCACTCTTAAAGATACCCACTCATGTGCAAAATTGCATAAATTTGACAAGCGTTCATGGATACATGAATCTTTGTTTTGACCATCTTGATGGCCTTGTAAATGCCTGAAATATGAGCAGCCACTACTCAAAGCACATTTGACGGTGTTCCTCTACGGTACTAAAAATATTTTTAGTAGTAATGAATCTTACAAAATAGTTTATTCAAAATCAGTAACATCTTCTCTGTTCATTTTTCCAGGACCAGGGACCATCATGTATGAGCCCAATATATTCCTGGAAAAAACAAAGATTACCATGTAAATGTTCTATAAAGATCAAACATAATCTTTCCTAAACGCGCCACATGATTAGGCCCACTGACTTCAATCTAACGGCTAGTGTTAATCTAATATGTTTCCAGTGTGCACTTTCAGATTTACATTGACTGACCGTACTCCATCGCAGAGGAGGATACAAACTTCACGCACACTCCACCAAAACCCCTACAATCACGCATCATGCAAGCCACGCAAATAAAAAGAGACAATATCCAATAGAAAAAAGGAACAGATCCCCAGACTGATGCCCTCGCCGCACGGAAGCATTGTCGCCTTCCTGATTACCTCGCTACGGAAAGCAGCGTCACCTTCCTGGTCGGCGCCCTCCCCGCCCTGCACCTACCCATCAAGTGTGGGGTTGTTCCTCCATCACCTAACCGCGGACAGGCCGTCAGCTCCCTGCACCACCTTCGCCATCCTCTAAAACATCACACAAGATTTTAATACGATATTAGACATCTCTTCTTCTTGTTCTTCTAATTAGCACGAACAGTAATGGTTACATGGTGTGCTTCATGCCTCTTTCCCAAAACAATGTTAAAACAGACTATGTTCTGAATAGAATGAGCAGATTATGGATTTTTAAGTGCGGATGAGAGAGTGGTCTGAGCAAAACAATGCTAAAACAGACTACCTTACCAGAACTACCTATCAAAATGGTTTGCTGCAAAAAAAGAACACAGTTATAATTCCTTATGCTAATCTCTTTGTTCAAGAACACTTCCTGACAAGCCAATCTGTATCAGATTTTGCAATGTCATTAGATAATTTTCTTATAGCCTCCTGCGGGTCTGCATGCCAACGTTTTTTCCACATGATCAAGCATCAATGCCTTCGTAAATAAAGCAACTCAAAATGGTGCAGTCGATTAATAGGGTGCTCTCTAACCGTGCTTGAATAATAAATGTGTTCATGAGCTCCATCTGCAATATTGGGCCATGAATTTACTACAAATACATCTCATTTATAATTTAATCTTGGTATGGTTGCAAATGTCAAAAGGTATATTAGCTAAAGATTGTTGCTTGAACACTGACGTTTGTGGGTCCAGGGAGCAGGGACCATGAACGGAACAACCATAATCTAGAAAACAAACAAGTTTTTTATTATAAGGAAAAAGAAACAGATGGCATGGAGATGGAGATGGAAAATATTTCTATTTCTTTACTTGTGCCTAGCACCAAATTTATACCTGCCCTATAATAAATCATGTGAATAATCTCATAATAGGTTCTTGTTTATACTGGTTTTTGGAAAAATTTCCACAAACTTTGGCCCAGGATGAATCTTGTGCATCTAACTCTTTAAAGGAAGAGGAAACATCAACTCTACAAAGGAAGGGGGAACTAAATTATTGCATGTCTCCTTTTCGTTGATATTCAAAGCAAGTGGAAACTAAAATCTGGGAAGATATATGAGCCAGCGTTGTACCTTCACATTGGGACATCAACAAAAGCCTTCGCCTGAACAAAAAATTGCTATCATCAAAAGAAAAGAAAATTAGATACGTAGATCACACCATTACGTAGTACATGGCCCTCTGAACAGTTCAGCCTCTGCGGTTAGAACAGGTAGCTCAACTCGTCTGAACCCAATCTCGCCTCCCAAAGCATAACTGGAAACCAACCAATGAACCAAACGTTCACGCACAACGTAAGCTTGAGTGACTACCACATGAATACACAGTCCAGGGGTCGTTGTAGCCTTGTAGGACGTGGGGGAAAGAAAAGGGGTGGATGGACAAAAAAAAGTTTGTTGTCGCTGCAGCTTGGGAGCACCACGGGGAGCGAAATCTGCGCAATTGGCCCCGCCCTGATTCGAGCATGAACAGCAGTCGATGGATACGGCGGCTGTCGTGGTGCACTAATGGAGTCGGGGAGGTCTTGCGCACGAAGAAGAGGTCCTTGCGGCCGCACCCGCACCCCGACCTGCCACACCCGTCACCCCGCGAGATCTGTAAGCGTAACGGCGACCGACCCGTGGAGAAGAAGCGGGCTACGGATGGATGGTGCGTACCATCGTCGCCTGGCCGCTGTTGGGCGGGCGCGGCGGCCGCTGCGGCGCCGGGGACGGGCTTGGACGGGCCCGGCGGCGGCGGCGTGGAGGGTTTGTTGGCTGGGGACGGCGGGGCGGCGGCGAGGTTGGGGTGGAGGTTCTCCTGGTCGTCCGCGGGGGAGGCGACGGAGAGCAGGGAGAGGGAGCGCGAGCGCGTGGTCTGGCGCTTCAGGTTCCGCCGCAGCATCTCCATGGCTGCCGCCCGCTCGAGATCGGGGAGTTCATGTCTGGGTCGGTGCCAAAACTGCTGCTGGTTGCGAGAGGGCAGAGGGGAGCGACGTGGTCGGGGGAACGATGCTAACCCAATGGCATGATTGATAATTAATTAAGTAATATAATGGCATGGTGGGTAATTAAAGCGTAAAACCATCAAATTACAGGTTTGGATGGATAGGATAATCTGGTTCTTTGCCTTTTTTTTTTATAATGGTAGTAGATAAAAAGAAGCACCGCAGCCCTTTGAGGTGTGCGATCCCTCAATCTACCTCTCATACAACCACAACTTACATGGTACTAGATTAGGTTACGATCCAAACATGACTTCCGCTGCTTCTTCGGCCGCCGCCGCGGCGCTCCCAGCTACTGCCTCCGCAGGGCTGGGGGCGGGGGATTCCTCCTACCCTCGCCGGCACAAACGGCATATAGAACGCCCTCGTCGTCAGCACCACTGCTGGCGCATCCAGCGTGGGGAACAACCTCCGCTCCTTCATTGCCGGGGTGATGCCCTCTGCTCCTTCCATTCCTCCGACCCGACCCCGTCGGCCCGCCCATGGTGGCTGATATGCCTACTCTTGCGCCGTTTCACTTTGCTCATCTGTTGATGATCAAGCTGTCGATGAGAACTTTTCTCTACTGGCGTGCGCGGGTTATTCCTCTCCTCTGTTGCGCGGGTTCTTCCTCTCCTCCGTAGCCACAATCTTCTTGGCTACATTGATGGATCGCTGCCATGTCCGTCGCCGACCGCCGTCACCACCACTGCCGATGGCGCGCAGCACCTGGTTCCCAACAGGGCGCACACGATCTGGGTGCAGCAGGACCAAGCCATCCTCTCGGCGATCCAATCATCGCTAATGGAGGGGTGATAAGGTAGCAAGACGTGTGTCTTTTGTCAACATGACGAGTCTATTAAACACTTACTTTTTTTAGTGTAAGTTCACTCGTGCAATGTGGGCCAAAGTTCAAGTAGTTTCAAATATATATCCCCGTGTAGCGCACGTAACATGTTCAGCAATTGGTTGCGGGGTATTGATAAACAAGCTTTTGCACGTATTCTTATGGGTGGCTGTCATATGCTGGGCAATTGTGGCTTACCGGGGATGATGTGGTTTTAACAATAAATATCTTTCATCTCCTGTGCAGGTTATTCATGCATGTACGCGATGGCTCCGTACTTAGAGCATCTACAGTCGGACTTGACAAATTTGATCCCTCAAACGCCTGCAGACGCGCCCGGACGCATCCACGGACATTGACCGGTCACGTCTCAAATAATACATTACTCATCCGGATACCTCAAATTAGAAACCTCAAATCCATATTATTACATGCCAACTAAATTGATCTTTGGGCAGAGCTCGTCCGACTCCATGGTGCCCATGTTTGGCGTCCGTCTGCGCTCCTCAGAGTGTAAGTCCGGTCGCCGGCAAGGGTAGAGTAGGGCATGGGAGACGAGATGGCTCACGAGACTCAAGGCGCCGCCGTATCCCATGCCCTACTCTTCCTCGTCAGAGCCCGGCACCTGGACGGTTCCAGTGGACGTCAGATCGATGATGGATCCGTCCTGGGACGAGCCGGCGACATCCACCACGACGTGGTTGCGGCACTCGCACGGGTGCACCATACGAGGCGCCGGAGAATGTGACTCCGCCTCGTCGACGTCCACCGTCACGAGGGATGCCGCCACCTCCCCGCGCCCGCTGCCTCGCACGGCGGGCACGCCATGCCATGTTTGCGTCGAACGATGCCCATGGTGCTCCTGCTGCTCCGTGCACCAACGAATGGGTTGCAAGTCCACCACCACGTTCGGACGCCAGCGGACCTCCTCCGATGAGGTAACAACGACACACCTAGCACCGAATTCATGTGCCATTTGGGCGGACGCAAGGGATTCCTGAAAAAAGGAGTATGCGCGCTGCCTCGCACGGGCCTCTTCCCGGAAGCGGAGGAGCGCAAGACGGACATCCATGTCCTCCTCAGGGTCGCGTGGGATGAGCTTGGGGTTGACGGATCTGGAGGTGAAGGACTCGGATCCACTGCTCGCCATGCCAGAGAAGGTTGGAGATCGCCAAACGGGAGCTTGGGGTGGCAGAGGGGAGTGGAGTGAAGTGGCTAGGGTTTGGTCCGACGAGCAGATGGGGAGGAATATATGTGGGTTCGGGTGGGCTATCATGGGCCGGGTTCAACGTGGCGGACGCGCCCGTGCGCCCCCATATCCGCCCCATATTTGGGCTGGATATGAGGGATGTTGGTCAGCCCGGGCGTTTGAGGCCCGTTTGAGGCGCCCGTCTAGGTCGAAATTTTGTGACCAGTCAGTGACCGGGCGGCCCCGCCCGGGCATTTGAGGCGGGTTTGGAGTGCCCGACTGTGTATCCTCTTAGTCTATCCTGCATAGGACAAAGGGCATATACCTTTTTATGATGGCGTCTACATAGCTAGAGAGTATGGTCACTGAGGTTTTCTCCCTCCATGGCTGGCGGCGCAATCTCCGGATAGAATCTGCCCCGCCCTAGGTTGGGTTGATTTATTATTTCTGTAAACAATGTTTATTTTTTGGTCTTTTGGATTTGCGAGAACTAATGTCGGTTGTCAAGTATATCTTGGGACATTGGCTTCTCCATTTGGTCTACGGACTTGGGTAACCCCATCAATACAAAAAGGGATAAAGACGGTGTTCTTTGCTGACTCGGAAAGTTTGTTGGATTAGTTTTGAGTCAAAGGAACATCCGTACTATAAGAGGGGCTGTTTTGATTAGAGTGTTAGGGAACTCAAAACATTTGCACATTCACTTTGCCCATCCAAAACAATAAAGTGTGCATCATGGGCGCCTCCTCGCGCTAGCCACCGCATCTTTTTTACTGTACTAGAGAGAGAGAAAAAGAAAGGGGTAAAAAGGGGCGGGCACTACCAAGGGAGACGCAATTGAGCAAGACCTAGCCTGGGGGTCTTCGCACGAGCCCCTTCTCTCTTTGACGCCGCCGCTTCCTCTCCTCTCCTCTCTCGATTCTCCTCCCCTGCGTCTCCTCTTCCGCGCAGATGGGCACATGTTCTGGGCTAGCAGCGATTGGAGGGGGCGCCATTCCAGATCCTCATCGTTTCTCTGGGAGAGGAGTTCGTCAATGATCCATTTTTTTCCCATGGAATCGCGATGGAGCTGCTCTAGGAGGAGCTTCTTCTTTGGTCGCCATGGAAATCTTCAAGGTGCGCCTCCACTCCCCCTTCCCCTCCCCTGTAGGTGTTGGATGATGGTTTGGCATTTAATCTTCAGAATTTTAACTCCTTGATTCCCCCTGTACTGCGGATTCCGCAGGAGAGGAACACGCGGCTGAAGAACTCGACACGGAGGATCTGAAACCTCACAAGGAAGAAGGAGAGGTTATCTCTTTCTCTTGGGCTGTAGCCTGATTGTGTGAGATTCTATTTGGTTGGGCTTGTTTTAGATGATTTTGGGCAAAGAAGTTTGCTAGCCTTTCAAACTTTGGCTGCTCTGGATTTTCTTGTGCTTAGTTTTGTAATGACCAGACTTATTTCTTAGTGCTCCTCCATGTTCCTCTACATAACTGGATCTTGGGGGAAGCACCTTACATGATTATGTGATGATTCTTACAATCCTGCCAACTGTGTCACATCTGGATAAGAGGATATTTCTAGAATATCATGAAACCACACATTTTTTACTCAGGTTGTCATTACTTGGTTGATTCAACAACATTTTGGTGCCTTGCAATATAATTTTCACAATCGTATCAATGCAAGCTCATAGGTACCATTTGTATAAATTTCAGATTAGCTATCTCAGTCTCGAAGTTTATAGATTGGGTGGTTCGTGTGCAGGTACGTCAGCAACAAGTTAAGCAACAAGTACAAGGCGGTGATCAGAGGTGTAAATCGCTGACCGGCACTTCACGTTACAGACTTTTTCAGTGTACTCAGTTTATAATGTTTCTCTTATTCTTATTATTAGCTCACATCCTTATAAATCAGTTGTGTATCATCATAGTTATAAGCATGTACCAATTTTAGCTACATCTTAGACTTAGCTTCATACAAATTATACAGGTACTTATGTATTGTCGAAATTTGGTCATTTGTGTTCTTCTCAGAAACTGCATCACGGCACCTTGTTGTTCTTTTCAGTTCGTCGCCTTATGATCCCCGCTTCAGTCTCTCTACTTGATCTACATTTTTTCCCATGAGTTTAATTTCTTAATTTTGATTCAAATATTTAATACTTGCTGGTGCAGGCAATGGACATTCAGACATTCCTATAATTTTCTGTACTCTGTTCTATATTTCATTTAATTTGTATCTTACTTTTTCCTAGGAGAAAAGCATTGTACGATGCATATCGGAGAAAAAGGCGCACTACAGGTTCTCCTGGTACTAAAAGGTTATATCCTCCGTTTTGATGTTGTTGGTTATGGCAGATTGCACTGCATAAGAATGAGCTAAATAATTTAATTATCCTTCTCATACAAGACTTACTGCTAGCTAAATCATAACTAACTTACAGTAACGATGTGGCATGGATGAAGGCGAAGAGAGTACATAAATCGGAAATCATGTAGATTTTGTTGTCTGCTTCCAATATTATGTACACGTTTTCCTTCCTCCATCTAATTTATGAATATATACTATGTACAAGCAAGGAGATGAACGGAGAAATTAGTTAGTGTACACCATCACATCATACTTTTTCAGTGAATTAACTTTAGGTTCCACAACTGTTTTCGCTTGAATATTTGTTCAATTTCCTTTTTACTTTTCAGTATAAACTGTAGTAAATGAGTATTGTCCTGCAAATTGTATGTATGAAGAAGTATTTACAAAGTTCTGCTTTGCGTAGAATTGAAAATATCAGGCATTGTTATCGTTTATCCTGTTATGTAGTGAGTGCAATTCTGTGCTACTGAACAAGTAAAGATGAAAATTCTAATTTGTGCAGAAATGTTTGTTGTATACTTAAAACTCAGTGCAAATCTGATTTGAGTAAATAGAACTAAAAAGGACAAGTTTTAAGGTGTTCCTAAATTTATTCAGTTATGCTCATTACAGAAAATTTCAGTTTCTTTTTTAAATGACAATTTTTTTTATCTTCTTCTGGGGCACAAAATTGATGACAGAACTGTATATGCTTTGCTCTTTGTTCAAGTTGTGCATAATTGTTCAGTGTCCTATTGCGCACTAACAAAATTCAATGTAAGTATGACTAAATAAGTAAAGTTAAAAAGGAATATGATATTTGAAAACAAAATAAATAACTTTATTTTTTATAATTTGTAAAAAAAGTGTTTGTTATCGTGTTATCTATCAAATAAATTGGTGCAAGTCTGATTGAATTAATGGATTGTAGCTTGGCAAACTTTTACAGAAAATGAACTAACAAGGCTATTCTGAATTTCTTTGCAGAAGTTAGAGCTGCAAACTGAATGTTCAGGGAAGCCAAGATCGGCTGATATGAAACTGTACCTCCTGTTCAAGATACTGTCATGGTAAGCTGAGGTGTAACCAAACATGTAGGTAATGTAATTTTATAATTTTGATGTGCTGAGAGATTTGGTGGAGAACTGAAGATTGGTTGTTTTGGGGCATGTGGTTCGTGATTTCGGAATTTTGAGAGGATTTGTAATAGTTGCTGATTCCTGCTCATCCATGTTTGGCTCTTTTGATACCTGACACTCATTTTAGAATGATGATTTACGAGGGAAATGCCAGGCTAGAAAGTCTCACAATATTCTCTTTCTTTACATTAACTTGGTAGGCAATGGTGGAAGGCTGGAGAGGACACATCCTGAATTGGTGTTCTTTGCAATGCCCTGGTGACCGGCGCCAGCAACACACTACGGCCCGCCAGTCGCACTGAACGGCGGCGTGAACCATCTGGTACAGGACTTCAAACTCTATTCTCATCGAAGCTTCTACCAAAAAGTTCAGAAAAGCTTTTCATGCACTAGCTCACCGATTGCCACTTCAAATCTGCTGTTTGCAGGTTTAGGGTTAGTTTCACCTACTGTCTGATTTACATGAATGCCTTTACCAAGAATTATAGTAATCTACTTTAGTCATTGTTTTAGATTTTTCCTTCATGATTAATTATATGGATGCTTAGCTGTAGCCATTATGCCTGTCATAGTTCAAGTTTTAAATTTATTGATTCATGTGTGTCGCACAGAGGGGATGAGATGAGTTCTGCGTGTCTTCTCTTTTTGTAAATTGTCTACCTAAGTTCTTTACATGGTGCGTTGGTTTTGTTGCAAATAAAAAGATATGTGCATATCGTGGATTCCTGTCAACCAAAAACAACGTCTTAAAAGATACATTTGTTTCAGCTTGCCTCAAACTACAATTTACAAAGATCATTTGTAACGTTCATTTACTTTTCATTCACTTACTAAATATGCTTCAAAGCTAAAGATCATTACATCAGAACTAAATCCGTCTACAAAGCACTCTATCACCACGGCTTTCATTCCGAAATATATAAACATGGTTCTTCGATCAATACATTTATAGCCTTGTTCACGATTGTTTCTTGCCATATCAAATGCTTATATTAACCATGTAATTTACTGATGCATAAAAAATAATACTTAACTACAAGTTTTATGTACCTGACACGAATATCTCCAGAACATAGACCATATATGTTTATTGTCGTTGAATCTCTAACAATAATATTGTCGTACTTGGGTGCTCAATTAATCATGTTATCCTGATAAGTCTTGATCACCAATTCAGGAGTAGTGGTGTAGAAGACGACGACGTGGCAGATGATGGATTGGATTGTCCCTGTCGGCGCGGCGGCAGCTGGGTTGTGTGTGCAGCAGACATCGAGGAGGAAGAACCGCCGCTCACGACCTCGCACTACGACGGCGCATCTTCTACTATCGCACCGGTGGAGTCCTAGATTTGGTTCGTCAGCCTCTCCCCCTCAAAGCTCCCAAGATAATGATGCATCATTAGTCCATCGATCCAGTTTGATCCAGCAGGGTATACCTTGCTGCTAGCTTTATACTATCTAGAGCATATTTCTTTTTCTCTTTGTTTAATTAAATAGCGTAATACTATTGTTATCAAGAAATATGAACAGGCGACATTGTAAATCTATGTCTTCATGTTCCCACCTGATGTTCTTCCATTTATAGCGATCTACTTGTTGGGTGATAATCTTGACAATCATAAAACCTTTCAGGTCTACCTATCTGTTGTTGGTGATTCTAGCAAAGGTAATGATGCAGCAAAAATGATGGGAGCGACTCTTCTCGAGATATCTTGCAAGTTTGTGCCCGCTTTCCAGAATCTGAGAAACTAAAACTCATGAGTATTTTGGTGTGTTCATTATCACAGCAGACACCACAATTCTAAAGTTGTTAGGACTCGGGAGATGAGTGCCTGATGGTACTGTTGCTGCATGTCGGCCAGCCCTATCAGTATGGATCTGCCGTTTTGGGCTACAGCTAAGCTTTGCTATTTGTCGGTGTCAAAACCGACGGATCTCGGGTAGGGGTCCCGAACTGTGCGTCTAGGCGGATGGTAACAGGAGACAAGAGACACGATGTTTACCCAGGTTCGGGCCCTCTTGATGGAGGTAAAACCCTACGTCCTGCTTGATTGATATTGATATTGTGGATGTTTACAAGAGTGGATCTACCACGAGATCAAGGAGGCTAAACCCTAGAAGCTAGCCTATGGTATGATTGTAAGGGTTGTTGTGATTGTTGTCCTACGGACTAAAGCCATCCGGTTTATATAGACACCGGAGAGGGCTAGGGTTACATAGAGTCGGTTACAATGGTAGGAGATCTACATATCCGTATCGCCAAGCTTGCCTTCCACGCCAAGGAAAGTCTCATCCGGACACGGGGTGAAGTCTTCAATCTTGTATCTTCATAGTCTTGGAGTCCGGTCGATGATGATAGTCCGGCAAATGATAGTTCGGCTGATGATGGTAGTCCGGCTATCCGGACACCCCCTAATCCAGGACTCCCTCACTACTGCTCTAAATTGCAGTCTTTTGACGAACCATGTTACCAATGATCAATAATTTTTCCCTTCCAGCATTGCCTTAATTGTCTCTACTCCGGCTGCACTGCAAGGTTTGGTTGTCAATTTTGTGGTAGTCATTTTGCATAAGTGAGTAGTGCTTTCTTTTCAGAAAAGAGTAGTGTGTTGTTTGTGTGGGTGCACATTATTTAGAATCTTATTGTCGTTGCTTTCAAAATAAGTATCATGGTGCCTACCTGCATATTCAGCTCATAATTTGTCGTTGCTTTCCACTTTGTTTATATAGATGTTTGTTCGTGCAATGCATTAGAATTAATCGCTAAAATAATTTTCTTAAGATTTCATTTTCCATTGCTTGTTTGGTATTAAGATGATGACTAACATACGTAGACAACAAGCGAACAACGACATCGGGTTGTCGGCAGCAGCGGCATCAACGGATGGAGGGTGCGCCTGCTGTAACTCCGGCGGGACGCTAGAGCTCGTGGCGACGTTTACAGCGGCGTGCCTGGGCCCCATGCAGGATGGATCCGACTCTGCGGCCGAGATGACAAGAGGACCAACTAAGGGGGGCTCGACAAGGCGGCGCTGTCAGCCATGCCAGTGTTCAGATTTAAGACGGCGCCGTGATGGGTTGTTAGTTGGTAGCTGCTGCATACGTGTTGCTTTATTGTTTTGCCTTACTAGAATCGTGGGTGCCTACCGCCGCTTGATGGTTAGCCATCGAGTTCATAATTTTCTGTGTTAGCTTGCTTCAGTTGGAACCGATATTGTTTTGACATGACTAGTAGATCGTAATACTACTTGCCATTTGCATATGCACCCGTTAATGTCTATAATGTGATTCTCTTCTAGATAAAGTTGCATTTCTGCTGCTTTGATCTGTTGAAAATGTCACTCAAAGCACATTGCTTAGTAAAAAGAAAGACTTGGAAGGGGCGTGTCCTACCTGGCACCGCTGCCGAGGTTCCGCTCAAGCGGCGCGCCCTTGGCGCGCCCCAACTACTAGTCTTATTCCATGTTCCACCAGAAGAAGGTTTTTACTGGAGAAGTCACCCACTCTAGAGGTCCAGATGCCTGTAGGTACCCGAGAAGTGGCAGCTGGCCTCGATAATGTCCGGGTACTAGGGCCTCAGCCTATCCTGTCCTCTAAGGCTTTTGTACAATGCAAGGTGTTTATGGGAGGTGCTTAGAGAAATAAATCAGGCTTTTCTTAAGCATCGGTGCTTATTTATACCGGATAGATGCTTACTTAGGCGTCTCTTATGTAGAAATAGGCACCGGTGCTTCAAAAAAACCCGGTTTATTTTTTTAAGCACCTCCCTAACGAGCATCTAGCATTGTACAAGGCCTAATCTGTCCAGGTGCCCGGGGCAGGAGGTTTTCTCTCTGGATAGTCCGGGTTACGTACCAGAGTTGCGATTGTGCAACAGTTACTTCTCCCATGAGGGTATTTGTACCCCCTTCTTCTTCCTCCTAACCCTAAGTGTGCCCAAGCTTTTCCCCACCATTTCCAAACCTGAAAAAGCTTGAGATCTCCTTCCCCAACCACCCCAACTCTCTCGTACTTTGGGGATAGGAGATTCACCCGATTTACACTTCCACCAAACCATTTTGCATTCCCCGACTTCTACATCTACTTCAACTTATTACTCTTGGGTGTTTGGGCATCCTAGAAGGAAGAGGCCATCGCAGAGCCACATTCCATTATGGTGAAACTTCATGGTGGTGTTGGGAGTCTTCAACTAAGTTGTGAAGAGAGCCCCAACCTTATTTGTAAAGGCCCCGATTGTTGCCTTCAAGGGCATCGCTAGTGGATTCACGTCACCTTGCATTGTGCGAGGGCATGAGGATAATAGGGTGAGTCCTTGGGACGCTTGGGTAGCATTGTGTCTTCACACCCCTCCAATGGATACATACCCTCCCCAAAGGATGGAACTTCGGAAAGATATCCTCGTCTTCATCGACTCCACTTGTGGTTATTTTGGTCCTTTACTTTGTGCTAGTTATTATCTTGTGTTTACTCTTACTAGCACTTGTTACTTGTTAAGCTTGTCATATAGGTTGTTCACCTAATTGCATATCTAGACAAATTTGTTGTTTTGTTGAGCCTAAAATTTGCAGAAGAAGTTAAAATTTTGTTAGTCGTCTAATCACCGCACTTTAGTCGACCATACCGATCATTCAACTACATTCATGGAAAACTTTGTGACAAAGTAAACAACAGTTACGACACGCCTTACCGTAGGGGAGGGGAAAGAAGCAAGATGTACGTGCTAGCAAAAGCGATGCATTCTAGTAGGATTCATATATATGCTCAATGTTCGTTTATGGCAGCGTATTATTGAGGATGTCTTGCAGTCACCCAGAAGACAGTCAAGTATTCTTTTGAAGGTCTGACACATTTTTGTTGAACTCAAATGACAATTACATCAGGAACG
Organism: Aegilops longissima; assembly: GCA_021605205.1. Classification (NCBI taxonomy): domain Eukaryota; kingdom Viridiplantae; phylum Streptophyta; class Magnoliopsida; order Poales; family Poaceae; genus Aegilops; species Aegilops longissima. Next base: position 31,355,419 of record CM038681.1, on the reverse strand, counting down.
GTAGATGAAAATTCGGGGATCACCGTCCCAACCAATTACTACATAGTTTGAATCGTAGTAAGAAATTATAAGTAAATTAAAGTGTGTGCCGCTTTGTTTGCCTCCCTTGGGCAAATGTGAAAACATTACTACTCCATTGCTGCAAAAGGGATCGCTCGCTCACATTATATGGCAGCGTGAGACTGACGGGCGGGACCCACTTGGGCTGGCTGGGTTGAATAAAGGCGTGTTTGGTTGCCTGGGTGGCTTTCGGCTGCATTGCATGGGGGGACCTGGGTGACCACGGCCTGGTTGAGTTGATGCAAAGTTGAGCTAAGATAGGTGTTTGGTTCCCTGTGTGTACCATGGCTGTACAAGGTGGATTTTTTCTGAATGTTGCTGAAAAATATGCGGAAGGAGGAGCATGCACCAGCGCGGAGCAACGGGATTCAGGGCTCGGTGGTTCTAGATAGTTGGATCCTTGCATGCGGCGGCCGGATCTGGCGTGCGGGCGCCGCATCTGCAGTGAAGGAAGATGGCGCGACTTGACAAGGGCAGAGCGGCGGCGGCGCTTGGTCGAGAAACCCACCACTAACACGGTGTTCTTCCTGCGGCGGCGCACGAAGAGGCAAGATCCGTGGCGCGGCTGCGCTTGGTGGAGGCGAACGAAGATGGCGGACCTTGACAAGGGCGGCGGCGGCGCTTGGTAGAGGACGGCGGCGGCGCTTGATGAGCAGAACGGAGGTGGTGGTGCTTGAGAAAGACGAATGAGGCGGGGCTTGGTCGATTGGGTCCTGGCGGCGGCGCATGAGAGGCAGAAGGGAGACAAAGGAGAAAGAGGAACCAGCCTGCATGAGAGATACATAGGAATCCTGCGTTTCCCTCAGCTTGCTGAGAGCGTGCCAGATCCACCGGCCGGTGAAGGCCCATACAACTTACCAAACACCCAGATTTTGCATGGCGTATGCGAGCCCCATGCAATACAGGGAACCAAACACCCCCTAAACATCGGACTGGAGACGGGAATCATCGTCCCCGTTCCCCACTAAGCAGAAGCAGCCATCCCCGTTCCCCATTCCCTCGCCGCCGCCGCCGCCGCCAAATCTCCGCCGCGGCGCCATGCTCCGACTACGGTGCTCCATCCCCACCCACCTCTTCTCATCTCGTCCAGCCACCTCTCCCGTATCCCCTCTCCACCGCCTCCTCTGCGCGGCAGTCTCCCCCAACCCTGCCTTCGCCTTCGCCATCGACGACTACCTCGTCCGTACCTGCGGCCTCACGCGAGCACAGGCGCTCAAGGCCTCCGCCAAGATCTCCCACCTCAAGTCCCCCGACAAGCCCGACGCCGTCCTCGCCTTCCTCTCCGGCCTCGGCCTCTCCGGCGCCGACGTCGCCGCCCTCGTCGCCAAGGACCCCAAGTTCCTCTACGCCAGCGTGGAGAAAACCCTGGGCCCCGTCGTCGCTGGGCTCACCGGCCTCGGCCTCTCGCCTTCTGAGATCGCACGCCTCGTCTTGCTCAACGGCAGCAGTTTCCGTTGTATAACCGTCGTCTCCAATGTGCAATACTACCTGCACTTCTTAGGCTCCTTTGAGGGTCCTCTTCCGGATTCTTAAGCGCGGCTTATGCCTTCTCTCCGTCGACCTCCAGAGGGTGGTCAAGCCCAATGTCTCATTCTTGCGTGAGTGCGGGCTAGGTGATTGCGACATTGCCAAGTTGAGCATCTCTCAGCCATGGTTGCTCGCCTCCAACCTGGAACGCCTCCGGGCAATGGTGGCATGCGCAGAAGGTATAGGCATGGAGAAGATAGCCGCCAGAGTAGACTACTTGAAGAGCACGTTCAGGTGGTCGGATGCTGAGGTTGGCATTGCTGTTTCTAGGGCTCCAAAGGTGCTGATCACGTCCAAGGACTTTCTGCGGAGCAGGTCAGAGTTCCTCATCTCCGAGGTGGGGTTGGACCCGGCCTACATTGCTCAAAGGCCGGTAATTGTCACACTTAGCCTAGAAGGCCGTCTCAGGCCCCGTCACTACGTTGTAATGTTTCTTAAGGAAAATGGATTGCTCAAGCGCGACCCGAGCTACAGTACTGTTTTCAAGGACACCGAGAAGGTATTCAGGGAGAAGTTCATATGCCCTCACAAGGAAGCTGCACCACACCTCGAAGAGGACTATGATGCAGCTTGTAAAGGGGAAATGCCGACTAATTTCAGATTCACATAAGCCATGAAAATTCGTAAGTGTGTGCTTGTTGTCCGATGTTGTATGTTTGTTAGATGCTGGGTTGGTCATTGCTAATGTGTGATGGAACTGATAATTTGATTCCTGGATCCTGATATGTAATGTAATGCCATCATCATTCAGTAGAATAGAAGCCATGGCTTGGTTATGAATTTGTTTGCCCTTGTTCATGTTTTTAAACACACGTATTGGTTGCTGGTGCATTCTACATTGCATTAAATTTCAGTTTTCAAATTAGTTGCGGGTGCATTGAGAGGCAATGAGCCAAGGTAAGGTCTCCTTCATTGTGTTTTTTTTTTTTTTTTGCAATTCATAGTGGATAATTTGAGGATCAATCTGATGCCCTTTCCAAATTTTGGTAAATAGTCTTTTTGGAATGGTCAATTCACCTGGCTTCAGCTTAATCTTTTTTTCAGTTACAGTTTGATATACAAATCATTTTGGTTTGCTCATATGCAGATTCATAGCGATCCGTCTTTGTTTTAACTAATGAACTAAAGATAGACGTATTCATTCAATTAGGGAAAATGTAAACAAGTGAGTTCTCCTTTAGTTGGATCAGAGGTAACGATTGGAGCCATTGGTCATATTACAAATAGCTACTTGGCTGTAGGATGAAATGTGCAGGACTCACATCTGTAAAGGTTATCTGCTAAAGAGAGATGCTCACTTAACTAAACATCAAACTTTCAGATAATGGAGGGGGGCATGCATCATTTAAAGTTTAAGTAAACTTAGGTGTCTCTGTTCATTTTTATGCTTGTAATAATTACTGACACAATGGAAAAGTACTTGCTGCTAGTAATTTCATCTTGACAAAGAGGCACTAATTTTGTATTGTGTGTATTGTGGATTTTCATGCTCTGCACCGTTCACATAACCTGCTATCGTTTTGGGGCAGTTTACTTCCAAGTTCCAACTGGCCACATAATCTTTACTTGAATTAGTTTCCGCCGTCTTGGGTGTTCATTTGGAGAAAAGTATCATTGAAGTTCAGTGACGGATAGTAAAATTTGACACCTGTGTCTGTATGATTTTCGCAAGGGAAAAATAAGAATTTGAACCATGTTTGATCTAAAAACACAAAGAACTCCAGTACTTTCTTTAACTTCTGAAGTAACTGCCAAAGCATGCTAGAATTAGTTTAACTTCTGATTGTCAAGCAGATAGGTTGCAGTTGTCATGGTCTTGTTTTCTGAAACAAAGTAGCCATTTCAAGCTGGTTGTACTTAAAACCTTTCATAAATCCACTTATCTGCAGATTAATTGTTTGCTGCAGATTAAGGGCCTGTTCGGTAGCCCGCTGGCTCCCAGCTTCCGCAAATCTGCGAGCGGAGCTAGCCCAAACGGCCCAGCTCCAAGAAGCTGGCTTCCTGGATCGGAGCGGCACGCACGTACAAAAACTTGGAGCTACGGTTTCGCGGGGCTCACGTACCGGTTCGCTACTTCTATTTCCCCTGTGCTCGTGTGTTCGACTGGGCCCTAAGCCCACCTTACCTGTTGAGACGGCTGGGCTCCAGCCCGCCCAACCAAGTTGGCCTGCTGATGCGTACCAGAAGCTGGAGCAAGGAGCCGAACGAATTTCTGAGCGCTAGCGCTTGCGTCGGAAGCTGGCGATCAGAAAAAGAAGTTGCATTTGAGGATTTATCGGAGTTGGGGAGCTGCGGAACAGGCCCTAAGTGTTGTTAATGCTCTACTTATTTTACTTGCCAATGCAGGGTTATGGGAAGGCGCAGAATTGCTTTTGTTGGATATATGGACCTTAAATGTGAGTGATTTCTCAACTGTCAACTATATGTTGTTTTCAGTAAGACACAAACATGTTGAAGTTTTTACAGTGATTCTTCTTCCTAGGTTTCATTAAGATTTTGTTTCCTTGTTGGCAATGATAAATGATATTTTGTCGCAGTTCATGCAAATCTATATGATGCATCACACTTGAGTCGGTGATCGCACACACAAAAATTCAGTATGCGTGTTAGGCTGTTAATTCCTAAGTCGGTGATCCTGGCCTAACTGATTGATAGTTGTCTGCTATAGTATGTCTGTTAGATATTTAATTGCTAAGCCAGGATGAAACTGATAATTTGAGTTGCGAGTCCTTGTATGTTTATTACATTATTCAGTAGAGAAGAGCATCACACTGCTATCTTGTCCATCCTCATATCATACTGACACACATATTAGAACTAAGAGTGTGAGATCACAGATTAGGGCATTCTGCAAATGCTTTCAAGTATCAGTGAGTAGTGTATCTGCACACTCTATTTTTGTGTTCTCAAATGACCGTTGCACTTTTCAGTTCTATCCATGAAAAAAGGTTCTCATTTTGGCCATGAAGATGACACGAAGCCTCAAAATTTCCCTTTGGATGAGAATTTTGGACTTCTTTTCGTGGAGAACAATTTTGGACAATCATGACCGCATTGTGTTGATTACTGCTAAGGATGCAGTTTGGATCTAGCATGTTGGTTGCTGCTCTAGTTCTTCGAAGCTGAAAATAAAAATATCCATTCTTCCTGCAGTAGCTTTGTTTATGGTATTAACTGTTGTGAAAGCTGGACGTTTTTTACTAGTAGTTTGTATCCGTTTTTTGTTTATCTTTCTCTTGTATTTTTTGACGGTCTATCGGCTGAATAGTGCAGTAGTAATGTAGGAACTGTGTAATGGACATATCAAAGCATATGACATTACATACAATAAAGGAACTTATGTTAATTAAGGTGAGCTTAAAAAGGGTTATGGAAGTACTTTGTTAACCTCTGCCATACCTTTTAGCTGATTTTATTCCATATTAGCACTATCTATAGTTCTATACAGATCTTTTCTTTTTGCGGCATATCTATACAGATGTTCAGGACATCTTTATCCCTTGGCATATTATTTTAGGATAGTAAGGTGGGCATTATGTACCATCCTCTGTTTTATGCTATTTTCTTTTTTAGATGCTCTCTTATATTCGCTTCAGTTGTGTTGGTTACAATCTCTTCGGAAGACATGTATGCTGAAATTTGAGGAAAGGGAATGAAGATGACAAGATGTCGTAGACTGTTGCCTTAGCCAAGAGATGATCCAAGATATGTTGTCTTAACCAAGCTTGGTCTTAACATTTAAGGGAGTACAGTATTTTCTTAGTTGTACTGCATGTCTGATCACCTATTTAGTCAAATCTCAGTCTGGGCATGCAAGTACTAACTGTCACATATAGCGTAGTTGTAGAATCTTGAAGAATTTTAAACAGAGGAATAGTAGATATGCTGTATACCTCAAACTAAAATATAGCTATGTAATGATGGTGCACATGTGTTCCTGATGTGAGGCTGTAGATGTTGGAAATGGAGGAAATGAGATCTCAGGTAGTCAGGCATGTGCTTGCAGTTGCAGTAACACAAAGGAGATGGTGGCATACAGCTTTGGTTTGAAGATCACTTGTGTCCCTCTTCTCTGGTGCTTGTGGAACAAAGATTAATGTGATGCATGTGAAGTGACTTACCAGCTGAGAAGAAGATGTGTGTGGCATGGGAAAAAAACCAGTACATTTTCGTCAAGCAAAAAGTGTCCGGGCAATATGAGCCTACTGAACTGCTGATGGTGCTGTCTTTCTTCCAGGAGAAGATGTGCTGACTGCTGGCTGCTGAAACTGGATAGAGAGGGTGCTTCTTTCTTCCAGGATATCGATGAAGCCTGGCGCTGGCGGCTGTGAATCTGCCGCAATGTGACTCCAAAGGCATCAATGGAGGATCAGCTCCGGTTCAGGGCCAGGTTTGGGGCATATCACAGTGCAAGCAGAGGCAGATGTCAGTCGATGCTACTCTAGTTGATGATGCCCTGAAGCTTCCTTCAGTAACAGGTATGACCTGACACCGGCGTGAGTTTTGTGTTCAGAAGCTCCTGTGTTTCTATTTTTGTATTCCGCAGGCTGGGCAATACCTGCCTGCGTGACAGATTTCATCAGGTAGCCTAAACAGAAAAACAAGTAGAGTAAAGTAGCTGTGTCTGGTGCTTTGATTGGTTCGTATACTGATGGGCTCTGGGCTTCCCCTTGCTTATGACATGGTGAATCTTCCTTCACTAGCTTGGATGTAGATAATTTGAACGAGTCATGCATGCCATGAGGTAAACAATCAATTAGATGTGGTATAAAAAATATATTCTAATCTGAACTCTGGATTTGAATCAGAGCTGAAAGTTGAATCTGTTTGTTTCTGACATGATGGGTGAACTCTGCCCTTACACCCAAGTTGAGTGTGATGGTATCAATAGTAAGCATTTTACACTTTACTGAGAAAATGGCCCAGTCCAGATAGATTGCAACATTTTATACTATTTACTGAGACATTGATCTAAGCCAACTGCAAGTATAGAAATGTCTGCATTGTGTTGTTTGTGTAATTCATTAAACATATATTTACCTGCTCTTTGGTTCATGCTTGCAGGATTTGACAATAGCCTATTACTATGCTGTCTCCAATAGCCCTCATCTCTTCCTCTTGACATCAAGAGTGATTTACATCCATGTAAGGCTTCCTAGACACTTTTTAAGGTCTGTGCATGTTAACCTTGATAACATACCACTTGTGAAGAGACAACACTTTTTCAGATCTTCATTGCATACGTTCGCTAATTTTTGTGTTCATGGTTTTCCTTTGTTTTACACCCTCTTCCTAAATTATTCAACCATCTATTTATGTTATCTGGGGTACATCTCCACATGTGTGCTTTCTGTGATGGCTTAGATACTTTAGAGATTATCTTGAAATTTGGATCTTCAAAGCGTTCCCTGACTTGGCTTTGTTATATATATTCTGCTTTGCTACTGCAGATAGAATCGATAGTAGTTAGTTTTGCCTGAAAACTTCTGAGTGATGGACATGCTGGTCCAATGGCAACACCAGCCAACCATGTAGAACTTTTTGTAATCAAAGCAAAGTGATGGTTATGTATGGATGATGTTTTACATAGAAACTAGATGATGTGCGTGCCCTCTGCTAATTAAAGTAACTTCTATTGTGCTCCATGATTAGACAATTGCCTTCTTGGCCCTTAAAAATATCGTTGGACAAATTACTGATCTGGATGAGCTGCTCCTCTTGTTTTACTCTGTTGTAATTTCCTACTCCCTCCATTCCGATTTACTCGTCGTGAACGGAGGGAGTAGCTTTGAAAATCTCTCTACCAGTGTGTTCTCGTTAAAGAAGATGCACTGTTAATTGATTCAGGGCATAAACACTTGATACATTGTGTTTCCAGGTATCCAAACTTTCTGCAGATCATGTGAGCTGCTTTATCTGTTTATATTCACCTGAACCCTAGAGCAAAAGTTGGGAGTTCAGTACAGAACGATTCTGAGCCGACATGTTTTTATATAGGCCTGAAGCTTATGAGAAAGTTAGTTGATCAGCAGCATGGTAAGTCGTTGCAGAGTCCAGTGAGGAAGCAGAGTGTTTTGTGCTAGCATGCTTGCACTCCTGGAAGGAGTGTTGACATCTTATGCATATACATACAGAGGAGGGAGGTATTTCCTGGACATCAGCAATAGAGAGGCGTGTACAAATTTGGCCCGTGAAGAAAACATTGACGTGCTCCACATTTAACGGAAGAGTAGAGAGAGGGAACTGTGTGTTTGGTAGTAGTAGTAGTGTTGAGTTTCTGATCCAAGATTTTATCGTGCGCCTAAGATTCAGTCTGCTTAGCCATAGACAGTGGCATTTATTTGTCAGAGAGATGGCAGAGTAAGCATTTGTGTTTCTATTACTTGTAAAGGTGTGATCATCCTGGAAGTTTGCAAGATATATTCAACACCTGTGGTCTTTCTGGGAGCTGTTTTTGCTTGCAAATACGATTTCCATATGTGGAAGAGAGGAGGTACAAAGATATATTCAGCATGTTTCTAACAGCAATTCCTGTTTTCTGGAGAAAAAAAAAACACGGCCCAGTGATTGATCCCTGAACTAAGTTTTACTCCACTTAAACATGAAGTATATTGATTGACTGATTTACTGAATGTTGTACATGGATTGTCCAGGAGAAGATGTGCTGAGACTCGATGATGCGGTGATTTCTTGTTCTTCCAGGAGATGGACCAAGTGTGGCAGTTGGGGCCTTACATGATTCTGAAGGCTCTGTTAATCGATGAGCTTCCAAAAAAAAAAAAAACATGATATGCCAGCATTAGCTTTATTCAGAGAAGCCCGTTTTGAATTTTGCAAGGTACATGTTATCCTATATATTGCAATATTTAAGGGGACAAACAACAAGTTGAATGAGGCTAACTAGTTGCATCCGGTGGATTCATGGGCTCTGTGCTTCACTAGCTTCAGTGTCAACAATTTGAACTCTGAACTTTCATGCATGCATGCCATGTACTCCCTCCGTTCCCAAATAATTGTCTTTCTAGCCATCTCAAATGGGCTACAACATACGGATGTATGTAGACATGTTTTAGAGTGTAGATTCACTCATTTTGCTCTGTATGTAGTCACTTGTTGAAATCTCTAGAAAGACAATTATTTAGGAACGGAGGGAGTAGTATGTAAACAATCAATTGGATGTGGTATTAAATTTTCTACTCCGAACTCTGGATTTAAACATGCTGGCAGTCATACGGTCTGTAGCGTTCCATAGTCCACACCACGGAGCTTTGCGTATGAAGTATTGTATCTCTGTTTTGTCACCTGAAACTAGATTGTAGAACAGTGCTCCTGTAGAGCTTGGTTATATTGGTTGGTTGGCATACTCGGTTTGTGTTCAGCGAACACACAGAAATCTGTTAGACTTGACGAGCTAAACTTTTGACTTGATGAGCAACGTAAACGTAAAGAGTTAGATGAAGCAAGCTACCTATCCATCAGTGCATATACACTCCATATAAATTATCTCCTTCGTAGCTAGATTTGCACTATGGTTGGTGGGAACAGAGAGGCCTGTGGTGGTTGCTTTTGTTGAGATATATAATGTGGAACTGACTGAGGTGGGTGAAATAAGATCCAAACTCATCATTAAGCCGTGCGCATAAAATGAGATATAGATGATTGCTGATGTTTCTAGTACTGTACTCTACCACCGGTGGACAATCAAAAGACCAGGAGCATCCACGGTGTGATGTTTTCTTGTCTTCCAAGGAGAAAGAAAAAGAAACTTCAAAACCAAAAGGATGCTACACTACGGATTTCACATATGCAGCCTCTCCAAGCAATAATGAATTATGCCACCTGAAAGTGCAACTAATTCCTGGGTGGTTCTTACAACATATAGCTCATTAAACTAATGCTCTTTGAAGATGATCATTTTAGAAAGTTCAATGATTGACATGGCATGGACTAGAGATGTGGACCCCTCAAAATGCTAAGGACACATATTGGCAACAAGCTCAAGACTCTACATTTTTCATTTAAGTGATCCAAGATCACATTGAGTCAATAGGAAAGCCAATGCTATTAAAATGGGACAAGGTGTTGCTTAATGGCTTACTTGCTCAAAATGTTTAATGATATGCTCCAAAACCCTCAACCACTTTCTCATTTTCACATATGTCCTAAACCTAAAAGTCAAACTCGGCCCCACCAATTTGATCTATTCAGCGCCACCGAGTTTCATTTGACATAGCCACTGCCACAAACACTACTAGGGAAAACCCTAGTAGTAGCGCTTGAAATATGCATAACAGTAGCGCTGGGTCCAACGCTACTGCTATCGCGCTACAGCTAAACCCTAGTAGCGCTGGTATGGGCAGTGCTACTGGTAAGTATTGTTAGCAGTAGCGCTTCCCGGACTAGCACTACTGATAACTATCTATAGCGCTTGTTCAGATGACGCGCTACTGCTAAGCCAGCGCTACTGGTAAGTATTTTCCAGCGCTACTGCTAATATTCCTGCTTTCACAGATTTGCACCCTCTATGTATTTGTGATGTATTTATACAGGCTCTATTCAATAGTTTGATCACATCATACTAAACATACACTATTCTCACATATCATAGACATACAGTAGTCTCGTCATACCATCATCATTCAACACAAATATCATCACATCTTGAAAATAGCGATACACAAGTGCGATCATGTCATGTCTTGAATAAGTGCAACAGCATGGTCATGGCACACACACAAGTTTCATCATCTCTATCTAAACCATGATGTAGAAGAGAAGAGCGATCAGCATGAGCAAGAGCGCGACTATGTAGTACCGGCGATCCCGCCCCTGCTCATGCTGGAGTGTCCACCTCAAGTAACTACTTTCCGCTTCGGCTCTGGTGTCGAACCCTCTGAGGCTAGCACCCGGGTACCTGTGCACCTGAGCTTGAGCGGCTGGCCAGTGGTCATAGACTCCTGGAACCCTCCCAACGTACACGGCGTAGTAGTCCTTCACCATCTCTGATCTATGTACCTGCATCGTGAGTTGATGAATTGAACGATAATATGCAACATAATGTACTTAAGGAAACAAAGAGGCATGATTAGCAAAATAAAAGCAACCAATAGTAAACATAAATGACGAAATTCCTCATACCCAAACTAATTAACTAGAGCGATCTATACTAGTTCAGGACCACGGTTTAGTTACATCACATAGTTTCGCCATGCATAATTCAAAGTTTTGCCATAGAAAGACAGTATAGTGATAAGGAACGCTAGTTCAGGACCACGATTTAGTTGCATCACATTGTCATTGACAATCAGTCCTCCATGTCGGCGTTCCAGTCTTCATAGTCTGGGAGGAAGCACCCGAGCTTCATGAAAGGCTTCAGGTCCAGACGCTGTGCGACTAGCAGTGCTCGGACATCAACCCGCGTGATTGGCCCATGGTAGAACATCCCCGTTGGTTCGAGGACTTGCTTCATGATCACTTGGGCAAGTTCACACTATACATGATAAAACTCAGCTCGGATTCGATGATCCGGTGTCTTTCCTATGCTTGTGGCCCAGCTGACAATCTCGGCATCTTCGGTAGTAGCTGACATGCGGAGGCGTTGATTATCCCTTATGTACTCCATCAGGTGATGCATGAGGTAGAATCCATCAGCCCTACTGGTGTGCGGTTGCTGGATGCAGCAGAAATCGGTCTTATGGCGGAAAACCAGCCCGTTCTTCCTGTGCCTTTTCACCTTGATATATCCACCAGACAGGCTGAAGGTTAACAGGGCACTATCAAGAACACTCTTTACGTGCGTGTAATCCTTTTTCTTGAGGTTCTTCGATGAGTCCAAGTACATAGCATGGGAGTATTCGGGGCACAGAACGATGAGGACGGCGCCGCCCCCGCTGTGCAAATTAAGTACACCTCAAATTAGCCTCCATGCTTGCAAAGCAATGATTAACATATTGGAAATATGCCCTAGAGGCAATAATAAAATGGTTATTATTATATTTCCTTGTTCATGATAATTGTCTATTGTTCATGCTATAATTGTATTAACTGGAAACCATAATACATGTGTGAATACATAGACCACAACATGTCCCTAGTGAGCCTCTAGTTGACTAGCTCGTTGATCAATAGATGGTTATGGTTTCCTGACCATGGACATTGGATGTCATTGATAACGGGATCACATCATTAGGAGAATGATGTGATGGACAAGACCCAATCCTAAGCATAGCACAAGATCGTGTAGTTCGTTTGCTAAAGCTTTTCTAATGTCAAGTATCATTTCCTTAGACCATGAGATTGTGCAACTCCCGGATACCGTAGGAATGCTTTGGGTGTACCAAACGTCACAACGTAACTGGGTGGCTATAAAGTGCACTACAGGTATCTCCGAAAGTGTCTGTTGGGTTGGCATGAATTGAGACTGGGATTTGTCACTCCGGATGACGGAGAGGTATCTTTGGGCCCACTCGGTAATGCATCATCATAATGAGCTCAATGTGACTAAGTAGTTAGTCACGGGATCATGCATTACGGAACGAGTAAAGTGACTTGCCGGTAATGAGATTGAACGAGGTATTGGGATACCGACAATCGAATCTCGGGCAAGTAACATACCGATAGACAAAGGGAATTGTATACGGGATTGACTGAATCCTCGACATCGTGGTTCATCCGATGAGATCATCGTGGAACATGTGGGAGCCAATATGGGTATCCAGATCCCGCTATTGGTTATTGGCCGGAGAGGTGTCTCGGTCATGTCTGCATGGTTTCCGAACCCGTAGGGTCTACACACTTAAGGTTCGGTGACGCTAGAGTTGTTATGGGAAATAGTATGTGGTTACCGAAGGTACTTCGGAGTCCCGGATGTGATCCCGGACGTCACGAGGAGTTCCGGAATGGTCCGGCAGTGAAGATCGATATATTGGACGAAGGGTATTGGAGTCTGGAAGTGTTCCGGGGGTACCAGGCTATGGCCAGCATGACCGAAAGGTGTTTCGGGAGCCCCGACAAGTGTTGGAGGGCCTCATGGGCCAAAGGGGAAGAGGCAAACCATCGCACTAAGGGGTGGTGCGCCCCCCACACCCTTTCCCACATTATTTGGGGAGGTGGGGCGCCTCCACCTGGCTTGGGAGGCAATCCTCCACCGGCTTGGCTTGGGGGGCAAGTCTCCCTAGGATTTTCCCTAGGGAGATCCAATCTGCTTGGCCGCCGCCCCCTAGGGGAAACCCTAGGGCGCCTCCCCCTCTCCCCTTGCCCCTATATATAGTGGAGGGGTGGGAGGGCAGTTGCACCTCTTCCCTGGCGCAGCCCTCTCCCTCCTCCAACACCTCCTCCTCCTCCGTAGTGCTTGGCGAAGCCCTACTGGAGAACCATGAGCTCCACCACCACCATGCCGTCGTGCTGTCGGAGTTCTCCTCAACTTCTCCTCTCCCTTGCTGGATCAAGAAGGAGGAGACGTCCCCGGGCTGTACGTGTGTTGAACGCGGAGGCGCCGTCCGTTCGGCGCTAGATCGGATCTTCCGAGATTTGAATCGCCGCGAGTACGACTCCATCAACTGCGTTCTTGTAACGCTTCCGCTTAGCGATCTTCAAGGGTATGAAGATGCTCATCCTCTCCCTCTCTTGTTGCTAGAATCTCCATAGATTGATCTTGGTGATGCGTAGAAATTTTTGAATTTCTGCTACGTTCCCCAACATAACATGTACGAAAGGATATGCGCGGATGACTTAGGAGGGATGATAAGGCAGGAGAATCGCTTCCTTGTCCTTATTAGCGATCATGAATTCGCCGAGGTACTTGCTCGCATAGTCACGGTGCTCTTTGCAAACTGCCAAGCTCTCGTGCATATAGTAAGGGTCCACGACGCATGTATATTTTATGCTCTCGATCCTGATGAAGTAGTTGAGATACAACGCATACATGCAGATGAACTGGAAATCCAGCTTGGTCATGTGGAACATGTCGTAGATGTAGTCAAATCGCAGGATGAACTGATTCGCGGGCCAGGTCTCGACGTACAACTTCCCACCCGACACCTGAGCCACGTAAAGCGGGTATCCTGGTTCTTTCGTGATCAGAAGGCTTTTCTCTCTGGCCAACACATCTTCATGGAGTCTCTTTAGATCATTGTTCAGTATGCGATCTAGTGCTTTGGCAGGTAGGATCGGCTCGCCGGCGACATGGAAACGTGTCTTACCTTCAATAGGTATTCTGTCTACCACCCGGGGCTTCAGAGGCGGCTGGCTGCTTGAAGCACCTATGGCGCCTTTAGGGCCTTTCCTGGGCGGTCTCTTCCTTTGCTTCTTGGCGGGTGGCGGTAGTGAGCCCACCATACCTTCCCTAACCACCACCCCCAGTGTCGTCGGGCTAATCAGTGGACGGGCCTCTGGGGGTTGCTGGGTAGAGGCGGCATCTGGAGGCGTCTCCTACGAGGATGGCTTGAAGAGAGACTTTTTGCATTCCGCCTTAGGACGTTCCGGCTCCGGCAAATCAGGCATCATCAAGTCATCATCTCCACGCTCATAGCCTGAGTCTTCATCGTCCTGAGCCATCAATCCTCCATCATCATAGACGGTATTGAAATACTTGTCTAGGTCATCATCATCATCCTCCATGTCATCATCAGAATTTGCTTCTTGGATAGCGGGGGTGACATGATCTGGCACTAATGGAGGCTCTCCCTCGCGTCGTACGCTACCATCCGCCACGACAGGTGCAGGTAATTTGGTAGGTGGGGTGGTGTTCATACCTTCGTGAGAAGGTGGCGTTGGCGTGATATATACTGGGCGCCTCGAGACGAAGAAGAGACTTCGGCCAAGGCAAGAACCAGCTCTTGCATGCGCCAATCATCTCAGGGGTCTCGTTGTCATCATCGACTGGTACCGGAGGAGGCAAATCCTCGAAGCCCGCTAAGACACTGACCACGTTAACCTTGAAGATGCCATCGGGCATCTCTCGGTTGTGGAACATGCATGCGGTCTTTCGGCTTCACGATGGTTGCCTTTCCCACAGCCACCTTTTGGCCCTTGATGTCGCAGAGTAGGGTGCACGGGGTGTCGTCGGCCTACGAAGGAGACATGTCTGCGACGTCAAACATCTGAAAGGCAACTAAAACGAAAGGCTATAGACATGCTGGTGAAAAGGGTATGACACGTAATTATCGTGAGGGCGTCGAGCTCAGCCAGCGACGAAGGCCCGCCGAGCATGCCAGAGACGCAGGTCGGACTGCTATGAACAGGAACGAGACCTTTTGCGGCTGCTAGGGCAGGTGTTGGTGATATGGTGTTCACCGAATTGCTCCCGACAAAGCTGGGAAGGGGAAAGTCCTCCGGCCATGCATTTGGATTGCTTTTCGACCAATCGAAAATTGCCGGAATCAAGCTGCCCACCGCGTCAGTGACCAACCCACTGACTACCCCGAGCAACTCTTTTTTGGTCTCAGCTTTGGTCTTATTGACCGCAATGGCGACCTTCTCATCGATGCTCTGCTGAGTGGCGACCAACCGTCTCTTCCTTCTTTCCTCTGGCTCCTTGGTGTAGCACGTCTTCCATGAGGCGCCATCTCCGACACCGTGCACACGTCCATAGGTCGGCGGCTTGTCCACCAGGACCTTTTTTAGTATGTTTAGGGCCCGTTTGAATGGGGTGTCCCACTTGGGCCTCGCCAACGACTGTGATGACTTGTCACTTTCGGCTGCCTTTTGGTCTTGCTCTTTCTGCAATAGGAACGTGGTTGGTTTACTAATGTGACAAAACTTGCAGTCAAATTGATTGGAAGCTAATATGATAATGTGGTAATATAACAATTATCAGAAGTCTCATGAACTCCCTCGTGTTCGGGTCCGTGTAAAAGATATTTCTGACTTTGTCCCACTTGTACCGGGCGCTGATCCAGTCATGCTCCAGCGGGTCGGTGAACTCCGCCAAGGGGTCTGGGATTCCAAGACTTACACGTTCGACATCCTCCTTGGCCCATATGTGCCTCTTCCCCTCGTAACCACGGCTTCCGAGGCGGTGGGGAGGCGTGTTCCTGGTCTGGAGCGCCTTCATTTTCTCTGACTTTGCCTTGACTTCTTCTTTACCACAATTCTCCTTGAATTTTGCAAAGTACTCTACCGTTATTGTCGGATTATCAACATGAATCTTGGACCATGATTCATTCTTCGCAATCGCTTTTTTCACCACTTTCCAGGAGGACAAGTCATTGGTGAACAGCACCATCGCCTTGTCGTTTATATTTGTCATGGCAACGTCGTCCCACGGCTCTTTATATTTGCCTTCATCTCGGTCGGGGAACAGAAACCTATTGTGCAAGTTCTTTAGGAGCATGTGCTCCATATGTGGTATCTGCTTCAATCTGTCGTCGTTGATGTTGATGGTTTCCCTGAGGATGCATCCAAGTTGATTGCCCCAACACTTGCGCGTTTCCTTCGGCGCCGTTGGCTCTAACTTCTTGGGGTGCATCTCCGTGACCAAATTTTGTCCAATGCCAAGCTCGTTTGGTCTTCGTGTCCTCTTCTTCTGTGCTTTACCGTCTATGAAAGCATTGTTGCCGGTCTCGGGGGTGGTGTGGGTGCTGGTGCCAGTGCCGGTGCTGGTGTCGGTGTCGGTGTCGGGGTTGGGGCCACTGCCGCCACCATGCAACCCCATCTGGTGTTCGTCCAGGTAATCGAAATAGTGATTTGCTGCCTCGATGGGGTCTGTGAGGCGAGCAGAACCACCCACGACTTCAGCGTTGGTAGACATGTTTCCTATTCAACAATTGTAAATAAAAGATATAATGAAGAGAAAAAAGGGGCCTATATTTGGTCGGAATGTTGATTCATTCCCCTTCCGGCAAATCCCGGGTACTCCATATGTCCTAGTTTCTAGCATGAAATTTTCGGCATGACCTTTGCTAAAAAGTGGACATATGGAGCGCCTGAAATTTGCCGGAACGGAAATGAATCAACATTCCGGCAAAACATAGGCCACTCGGATATTTTTCGACATTTAACCAACATTGGAAAACCAACATATAACATCAATGACATATGTCATTCAAGCAAAAGCATGCTTCTACTTAAATACACAAAAATGACAAAAATAGCTAAAAACTTGCTCCTAGGGTTCATACATAGCTAACTTGCTCAAAATTTTGCTAACTTTGCTACTGTTTTTTTAATTTGCTACTGATTTTATACCTAATTTTTTGCTACTGTTTTTTTTAAATTGCTACTGTTTTCTAAACTTTTTTGCCACTATTTTTAATTTGCTACTGTTTTTATACCTAATTTTTTTTCTACAGTTTTTTTTTAAATTGCTACTATTTTTCTAAACTTTGTTACTGTTTTTTTAAATTTGCTACTGGTTTTTTTATTTTCTACTGTTTTTATACCTAATTTTTTGCTACTGTTTTTTTAATTGCTACTATTTTTTAAACTTGGCTACTGTTTTTTTTAATTTTTTTGCTACTGTTTTTTAATTTGCTATTTTATTATACCTATTTTTTGCTACTGTTGTTTTAAATTGCTACTGCCCTAGTTTCCTAAAAAAATTGCTAACTTTGCTAACTGTGCTAAATTTGCCCTAAAATGCCCTAAAATTTGCTAACTTTGCTAACCTAGATTGGGGACGAGGGGGAGGAGGAGGCCGGAGGGGGAGGGGAGGGGGGGGGCAGTATCTGAGGAGGAGGAGGAGGAGACCGGAGGGGATGATGATGATGAGGAGGAGGCCGGAGCGGACGAGGAGGAGGTCGGAGCGGCGACGGCGGCCGTGCGGACGAGGAGGAGGTCAGAGCGGCGCAGACGAGGACGAGGAGGAGGCCGGCGTCGAGGCCAAGGGCGGGCAGGGGCGACGGGCCGGCGTCGAGGTCCGGGTCGAGGGGCGACGGCCAGCGGGCAGGGGCGACGACGGTGGCGCGGGCGACGACAACAGAGGAGGGGAGAGGTGGGAGAGTGGGGGGAATGGGGACTTTGCAAAATTTTGAGCCTGTGTGGCAGTGGTTAACTCAAAATAGCAGTAGCGCTGGTTTAGGAACAAGCGCTACTGCTAAGTTTTCCAATTTTACTTTTTTTATTTCTAAAATACAAGTAGCAGTAGCGCTGGGTTAGGAATCAGTGCTATAGCTAACTTAGCTATAGTGCTGGTTCCCTAAACCAGCGCTACTGCTAAGTTTTCCAATTTTATTTTTTTATTTCTAAAATACAAGTAGCAGTAGCGTTGGGTTAGGAACCCGCGCTATAGCTAACTTAGCTATAGCAATTTTTCCTAAGCCAACGCTATTGCTACATTTCTTTTCTTTTTATTATTTTATGTTTACTTCTCTTTTTCTTTCGTATCGCTTTATCCCTTTTCTTTTCTGTTTACTTTACTTTTCTTTTGTATTGCTTTATCCCTTTTCTTTTCTGTTTACTTTACTTTTCTTTTGTATTTCTTTATCCCTACAGCGTCTCCGGCCCTCCCACACTGCGCGAATATCACCGGATGCATTGATGTAATTGAAGGGGGATGCGATTACATCATTTGACTGATAACAATTACTTAAGTGCGTACACAAAATAGATACATATATATAAATATAGGTTTCTGATCAGCTGCGTCGACGACGTTTCATAGTGAGCTTCTTCCCTTTCTTGTTAGTTGCCGAGTAATTGAGCCCCTCCTTGTGACTTTTCCGGAGCCATGGAGTACGATCTTTCTGAGGTAATGTAGTCTTGATTCTTCTTTTCACGTATGCTTCATCGTCATCGTCATCTTTCCTCATCGGGTTGCTGTATTGGTCGCAGTCTTCCTCGTTGGTGACTCCATCCATTCCGACGATGCTCCTTTTGGATCTCCTCACGACAACACGGCTGGGATTGGCCGGGTTGGTTATGAAGAAGCATTGTGTCACTTGCTTAGCGTGTACCAATGGCTCATTTTTGCCGATGACGTTAACGTTCACGGGAGTGCTCTTCGTGTCGGGTATAGACATGCATGGTGGTGAAATACTTGTTTTCTCTTACGACGTCCTTGGAACATCTGACACGGAACATCGTCACATCGTGCATTCCAGCATAGTCAAGCTCCCAGATCTCTTCGACCCTTCCATAGAATCTTTTAGTTATGCCGTTGGCGCCGGTCATGCATTGAATTGTCACCCCAGAGTTCTGGTAATCACTATCCATGCCTTTGGCCTCCGTGTAGAACGTGTACCCATTGATATCGTATGACTGATAGGTCGCGAGCTTGGGCGCGGGGCCATGTTCTAAGGCGTGTATGAGCAATCCGTCCGAACTGCCCTCTTCCGGGGGATTTTCAAGAACTTGCTCTTTGAACCAACATAGGAAAGTTCCGTTGTGCTCTACAGTAACTTCGTCGTCCGTCTTGAGCATCCCCTTATCATGGTACTTGTTTGTGCCATGCCACATAATCATCTACCACATCTAGGTGTTGTAGCACTACTAATTTAGCCCTGTCAAAGTCATTCCGTCGATCCGAGTAGTCCACATGCAATTCCTTCCGGCCGTTGTTGTGACCATCTCCTTCGAGCTTCCCATCGTGCTTCTTGACGGGCAAACCAACAACAGGGTCTCCAACGCTTATATAATTCTCGCAAAAAGGAGATGCACTCATGCGTCAGATACCCCTGGACGATGCTCCCTTCAGGACGGGACTTGTTACGAACGAATTCTTTGATGACCCCATTCATCCTCTCGAACGGCATCATGCTGTGAAGGAATGTCGGCCCAAGGTCGATGATGTCGTCCACGATGTGGACACATAGATGCACCATGACGTCAAAGAACGCGGGCGGGAAGTACATCTCAAGCTCACATAGTATGACAACGATCTCTTCCTGTAGCCTTCGGAGCTGCTTCACACTTATGGACTTCTGAGAGATAACATCGAAGAAGTTGCAGAGACCAGTAAGCATGTCACGGACGTGCTTGTCCATTATCCCTCTAATGGCAGCGGGAGTATCGCATCATAAATCACGTGATGATCATGAGACTTCATCCCGCTGAACCTTTTCTTCTTGGGGTCTAGAAATCTGCTTATCTTCCCACAGTAACCGGAACTGACTTTGATTCCCATAAGGCACTTGATGAATTGATCGATCTCCTTCGCACTTAAGGTGAAGCAAGAAGAGGGGCAATAATTCTCCTCCTTCTTGTTGACTTTTCTGCCCCTTTCCCCCTCCTCCGTCTCTGTCTCTCTCTCCTCCATCAAATTTTTACGGTGGAGATCTTTCCTGATCTTTAAATCTTCTAAGTATTTCCTTGCCTTCGGACCATCCTTGGTCTTCTTCGGCATGTTCATCAGTGTGCCAAGCAAGCTCTCGAGGACATTCTTCGTGATATGCATTTGATCAAGGCAATGAGGTGTGTCGTGATTGGGCCAGTACTCCAAGTCCCAGAAAATAGACCTCGTTTTCCATACCTTCAGCAGCGGCTCCGGCGCCTTTTTTGATCTTTCCTGGCGCGGGGGCATTGTTCCCAGTTTCTCAACAGCTCGTCGATTTTGGCGCCGCTCCTCTTACGTGGAGGTCCTCGAAGCTCAGCCAACCCATTGAATAGATCTCCATGCTTTCTCCACGGGTCATCCTTCTCGAGCCATCTACGATGCCCCATGTACATGATTTTCCCAGACCCGCCATCTTTCGTTGACGTAAGCTGCTGACATGTTGTATCATCCATGCACCTCATGCATCCGCAGTATCCGTGGCACACCTGGCCTGAGGTGTACCCATAACCGAGATAGTCGTGCACCGTCGTCATCAGCGCGACTCTCATATGGAAATACTCTCCTTTGCTGGCGCCCCATGTCCATGCCGGTGATTTCCATAACGTGTCTAGCTCCTCTTGCAGAAGCCCCATATATAGGTTAATACTATTTCCCGGTTGTTTCGGCCCTTGAATCAGCATGCACATGTGTATGTACTTTGTCTTCATGCACTTCCATGGGGGGAGGTTGTACATCCATACAAACACGGGCCATGTGCTGTGGTTGGTGTTCTGGTTTCCAAACGGATTCATGCCATCGATACTCGCACCAAGCACGATGTTCCTTGGATCTTCTGCAGCAAATCCATATACAGTGTTGAATGCTCTCCACTGGCTACCATCTACGAGGTGTCTCAGCCTCAGATCATGTCCATCGTCGGGCTTCTTCCTCTCCATGTGCCAGCGCATGAGCTTAGCTTCCTTAGGATCTACGAAATACAACTGCAGACGTGGAGTGATCGGAAAGTACCATACAACTTTCTGAGGAGCTTTCTTTCTTGCCTTCTTGTATCGAGAAGCATTGCACACTAGTAGCTGGTTTTTTCCGCATGCCCCCCCCCCCCCGATAAATGATGCAATCGTTGATGCATGTGTGGTACCTAATGTGCGGCAAATCAAAAGGGTAAATGATTTTCTTGGCCTCCTCATCACTAGTAGGACACAGGTTCCCCGCGGGAAGAACTTTATTATGTAGATACTTCAAATACTCATTGAGGCTTTTGTCTGTCCATTTGTTTTTAGCCTTCGTCTTTAGAAGTTCGAGCGTCAAACTCAAGTGGGTCACCTCGGGATCGCAACCGTCGTACAATGGAGTCCTCGAGTCTACTTCAAGTTGCGCCAGCTTGGCCTCCTCTCTAGAAGCAGCTCTCTCGCTAGTCGTACTCTTGCGAAGGAGGTCTTGAACATGAGGGCCCTGCACGACTGCACTTAGTAGCATTGAAGACTGCGGTATGACCGGTGCCTCTTCTCCGCCATGTCCGGACTCTTCTTTGCTGTGTCCGGAATCTTCTCCGCAGCCATCATTTCCGGACTCTTCCCCCCTGCTATGTCCGGCGCCATCGTCTTCGTGTCGATCGGTCATCTCTTCGTCTAGCCCCATGTCATTATTCCCTGCCATGTGGATGTCCTCATCATCATCATCTTCTTCACTTATCCACTGAGTATAGCCATCCATGAAACCATTCATCAGCAGGTGCGCCTTCAAAGTGCCACGATCAAAAGGGTCCAAAAGGACTCCTTCCTTGCATCTTGCACACGGACATCTAATCCTAGTCCGATTATTTGCATACATGTCCATCACCGCGGATTGCATGTACTGCTCCACCTTCCATCCACTCACCTTCATGACCGACTGCACGGTATAACAAGCAAAAGGGTTATAAAATAAATAATGCATGCATGCTTCAAAGTCATATAAAATTTTGGCATGACCTTGCCTAAAAATAGGACATATTGAGTATGCTCAAAATTCACCGAAACGAAAATAAATCAACATTTCGGCAAAACATAAGCAACTCGAGGGCATGTCACACTCACAGATCACTCCAATATATATATATATATATATATATATATATATATATATATATATATATATATATATATATATATATATATATATATATATATAAACATATTCTCATTCACATGAACAACTTTTTTACTCACCTATATATCTCCCGAGAGAGACTGATCGAGAGAGAGCACGCGCGGTTAATTAGATGATGAGAGAGACTGATCGAGAGAGCATGCATGGATGGATAAATAGCTAGCTAGATCTAGTTGTTGGGGAGGAGAGGTGGATCTAGCTAGCTTTAATGGAGAGGGAGTTATGGTGGAGGTGGGCATTAATGGGGAGAGGAAGAGAGGTAGGACAAAGAGAGATGTGAGAGAGGCCATTTATGAAGGAGAGTTATGGTGGAGGGGGACATTAATGAGGAGAGAAGAGAGGTAGGAGGAAGAGATAAGAAGAGCAACAATGGTGGAGAGTGGAGAGGGGAAAGGAGGGGGAGAGAGGGCAAAGTGGGGGAGAGGAGGCGGAGGGGGTGAAAAGGTGGCACCAGCCGCAACTAGCAGTAGCGCTTTTTACCAAAACATGCTGTTGCTACCGTACTTAGTAGTAGCGCTTTCCTGGAAAAGCGCTACTACTAAGTGGGGCCCATTAGCAGTAGCGACGCAGTAAAATATAGCGTTACTACTAAACTATTAGTAGTAGCGCTGGATTCTGTACAGCGCTGGTACTACAGCTACGGTCGGTGGCCTCGTCTGGTCCCACATAGTAGTAGTGCGTTTTTGGTTTCCAGTGCTACTGCTATAGACATAGTAGTAGCGCTTCCCTGGATCAGCGCTACTGCTAACTAGCAGCAGTGGTGACTATTTTCCAGCGCTACTACTAAGCCCCTGTGTATAAGCATATTTCCCTAGTAGTGAAACCCTAGTCACTTCAGTTTCACTTATAGGGATCTTGGTCTCACCGAGATGGGATTGCAAACTCACTCTTTCCTTTTTGTAACATTTCGGTCCCACCGAAATGAGCGAATCGGTCCCATCGAGTCTGCAATGCAAACTTCCTATTTCCTTTTTGTAACACTTCGGTCTTACCGAAGTGAGCGAACCAGTCCCACCGAGTTTTCCTGACCAACTCTCTATGTGCCTATTGCTGAAATTGGTCCCATCGAGTTCATGTGATCGGTCACACTGAGATTACGTTTTGCCCTAACCCTAGCATATCGGTCCCACCGAGTTGACTGTGTCGGTCCCACCGAAAAGCCTGACGTTCATATTTTGACCTGAATCGGTCTGACCGAGTTTTACCATTTGGTATCACCGAGTTTGCGAATGTGTGTGTAAGAGTTAGATTTTGTGTGGAGGCTATATGTACCCCTCCACCCATTCTTCATTCGTGAGGAAAGCCATCAGAACGTGCCTACACTTCCAGCATTCATTTTCTGAGAGAGAACCACCTACTCATGTGTTGAGACCAAGATATTCCAATCCAACCACAAGAATCTTGATCTCTAGCCTTCCCCAAGTTTGCTTTCCACTCAAATCATCTTTCCACCATACCCAAATTTGCGTGAGAGAGAGAGAGAGAGAGTTGAGTGTTGGGGAGACTATCATTTGAAGCACAAGAGCAAGGAGTTCATCATCAACACACCATCTATTACCTTTTGGAGAGTGGTGCCTCCTTGATTGGTTAGGTGTCACTTGGAAGCCTCCGTCAAGATTGTGGAGTTGAACCAAGGAGTTTGTAAGGGCAAGGAGATCGCCTACTTCGTGAAGATCTACCCTAGTGAGGCAAGTCTTTCATGGGCGATGGCCATGGTGGGATAGACAAGGTTGCTTCTTCGTGGACCCTTTGTGGGTGGAGCCCTCCGTGGACTCGCGCAACTGTTACCCTTCGTGGGTTGAAGTCTCCATCAATGTGGATGTACGGTAGCAACACCTATTGGAACCGCCAAAAATCTCCGTGTCAACATTGCATTTGCTCCCTCCAAACTCCTCCCATTTACTTTCTTGCAAGTTGCATGCTTTACTTTCCGCTGCTCATATACTCTTTGCAGGCTTGCTTAAATTGAATTAAGATTGCTTGACTTGTGCTAAGTTGCTAAAATCTGCCAAGAATTAAAATTGGGAAAAGGTTAAGTTTTTATTTGGTCAAGTAGTCTAATCACCCCCGTCTAGACATACTTTCGATCCTACAAGTGGTATCATAGCTTTGGTCTCCATTTGCCTTCATTTCCATAGCTTTGGTGATCATAGCCTTGGTTTCACAACCTAGGAGAGTCTGGCGTCTAGCGAGGGAAATTACCACTTTAGAGGTCCTTACTTTGATGGTACTAATTTTGCTAGTTGGAAACATAAGATGAAAATGCATATTCTTGGACATAACCCCGCCGTTTGGGCTATTGTGTGTATTGGTTTGCAAGGTGAATTCTTCGATGGGAGAGAACCGAATCATGAAGCTACCGCGGAAGAATTGAAGATGTTGCAATACAATGCTCAAGCTTGCGATATCCTCTTCAACGGATTGTGCCCCCAAGAATTCAACAAAATCAGCCGTCTTGAGAATGCAAAGGAAATTTGGGATACTTTGATTAATACGCACGAAGGTACCGACTCCGTCAAGGAATCCAAGTTGGATGTGCTTCAAAGTCAACTTGACAAGTTCAAAATGAAGGATGGTGAAGGTGGAAATGTACTCTAGGCTTGCTCTCATCACAAATGGGATTGCCGGCTTAGGAAGTGAAGAGATGACCGACAAATTCATCATCAAAAAGATCTTGAGAGCCTTGTACGGAAAATATGATACCGTGTGCACTTTGATCCAAATGATGCCAAACTACAAAGATACGAAGCCAACCGAAGTCATTGGAAGGATTGTTGCTCATGAGATGTCACTCAAGGATAAAGAAGAGCTTCACAACAAGTCTATTGGTGCTTATAAAGCCTCATGTTATGCCCCTACATCATCAAATGAGAAACAAGCCTTCAATGAGGAATTGATCTTAATGGTGAAGAACTTCAACAAATCCTACAAGAGTAGAAGCAAGGAAAGAAGTTCCAAGTCAAGGTCCTACAATGACAAAATATCTTCTAGTCGTGAGCGAAATTGATACAATTGTGGAAGACCCGGACACTACTCCAATGAGTGTACGGCTCCCTACAAAAGAAGAGAAGACTCACCTAAAAGGAGAAGCAAAAGGGAAGAATCACCTCCAAGAGAGAGAATGAGTAGAGATGATCGCTACGAATGAAGAACCTCTCGAAGAAGCAAGGATTCGAAAAGGAAGGACAAGTCATCAAGGAGCTACACAAAACGAATACATCAAGCTCATGTTGGTGAATGGGTATCCGGCTCCGACTCCAACCACCACTCCGAGAGAAGTTATTACTCCGACTCCGAATATACTCAAGATGAAGGTGTTGCCGGTCTAGCACTTGTGTCAACCAACTCCTATGACATATTTGATTCACCAAATGAAGGGATTGGGAGATGCTTCATGGCTAAAGGCCCCAAGGTAACACACCCCAAGTATGTTGATTTCAATAGTGATGAAGATGACTTGCTAGGTGATGATGATTTACTTGTTGACAACTCTAGTGATGAATACTATGATGAAAAATACTATTAATCATGCTAATCAAGATGAAATGAATGACAATGATAAGAAGGAGATTGAGCGTCTAACTAAAGAACTAAACAATCTTAAGTTAGCTCATGAAACTACTTTAGAAGATCATCGAGAACTTTTAAAAACTCATGAGAAGTTACGCTTCGAAAAGCTCAATCTTGAGCAAGAACATGGGTTGTTAAAATCCATCAATGATGATCTTCAGAAGAAAATTTCTTCTTACATTGCCAAGCATTTACTCTTTTCTAC
The DNA here is from genome assembly GCA_021605205.1 of Aegilops longissima. Lineage (NCBI taxonomy): Eukaryota > Viridiplantae > Streptophyta > Magnoliopsida > Poales > Poaceae > Aegilops > Aegilops longissima. The sequence goes on along the minus strand of CM038681.1, from coordinate 31,329,698 downwards.
TTACATGCCACAAGTAAAATGTAGCAACAAGAGCAAGAAAGATTCTTCTAGTAGTAGTAACAATGATCATGCTAATTCCAATACTGTTGCTTCTAGTAGTTCTCTTGATTCCACTAATGATTCTCTTAGTCAAGTTACACTTGAGCAAGAAAATAGCCTACTGAAGGGAATTATAGAGAAAGGTGTTTACAAGAGCCTTGCCGGAAGTAAGAAATTTGAGGAAATTGTACGCAAGGAAGGAAGGCACCAGAAGAATCAAGGTGTTGGTTTTGAACGAAAGTTCAATCCAATGGATGAGTTGAGTGGGAAGAAGATCAATACCCCAAGACGAAGTTTGTTCCTCAACAAGAGAAGTATGATCCTACTTCCTTCAAGGGAACACAAGCTCAAGATGATCTTCCACCACAAGACCACAAGCTGAAAGGCAAGGACAAGCTTCAAGAGGAGATTGATGCATTTTAAGATGCTCCAAAGGCCTTGGTCAAGTGGGTTCCCAAGACTACATCAAGTACATCTACAATCCCAAGGATTCCCATCAAGATGATGTGGATCCCGAAGAAGAAGAACTAGAGAATTATTGAGGGTGACTCCGCCAACATACTTCACTCATATTCATTTTGGCAAGGACAAGTGCAAACAACTTCCACATCTTGCACTAGTTCAAGGAGTCACAAACCCTCTTGTTGGTAAGACAAGGGGCAAGGTAACCTAATGCTTTCATGGACATCATCATGTGTGTGCTTCACTCTATGTCTATGGATATCCTTGTTTGTTCCTTGTGGGACTAACCCATGTAGGTATTGAAAGTGCAACTCACTCCAATGGATTGCTTCAAATGATCTACATCAACAATGAGCATCCACATCTTCAACATCTACATGAAGTCATCATCGACAAAACCCAAGGTTAGTTCATCCCTCTTAGGGGGGATATCACATCTAGGGGGAGCTTTAGTCTAAGAATTGAGCTAAAGCAACTCTAATAGTGTGAACACAACAATGCTTTATGTAAAAGTGGTAACCCCACTTGTGCTTAAACGATGAGTATGACCTATGATCAAATGTTCTCATTTGACTCCTAAGTCAATATACTCATATATAGATGACCTAGTCATCGCAAATCGCTTGATGGATGCTAGAGTGATTGTGCATGCTTTGCCACATATTTCTTTTTCCATTTTACTGTGTGAGCATATTGGTTGCATACTTTTATCATTCGAGGACATCCATTTGTTGCTTTGCTTGTTTGGATCTTCTTCTTTTGCCAAATGGATGGAGAAGAATGCCTAGGAACTTCCTCTAGCTATCTATGCTTTTCTCGTCTCAAACTCTTTTCATGATACATCACAAAGTTTGATCTATGTCAAATTCTAACCCTCTGGGTGAGGAGCACTCGAAGTCCCGATTTGTCATAGACTTAAACTTCCAAAACCTCTCTGTGTATTTCGGTCTAACCGATTCATCCATTTCGATCACACCGAGTTCACTGGGTTGATCAAGTTTTCAATCTCGGTGCAGCCGACTAGAACTCTTCGGTCTCACCTAGTTGCAGTGCCGCTTGCGATTCTGCATCTCGGTGCCACCGAGTTGCTCCAGTCGGTCACACCGACAGTGCCAGGATATATATACCGACGGTTCAAATTTTGGAAATTCCTCTAAAACCTCTTCGCCCGCGTGTGTCCTACTCTGCCGCCTCGGGTCTTCGGATTGTCTTCTCGTCGCCAGTGACCTCCCGCCGCTGGTCTCCGCCGCCGTCAACGGAAATCCTCCCCTCCGTTGCCACTGTAGCGAGCTCTTCGCCAAGCTAGGGTATGAGCTCAACAGTTTGTGTTTGCGTTTAACTCCGATTCTTAGCACAAAGGCAATGCCATGTTTCTTTCCAAGTATGAGATTGATCTATCCACAGAAAACATCCTTTAGATTAGTTTTGATTTGAAAATTTAGGGTTAGGTTTCCGTCGGACTCATCTCGGACCGACCGAATTGTAGAAATCAGTCTCACCGATTTGTCTTAGGCCATTACACATGTGATTTTCGGTCTGACCGAAAATTGCAAATCGGTGTGACCGAGATCAGGACTTTGTGAAACCCTAGCAAACTCGGAGTCAACGAACCGTGTCTCGGTCTAACCGGTTCCACTAGTTTAGACTCCAAAGTTGCTTTGGTGTCACCGAGTTTTTTACAAATCGGTAGCTCCGAAATTCTTCCTGTAAAAAACAAAAACTAAGTTTTTGACTCATTCTTTTTGCAAAAACTCTGCACTTTGTGATGCTCATCTACTCTATCTCATCTAAAACTATTCACAGGGCAAGCTCTCAGTTTGCAGTGCAGAATGTCTGATCAAAGTGATAGTCAGAACAAGTCAGAAGAGCAGATGGACTTGAGTGAGGGCACTAGTCCCTCTGGAAGCTATGATGAAGGCAGCAGGAGCACACGAAGCAACCTGCCCAAGGCTCAGACTAGGCAGAGGAAGAAGAAAACTTCAGAATCTGAGGATGACGACTTTGAGATTGAAGAAGCCATCTCAAAGAAGAAGGTGCTAAAGAAGGAATATGCTGATGCTGCTTCTACCAAGCCAGGACAACACAAGAAAGCACCTGCCAGGAGAGTGCCAATGTCTAAGGCCAGGGGATCAACTCAAGAGACTATGGTGTTTACAATTGAGCCAAGAAAAGGTGAAGAGGGCAAGAAAAGGGTCAGGAAAACTACTGCTAGAGTGCTTGGAAATCCATCTATGAGAAGAGATTCTGCTAGTGAGGAGGAAGAGGAAGAAGAGGATGCTGCACCAGCACCTCCTGCTAAGTCACAAAAGCTGATGGGGGATGCCATCAAGTCTGGGGCTGCTCCTTCAAAGCCCAAGATAGCCCCCAAAGTTCCAGCTCAAGCCTCCAAGACTGCACCTAAGAGAAGCACCAGGAACATCCCTGCTGCTGAGAAGAACAAGGCTCTAGTGCCTGAAGTTGAGGAAGAAGATGATGAAGCCCAAGTGCTTAGGAAACTCAAGCCAAAAATTCCAAACCATGATGACAATCATCCAGTGGTTGAGAATATGAAAGAAAGGAAAGATGCAGGTCTCAGATTGTGGAGACAAGATGATCCATATGCAGTGAGGAGAAGGACAGCTGTGGACTATAGATTCCACACCAAAGAACAACAAGATATTTATGAAACAGTGCTGCTTGACAAGAATCCCATTGTCAGTGATGTGAAGTGGGTTGATTGGGAGTACATTGATGAGAATGAAGACCATTTTCTAGGAGTGCATGATAGCTTCAAGTTCAATGGTGTTGATAAGTTTGTGGGTCAAAAGTTTACCAAATGGAATGATGAGCTCATTATCCAGTTTTACTCTACAACTCATTTCTATCCAGATGGAAAGATTGTGTGGATGACTGAAGGTACAAGGTACCAGTCTACTGTTGATGAGTGGGCATAGCTCATAAAAGCACCCAAGGAGCATGAGAAAGACATTGATGTCTCTTCTGAGAAGAAGAAAGACCACAACTCCATGGCAAATATGTACAAGGAAATACCTGGCAAAGCTTTGGAGACTCACAAGCTAGGCTCAGTGTATTACTTGATGTCTAGATTGGCCACTATGAACACCATATTGAGGCACACCTTGTTGCCCAAATCAGGAGATCACAGGATGATCAGAGGCCATTCCATCAATCTGCTTCAGGTGTTTGATTTTCCCCAGAAGTTCAAAGTCATGAGTTTGATTGTTGATGCAATCAAGAGAACAACTGCTGACCAGAAGAGGTCATGTGGGTATGCTCCACACATACAGATGCTGATCTACTCCAAGATGCCCAAGGGAGTGTACTTGTTGGACAAAGAGCATCTGCCCTTGAAGCCTGATTTTTAGGACAACACTGTTGTCATGACTACTGAAGATCCAACATCCCTAGAGGCTCAAGAAAAGAGACAGAAAGCTAAAGCTAAGAAAGAAACAAAGATGCCAGGTGCTGAAGAAGCTTCAGAAGTGTTCCTCAAGTCAAAGTAGGACCATCTTGAATATCTGAGTCAAGCAACCTTGAGGATAGAGAAAGGACTGTCCACCCTGACTCAGAACCAGGAGAGCTTGGAAAGGATCACTGAAACCAAATTCTATGATCTTGACTTGAAGGTGACTGAAATTCAGACATCAGTTGAAGAGCTCCAGGAAGAAGCAGAAGAGAGGAAGGGAAAAGTAACTACACAAGTGTTTCACAGAGTGCATAGGGCATAGAGGACTGCAGCAGTGCCAATGCCAGACAAAAGAGCCACAGCTTCAGCACCTGTAGCCATAGCTCCAGTTGCCCCTCCAGTGGCAACTCCACCAGCTCCATCAACTTCCACTGATGCTTTCATCCTTGGAGTCCTCTCAACATCTCCTCCCGACGATCAAGACTAGAGAGTCGCATAGCACTATGCGTTTTCAAGTTTTTCGGTAACTTGTTGCCAAAGGGGGAGAAAGTGTATAGATCATAGGCTTCGGAGAGAGAGGGAGAGAGCTTTGCTTATTTTTGCTACTTATTTGCTTTGCTTGCTTGGTTGAGATACTTTATGTTTATGTGTGTGAGATATTCTGTATGGTCATGTTCTTGATGATACATCCATTTTGCATCATGCTTTTATATCGATATTTATTGCAGTATGGGCTGTTACTACATGTTATGTTACAATACTTATGGCTATTCTCTCTTATTTTACAAGGTTTACATGAAGAGGGAGAATGCCGACAGCTTGGATTCTGGGCTGGAAAAGGAGCAAATAATAGAGACCTATTCCACACAACTCAAAAAGTCCTGAAACTCCACGAAATTCATTTTGGGAATTAATAAAAAATATCCAACGGAAGAAATACCTGAGGGGGGCCACCCACCACCCATGAGGGTGGGGGCGCGCCCTACCCCCCTGGGTGCGCCCCCTGCCTCGTGGGCCGCCTGGCAGCCCTCCAGTGCCCATCTTCTGCTATATGAAGTCTTTTACCCTGGAAAAAATGATAAGCAAGCTTACGGGACGAAACTTCGCCACCACGAGGCGGAACCTTGGCGGAACCAATCTAGGGCTCCGTCGGAGCTGTTCTGCCGGGGAAACTTCCCTCCGGGAGGGGGAAATCATCACCATCGTCATGACCAACGATCCTCTCATCGGGAGGGGGTTAATCTCCATCAACATCTTCACCAGCACCATCTCCTCTCAAACCCTAGTTCATCTCTTGTATCCAATGTTTGTACCAAAACCTCAGATTGGTACCTGTGGGTTGCTAGTAGTGTTGATTATTCCTTGTAGTTGATGCTAGTTGGTTTATTCGGTGGAAGATCATATGTTCAGATCCTTAATGCATATTAATACCCCTATGATTATGAATATGAATATGCTTTGTGATTAGTTACGTTTGTTCCTGAGGACATGGGAGAAGTCTTGCTATTAGTAGTCATGTGAATTTGGTATTCGTTCGATATTTTGATGAGATGTATGTTGTCTCTCCTCTAGTGGTGTTATGTGAACGTCGACTACATGATACTTCAGCATTATTTGGGCCTATAGGAAGGCATTGGGAAGTAATAAGTAGATGATGGGTTGCTAGAGTGACAGAATCTTAAGCCCTAGTTTATGCGTTGCTTCGTAAGGGGCTGATTTGGATCCACTTGTTTCATGCTATGGTTAGGTTTACCTTAATACTTCTTTTGTAGTTGCGGATGCTTGCAATAGGGGTTAATCATAAGTGGGATGCTTGTCCAAGAAAGGGCAGTACCCAAGCACCGGTGCACCCACATATCAAATTATCAAAGTAACGAACGCAAATCATATGAGCGTGATGAAAACTAGCTTGACGATAATTCCCATCACTACAAAAAAATACACTTCCGTGATGATACGTGTTTGTCACAGTAGGTCGCGTTTTTTGTCATGCATGTACATCCATGACGATTTTATGACAGAATCAAGATAGTCATACTTGTGCTGTCGTAGAAGTGTTCCATGACATTGCCAAAATTATCATCACGGAAGTGTCCACTTCCATGACGATAAATCGCGTGTCACAGAAGTGCTTTTGTCAAGGGTGACCGACACGTGGCATCCACCGTAACGGAACGCCGTTTAGCTATCGGGTCGGATTTTGGACCCGATAACCCGTTAACAACCCTGACCAATGGGAAATTTCCACGTGTAAAATTCTGATTGGCCGAAGGGAACACCTATCAGCTCATGAGTGGGCCAGATGTCGCACGTCCATTGGAGGAGACATGCCTATGATACGTCGACACGTGGCTGGTCCCAATAGGTTAAAAAGGCCGGCCTAGTCAAAGGCCCGTAATACTTAATCAGGTACTAGTGGGCTAGCCCAATAACGGCCTGCTTAATAAAGGCCCATTTACGGCCTGAAGCCAGATCTGGCCTTCTAATTGTTCGCCCAATATTTGGGCCCATTTACGGTCCGAAGCCAGATCTGGCCCGTTAATTGTTCGCCCAATATTTGGTCCCATTTGCGGCCTTGAAGCCAGATCTGGCCCGTTAATTGTTCGCCGAATATTTGGGCCCAACTACAGCCCAGTGATTTTCGGCCTGTTAGAGGCCTGATGTAGACATGGGCCCATTTCAGCCCGGTGTGACTTTCGGCCTGGGAATGGCCTGTGCTGCCCATGGGCCATATATGGTCCGACGGGACATCGGGCCCACTAACGGCCCGTGCTAAAGGTGGTAACATTTAAGCCCAACATGACTTTGGGCCTGTTAAAGGCCTGTCGCGTAATTCGGCCCGTTGTACTAAGCTTTCGGCCTCTTAAAGGCCCATGATATCAGTGGGCCAACTAAGGCCCGAGATATGTTTCGGCCTGGTAACGGCCCGTGAGCTAACTGGGCCCAAAAAGGCCCGGTCTACATTTCGGCCTGCCGAAGGCCCGTCGACAACTAGTGAAAATTGAGGCCCAACATGCATTTTGGCCTGCTAAAGGCCCGTGGTTTCATCTCGTCCATAACAGGCCAGTACAATATTCAGCCTGTTAATGGCCCAACACTACCTGGGTCAAACTAAGCGTTGGGTCCACAAAAGGCCCTACTAAAATATAGGCCGGTGTAAGTTTGGGCTTGGCGCAATGTGTGAAGCCCCCAATCATTCGGGCCCAAGAAAGACGCAGGCTGGCCCAATTGTGGCCCGCTAAAAACTAGGCCCGTTAGAGTCGAATGTTTCGGCCAGGTCGACTACATCTGATTTTTTTTAGATAGCGAATGATGGCAGTAACTAGTAGGAATTAAGAACAAACCTACTCTATACAATAAAGAAATTACACCATAGTAACTAAGAATAAACCTACACTATACAATAAAGGATTTAAGGTATATTACATCCACTGGGCATCGAAGTTCGCCACCAGTGATTATAAAGCGCAACGAAGAAGCAGATTACAAAAACTGGGCACCATTGCAGCGTAACAAAATAATACTGAACCGAGACCACTTCAAGACAGTTCAAGAAAGGTTAGCCTTATGGGGAACTGCTGCAAGAAGCCGAGCAAGGCTGTGAGACCGGCCTAGCATGTCGGTCATAGCTTCCAGGTGTAGCTGTTTAGCGATGAGGTTCTCATTGGTGTTCTCCGCAATCTTTCTTAGAGATAGGACTTCAAGTCGAAGTTGAGTTGCAGAATGCCTTTTTGCTAGAACTTGGGACTGAAGAAGTCGAACTGATTCAGACAACGAATTTTGTGAGCTTTTCTGACTGTTAGTCTCAAGTAACTTGAACACTGCATCAAGGCAAGACTTTGGGGTTGTCTCGCTATCTTCAAGATGTTTTGCCTTCTTTGCTGCAATATGTTGGGTTTGTCTCACAGCCTTCAGCAGACTTGTGATGCCATCAGGCAATCACCCTGAAACAAAGCAGAGAGATGATAGGTTTTGCACGTGTATAAACAAAGATGATAACTGTGCTGTCAATTCCATCCAATTTCAAATTAGAAAATAAAGAGTAAGTTCAAAATATCAATAGCATAATTTGGCATTGTTCATAATGCGGGGAGCTTCACCACACTACTGGATTACCATGTCAACATAACAAGCATAGATGAAGGGCAAAGAAAATCATTGTATCTATTTTGGATAATGTGCATGGCATGTTGTTCATATCATCACCACATCAATAAGATAAAACAGGAGATGACAAGGTGCAAACGTGGGCTTCTTCACCACACTTTGGATTATAGATCCACAAAACAAGCATACATATAGGGAGTATTAAGTAATGTGCATGGTATGAATAAGGAATTTGGTTTTACAAGTAAAACTTAGAACTTACGGTTCTTGCGAACATGCATTTTGGTAGAAACAGCAAACTAAACAACAGTAAACGATAGGGAGTATGAGAAAATTAAACAGCAGTTGAGGATAAAGGCTTTAGAAGGACTGACTTATATTAACAGTTAACACCGGCTTTATAATGCCCTTCTCCATGTCAAGGGAAGGATAACTCAAGAATTGCAGCACATAATCTTCTTCATAAGCATTGCCTGTACTCTAAATTTTGTAGAGAGTAATTATAGATATGATAATACTGGAAGGGATAGAGGATAATGAAGATAAGATGCAGATTGATGCTACATAATCAACTACCAATCCCTGGAAGTACAAGTGTTACGGGACAAAATGTACTGACAAGAGCAATGGGCTACACTTAGACCTTGGCATTGTCGTGTATTCTACTTGTTGGTAAGATTAAATATATATCGATCTTTTTAGTAAATGGTGGGCGAGGAGATAAGATGCAGAATGCTACAAAATGAACAATCCCTCTTCCCATAATACAAGAGTGTTTTGAACACTAGTGTACTGTACAAAACGTTCTTATATTATGGGACTGAGGGAGTAGTTGTTAATGTAAGTACAGTGATAGACCACGTTCAGTCCTTACAAGAGGACTGCAGAGCTAAACCTCTTCAAAAGCATTGGGTTGATTCTAAATTTATGTAAGAGTCCATAAGGATCTTATAACGTCCACCAAATGGACGATTACGAGGCTAACATGTGCAGTGATGCTACATAATCAAACACATATGAAAGTAAGTATGGTCATACAGGGCAAGAGGTACTCACAAGAGCAATGCAGTGTGCAGTATAGTTGCGAGATTCTGTGGTCCCTTGAGAACGATTTTCTTCGGCTAACAGTTTTCGTACAAGTGAGACATTAAGGCAAATGCACAAATGTAGTTCAAATTGTGATCTGATATCATAGACAGTACCTTACGCTGCAGCCGAGACCAATGTGTAACAAGATTATTCCAGTCACCGTCGGATAAATGTAGCACCAGAGACTTTACAGAAATTTCGTTCAGAGGCTTGCCATCGAAGTGCGCTTGCCTCAGGTAGGAACGATACTTCATCAACGAGTGCTTGAAAAGCGCAACCAACCCTTGCTCGTCATCACAATCCAGTTTGCTCCTCACCTATTTAAAAGAATGAAATCTTGTGTCTTCTGTCAGCAAAAACATATGCTGTAATGACCACGAATAACATTAGTACATTACTTACGCGTAAGTTGCAGAGGAAGACTGGAAATTGTTCTGTGTCTGCGGTATAATCTTTCCATGAAGGAAAGATGCGCACAAAGTTCCTGACAACAACATAAGCTTCGTCTTCTAAGCTGGGAAGAAATGGAACAGGGGTCCTATTTGCTGCAATTGGGGCTCTCTCTGGTTCGAAAAGGGATTTGGCAACTGGATTTGGTGTACTCTTTGCTGGAATTGGGGTTTTGCGTCATACAGCTGGTGCTATGTCAACTGGCATAATCATACTGTTTGCTGCAGTTGGGGTCTGCTGAGTTGGGGCATCAGAAATGACCAATGTAGTAGGGCTAGAGTCTGCTAGAGTTGGGGTGTTTTGTGGGTCAGGTGATATTGCAACTACACCTAATGGGCTATTTGATTTATCAGGTGCCACTACCTTTTCCAAATAATTTGCTTGTGCTCCTCCACGATCAGCAACCGCCCTCTTCCTTTTGAACGTCTGATACACAAGAACAACATTTGAATGGATAAATATGGTATGATGACAGATGGAATATGTCTTGAAAATGGATAGGCATGTATTCACATACACGATGTGTAAACTAAGCTAATGGCAGTTCAACAAAGTAGAAGCAATGCAAAGCATCGAGTTGCAAGATATGTGCGAGCAATGTAACCTTGGAAAGTTAGAGCAAGTACCTTGATGGGTGAATAAGATAGGGCATCTTCCTCGACTCCTCCACTAGGGAGCTACCTTGACTTGGGTCTCCCTCTAGCTCGAATCACTGTTAGGATCATATTCGAGCATGAATCAGAGGTGGAGAGTGTTTGCATTGCATTGCATCCAGACTTGATTTCAGTCCCTTAATGCCAAGTTTGACAGCCATGGCATTGTTACGCTTTATTCTTTTCATGCGCGCAAGCTCATAATCATTATGATGCTGTTAGAATCTGAGATTCATGAAAACATAAGAAGTAGTCGAATTGTAACTGCAGAAGAGACCACCCTAAAAGAATATTGACAACAAATATGACAAGGCAAGCATAGATGTAGTGAATCAATCATTTACTTGTGAGCTTACTAGGACAAGTATGCAGAATTGTAACTGCAGTAAGAGACCGTCCAAAATCTAAATGAAGAAGTTTGTCTAGCACTTACTGTTTGCAACTAATCAACGTGAATAATTGGATATTATATCGAATGAGTAAGAAAGACAAGTAAAATTTTCAACAAACCTGGCTTGCAGTAGTAATCTGGGTCAATGTCACTACGACCAACAATCCAAAATGACTAGTGTCTATTCCGAGGGCCAGAATTTTGAAAACTCTGTGAACTTTAGAGGTACTAAAGATTACCGAAATGCATCTGAACCATTAAGTGTAGGTAGCACTGAGCACACAACAAACCCTAATGACAGTCCTGCCTAATGAGTAATGAATCAATTAGAAAATGGGTGATGAGGAGTGGCTGCTGAGTGTTGAGGACGTATCTCAGGATAAATCGGGCTGGCTTGGTGGGTGCTGCACGCCTGAGCCCTGAACGGACTGGGAAGGTAGGCACGGCGGTGCGCCCGGGCAGCGGTGACGCTGTTGCACTAGTAGAAAAAGGGTCATACGTGAAGCACATTAGTGCCGGTTTGAATTTGAGCCGGTACTAATGTATACATTAGTGCCGGTTCGTGGGGCCGATCAATAGCACCGGTTCGTGGAGAACCTTTAGTACCGGTTCATGCCACGAACCGGTACTAAAGAGGCAATGTCAGCCTGCGGTCAGGCTATGGCCCCACCATCACCATTTAGTGCCGGTTCGTACCACGAACCGGTACTAATGACGTTGTGGCAGGATGTTTTAATTAGTCCCACCTCGCTCCCCTAACAAGCCTTTTACCACCTTAAATATGTTATTTCTCAAACTATCATAAGCACTTGGTCTTCATTGAACTCTATGTGTAGAATTTGTGGCCTCAATATGAGTTTTCATCGGTTTATAAATCGTTGATGACTCATATTGACAATTCAGATTGTACACACAAAGATCATTGATGATCAAAGTATTTTTGATGTTATATGATCATATTGACAATTTAGATCGTAAAGAAATATAAGATCATGATGTAAATGCTCTTATATTTTTTGCGTTCAGTATGCACCATTCAAAGCGACGCCATCAACTTTCAACCATTTATGCCTTCATTTGCTATTTTTCATGCATTCAATGATTTGTTTTGAGAACTAAATGACCTGGAAATTGAAAAGCACTACAAATGAACTCTGAAAAAGTTGAAACTTGGCATGGTATCATCATTTCACCCACATAGATTGTTCAAAAAGTAGAGAGGGTTACGGCAAAACTAGATGCACTTCGTTCACAAACTGGACAATCTCTTTCAAGTATTCAGGTTTGGACGAAATTAAACTCATCTGTTATACAAAGGCATTTCTTTTTTAAATTATTACAACTCCAGACTTTTTGTGCATTCAAGTATGCACCATTCAAAGCGACGCCATCAACTTTCAACCATTTCTGCCTTCATTTGCCATAACTGTTTTAAGCGCACCACCTTTAGTACGGTTGGTGGCTCCAACCGTACTAAAGGGTGACCAGTACTACAGTTGCTTAGGAAGCTGTTTTTAGTCCCACCTCGCCAAGAGAGAGGGACTAGGAGCGGTTTATAAGCCCGAGTGCAGAGCGATGAAGAAGAGGCTCAATGCTCACGTTGTTAGCTTCAAGCCTTCAAGAATATGGTAGATTGCACGGAGCTATGCGCAGTGCAGTTTACACTATTACGAAAGGCTTGAAGCAAATTAACGAACATTGCACCTCTTTTTATTTTTAATAACTTATTACAACTCGGACTTCTTTCATTATGGCAAAAACTAATTGCACGTCGACATTTCTTTTTTTAACTTTGGTTATAACTCCAGACTTTGACCATCAAGTTTTGCAGAAAAGAAAAAATAGCAGAAAAGAAAAAATAGCAGAAAAGAAAAAAAAACTATTGCTGAAAAGAAAAAAACTATATAAAAAAACTACTCAGAAATAAATAGAACAAAATAAATATAGCAGAAAAGAAAAAACTGCTCAGAAATAAATAGAAGAAAAAATAAAGCAGAAAAGGAAAAAATTATATTTGCTATTTTTCAATCGTTTACAAAATGACCGTGAAATTTAAAATCACTACAAAATGAACTCTGAAAATGTTGAATTTTGGCAAACTAGATGAAAAACTACTCACAAATAAATAGAAGAAAATAAATATAACAGAAAAGAAAAAACTATACAAAAAACTACACAGAAAGAAATAGAAGAAAAAATAGCAGAAAAGAAAAAAACTACAAAAAAATTAGCGCTGCCTGTGGGCCTGCTAGGCCACAGGAGTGCAATTACAGGCCTTAAAGGCCCAGCAGACTCACAGGGCAGCGCAGCAGAATTAAGGCCCACAAGCCTGCTATATAGAGGAGTTGAAGAGGTAGCAGCTGCTGGGTTTATAAACCAGTCGGCTGCCCTTGCCTGGCGAGTGGGACTAAACTTTGGGGTGGCAGCTGAGGCCTTTAGTACGGTTGGTGGCCCAACCGGTACTAAAGACCACCATTTAGTACCGGTTGGAGCCACCAACCGGTACTAAAGGCCTGCTCTTCCGCCTCTTGTTTCGGCCTTTAGTACGGTTGGTGGCTCCAACCGTACTAAAACTCACCCTATATATACAGCACTTACGAGATTTCAGTTACATCTCTCCACTTCTTTCGTCAACCTCTCTCGCGCGCCGCTCCGTCGCCGCCGCCGTCGCCCGTCGTCGTCGTGCGTGTCCCCGCCGCCGCCCAACGCCGCTGCGCCGTCGTCGTCGTCGCCCCACGCCGCCGTCCGTCACGATCTCGCTCTCTCTCTCGCAGCCGGCCGCCGCCGCCGTCCGCCCGAACACAGCGCCGCCGTCCGTCCCCGCCCAGACGCTGGCGCCCGGCTCAGATCGTCTGGGCGGCGACGGGCAGGGCCACACACACACACACATATACCACACGCATACACACACACATACACACATACGTACTAGATTAATGTCGAATGTTAGATTAATGTCGAATGTTAGATTAATGTCGAATGTTAGATGAATTAGCTAGCTAGATAGAAAAATTGTCGAACTAGAGAATAGAACTAGTTCAATAATTAATATAACTAGTTTATTTTAGTAAGAAAATTTAGGTATATGAGATTTGAACTAGTTCAATAATTAATATAACTAGGTTAATGAGTTTTTTGTTTATTTAATTTTTTATATATTTTGAGTTTATTTAAATGTTAGATTAATGTCGAATGTTAGATGAATTAGATAGAAAAGTTAAATATATAGTAATGTCAATTGAATATATAGTTAGATGGACTAATGGACTACTTAGAAAGTGTTTAATGGACTTAGTTAGAACTAGGGAAACTTGTTTATTTTTAGTAAGTACTACATTATTCTATTTATAGAAGTGCTTAGAAGTTGAACTAGTTGATTTAATAAAACTGGTTCATTTTACTATAGAAGTAGTTTATTTTACTATATGATTAGTTGAATAATAATGATCTAATTTAGTCTTTGAATTATGAACGTATTGGAAATGTCATCATCGGAGGACGAAAGTCTCCCGGGGGAGTGCGACTGGTGCCACGACGGTCGAGGTGAGTGCGACAGGCCTCACCTGGACGATGGTCGGCGCTTCAGCATTAACCTCGAGGAGACCTTGAAGTTGAAACGATGCATAGCGGCGACAAGTGTTTTTTTCATAATTAAGAATGACTTGAACTATTTCAACGTGTAATTTTCATCTTTTATAATTCGAGTATAGTTAATCCCATGCCATGCAAGGCGCTATGTCTTGGAGAGGATGGATTTTGAAGACCATGAAAATTTTGAAGCGAAGAAAATTCACCTAAGGACCCATCATGATGTGGATTTTGAAGTAAAGTTGTATAATGCTGAGAGCGTAACCCATTTTGGTTGCAAAAATTGGGAAGCATTTTGCAAATTGTATGGTTTTGATGAGGGTATGCTTGTCACCATGGATCTTGGTGATCCTGAAATCGAGCAAGACAATATGGACATTTGGGTCCTTGTTGATACTCCTCCAGTTCTACCGCTATGTGAGTTTCTCAAACATAGTTAATTATTAATAGAACTTATATTGTTCATTTCAAAATAGTTGACAGCTTATTTCCATTGATAGCTTATTTTGAAGTATCAAAGAATGTGCAGAAGATGGTAGATAGAACTTACTACACGATGGCTCTGAGTTAACTTACAAGGAGAAAACTCATCTGGTTGGATTTTGTAATGATATTGAGAATTACAATATCTACAATCGAACTCCTCAACATTATGGTCAATCGTGCCACTAGTGCACGTGTTGAACTCTGATAACTACCACGGAGATGCCCTGGTAAGTTTTATTACTATTACGACATCCGTGCATCTTTTGCATACTTCTAAAACTAGTACATCATTGCTAACTACGAAGTTATTACTATGTTTTTCAACAGAGAATCCGGAGGATTGTGTGCCTCATTTGATGTATCGAATGGCGGCAGCCTTCGTGTTTTGAACATATATCCAGGTCATCCTCTGAATCTCAACTGTCCATACCAGATTTCTAAAACAAGTGGAGACATGACAATCAAAGGATGGAAAAATGTATGGACAGTCGTGCGGAGCTTCTTGGAAGCAAAAGGAAGCGGCGCAAGAATTGAGAGCAGGATGATCTCCATTCTTCATAATGGAGAGTCAGGGTCTATATTGTTTTATGCTATTTTACCTTAAGTGTGTTTAGGTCCGATCCTACGACATCGATGATCATGTGCTAAGAACAATTATGTAGGGTTGGGTTCGATGACTATGAGGATGATGATCGTATGACTTATTATTAATAACGAGTAGAAGTTGTATGATGATGCTTGATTAATTAGCTAGTAGGACTTGTTATTATATATGATGATGTATGATGCGAGCATGCATGAGTTATTATATATATATCTGCGGGTGAAACGAAAAATAATTAAAATGGAAAACACAAAATTAAATGAAAAGAAATCATAAAACCAAAACCCCCAAACATTTTAGTACGGTTGGTGTTACCAACCGGTACTAAAACTCCTGCCCCGGAGCTGGCTCGTGCCACGTGGTTGCCCTTTAGCACCGGTTCGTGCTGAACCGGTACTAAAGGGGAGGCTTTAGTGACCACACTTTAGTGCGGTTATGTAACCGGCACTAAAGAACCTCTGAACAGTGCTATTGCCGGTTCGCACTAGTGTTGGGCGGCGGCTCCTGGCCTCCTGTTAGTCCGTGTCTCCTCCTAGAGTCATGCCGTCTGGGGCGGCAAGTCGCCAACAAGGCAAAGGCTGGAAGCAGTAGAGATCGGAAGCGCGCAGCAGAATAGAGGGGAATCGGGGCCTGGGACGACCCAATATCCCAGGGTGGGCTGACCCACCGTGGGCACCCTGTAGAGATACACACCCGAGCGGCGGACATGCATTTTTTGAAACTAATTTAGGAACATTTAGCTGACCAATTAAACAACTCTGTTTTAATAATATCATATTCATATTTGAACAACTAAGCTTGTTTAGCTTGATGGGTGGAGCAGTGTTATTATGACACGAAGCACGTATTCTGATCATATAGTGATCATAAAAGGGGGAAACTCTAAGCATATTTTTTTAGCAAAAGAGGGTTTCCCGTATTATGGCTGTGCCATGATCTGCCACTTGTAAACAAACCACCACGGAACCAACATGATCAATTAAACCCTAAGCATGATCAATTAAACTGTATTATGGCTGTGCCATGGCAGATTTGAAGCTGCAAACCGGAGAAATGATATTTAGCATCCATTGTTTGCTTCAAATTAAGAACTAAATTCTAAGAGCTGAAAAGAAAGTAGAGTAACCAAGTTAAGATCTATTTCTGGTTGAGATCAAAAAGTTGAGGAGATATGAAGTACCTCCTATCTTGCGGCGCCGTGTAGGCATCGGGGGTGCGATGGCTGTCGGTGGCGTTGAAGCAGATCTGCGACGGTAGACGGGTGCATCGGGGGATAAGTCCCATTGTGGTGGAAGAGAAGGTCGTGTGAGCGGCCCCGGCAAAGAGGACGACAGCGCTGATGAAGCGAGAGGACGCGATGCAAGGCTATTGGTCCGTAGCCGTGGATGAGAAATGTCCATCTCTAGCAGTGGAAGACGCGGTCTTGGTAGCCGCTCCAGCATGGTGGAGGACGGTGGCGATGGATGTGGTGGAGGACGGCGTTGGATGGGGTGGTGAACGGAGGCTGGTGTGGGGATGGGGTGTTCTGGCGCGGACGGTGTATGAATGGGAAAATGGAGGGAGAGGTGCGGGAACCATGTTTTGGGGCCTTTATCGAAATATGGGAAAGTTCTGAACTTAGCCCCGTTTAAAATTTGGACGTCTCGTCGGTTGGGGATAGGACGGTAATCTCGCATCTCGCTAATATTTGCCCAGAGCGATTTCAGGCGAGGAGAGGGTGGTTGGCGCCCACGGTGTATGAACGGGGCTGACAGGTAGGGCGGCTGTGTCACGTCTGAGTGAAGTTACAAACCTGCCCCTATTGAAAATATTTGCCTACATCGATTTCGGCCGAGTCGAGTTTGTTTTGCCGCCCACCGTGCATGAATGGGGAATGGAGGGAGAAACAGAGATCTTTCGGACGAGCTTGAATCAAATGTGTTTTGCCGCCCATGTTTGACGCCCACCGTGTTGGAATGGGCTCAGAGGCGGTCGTGTCACGTCTAATTGAAGTTACTAACCTACCCCTATTTAGAGCAGTGGAAATCGGGCCGATGGATTGTCCGTGTAATGGGCAGACAGTAATTTCCATCTCCCAAACACTTGGCTTCGGGCAGCTGACGTGGGAGTGGACATTTTGCCGCTTGTTTCGAATTTTGGGACAATAAGCATCCATGTTTACCCTGGCAACTAAATTCGAATCCATTTTGTATTCCTCTACGAATCTTTATAAATAATTCTATGTGTTTTTATATATCTTCAAAAGGACGACAAAGATGTATTCCACTGTCATATATGAATATGGTTTACAAATTCTGATACTCAAATTCAGAAGCTAGAATCCAGTTTAAGGTGAATTCGAATATTTGGAACACTTCATGTCCAACTCAAATGTCACACGCAGCATAACGTGTACTCCCATTTAGATATGTACACAAGCGATGTATCAAGATTCAAATACCAAGTCAATCAACCAAGAATGTACAGAACTAACAGACATATAAACACTTATAGAGTATATACACATTCAGCCCGATTGGCATATTTGTAGGTCTGGCACAGCAATTCAAATGAAATGTCTCCGAGTCTTATCAATTAATACAAACTTGTGCTCAAATAAAATTACAAACCAAAAAACAAAAAGGAAACAATTATTACATGATCTCTAAAACAAATGGTTTGATTGATTACATGAACAGACAACACAAAGGTTATTCAACGATGGAAAGAACATTTCACCTATGATTTACCAAGTAGGAATTTAATTTTCTTTTTTCCTTCAGGACCTTAACAATCTGGTCAGTCTCAGCTTGGTTCGTTTTGAAATCCACCAAATATTTAATTGTTGTCTTGAGTACTGCTTGTGATTGTGTTGTTTGCTTCCTCAACATGTTAACTTCATCTCTAAGTGCAGAAGCAGAATCTCTTTCTACCACTAGTTTAGCCTCTAGAGCATCAGCAGTTGGCAATTCATAATGCACGATTGGGCTGGTGCCACTGCTGTGGGATGATGCAACGTCCATGGGGACCTCGCTCTTTGATCTTGGGCTAACCTGTTTTGCCATTAAAGTTCCGATTGGATTCAGAAACGTTGAAGTTAGCAAAACATCTCAACTCGGAGTTATAACAGCAAACCAGTTAAACAAACAAGGAATTAAAGAGTTTCAATTGGATGCTGAAAAGTAGTTATTAACATCATTGTAACCCGCTGTTGTAGCAGTAAAGCAGTTAAACAAACAAGTAGATATTTAAGTTAAGGCAAATAGGTAATTCTTATAGTAAGTATCAAACACATAGATAGGCACAATCTACAATATGATTAACAGGCTGTGGCATTATGTTATCAGTAGCAAACTAAATTAAGCCAAGCAACATAATTGAACAATTTTGCAATAAGTGGCTAACTAAAATTCCGAGAAGCAGGTAACTGAACTTACGCTAGTTCTTTGTACAGGCACACTGCAACTTCTTTTTCACTTACAAGGTTGTACGAAGGAGTCCATGGCATCAATTGCTTGGATACGCAGTCCCAATACTTCTTTCTTCCCACACTGCATTGGTAAGTCGAATGGTTAATCTAGTAAGATGGTGCGTCCTTGATATGTTATATGAGGACGTGTAGTCAGACTAGTTGTAGCCACACACATCACACTGGCTTTTACTGTATATTTCATGCGATTACTTTTGGCATATCAAGATCTAAGCAATCTACAATAGGATGAAAAGACTGGTATCCTTCACATTATATGCGAACTCAGTTCATAGAAACAAGCAATTCAACCATTCTGTGGGTAAATCAAAAGCGTCACTGGAATATTTTTCACTATCCAATCATACACGCAAAAAGGGGCGAGGCCACCATAGGGGCGGGTATGGGCGGCCGCCTCAGGTGGCTGGAAAGTGTGCACCTAGTTTGAGTCGTCCAGGTTGGCCCATGCTAGTTTTGTTCGTCCCAACGCACGAGCAGACAATGTAAAATGAAGAAAAATGTTTCAATTTGGATGGGCCAATAACATAAGTGCAAGGCATGCCCTATAGCAGGCTCGCGGCCCAAACGAGCGCCTCCCATATCGATCGACGGCAGGAAAAATCCCAATTCATTCGCTCCAGCCTCCAATCTGGTTCGCTCCTAACCTAGCCGCCGCTAGACAGACCGACACAGCACTTCCTCGCGCCCTCGTTGGAGGGCGGTCACCGGGCTTCAAGCGAACGGAAGGACAAGAAGATGAAGATCCAACCCTGGGTGTAGCCTGCGTGGGAGGAAGCGGCGGCAGCACGGGCATGGCATTGAGCTTGCGCAAACGGACAGTCGCAGCTTGCAAGAGTAGCATGCGCAACGAGCAGGTACATCACATCCCTGATTATATCTAATTCAACTCTTCAATTTCTGGCCAATAGTTAAACCTGACGGTGTTGTAAAACTGCTTATATGTAGGGATGAGAAAATGAAACCAATTTCTACTTATTTTATAACTCCCCCAATCAATACTGAACTGACTGAATCAGATGTATCTAATCAAGTTTCCGTTGCAAACATACAAGCTCATGTTGTTCTTGAGCCTGAAGTGTCTAATGAACAGACTGCTAATGAAGGATTTGATGCAAACATTTTACATGCTCCTAGTGATGAACATATCTTATATCTTATATTTACTAATTGGAGGCACCTTTCAAGATTTCTCATTAATCCACATCATTAGAATTAATTACACCGTTGGATTGTATAATTTACGGTCATGCTAAAAAGAAAATGTGAGTAACACAGATGGCCCCATCCCACAAAAAACACATCTGTCACGTTCAACGTTAGTGGTATACCGTCCAAGAAAAAAAGTTAATCGTATACAAAACATATAAGGCCTCCATATGATCATGAAAATAAAAAAAGGACAGCCGCACTTAAAAAAAGAGGAAAGTCTCCGTGCGATAAAAAGTGTTCATCGTTAAAAAAGAGAAACACATCCACACGACCTGGCTGAGTACCCGTGCCATTAAAGTTCTCATATGGTCGTCAAAATAAAAAGAAATAGTTCCAAAAAAACAAAAAAGGTGCACCTCACATAAAAAAGAAAAGAAAGCCTCCGTCCATTAAAAGTCCAGCGTAAAAAGGAGCGAAATCAAACGCCCCCCTCACATAAAAAAAAGAGGCTCCGTCCATTAAAAGTCCAGGGTAAATAAGGAAAGAAATCAAAACGCCCCGCTGATTACCTGCACCATCAAAATGGAAAAGGATAGCCTCATGTCAAAAACAAGGAAAGCCTCCGTCCATATAAGAAAAACACGGAAAGCCAACGTAAAAAAAAGGAAAGAAATCAAACCTGGCCGATTACCCGCACCATTCAAGTTCTCTTATTAATTCACATCTTGAATTTTTTTTAGGGGTCCACATCTTGAAAATTAAATACACCGTTGGATTTGCAATTTATGTTCAGCATAAATAAAATAAAAAACATGTGTAACGCATATGGTCCCGTCTCACAGAAAAGGCATCTCACATGTCCAATGTTATTACTCATATATACAAAACAAATAAAGCATCTATACGTTCCCTAAATCAAAATAAAAAAGGAAAGTCCCACGTCCTAAAAATGGGAAAGCCTCCATCCATAAAAAGTACAATGAAAAAAAAAGAAATACACACGACCCGACTGATTACCCATAAAAGCCTCAATCAATAAAATATTCTGTTGTTCAATAAAATATATTCTGCCGATCAAAATCACTATGAACTCCTGTATATGGCCGCTGCTTCCTGCTGTCTTGCTCTCCATGGAATCAAGTTTAGTCTCTCCTAATCATGTTCCTCTCCAGCCTTTTATTCTCACTTTCTAACAACAATAATCCATCAAGTATTTTTTTGTGGGGTAATCCATCATGTATGTTAATTGTGTTCCACCTCATCCTATTTATCTCACTTCTTAAGTGCAGCAATCCATTATGTATATGTTCATGATTTTATCGCATGATGCTGATTTTGTAGGTATGGTCCAATCAAACAATTTAGCATATGTAAATTGTTGGGCGTCCTACATACAAAACTGTAAGAAGAGAACATTTTTAATAAATGTGTCCATAATATTGAAAAGCCAAGGACATCCATGTGATCAAAGAACGTTCAGATCTATCCTGCATCTCCACATCTGTTTTTAAAATTTGAATGCAGTCAAAATTTCTACTCCTTTAAACGGTCTAAATGAGGGAGCATGCCATTCTTCCACAAGGCGAGGCCGATCTGCTTCACTAATTAATTGGTCAGTCTGTGGATGAGCGCGTCTTGCCGCGTGTACCAATTTCTTGGTGTAGTTACTACAGTAACCAAAAAATCTTGATATACCATTTGCCACAAAGATCTCATATACACATCATTATGTATGTATATATGTGTAGTAGGAATAGAAAGTATTAAGAAAATATGCATAGTTATAAAAGACATTATTTAAGATTTTTTGGGTGCGCACAAACTAAATCCGAATAATCGACCACACAGTTACCAGCTGCTCCATTAATCATAAAAGAGACTTTGTCTGAATTTATTGGTTCAGACAATAACTTAAAATCAAAATAATGTATGGTTCTTAAAGGTATGAGAAAATAGAATTCTCTTATGTATATCTTTTGCTACAGTTTCACATATGTTGATAGGAATCTGTGTATGTCTATTGTTTCATTGTTGTCTATATAAACATTTTTTTATAATCAAACAAAACTAGGTGCAATCCAATGTTCCCGAGGGAGGACTTTTTCTTAAATGTTGTACAAGTCCAAAGAGGTTTTAAGATAAACTTCTACTGTAATTCTGAGGTAAAAAAGAAGATGTATGTTTTTTAGATAGTGAAAGGAAATGAACATATATGCTACAATATGGAACTTGATCATATACCTATTAAAAACTTATATGTAGCATATACATGACACATGCAACAAATTTTGAATTCGTAACCATGTTGTCTATCAATATAATAATAACATTTTCCTATTATTGTGCAACATTTATAATAGATACCCACTTTGTCGTATATATTATTACAAGTGCTAGCCCGTGTAGATGCACGGGTTGATGACTAGTAGTGTCTAATGAGGGATCTAATGCAAGCATTTTGCACGCTCATTGAAGGATTTAGTGTCTAATGATGATCTACTATGTTGAGAGAGACAGAGATTTGCAGGCATTGATGACAAGCAAATTATAGTGCATTTTAATAGCTTGAGGAAACATCGAGGCCATCTACCAGAAAGTCCCCGTATCATGACAACATAGCATAAATACTTTTCTAATCTGTTGTTTGAAACTATTTGCATACTTGTGCAGGATAGATATATTGATATGCAGTTTGCGCACTGGTTATAGTTGCAATTACACTTCGATATTTTCAGCCAGAGAACGAATAATTCAAGCAGGTACAAACCATGTTTGTAGTCCTTGTACACCATGATGCATTTTGTGTTTTTTGGTGCTTGCATCATTTAGTGTTTATAATCTGAACTACTTTGGATCATTAGCTGGTTTTCAAAGTGCATGTAGCTTCACATTTCTCAAGTTATGTTGATTTCCGGAGTGCAAGTGCCTTCGTATTTTTTAATTTAAATGTTCGCCCCTGGTAACTTGAATTCGTGGATCCGCCACTGCACACAAATCATACACGAATGCCAGTACGAATTAAATGAAATGCAGGGACTTACGCTAGCTCGTTGTACAGGCTCACTGCAGCTCTTCTTGCGCTTGGGATGTTCCATGTACAAGTCCTTGTTACCACTTGCTTGGATGTGCAGGCATTGTGCTCCTTGCATCCCCCTCTGCATTTTTGACACGGCGAATGGTTGATCAAATAAGTGGAATCGACCTTGATGTTGAACCGGAGGACAGATTACTTACAAGGTTATACGGGTGTGCAGGATGTGTACCAGATCCCGTAGCGCCATCATGCTTCGCAAAAAAATGGATTTGCTTGTTTCAGATGATATATCCAAAAGAAATAAGAGTTAAAGTCAGAGTTGCATAGGCGTGTAAGCTAAGAGAGAAGTGAAAGGATATCCAAACATCGTCGGAACAGTGCACAAGGGAGTGATGTGTGGATACCTAGTTCAGGCAGGCGTTTGGGCATGCTCGCCTAGCTAGAGTGTGGATCACTTCAGAGCCGTTGAGGGTGATGCGCTAGCATTGGCTGGCCGCGCACGAATGCAAATCTTGAGTGGCAGCGGAGCGCTACGATGCGGTGGACGAGACCGTTGGTGAAGCCCCAACGACCTCGTGGGGGCGGAGGTGCGACGATGTGCTCGGTGAAGTAGCACCGGTGAGCTGGGATACGGCGTCGGTGAAGCGCACCTGATGCGGCGGAACTCGGTGTCTGTGAGGCACGTCGGTTGCGGCGGCCGGCGTGGTCGGTGGACCACCCGGTGCGGTGGATGAGGGCGTAGATGAGGTAGCTCCGGTGCGATGGTGAAGCACGACCGTCGTCTTCGTCGTCGTCCGACACAGAGGTGGGGAAAGAGACGAGACGAGGGGCGATTCGAACTTTGCTTGGGTTGGCGACGAATTTGGGATTTGAGCAATCTGGGCGCGGAAGGGGACGGCGGAGAAGAGAGATTTTGTAGGGCTAGAATTGGGGCCGCCAGATATTTCAATCCAAAACGTGGAATCGTGAACTTATTTTGTCATCGTCCTTTTTTGGGGGTGGAGGGCGGGGGTGGGGGGAGTTGGGGAGGGAGGGAGGGGGTGGGTGGCTGGGTGCTACACGTCCGTCCGACACACGCGACCACCCCGACAGGACTATGCTTCAGTGCCTTAAGGCACCTGCCTTTGTGTCCATGACATGTGGCCCCAACAGGTGGCTGGCCCACATGTCAGTGACCGAAAGGCAGGTGCCTTTAAGGCACCAAAGCAGCGTCCACCCCGACACGACCCTGGTCTGCCTGGTGCGCCTACATTTGAGAATGCAAATGAATCTTCTTTCATTTGCAAACGAATCTGTATGTATTACCATGCCCATGTTTTCCATGCAATATTTAGTCATTCGAAACGAGATACTCCCTCCGTTCAGTTTTGTAAGTCATTTCAGACAACTTAAGCTGTTTTGCACATTGTCTGAAATGTCTTCAAGGTCTTGTAAAAGTGAACAAAGGGAGTACTATAAATTAATTAATGAGGAGTTATTTGAAAAAAATTAGAAACGGTATCCACGCTAACGTGGATTAGAGTGTGTGTCACATAATTAGTTATTTGAATTAGAGTGTGTGTCACGTAGCGATCTCCAATTCTAACATGGATTTCGCATTTCACTGTATCCACGCTACTTTTTTAATACAAATTCATATGTATATGATGAACACCATGGTAGTGAGAAAACTATTGGATGGATTCAAACATATGACCTACAAAAAAGCACAACAAATTGAGTCAATGTCAACTTTTCGAAACTTACTATGGCACGAATTCGAAATAATTACCCGTATGCATGGTCCTCGGTTCAAACCTTACAATGTACACCGAATTGAAACATCGATATTAAGTCTTGTACTATGTACATTCAAATGTTGTTTTTAGCCCCCCCCCCCCCGCACAAACGCTACATACTTCCTGTATTGGTCAATCTTCCTCTCCAAGCACCTTAGGAAGCTATCGGTTTCCAACACACGTTCATTCTTTCTCTCCATGTTTCGATCTCTAAGTCTCTCAACTACACAACGCCTTTTTCCACTCTGTTACCAAATGTATTTACCTCACACACCCGCCATTGCACCCCATGCTGAGCTCTCTCTCTCTCTCCCCTATCCTCTCACCCTCTCGCGCTAAATACATGCATTGCCTATCTAGCCACCCCAACCTCTCGTGTGCACGCACGCACGTTGTATATCTAGGTCACTCCCTTGAGACTGTCTCACTCTTTCTTCCGCACGGCGGGCCACACTCGCTCAATCTCGCTCTCTTTATCTGAGTCTCGTTTAACCTTGTTTTCTTTCACACACAAATGATATATCTCCCTGTTCGGGCCTTGATCGACACACTCTATACTCTCTCATGCAGATTGTCTATCTAGGTCAGTCCATCCAAGCCGCCGCCACTCTTTCGACCTCATGGTGGGCCACGCTCACTCAATCTCTCTCTCTCTCTCTCTCTCTCTCTCTCTCTCTCTCTCTCTCTCTCTCTCTCTTGTATGTCTCGATTGACCTTGCTCTTTCTCGGACAAAAACGATATATCACCATGTTTGAGCCCAATTCGACCTATTCACATTGTATACTCTCTCATGCACATTGTCTATCTAGGTCACTCTCTCCAACCCGTCTCACTCTCTCGATCGCACGGCGACCCTATGTGATCGATTGACCTTGCTTCCTCCCACGCACAAAATATATCTACACGTCTGTGACTGGATCATCTCTCAAGCTCTATCTTACAGCCCTCACCCTTGCCAAAAGCTCAAGCAGACATTATCTCTCCAGAGCATATATATTTGTTCAATGAATGTCGGACCACACTCACTTTGTCTCTCTATCTATATGTCTCTCGATTGACCTCGCTTTCTCACACCGTATATTCCACGCATTGAAGCTACTACCTCTCCATCCCTCGCAAAGCCGGAGCTATTTAGATTGCGAGGGGCACTCCAACCTTGGATTAATTTTTGTAGGCATTTATTCCGGTCGGTTTAGATTATATTTTTGTAGCATTCGGCCCGCAACTACTCCAAACACCGTTGCAACCCACGCAACCCCCCTAGTTGATTTTCCTCTGGCTCGGTCATTGCTCTCTCGCACGTCCTTTCTCGCCTTCAATGTTGCACCATGGTATTATTGAAAAAACCATGTTGTTCTCTTTAATTATTATAAATAAGCTACAAAACTACACACCGATATTCCACTTGGAATGGAACAAATTTTGACCCACAAATTAAAATGCTACAAACTACACACCGAGGGGCCCACATGTCATGAAACAAATTTGGACCCATATACAAATTAAAAATAAAGGGCGAGGATCGAACATGCGACCGGGCCTTCAAGCCGACGTCAATAGGCAACATCGTAGAACATCTATGTTTGTTGTACCCCTTTGTTCACATAATGTTTTATATTACCACAACCTAATTAATGGATAACATGTAATATTATTTTTAGTACTATTCTCCTTCACTTACTGGTGGGTTCCATGTGTGCTCTCTCTCTCTCTCCCCTTCTGCTTTTAGGCCTTGCGGGCAAACACGAAGAACTTCATGAGGCGATGTTGCCGTTGACCATATCTGGACGCGTTCACAATTCACGGCACCAGTTTCACGTACTAGCAGCACTAGTCAGTGCACGTTAATTTGGAAGTATATTAAGTGCATGCGGATATTAAGTACTAGGATATTATTTGCGTGTTATTATGTGATTAGCACTATTTTTAGCATGAAATTAACTGCACGCTAAACGTGTTGAGCGCTCGACATTGAAGCAGTCTAGGTCGTTGGATGACAATGAATACATGTGGCTTGATGACATTTTATATTTAATTTGATACGGCTCTAGCAGAACATTCAATCGATCAAACCATAGATTTCTTTCAGTCTGACTCCGACTTTAAATTATACGATGATCGATATAAAATAAACGGAAATGATAAACGTTCGGATTTTAAGCATGGCAATCCGAACGTTTTTCATGGCAAATTTAGATTACGCGGCGGCGGCGGGGGCGTCTCGCGGTGGGAAGCGGCTCCTCTGCCGTGCTCTGTGTGTCGTCGGGCCACTGATCGACGGCGGCCATCGATGCTGCTGAGGGGGCACTGGCACCCGTGCGGGGACAGGCGCTGTCAACGGCACGGCGGAGACATTTGTGTGCATGGGCACCGGCACGGGCGTGCACGTCAGTGCACGCGCAGGCGCATGCGCTGGAAGGTGCACGGACATCGGCACGGGCGTGCGCGTCAGTGCACGCGCAGGCGCATGCGCTGGCAGGTGCACGGGCACGTGAAAGTCGGCGGGGACCTCGTGGAACCCCGTGGGATCTAGCTCGGCGACAATGTGCGGCTCCCAACCCATCAATGCCACGGGGATGGGCGCTGGCGCAGTCGGGGCGACGGGAGCCAGAGTGGGAGTGGGGACAGGCGCGGCGTCTTCCTGCAAGGCCAGTTCAAGCTCGTCCCAAAGCACCTTATGTTCTTGAGACTCCGGCTGGGTGTGTTCCTCAGGAAACTGGAACACTAAGGGCAGACCATCGTGATGTGGCATGGCGTACGTTTAGGTCAGGCTGGTTGGAGGTAGACGACAGGAGAATCGGAGAGGAAGAGAGAAGATTTTAGCGATACCGGATAGTGAGGGGTTGATTTTAAACTGCGGCGCCGGCGACATTAAAAGTGGGAGCAGTTAGGACGACGGTGGGCGGCGGAGCCTGGTCAAAGGGCTCGCCTCCCGGTGAGTCTGCACAGCGGTCTGCTCGCACGCCTCCCTGACAGTCGGCACAGCGGTCTGCTCGCACGCCTCCCGTCGACTCACACGCTTGCTCGGACAGCACCTGCCGATGAGCTGCGGGGACTCGTGGCGGCACGTAAACGCCCACGGTTTCAATAGTGAAAGCGTTCGCCTTAACGTGACAGGTCTTTGTTCCAAAATACCTTGGCTCTTCATTTGTGCAACTTGTCATAAGCAGCTTGTCTCGGATTGAAGAAAAAACTTACGAAGTAATATTTGTGCCATATCACGTGACCATGCTCAGTTTCAAGAATTTATGCTCCCTTTTGGATTTTCTGAAATTTAAGATCCAGGATTCAAAAAAATATCATAACATGCATCATGCAATAATTTTTCAAGCCGTACATCTGTCCTGTTGTATTTCTTAAGAAAGGATTTGGTCAAACATTTTGGTTAGTTAGACTTCAGACAAGTTATATATGCAAAGTAAAAGGATAATTCCTCCGTACCAGTGCATTGCCTGATATATTAACTCAAGTACTAGGCACGAACAAACGGGCTCAATTCTGTGCTCATCCTGGTGTAGTAGTAGTAGTAGTAGTGCTAGGCAATGCAGTTGACGGGTGACCTTGACGAGCGGCGACCGAGGGAATTAAGCCATGTTCGGCATGGTAGGTAACGTTGTCTAGTTACTAAAGCATCCCTCCGTTGTTCATCGGTAGTCATTATGGACCGGGGACATGAGGGGAATTTCCTAGGGCTGGAATTCTGGCCGCCAGATATTTCGACTTGAAGCGCTGAGGCTCGACTGGTTGGGGTTGCCTAATGTGCGTACCACGCACGCCACCGAAGGACACGAGCCCGTTTTTTTATTTTTTAGGATCAACACGAGCCAAGGTCTGGCTGGTACGCCGTTGGGTCCTACCATTCGAGAATACGAAAGGAACCTTTTAAATTGCCGAACGAATCTATGTGTATTACAATACCCATATTTTCCTTGCAAATACTAATCTCAACGTGGTAATTGATTTATGACGAGTTGTTGAATTAGAGTGAGTTTGTGATATAGTGATCTCAACGTGGATTTCAAATTTCATGGTATCCCTAGTAAGTTTTCCAATGCAAATTTAAATTTAAAAGATGAACAATATGGAGGTGAGAAAACTTTGTATGTATCAAGCATATGACCACACACACACAGACACACACGCACGAACACAACAACAATCCAATAAGTATAGTGCATCCATTTTCCCAAACCATGCATGTATGACACGAATTCAAAAATACTCATTCTATTCCTAAATATTAGTCTTTTAGAGAGTTCAACAAGTGACTACATACGGAGCAAAATGAGTGGATCTAGACTCTAAAATATGTCTATATACATCTGTATGTGCCAGTCCATTTGAAACCTCTAAAAAGACTAATATTTAGGAACGAAGGGAGTAAAATGTTAGACATCCATGGTCCTCAGTTCAATATTTAAAATGAACATGAAACTGAAACATGAATATTAAGTCTAGTACTACAGTACATGCAAATGTTGTGTTTAGGCGGAGCTATGATTGTCGGGGGTCAACCCCTCGACCTTAGATAAAATTGTGGAGCTCTGTTTAGGGTTGTTTAGATTATATTTGTCCCCACCCTCCCAACCACCGATTGGTTGTGCACCCCACCCTCCTCCCGAGAGAATATCATGTGCCCCCATACCTTAGATGCTATATGCCGATACGAGTTGCTTGGAGCTTGTAGATCTGAGATATACCAGTTCACATGATGTGTCTAATTTTTTTTTGCAGGAAACCTTGATGAGTTTGAGAATTGCACACAATTTGTACCAAAACTACTCAGATGCCCTTGGATCCCATATCCAACGACCTCGAAGCTCGTATCACCGTAGCATCTAAGATGAAGGACGATATCATATTCTCCTGTATGTAAGAATATCATGTGCTACCACACCTTAGATGCTTTGGTGATACAAGCTCTGCGGAGCCGTTGGATTTGTGATCCAACACCTCCTCGGTGGTTCGAATGGTTTTTTGCAGAAAAGCCTCAAAAGAGTTCAGCCACTTCTTACAAGCACAAAGACTGCTCATATGCCATTGGATCTCAGATCAAACGACCTCCAAGCTCGCATCACCGTAGCATCCAAGATGCGATATCACCTTATGTTTTCTCGCACGGGAGAATATGAGGTGCTCCCGCACCGTAGATTCTATGGTGATGCGAGTTCACTGAGATCTAACAGCCCACAGTAGGAGGTTTGAATGTTTTTGCAATGTACGGCTGATAGAGTTTGGGAAATGCGCAGAAAGTACAAGTACTACGCATGTGCCATCTGATCACTGATCATACGACCTAGATGCTCATATCACCGTAGCGGGTAATTAAGCTACGGGGAGCACCTAATATGAGCACCGGGGAGCCGTTGGATCGAAGATACAGCGGCACACACGAGGCCTGAATGTTTTATTTGCAAAAAAACCTTTGGGGAGTTTGGAAATTGCGCATAATTACAAAGACTACTCCCAAGCCATTGGATCTCACTTCCAACGGTGTAAAACTTCGTATCACCATAGTATCTAAGCTGCGGGGTGGATGTGATATTCTATGCCGCTGTCATTTTTGTTTGTAAACTTGCAAAATACGTGTAACTCGTGTCGTTACTTGTCTAACCGCGCAAAGTGTTTGTTAAAAAAACCATCCTACACTGAAATATCGGAACAACACACGGGGGTCCCACTTGTCATTAATCAGATTTGGACCTAAAACTAACAAATCTGCAAGACAAGATTCGAACTGGCAAGCTGGACTACAAAGGGTAAGTCGATAGCCTGAAACAACAACGGTTGTTGGCTTTGTCCCATAACTTGATTTTATACAGTACTTGCGTTGAGTAGAGTAGAGGGAGTGCCTCGTCAACACGTGCATGTCCGTTGTCTCACTTACTGGTGGGTCCCAGGTCTGCGATCTTTATCTCTCTTCTCTCCATCGTCTAACCTTTGCATGGGCACACACGAAGAGAGGCACTAGCTTGCCATGGTGTTATTACAACTAAAAAAAAGCTTGGAAAATAGAAGAAACGCCTAGAACAAGAGACGTTGTGGCTGGTCGAGACAGTGCTAACCACATCTATCCTCTGTTACACGTTTGCATGATGAAGCTGTGTGGCTAGTGGGGTGTTTTCGACCGACTGGCTGGGTCCCGAGGTCGAACCATATGTACTACGTCTGATACATTATATTTTTACACGCACATTTTTCCTCTGTGCCGAGACATGGCACACCCTACCGCCAGGTTTCGGCGTCCTCCCGGGTAGTGCACGCATATATTCTTCCTGACGTGGGATGCCCTACCGCGCGTTTTCTGGGTCCTCCTCGGTCGTAGCGCCGAAGCAAGTAAATGAGTCATCAAATCACAAAAGACCACCTTTTCCGCCGAGTACATCAGTGAAGCACGGTGGCTAGCTAGTTGGGCTAGTTCGACCGATTAGCTAGGCCGCCGCCACATTTGTTTTTTCACCCCTTTTTTTATCTACTTGACGGCAGGTAAATTTAAATATCCACCGCGGCGTTGATCTGGTGTTTGGGTGCGGCAGGATTTTTAATTTTTTGATTGACGGGAGCAGGCGCGGCAGGATTTTTAATTTTTTGATTGACGGGATCAGGCGCGGCAGCAATTAGACACGATGACTCCGCCTGTAAAAACCCACTGCTCCCTAATGTGAGAAGTCGTCGACTGGTGTTTTACCGTGGTAAAAACCAAAAGATTCCCCGCTCCTCGGCTGGCTCCCTCCGCCTTCCCATAGATTGGATTGCCTTTTAGCCGTTTCGCCCCCTTTGCTTCCTCTCCCCATTGCTTCTACCTGGTGCCATGGTGGCGCAGCAGATCACGGAGTCCGAGGTGAGGCGCCTGACACAGGAGCTCCATGCCAAGGATGCGGAGCTCAGGGCCAAGGACGTGGAGCTCCGTGAGCTCAAGGACGAGAGGAGTGCCATGCTCCTCCGTTATGTGCGGGAGTTCACGGAGCTTCAAAAGCAGCAGGCGTCCACCACAAAGATGCTCGAGGCGTCGTCGGCGTTGCTGCAGAAAGTGGGAGATACAATAGGCCATCAGGGGAGCCGACTGGAGCGCGAGCGGGCCGATCGTGACGAGGTCCAGGATCGCCTCAGCCACTTGGTGAACCAAGTTGCCACGCATGTGTTGCGGCTGCGCGATGCCTATCGTCATGCCAGCGCGACGATGCCGGCCGTCGAGCTAAACCCGTTCAACCACCCGGTCGACTTCAACAAGCTGCGGCTTCCTGACCT
The DNA here is from genome assembly GCA_021605205.1 of Aegilops longissima. Lineage (NCBI taxonomy): Eukaryota > Viridiplantae > Streptophyta > Magnoliopsida > Poales > Poaceae > Aegilops > Aegilops longissima. The sequence goes on along the minus strand of CM038681.1, from coordinate 31,297,744 downwards.
GGTCTCCTTCACCTATATCTCCGAGGAGCTGAGCCGTCTCCGCGCGATGGTGGGGGATGAGCTGGACAAGGAGGGGTTGTGGGCTGCCGTCGCCGTTGCCGGGCGAATCCTTTCAGGGCTCCGTCACCAGAATCCATTCGTGCCATTGGAAGCCGTCTTTGACGAGCTAGCTCCCGTCGACCGGGAGCGGGCTCTGCGGGCGGTTGCACCCTGCATCACCAACGTCGTGCGCCTCGAGAAGTAGAGGGACTTCGCTGGTGTTTAGGTGCCCTCTGCATGGGCATGTCCATGTCTCGGCGCAACATGACCGTTGGATCAAACTCAGACGGTGCAGATTAGTCACTGTAGCACAAAGCGTGTGGGTGTGTTTGGTTGCATTCGCATCTCAATATAGTTGTTTCCTCTTCGTGTATTTTTGTCAACCTACTAGTGTGGACTCATGCACCCTTCATGCACTCTGCCAAACACCCAAAAGTGGGTCGAGAAGGGAACTTTTGCTCCCATCTCGTGCACCCTTCATACACCCTGCCGAACACTATTCGTGCTTCATATGGTTCATGTTTCGTGGAGTACTGTAGCACCGTACTCTCCGTGCGCTGTGGACCTAGTTCTGTTAACATTGATCTCACTATTCATTCTCGACCGGACAGTCGAAAAAGCGGTACTATGTTACATATAGGAGTAGTTGACATGCGAACAACATCATTTGTTATCGTCATATCTTACTACACTAGCACCAAGATTGTGTAGTACTGACGTATGAATCACTGCACATGCCTAGTAGTCGGAGCACTATGTATGTTCAAGTGGCTGCCGTGTTTCACACTCCTTTGTCGTAAGAGTGGAAACGCTTGCTGTAATCATTTTTTTCTTTAGAAAAACAATGGACATGCTCTACCGTGCGGATCCTCCTTCAGCCATGCACTAAATTACTCACTTTCGCCGACGTGTGGGACAGCCAGCACCTGGGTCCACCAGCCATGCACTAAATTACTCTGTAGTAGAGTGACAGTAGACTACCCCGATCGAACCGCCGCAGTAATGCCCAATGAGCCGTCAAATCACAAAACCCCTCCTTTCCAAAGAATAAGTTGGATGAGGCAAGCAACCATCATTTCACTCTTCTCTCTCAGCTTCCTCTCTTGAAGAAAACCCCCACTCGTTTCGCTTCTCCCTCATCTCGTTCCTCCTTTCACTCTTCTCTCTCAGCTTCCTCTCTTGGATGGACGCGGAGCACCGCCGACGTGATGTCTATGGCTCTGGCCAAAACCGCCGAGGCTCATGGTGCGAAGAAGCGCAAGCACCCCGCCGAGACTACATGCAGACAAGCTCAAAGCCATCGCCTGTCCAAGCCCCCTCTCCGGGATCCCTCATTAAGCAAGTCCAGGTAATGTCTCTTGTTGACGATCTTTTCTCGATCTTCATCGTGTTTTTCATCTAACACGCAGTACTAGTACTGGTAGTACAACTTTCTGGGTGATCTTGCATGTGATTTTAGTGTGCCAAATGACGGTTCTAAATTCCTCTTTTGACCAAAACATGCAAGAGGTTGACAATGATTTCTTATAGATTACTTTCAACTACTCCCTCTGTCCCAAATTTCTTGTCTTAGATTTGTCTAGATACGGATGTATCTAATACTAAAATGTGACTTGTTACATCCGTATCTAGACAAATCTAAGACAAGAATTTTGGGACGGAGGGAGTACTTTATGAACATCAATGCTACCTTTTAAGAGGGTCTATTTGCCTCAGTAACTTGTGTTATGGATATTGCATGTAATCCCTCTGCTCTCTCATGCCTTTGAAGACATGTTCTAGTGTCTTTGTTCACTCATTTCTGTGCGTATATAGTCATATATGGAGTATAATATCGAAAATCATCTTATATTTCTGAACGGAGGTAGTAATAAAATATGGCTTCTGTTTGAATTAGAACCAGGTCTGTGGTGGAGATGAAGTTCTCAAAGTCATGCCGTGTGGACTGGAAGACCTGATGATGAGTTCTACTGCTGAACTATCCAGCTGCTGTGTCCTTGCCGCCACGTGTCCTGAACTAGTGTTTTCCTGTAGCTTTGTTGTCAGGCGTGTTCTCGAGGCTGTACTTGACCACAACAATTTCCTGGCTGTGCCTTCGATTACGAAGGGTGTGGTTCTTGTAAAGTTTCCCGACAAATCTGATGCTGCATGTCTTCATCATCATGTTTATGAGTGGAAACACCACTCTGTTAGGTTCTCCAAGGTTGACAAGATGGTGATGGTGCATGTAGACATCTCACACGAAGTCCATGGCCTAGTCAGTTATGCGGGGTTCATCCCGTAGGTTGGTGGCAAGAAATAGTCTGCAGAGTTTAGTTAGTGCAACTTTGCTTGTCTGTAGTAAGTACTATTGTTCAGAACTTGATTTGTGTTTGTGAACCCTGTATTGTTTATTAGTACTGCCGCTTTTGGTGTGTGGTCAGTCCTGAGAACGATCTATGTTAATGTCTGTCCACTCAATTCAGTTTGTATATTTTGAAGTATCCAGATCATATTTTTTGTGAGGACGGCTTATCAATTATGGTTACACTCCAATATTTGTATGCATTGCAGGGTTTATCCACCCACCAGGATTTCCAGTCCCATGGATGTTCGGTCCATACGATTTGTCATGACCTTTGGACTGTCCTGCTTGTGGGAGTAGGCGGGGGCCCTGCATGCCACGCGTAGTTGGACGATCAATCTTCTGTTTAGTACTTCAACATAGTGATTTCCTGGTAAGGATTCACTCGTGTCACATCAAGTAAATCTTATTGATTTACCGTCTAAATCTTATTGATTTAATGCCATGTTTTCTTTCTTTTCCTGCAATTTTACGATGCAGGTTTTGCCATGTGACATTCATCACAGAATAAACCGTTTGGTTTGCTCTACGATGGCTATTTTTGCAGGTTTCACTTCTTATGTCGTGTCAGTAACGAAGGTACTGTCCATCACTTATATTACTGGAAAAAATTTAGTCTGTTGTCTGAGTACAAGCTGAATCCCTATGATGAACTGCAGTTTGGTTTAACAAAAATGCTACAATTAGTCCTTCTCGCGTATAAAAGAAATGAAGAAAAAAACTGGATCACGGTCACGGATCCTAGTCAAGTTAGAAAGCTGATCATAGCAAACCAGACACGATCGCCGATATCTCGCACATCGGTACCACCCTCAACAACGGATCGAGCACCGGCAGTTGCTCTAGCACTGACAGTGGCCGCAGCTCAGTCTGATCCAGCTGAGGATTGGGCACCGACCGTGTCAGCGGATCAGTATGATCTACCGGAGGATCGGGCATCGACACCGGCACCTGCTCCGACACCGGCACCAGCTCTACAAGGAGCACCATCTCCGGCAGCAGCAGCAGCTTCGGCACCTGCACCAACACTTGCACTTGCATCTGCTCCGGCCCGTGCAGTTGCACCGGCAACAGACTGGGCTGCAGTTCACACTTCATATACCAAAGTACTTACAAAAACCGACATGTCCACCTTCTTGGTAAGCATTGGCCGCCCAAGTGCTTCGTTCTTTTTTCTTTCCATGTTGTTTCACATGATTCACTGTGTTGATCTAACTGTTTGGGTATGTCTTCTTGTTTGCAAACAGAGAATTCCTAGAGAAACGAGGGAGTCGTTCAACAATCCGGGCGACCACGTCCAAGTTTCTCTTACCATGCGCAGCCTTGGTGTGAATGAACCTGCTCAATATAATGTAAGTACAAAGGATGGTCGCATGATGATTGATGCTAAAGGATGGTCAAGGTTCAAATCTAAATCATATCTTGCGGTAGGGGATGATGTCAAAATCGAACTTTCTCGACAAGGAGAGCTGGTCCAAATCAACTTTGAAATTCTTCAGTAGCAGCACGCAACTGCCGAACTGATCTATCCTCCGAGAGATTTTGATGTAATAATCTGGCATGGTGAAACAAGTGTCCTGTGTGTATAAGTAGTACGACAGTATTATTTATCATATGGTATATCACTGATAGAATTGCAACTCTGATTGCTGGTTAGGAACTGTCGTTCGATTTCATTCCAACAGTTGCCGTGATTTATTCAATTTTGTGTATTCGCCTTGCGACAGCATCTAAAACCAGCATCGTACCGATCGCTTGCAATATGAAAAGCGCTGAGGTAGAACACATGGGCCCCCAAACATGCAGGGTCGGCCTGCAGCCCAAAGTCCAGAACCGTGAGCCTATCTGAGTATTATATTCTCAGCTGAACCCCCATAAAAAAAGTTGAACCCCCATAATGCCCGTGTGTTGCAGAGGGAGTATATTTCTCGGCAAGGTGAGCCTGTGATATAAAAGATATGTAAATTTCTTTACAGAGGGAGTATCTCTCTGTCAAAAAATATATTTATGTGTAACTAGTTACTCCTGTCTTTCTACTTCCTTTCGCTGATATGTGGGGCAACCGGCAACGGGGTCCACGTGCCATATGCACAAATTAGAGTGCACAACTTCACGGTAGTGTTGGGGAACGTAGTAATTTCAAAAAAATTCCTACGCACACGCAAGACCATGGTGATGGCATAGCAACGAGAGGGGAGAGTGTGTGTCCACGTACCCTCGTAGACCGTAAGCAGAAGCGTTATAACAACGCGGTTGATGTAGTCGTACGTCTTCACGATCCGACCGATCCAAGTACCGAACGTACGGCACCTCCGAGTTCTGCACACGTTCAGCTCGATGACGATCCCCGGGCTCCGATCCAGCAAAGCGTCGGGGATGAGTTCCACAAGACGACGGCGTGGTGGCGATGATGATGCTCCACCGACGCGGGGCTTCGCCTTAAGCTCCGCGACGATATGACCGAGGTGTAATATGGTGGAGGGGGGCACCGCACACGGCTAAGAACGATCACGTAGATCAACTTGTGTGTCATGGGGTGCCCCCCTTGCCCCGTATATAAAGGAGCAAGGGGTGCGGCCGGCCCTAGGGAGGCGGCGCTGAGGAGTCCTACTCCCACCGGAGTAGGACTCCCCTTCCTAGTTGGATTAGGTTTGGGGAGGGGAAGGGAAGGCGCCGCCCCCCCCTCTCCTTGTCCTATTCGGACTAGAGGGGGAGGGGGCGCGCCTGCCCTGGCCCGCCCTCCTCTTCTCCCTTATGGCCCATCAAGGCCCATTGACCCCGGGGTTCCGTAACCCCGGTGTTAAATAAAATCCTGTTTTCATCCGGAACCTTTCCGAAGTCCAAATATAGGCTTCCAATATATCAATCTTTATGTCTCGACCATTTCGAGACTCCTCGTCATGTCCGTGATCACATCCGGGACTCCAAACAACCTTCGGTACATCAAAACTTATAAACTCATAATAAACTAATATCGAAACGTTAAGCGTGCGGACCCTACGGGTTCGAGAACTATGTAGAAATGACCTAGAACTATTCTCGGTCAATAACCAATAGCGGAACCTGGATGCCCATATTGGTTCCTACATATTCTACGAAGATCTTTATCGGTCAAACCGCATAACAACATACGTTGTTCCCTTTGTCATCGGTATGTTACTTACCCGAGATTCGATCGTCGGTATCCAATACCTAGTTCAATCTTGTTACCGGCAAGTCTCTTTACTCGTTCCGTAATACATCATCTCACAACTAACTTATTAGTTGCAATGCTTGCAAGGCTTATGTGATGTGTATTACCGAGAAGTCCTAGAGATACCTCTCCGACAATCGGAGTGACAAAACCTAATCTCGAAATACGCCAACCCAACATGTACCTTTGGAGACACCTGTAGTACTCCTTTATAATCACCCGATTACGTTGTGACGTTTGGTAGTACCAAAGTGTTCCTCCGTAAACGGAGTTGCATAATCTCATAGTTACAGGAACATGTATAAGTCATGAAGAAAGCAATAGCAATATACTAAACGATCAAGTGCTAAGCTAACTTAATGGGTCATGTCAATCACATCATTCTCCTAATGATGTGATCCCATTAATCAAATGACAACTCATGTCTATGGTTAGGAAACATAACCATCTTTGATTAATGAGCTAGTCTAGTAGAGGCATACTAGTGACTATATGTTTGTCTATGTATTCACACATGTATTATGTTTCCGGTTAATACAATTCTAGCATGAACAATAAACATTTATCATGATATAAGGAAATAAATAATAACTTTATTATTGCCTCTAGGGCATATTTCCTTCAGGTAGACACACCCCGGTCGTAGCGCCGCAGTAATGCCCAATGAGCCGTCAAATCACAACCCCCCTTTCCAGCTTTAGCAGTAAGCTGGACGGACGAAGCAGCAATATTTCACTGGGCATGAATCCCCTTCTCCCTCGTCTCCTTGTTCAGAGAAAACCCCCTCTCGGTGATTGCATAGGGTTTTCTCATGGAGAACGAGGTATGAATTCTTCATCCATCCCCGATAAATCCAAGTCCCTTGGTCGCAGGTAATCCTAGGATGGCAGCCGCCGTTGATGCATTTTTCTTCCTACTGAATCTAGTGTGTTTCATTTGCAGTGCCCAAAGTGCGAGTACCCTACAGGTTTCTGCGCCCTCGGCGAGACGCCACACTTGTTCCTTCTCATCCTAACACAGCATTTGAAACGCGCACACTATGTTCCTAGAGTCCTCTTTTCTATCCGGGAGGGTGGGGTTTTTTTGAACATGCTGTGTTCTCATATTATTTTTCCTGCAGTGTATTATTTGCTCTGCCAGAACACATGTACCCAAGATGCTCGGCCTTGCCATAACTGAATACACTAGTTTAATGGTCACAGTGAAGACACGCCATGGATATAAGTTCCGAGTTGGGTTCATGAACCAAGACGATCGCTGCTTTTTTTATGGCCGAACTTGGATAAACTTTCTCAAGTGTTACAGACTGAAATTTGGCACAAAATGTTGATGGAAATAGCAGAACCTGGTCTCATCTTCACTGCGATCTTCCACCCCAACGTTGTTCCAATTGTTCATCCATGTTTGTTTTGTATCTGGTTCTTGCTTGTTGCCTCGATTACTTCTTAATCCACCTATTCTGTCTAACTAATCATAATTTAACTTTAGAAGTAGCAACGAATCTCTCACGAAGATGCTACTTCTAACTAATATTTTCTTATAATTGGTGGCACGTGTAGGTTTTTTCAGTGTTAAGCAGTCTGCTTGTTTGTTACTATGTAATAACTCGGCTATTACTAATGGCACTGAAATTAACTGGATCGACATCCACAAGTTCCTACACTTTATTGATTGTCTTGAGGTCCTTGTGGGGCGTTTGAATGGTGGAAGGCCACGTGGGATATGTGTGCCACTGCTGCACTCGTTGAACAAGTCCAACTGTGTCGAGAAACTTATGGTACGAGCTGTTTTCTGTTATATATGTTGTTCATAAACTATTGCTTATACACAGTTTTACAGCTGTGATCTTCTTGAAACAGGAACTGCCGAGTTCTATTGTTCCTATACAGATGCCTGACCATGGTCGGGTCAGACTTGCGCTTGGTCACAACATGATGTTTATGTCGACCTACTCAATTCCCCTTGGAGGTGAAAAGATACTTATTCATGGAGGTCTCAAATAATGAAGGCCCGTCCATCTTGGAGAATAGGACAGAAGATTATGTTCATGCTTTTCCATGGCTCTAAAGCGAATATCCTGTTTATTGACCAGGTTGCGAGATGAAGCCGCTTTCAGAAGGTTGTGGATGCGCGGGGTGGCGCCTGGGCCTTGTCCTGGGGCTTGGCGGCCTCACCCTTGGTTAATTGTAGGCAAAGTAGCACTGTTTGAGGCGTGCTTTCTACGGTTAAACCTGTATAAGTACTCATATTGCTTTCAGCATTGGTTGTTAAGTGCCCCTGCTGGTTTCAGTTAAGGTTGTTAAGTACTCCTGTTGCTTTTACAGTCTGTCGTGTTTCTTCAGTCATGTTTTCCTCCTGCCGCCAAAACCAAACCAGCGCCGGCGGGGCCGCCTGCTTCCGCCTCCCACGGCTGGCTACGCCTCAGCGCACGCATCGCCGCCCCACCGTCTCCTAAATCGTTAACGCAGACGTCCTCCGCACGCTTTGGTGTGCTCATCATGCGCCGCGCCTCTCGCGTTGTCAACATGGTCAACAAACAATGGAATCGGCGGAAATGCGTGGAGAGGATGACGGAGGGCCCACCACGTCAACAGATGGAAAAATAAAATGCTTCCTCCTAGTGTTTTCTCGACATCCGGGACCCACGACATTGTGAGCGATATAGTCAATAAACAAGAGAACAGCACAAGATCGGCCGACACCAGGATGTAGCTAATCGAGCAGTATTTTTTTGTTTGGTATTGTTGAGACGGAGCAGGGTTTGAACTGGGCTGTGGCCCGTCTAGCCCAGGCTTATATTTTATGTTCACCATGTGACCAGCCCAGCTATTTTTTTTCTTTGTGAAAATGAGCCCAGTTTATTTTTTCTGAAGAATACCCAATCCAGGCCTACTTATTTTTCTACGCCCTGATGGGCTGCAACTCTTTCAAGATGCCTGCAAATCTTGAAAGTAATATGAAATGGGTTGTAAATATAAAAATAGATGACAAATTGGCAATTACTTTATAATTTCTGAATTTTTTCACATTTTCATATTCCTATTTCTCTGGGAATTAACCTAATTTAAATATATCTTCAAAGTACTTTAAATCTGGCTCGACATTTCGGTATTAAAAATAGTTTGGAACCCATAGAAATATTCGAAATTGGCCCTGGACAACAAAAAAACGACTGCAATAAATTGCATAAGAAGTTGCCATGAGCTATATATAAATTATTAAAAAAAGAGGGAGTGGTCTGACTTGTGGGCCTATTTAGTTGACACGTATGCAAGATTTTTTTTAGTTATTATATACGTCAACAAACGATTCTAGCAGATGTAACCGTTGGATGTCAATCCAACGGCCGTCGTGTTTCTTCAATCTCTGATCTTATTGCTCCAGCCGCCAAAGCAGCGCCGGCGGGACCGCTGCTCCGCCTCCGTGGCGGTGTCTTGCCGCCAGCCTCGGCGCTTCTACTACTCCCACCGCTGGCGTGGCATCCTCTACTCACCCACACCCCCGTTATTCTGCGGCGATGGCAGCCTCACACCACAGCCGAACCGGTGAACCTCGTACTCCTCTCCGCGCGGGCTTCCACTGCCGCGTCTTCCCCAGCTCCGCGTCGTCCCCTTCCTAGGCCTCGTCGTCGCCACCGCCGTGGTGCTCTCGGTGCGGCGTGGTCAATGTGGTCAACGACCGACTTCCATCGGAAGAGTACTGTACGTGGAGAGGCTGACAGCTGGGTCCACGGCAGCCGCAAGGAAGTGCCTCCTTATTATGCGGAAAATAATTATTCCTCCACCTGACAGCAGGGACCCACCGGACGGGCCACCAGTATTTCGCGAAAAATACGTTTCCCCCTGACCGCTGGAACCCATAGGATGGGCAACCGTATTTCGTGAAAAAAACTTTCCCGCCGCTGTCAGCTCGGACCCACCGGAAATGCCTCCTTATTACGCACAAAAAATGAATACCCCCTGCTAGCTGGGACCCACCTTGGTGGGAGGCTGACTTGTGGGCCTACTAAGTTGACTGGGACGGAGGCGTTTGTCAACTTTAGTCAATATATGAATGATTCTAGCTCCAGTGACCGTACGATGTCCATCCAACGGCCGTAGTGCTTCTACAACCTCTGGTCTTCTTGCTCCAGCCGCCCAAAGCAGCGCCAGTCGTGTCGCTTGCTCCTGCCGCCCGTGGCCGGCTGTGATGCCGCGGAAGCCTCACCGCCCCCTAGTACTCCCACCGCTGGCCAGGCCATCCCTCTACGCACCCACACCCCATGTTATTCTGCGGCGACGACAGCCTCACACCACAGCCGAATGAGTGAACCCTCATACTCCTCACGCGTGGGCATCCATCGCGCGTCTTCCCCGCTCCGTGTCGCCCCTTCCTAGGCCTCGCCGCCGCCCACCGCCTCGGTGCTCTCGGCGTGGCGTGGTCAACGTGGTCAAGGAACGGCTTCCATCGGACGTGGATCTGTATGTGGAGAGGCCGATAGTGGGTCCACGGCCGCAGCAAGGAAGTGCCTCCTTATTACGCGCAAAATAATTATTCCTCCACCGACAATGGGACCCACCGGACGGGCCACCGTATTTCGTGAAAAACGCTTCCCCATCGCTGGGACCCACCAGCTACATCTTCGCACGCAAGGAAGTGCGTCCGGGCAAAAAACGATTCGCCCCGGCACCGGGACCCACCAGCTACATCTTCGCACGCAAGGAAGAGCGCCCAGCAAAAAACGATTCGCTTCTTACTGCTGGGACCCACCAGCTACATCTTCGCACTAAAGGAAGTGCGTCCGGGCAAAAAAAATGATTCGCCCCCCTGACTGCTGGGATCCACCAGCTACATTTTCGCACGCAAGGAAATGTCTGACAGTAGGGACCCACCTGGTCGAAGCGTACGTAGCGTTGTCATTCTGGACTGGTCGCGAACGTTTACGTACATATATACTGGTCGATGTAGAGGCGCGCATTGTTGTAGTAGATGCGCGCACGTAGCATGTACACGTACGTACAGCGGCCACTGTACAAGAAATAAAATACGGCCACATATGTGTACATACGGGCGGGGTCTCGAACGCCTACTCACGCATGCGTACGGCCAGGGCTCTTGTACATGGCTGGGTCGGAACTGAGAAACAACGTCTTCGTCATGATCATGGGGAGGCAACAGAATGCATCGTGTTCATCGGGAGGCAATGGAATGCGTGGGAGCCAACCGGCTGGGTCGGAACGGAATGCATCGTTGTGTTCATCGGGAGGGCTTGGACGGAACAGGCAATGGAAACGAGGCTTGGCGTACCGCAGAACGGAGGAAACGGACCTCCTACAGTCGAAACAGGGGTCCTGTTGATCGGGAGGGGTGTGGCGTACTGCAAAACGGAGGAAACGGACCTCCTACGGTCGAAACGGGGGTCCTGTTGATCGGGAGGGGTGTGGCGTACCGCAAAACGGACAAAACAGACCTCCTACGGTCGAAATGGGGTCCTGTTGATCGGGATGAGTGTGGCTTACCGCAAAACGGACGAAACGGACTTGTGTTGGAGCGCTACAGTCAAAACGGGGGCTGTTCATCGGGAGGGTGTGGCGTCGCAAAACAGGACTCCACGGATCGTTCATCTCCACCGTCGACCTCCTCCGGCCTCCACGGGCTACCGTCGACCTCCTCCAGCCTCCACGGGCTCCTGTTCATCCAGCCTCCACAGCCGCTTACTCCACCGCTATCGTTCAACCACCCTCCACGGGCACCCTCCACCGTCTCATCGCTCATCCAGCCCTCCACGGGTCGCCCCTGCTCATCCAGCCCTCCACGGGTCCTGCTCATCCAGCCCCAACCGCTCGACCGATCGGGGTCCTGTTCATCCAGAGGCAATGCCATGGGGTCCTGTTCATCCACCCCACCGCTCCATCGCTCATCCAACCCGATCACCCGCAACGCCACCGCTCATCCAGCAGGCGGATCGATCGGATTCGATTAGCAGCGAAGAGCGGCGAATCGCCGATCGGGTTTAGTTAACAGCCATCGATCGATCGCTCGGGTTCGATGAACGCGTAGAAGCGAGGCAATCGCCGGGTTCGATTAGATCCCAACGCCTCGCTCGGGTTGATTAGAGCCAATGCTCGCGACACGCAGCAGCGTCGTGTGCGAGAAACGTGCATCGCTCGGCTCCCGACCACCCGTAACCGGGAACTCCCCAAAAATTTTCTCGCCCTCGCTTCTACCACATGTTTTTCCGTCATGGACGGCCCAAAGAATGTCAAGCAGCTGCGTCTCCGGCCCGCCCAGGACGAAAAGCCCATTTTCTGTCATGATTTTTTGTCATAGAAGTAGGAGCCCACCACATCTATGATGATACCGGGTTTTGTCACAATTATCATCATAGAAGTGTCATAAGTATGACAGAAAAAAAATTCGTTCGGCCCAAAATGTCACGGATGTGTCTTTTTTTGGTTGTGACATCCTGCCACTTGTCTACTTGCAAAAGCTTCAGAATGTTGCTTATGGCATCGATGACTTGGTCATGCTGGGATGAGGAACTTGCATACACTCGCAAAGAAGAAGCATGTCATTGGCATCGAGGGTGTCAAATTCCTCAAATATCATCTTTGTGGGGGTTGTGAGGCTGGAAAGATCACCAGAGCCAAGCATCCCTCGAAGACTATCATGACCACTTCTCGTCCCTTTGAATTACTTCATATGTATCTCTTCGGCCCTACTCATTATGCCACATTCTCTAGTTCTGCATCATTATATGGCTTTGTCATAGTTGATGACTATTCTCATTACACATGGGTGCATATCATCACTTACAAAAATGAAGTGCAGGAAGTCTTCAGACGTTTTTCCTCAAGGGCTTCCACTAACTTCGGTGTGAAGATCAAGCATATCAGGAGTGATAATGGAACCGAGTTCAAGAACACTGGCCTCGATGAATATATCGATATGCTTGGTATTACTCACAAATTATCTACTCCTTATACTCCTCAGCAGAATGGCGTCGTGGAGCGCAAGAACAGGACCCTTGTTGAGATGGCTCGCACCATGCTTGATGAATAGAAGACACCTCAGCTCTTCTGGCCTGAAGCAATTGATACTGAGTGCCACATCATCAATAGGGTATATCTTCACAAATTCTTCAAAAAGACCTCATATGAACTCCTCAATGACAAGAAACGCAATGTAAGTTATTTCAAAGTCTTTGGTGCTCAATGCTGGATTAGAGATCCTCACCATCACTCTAAATTTGCACCGAAAGCACATGAGGGTTTTATGATTGGTTATGGAAAGGACTCGCACACCTACAGACTCTTCAACATCAGTCATCACAAGCTTGTTGAAACTGTAGATGTGCGGTTTGATGAAACTAATGGCTCGCAAAGAGAGCACCTACCTCCTGTGCTAGATGAAATGTCACATGAGGACTCCATCAAGTTCAAAGCTACTGAGGATGTCATCCCTACCGAATAGTCTGCTGAAGAAGTCATTCCGGATCATGAAGAAAATCCCGCTGGTGCTGCTGAAGAAACTAGTCCTGAAGAAAATTTTGGGCCTAAGCAAAGTTGTCAACCCGCACATCCTCGCGTTGCAAACGAAGTGCAGATTGAGAAGATCATCGATGACATCAACGCACCAGGTCCCCTCACCCCCCCCCCCCCTGCAACGCTCACTTTTCATCCAGAGAGGCAGCATCCGTCGGCTTCAGTTAGCAGCAGTAGTGAAGGAATTGCTCGATCGGGTTCAGTTAACAGCCATCGATCGATTGCTCAGGTTCAGTAACGTGTAGCCTGCAGTGCAATCGCTCGGGTTCAGTTAGAGCCCAACGCCTCGCTCGGGTTTAGTTAGAGCCAATGCCTCGCACACACGCGCGTACCTGTACGAGAGAAACGCGCATCACTCGGCCCCCGACCTCCCTCCGTAGCCGGGAACTCCCCGAAATTTTCCTTGCCCTCGCTTCTACCATGGTTTTTTCCGTCATTGACGGCCCAAAGAATGTCATGCAGCTGCGTATCCGGCCCGCCCAGGACGAAAAGCCCATTTTCTGTCATGATTTTTTGTCATAGAATTAGGAGCCCACCACATCTATGATGATACTGGGTTTTGCCACAATTATCGTCATAGAAGTGTCATATGTATGATAGAAAAAAAAATTCGTTCGGCCCAAAATGTCACGGATGTGTCTTTTTTTGTAGTTCATGTGTCCTCGGGAGCGCTTTTCTCTATATAAGAATTTGTCCAGGCTTGTCCTTTGCTACAAAAAGGATTGGGCCACCTTGCTGCACCTTATTTACTTTCATTGCTTGTTACTCGTCGCAAATTATCTTATCACAAAACTATCTGTTACCAATAATTTCAGTGCTTGCAGAGAATACCTTACTGAAAACCGCTTGTCATTTCCTTCTGCTCCTCGTTGGGTTCGACACTCTTACTTATCGAAAGGACTATGATAGAACCCCTACACTTGTGGGTCATCAAGACTCTTTTCTGGCGCCGTTGCCGGGGAGTGAAGCACCTTTGGTAAGTGGAACTTGGTAAGGAAACATTTGTATAGTGTGCTGAAATTTACTGTCACTTGTTACTATAGAAACAAATCCTTTGAGGGGCTTGTTCGGGGTATCTTCACCCCAACCAGTAGAGCAAAGAGTTGCTCCTCAACCTACTGAACCTACTGAAAATGTTTATTTTGAAATTCCTTCAGGTATGATAGAGAAACTGCTAGCTAATCCCTTTGCAAGAGATGGAACATTGCATCCCAATTTACACCTTATCTATGTGGATGAAGTTTGTGGATTATTTAAGTTTGCAGGTATGCCCGATGATGTTATCAAGAAGAAGGTCTTCCCTTTATATTTGAAGGGATATGCATTGACATGGTATAGGCTATGTGATGATATGGGCTCCTGGGATTATAAACGATTGAAATTGGAATTTCACCAGAAGTTTTATCCTATGCATCTTGTTCATCGTGATCGTAATTATATATATAATTTTTAGCCTCGCGAAGGATAAAGTATCGCTCAAGCTTGGGGGAGGCTTAAGTCAATGTTATATTCATGCCCCAATCATGAGCTCTCAAGAGAAATGATTACTCAAAATTTTTATGCTCGGCTTTCTCTCAATAATCGCTCCACGCTCGATACTTCTTGTGCTGGTTCTTATATGATGAAGACTATTGAATTCAAGTGGGATTTATTGGAAAGAATTAAACGCAACTCTCAAGATTGGGATTCTGACGATGATAAGGAGTCAGGTATGACACCTAAGTTTGATTGTGTTAAATCTTTTATGGATACCGATGCTTTTCGTGGATTTAGCACTAAATATGGACTTGACTCTGAGATAGTAGCTTCCTTCTGTGAATCATTTGCTACTCATGTTGATCTCCCTAAGGAGAAGTGGTTTAAATATAATCCTCCACTGAAATAAAATTAGTTGCACCTATTACAGTTGAGGAAAAGACTATCACTTATAATGATCCTATTGTTCCTACTACTTATGTTGAGAAACCACCTTTCCCTGTTAGGATAAAGGATCATGCTAAAGCTTCAACTGTGGTTCATAAGAGTAATACTAGAACATATACACCACCTGAGCAAATTAAAGTTGAACCTAGTATTGCTATGGTTAAATATCTCTTGGCTGATAATATTGATGGGCATGTTATTTAGTTCTGTGATGAAGCTGCTAGAATTGCTTGACCCGATGCTAAGAAACATAGACCTGTAGTAGGCATGCCTATTATTTCTGTTAAAATAGGAGATCATTGTTATCATGGCTTATGTGATATGGGTGCTAGTGCCAGTGCAATACCTTATTCCTTATATAAAGAAATTATGCATGATATTGCACCTGCTGAGGTAGAAGAAATTGATGTTACAATTAAGCTTGCCAATAGAGATACTATTTCACCGATTGGGATTTTTAGAGATGTTGAAGTCTTGTGTGGGAAAGTTAAATATCCTGCTGATTTTCTTGTTCTTGGTTCCCCACAAGATGACTTTTGTCCCATTATATTCGGTAGACCCTTCTTGAATACTGTTAATGCTAAGATAGATTGCGAGAAGGACGTTGTTACTATTGGTTTGGGAGATATGTCTCATGAGTTTAATTTTGCTAAATTTCGTAGACAACCCCATGATAAAGAATTGCCCAGTAAGGATGAAATTATTGGTCTTGCTTCTATTGTCGTGCCTCCTACTGATCCTTTAGAACAATATTTGCTAGACCATGAAAATGATATGTTTATGAATGAAAGAAGGGAAATAGATGAAGTATTCTTTAAACAGGGACCTATTTTGAAACACAACCTGCCTGTTGAAATCCTAGGGGATCCTCCTCCACCCAAGGGGGATCCCGTGTTTGAGCTTAAACAATTACCTGATACTCTTAAATATGCTTATCTTGATGAAAAGAAGATATATCATGTTATTATTAGTGCTAACCTTCCAGAGCAGGAAGAGGAGAGATTATTGAAAACTCTAAAGAAGCATCGTGCTGCTATTGGATATACTCTTGATGATCTTAAGGGCATTAGTCCCACTATATGCCAACACAAAATAAAGTTGGAGGAAGACGCCAAACCAGTTATTGATCACCAACGATGATTAAATCCTAAGATAAAAGATGGTAAGAAAGGAAATACTAAAGCTCCTTGAGGCAGGTATAATTTATCCCGTTGATGATAGTCAGTGGGTAAGTCCTGTCCATTGTGTCCCTAAGAAGGGAGGTATTACTGTCGTTCCTAATGATAAAGATCAATTGACCCCGCAAAGAATTATTACAGGTTATAGGATGGTAATTGATTTCCATAAATTAAATAAAGCCACTCAAAAAGATCATTACCCTTTACCTTTTATTGATCAAATGCTAGAAAGACTATCCAAACATACACATTTTTGCTTTCTAGATGGTTACTCTGGTTTCTCTCAAATACCTGTGTCAGCGGAGCATCAAGAAAAGACCACTTTTACTTGCCCTTTCGGTACTTCTGCTTATAGACGTATGCCTTTTGGTTTATGTAATGCACCTACTACCTTTCAAAGATGCATGATGGCTATATTCTCTGACTTCTGTGAAAATATTTGTGAGGTATTTATGGATGATTTCTCCGTTTATGGATCCTCTTTTGATGATTGCTTGAGCAACCTTGAACGAGTTTTGCAGAGATGCGAAGATACTAGTCTTGTTTTGAACCGGGAGAAGTGCCACTTTATGGTTAATGAAGGAATTGTCTTGGGGCATAAAATTTCTGAAAAACGTATTGAAATTGATAAAGCTACAATTGATGCTATCGAAAAGATGCCTTGTCCCAAGGACATTAAAGGTACAAGAAGTTTCCTTGGTCATGCCGGTTTTTATAGGAGGTTCATTAAGGACTTCTCTAAAATCTCTAGGCCTCTGACTAATTTATTGCAAAAAGATATTCCTTTTGATAATGATTGTGTAGAAGCATTTGAAATACTTAAGAAAGCTTTGGTTTCTGCACCTATTATTCAGCCACCTTATTGGAATTTACCCTTTGAAATTATGTGTGATGCTAGCGATTATGCTGTAGGTGCTGTTCTAGGACAAAGAGTTGATAAGAAACTGAATGTTATTCAATATGCTAGTAAAACTCTAGACACTGCCCAAAGAAATTATGCTACTACTGAAAACGAATTCTTAGCAGTTGTATTTGCTTGTGATAAGTTCAGACCTTATATTATTGATTCTAAAGTAACTATTCACACTGATCATGCTGCTATTAAATATCTTATGGAAAAGAAAGATGCTAAACCTAGACTTATTAGATGGGTTCTCTTGCTACAAGAATTTGATTTGCATATTATTGATAGAAAGGGAGCTGAGAACCCCGTTGCAGACAACTTGTCTAGGTTAGAGAATGTTCTTGATGACCCACTACCTATTGATGATAGCTTTCCTGATGAACAATTAGCTGTCATAAATGCTTCTCGTACTGCTCCATGGTATGCTGATTATGCTAAATACATTGTTGCTAAATTTATACCACCTAGTTTCACATACCAGCAAAAGAAAAAGTTCTTCTATGATTTAAGACATTACTTCTGGGATGACCCACACCTTTATAAAGAAGGAGTAGATGGTGTTATTAGACGTTGTGTACCTGAGCATGAACAGGAATAGATCCTACGCAAGTGTCACTCCGAGGCATATGGAGGACACCACGCTGGAGATAGAACTGCACATAAGGTATTGCAATCCGGTTTTTATTGGCCTACTCTCTTCAAAGATGCCCGTAAGTTTGTCTTGTCTTGTGATGAATGTCAAAGAATTTGTAATATTAGTAGACGTCAAGAAATGCCTATGAACTATTCTCTTGTTATTGAACCATTTGATGTTTGGGGCTTTGATTATATGGGTACTTTTCCTGCCTCTAATGGATATACACATATTTTAGTTGCTGTTGATTACATTACTAAGTGGGTAGAAGCTATTCCAACTAGTAGTGCTGATCATAACACCTCTATTAAGATGCTTAAATAAGTTATTTTTCCGAGGTTTGGAGTCCCTAGATATCTCATGACTGATGGTGGTTCACATTTTATTCATGGTGCTTTTCGTAAAATGCTTGCTAAGTATGACGTTAATCATAGAATTGCATCTCCATATCACCCACAGTCTAGTGGTCAAGTAGAATTGAGTAATAGAGAGCTCAAATTAATTTTGCAGAAGACTGTTAATAGATCTAGAAAGAATTGGTCCAAGAAACTTGATGATGCATTATGGGCTTATAGAACTGCATACAAGAATCCTATGGGTATGTCTCCGTATAAAATGGTTTATGGAAAGGCATGTCACTTACCTCTCGAACTTGAACATATGGCATATTGGGCTATCAAAGAGCTCAATTATGATTTCAAAATTGCCTGTGAGAAGAGGTCATTTGACATTAGCTCACTTGATGAATGGAGAACCCTAGCTTACGAGAATGCCAAACTGTTTAAAGAAAAAGTTAAAAGATGGCATGACAAAAGGATACAAAAGCGTGAGTTTAACATAGGTGATTATGTGTTGCTATTAAACTCTCGTTTAATATTTTTTGCAGGGAAACTTCTCTCTAAATGGCAAGTTCCTTACGTTATCGAGGAGGTCTATCGTTCCGGTGCCATAAAAATCAACAACTTTGAAGGCACAAACCCGAAGGTGGTGAACGGTCAATGAATCAAACACTATATCTCAGGTAATCCTATAAATGTTGAAACTAACGTTCTTGAGACCGTAACCCCAGAGGAATACATAAGGGACACTTTCCAGAATTTTTCAAACTCCGAAAACGAATAGGTATGTGGTACGGTAAGTAAACCGACTCCAAAACAATTCTAATAGCATTTTTCTCCATTTTGGAATATTTAAGAAAATACAAAAATAAGAAGTAGTCCGGGAAGGACACGAGGCATCCACTAGGGTGGAGGGCGCGCCCCCTGCCTCGTGGGCACCTCGTGTGCTCTCCGGACTCCGTTTTCTTGCACGATGCTTCTTTTGGTCGGTAAAAATTCATTATATAATCTCCCGAAGGTTTTGACCACCATATCACGCAAATATCCTCTGTCTTTGTTTCGAGCTGTTTTCTGTCAGATTTGTCAACGCCAGGCATCATGACGTCACCCTCCTCCAACTATGAAGACAAGGATGCTTGGCTATTGAAGTTAGAGCTGAAGAGAGAAGAACCCGGGGAGATCAACAAGGATGATGGGATCAAGAAGGCCATGGAGGATCAAGCTCCGTCAGCAGAAGAAGAAAACATCCTTCAACCTCTTCCTAACCTCTTTACCCCAACTGAGATTGAGACTTTCAAGATGATTGAGTTAGCTCGCATACAAAACAAGTATCTCACACATGAAAATATTTTGTTGAAGGATCATATCGTCGCACTCAAGGGCATTATCCGCAAATTGGAGGAGCTTTTACGCTCGATCTGCGACTATCCACCATCATCATCACCACCTTCATCACCTCCGAGGACATAATCATATGTGTATGGGCACTCCCCTTGGCAACTGCCAAGCTTGGGGGAGGTGCCCCGGTATCGTATCACCATCACACTCCTATCTTTACCATTTCTCTTGGTTCGATCCTTTTGGTAATATCTTGATCTAGTAGAATAAAGCTTTGGTATGAATTAGTTTTGAGTTTTGCCTTATGATCCCCCTATGTAATCGAGTCCGTGAGCTATATATAATAAAGATTAGTGTTGAGTCAAGGGCTTTGCTATTTTGCTATGATCTTGAGGAAATAGAAAGAATAAAAAGAAATAAAAGAGATCATATTGATCTTATGGATAGTAATGACTTCACACATAAAGAGTATGATACATAAAAGTTGTTGAGAGTTGTCAAACATAGTTTTGGTCATCGTTGCAATTAATAGGAAGTAATAAAGAAAGAGAGGTTCTCACATATAAATATACTATCTTAGACATATTTTATGATTGTGAGCACTCACTAAAGTATGACGTGCTAAAAAGTTGATGTTGGACAAGGAAGACAACGTAATGGGTTATGTTTTCTCACATCTCAGTTAAAGTATATTGTCATGGATCATCCAACATGTTGAGTTTGCCTTTCCCCCTCATGCTAGACAAATTCCTTGCACCAAGGAGAGATACTACTTGTGCTTCCAAACATCCTCAAACCCAGTTTTGCCATGAGAGTCCACCATATCTACCTATGGATTGGGTAAGATCCTTCAAGTAAGTTGTCATGTTGTATGCAATAAAAATTGCTCCCTAAATATGTATGACTTATTAGTGTGGAGAAAATAAGCTTTATACGATCTTGTGATATGGAAGTAATAAAAACAACGGACTGCATAAT
Source organism: Aegilops longissima (assembly GCA_021605205.1). Taxonomy (NCBI): domain Eukaryota; kingdom Viridiplantae; phylum Streptophyta; class Magnoliopsida; order Poales; family Poaceae; genus Aegilops; species Aegilops longissima. The sequence goes on along the minus strand of CM038681.1, from coordinate 31,277,352 downwards.
AAAGGTTCATATCACAAGTGGCAATATAAAGTGACGTTCTTTTGCATTAAGATTTCGTTCATCCAACCATAAAAGCACATGACAACCTCTGCTTCCCTCTATAAAGGGCCTATCTTTTACTTTTACTTTCTGCAAGAGTCAAGGTGATCTTCACCTTTCCCTTTTTATTTTATCCTTTGGCATGCACCTCGTGTTGGAAAAATCATGATATATATATCCAATTCGATGTAAGTTAGCATGAACTATTATTGTTGACATTACCCTAGAGGTAAAAGGTTGGGAACGCAACACTATAAGCCCCTATCTTTCTCTGTGTCTGATTAAAACTTCATAATCATAAGTATTGCGTGAGTGTTAGCAATTGTGAAAGACTAAATGATAGTTGAGTATGTGGACTTGCTGAAAAGCTCTTATATTGACTCCTTCCGATGTTATGATAAATTGCAATTGCTTCAATGACTGAGATTATAGTTTGTTAGTTATCAATGAAGTTTCTGATTCATACTTGACATTGTGAATAGATTGTTACTTGAGCATAAGAAATCATATGACAAAATATATTTACGTTGCTGTTATAAGAATGATCATGATACCCTCATGTCCGTATTTTATTTTTGTCGACACCTCTATCTCTAAACATGTGGACATATTTTTCGATATCGGCTTCCGCTTGAGGACAAGCGAGGTCTAAGCTTGGGGGAGTTGATACGTCCATTTTGCATCATGCTTTTATATCGATATTTATTGCATTATGGGCTGTTACTACACGTTATGTTACAATACTTATGGCTATTCTCTCTTATTTTACAAGGTTTACATGAAGAGGGAGAATGCCGGCAGCTGGGATTCTGGGCTGGATGTCAGGACCCCGATCCTATGCCACACCAATCTAGCATGTAACACCTCATATCACTTTGCGGCCTCACGCACGGTATTCCCACGGGTGTCGCCTTACCAGGCCCGGGACCGTTTGCGCCTTTTGGCTCACGTATATGATAGTGTCGCTAGCATCCATATGGCAAAGAACCCGGGCTGACATGGCTAGGTGTAAACCCACAGTGGCACTAACTTACAGGGACAGGCATACATGGCCAAACAACGAACGTGTCGGTCATCAGCGAGTGAATCCGGGCTGTAGCAACTGGGCTAGCAGGACTCCGGTAAACCGGGCTGTAGCAGGCTAACAGGACTCCGGTAGACACCTCGTGACATTTCCCCGAAGGGACAGACACAGGAACGAAGAAGGACACATGTCGGCCAACCTAAGTGTTCCGGAGCAGTAGCAAGCTACCAGGGCTCAGTGGCCGCGCGCATCAGGCACGCGCCCTGCCTACTGGCCTGAGGAGGAAGACGACAGGAGCTGCAGTGGTGGGCTGGGCCAGCTCCTGGGCCAGCCAGGTGTGCTGCACAGGAAGGTAAGCCCAGGTAAGTTCCTTTCTCTCTCTCTCTTCTTTTGTTTCAGTTTTCTATTTTTCTATGATCTTTGTGGCTTTTCTAAAAATACCTAGACCCTTTCAAAAATCACCAAACTGCACATGCCCAGTGTATAGAATATATCCGACATGGAACATTTCAGTTTAGGATTATTTGAGTATTTAAAATATTAATAGCATTTAAATGCCCAAATGCAAATACTATATGGTTTAATTCAGAGCCCAAATATGTCATGGAAAAATGTGCAACACCTCTGGTTATTGTTTCTAGCATTTTCCAGAAATGATGAACATTTTTGAAAGCCATTTGGATTCACTGAGAATATTTTAGTTGAACCTAGTGGATTCCTTTGATGCTAGGGTTTAGGCAATCCCCATTTCAAGTTTCTTTCAAGATTAAACATGATGCACACATGACGTTAGCCTAGTGCATTGCCAGAAGCTAGGGATGTGACAGCTCACCCCCACTAAACAAGAATCTCATCCCGAGATTCAAGCGTAGGGTAAGATGAAGGGGAAACACAAACTAACATAATCTTCACGATCCAGGTTGCACTTCATAAGGTGTCGATTCAATCACCATCTTTGTCTCGACGTCTTGCTTCGGAAACTTCAACCAACATGACAACGAGAGAAAAAGGAAAACTCTAGAAGAATCGATCTTCTCGTGGATCGAACAATTCAGGATCAACTCATGGAGTGAGATATTGAAACATGTCTCGAGCTGAGACATGAAACATACATCCAAAGGAATGGAGTGAAACGGATGACAGAGGTTCACTAGGTAGGCAACAATTCCACACTTAAGAAGATGGTGAACGGTTGTCAACGTAGCGAGGATTTGAGTTGCCATGATACCATAACGAGACATCTTAGATGAGGTGACTCGTAGAATCATCCCTTAAGTGGCAAAAAGAATTACCTTTGATTCAAAGATCATTGAAACTCTTTATACCAGCTTAAGGCAAATCACAATCGATCATTTGAAGGAGTCCGGATGAAGGACATACCCGGACTAGTATGGATGATGTGGATTACCTTGTTGAAGACAAAGCCATAGATGATTTTGCTTATCATCGGAGATGGATGGGGCCCATGGGAGAATGGCACATTGGCGGTGCAAGCTGGGAACAAAATGCAAATGCTGGGAATGATTCTGGTAACTGGGGAGAAACCCAACAGTAGAGTGTGATTCCACTATTGGAAAGGTTATAGCATAACCGAGGAAACTGTGAGCACTATGCAATTAATGCTGACGATACACCTAAAGCTTGTGCGTGCTCTCAAGAACTTGAGCATTTCCATATTCATCAAGGTTTTACCAATATCCGCGTCAAGGATCCTGGCAACACAACATACTACCATGATGAATAGTGATGGATGATGCAGATGCAAAGGAAGATAACACCTTCTCGGATTTCACCTTAGTGAGGCCAAGGGGACAAAATCTGGATGATCGACCAAGAGACATTTAGCACTCCGCTTCTAATGTTCCCCTTGATGTGCTAGCGTAACCCATACATTGAGATGGTTTGATATCTAGAACATCAAGTAACTGGTCGGACTTTGGGAGCACAGGAATCCATAAGGAACAATTACTGAAGTAATCCTACGAAATCCTTATGGGGAGGTGGCCAACTTCCTCAATCCAGGTACTATAATAACAGGTCTTCCAGCTGGGTGTGTTGGCCACGACATCCAATTTACCGGGCTACAAAGAGACCAATATTATAGTTCTTGGAAATCGTTCCAACCATCATATCTGCCTGAGATTCAGATCTGGTTGGTGTCAGGATATTCCAGACTCATCGAGTCTAGAAAGAACAATGAAAGTTTGCAACACAAATCGACCACACGGCGTTACGAAATTCTCGGGGAATGATCTACGATAGTAAGCTGCAAAACATGACATGATTCTACTACAAACATGTGAACATGATGTCCCAGACAATCATGCCCACGTAGTAGTCTTATAATGAAACACTACCGAGTTCAGGTTGGGGAACCACCACCGAGGATATCAAAGTCCTTACATAAGTCCGAATTAGCTCTTATGAAGGGAACTCCTTCTCCTTGAACAAATCAGTCAGTGGCTTGGTGTGCTAAGGATACATATAGAATGGAGGTTGCAAGTCTCCAAACCACAGAATGCTTCGCACGTATGCATGACCGATTTGGGATGATTCCAGAGGAAGCAACATTGACTTTCTCGAATTCACGACGGCAACTTGCATCAAATGCACATGAACTGGAGGAAGTCACTTCTTACATCCGAACATATGCTTCATGAGCTAGCATGAATAAATGCTTTCAAAAGTTTCCAACACTAGCTTAATGCTCAACAAAATCATGGAGAAGATAAAAATGTTGCTGATGGGCTCAACAACAATTCATCCAGGTTTCCATGAAGATGGAGTTCCATAATTATGTGAACAAGTGATAGCATTGGTCAGACCCAAAAGATATAATAGTGTATGCTCAAGGGATCAACCACGAGTAAGACAACATTACGAATATCGTTGGTTCTGATTTGATTTGACGATAGCCCATACTCAAATCAAAGGTTTGGGGTAAGACAATAGATCCAATAATTGACCACGAGGATCAATTAATGAAGATATCATATTTCTTCAACACACACACACACAAAGATATCCCTTTGGAATGAACTGAGTCGGACAAGCTTTCATCTTCCAACTCTCCAAGTTGTTGTTTAGATTAACCAACCAGCTCAGGGGTATGCCACACAGATTCTTGGAGAAGGGGTTGTTACAAGCAACCAACTTGATCACGAACTCAACATAACGGTCAGGGGACAACCTGGTGATACTTCCGAGAGGATATTCAGAAAATCACGAACCACCGATATGTTACTAAGCTCGAAAACAATCTTGCTTTTCAGGGCAAGACGATATGATTAAATAAGCAAGGATTGGCACTATCCTAACTCATTGATCGGAGAGCGCACCGGAAATAAGGACTAGGTAGCACAATCATACTTAGGGTGATGATTCAATAATCAACATGCTAAGAATGAGGTTATTGTCCTTTAACTACCAAGCAACGGAGTTGCTAGGAGTATAGATTTCACACATCACGATTCACTTGTCGGTATTCCGGTTGCAACAACACGGGGACTGAGCAATGAATAATGAGGGCGAGAAGTATCACTGTATCAAGAGTTCGTAGGCTGGTGTGCAATTCCCATGACATTCTTGATATAAAGATGGAAATACTCCAAGGTAGAATAGAATCAAAAGCTGGATTGGCATTTGATCTGCGAAATACAACTACTTTGACCCAATCCTGGACATGCATGAGGTTCTAGAGTTTGTTTCTCCTAGTCATTCCAGAATAGAATGGCTTGACGGACCACAAGAGTAATAGGCATCGATAAACACGATTGCACAACTACTCCTTACTATCAATTGATAGACAAGGATCAGAATACAACTAAAGGGGGACAACTCAAAGGAACATCTAATTTTCTGAGTTGTGGATGCACATATTAGTATGTCGAGCAAAGCTCAACATTTCTTCTGGATAACACATGCAGAGAAGGTAGAACTGGCAGAGTCACGACTTAGCATCGAGAACTCGTCAAGAGCACTCTGGTTGTGATCTTTTGGTTCAAAGAACTTCTGCCATAAATGGTTCGTAGTATTTGGAAGAAGGAAATACCATGGACCTCAAGGACTAATGCAAAGGTTACTAATATCCTAAAGGAACTAGCAACACTATCAACATGAGGTAAGTAGGGTGAATCTCGGGTTCAAGGACCCAGGAATAGAATACCTACTATTAAAATGGCATCGCAGGATGCTTTCGAGAATGAAGGCCAGAATCATCACACTGGGAACACAAAGCATGGCTAAGTTACTAGGTGATACTCTAGACACCTGGGGTCATAATAATAGCTCCAACATAAATGTCGAGGCAATGAAGTCCCTCAACACACTAGTTAGTGTGGTTGATCTGGCACAAAGGATCTTCAGAACGGTAAGAAGGAATTTGCAAATCCATCAGACTGTGTAGAAACCTGGGACGAATTGGACTGCATAACGGCTGTAAATTCTCAAAAAGATTTGAGACATCCTGCAAAATGGTGGCATAACCACTCGATCATCACAATATCAAGATTCTGGGACCAACTATGAACACACGGAAGTAATAGGAACTGAAACAAGGCTTAAGTCCAACAATCTTACAAGTCTACAGATTAGTAACACGTGATCCTGATAGGAAGAAGAGAAAGCCTAGTTCCTTAACCCCGTAGGAAAGATAAGATGACTCGGGTCAGAGGGCATAAGGTGTAAGGAGTAAAAAGAACCTTACGTTCCATCCCACAATCAATTCCCTTATATAACTAAAGAATTTCTAGACTCAACTTTGACCAGTTTGGCTTGGTAATCCTACAGGCAGTCAAGCTCTGATACCAAAGTTTTCAGGACCCCGATCATATGCCACACCGATCTAGCATGTAACACCTCATATCACTTTGCGGCCTCACGCACGATGTTCCCATGGGTGTCGCCTTACCAGGCCCGGGACCGTTTGCGCCTTTTGGCTCACGTATATGATAGTGTTTCTAGCATCCATATGACAAAGAACCTGGGCTGACATGGCTAGTCGTAAACCCAAAGTGGCACTAACTTACAGGGACAGGCATACATGACCCAACAATGAACGTGTCGGTCATCAGCGAGTGAATCCGGGCTGTAGCAACTGGCTAGCGGACCCGTAAACCGGGCTGTAGCAAGCTAACAGACTCGGTAGACACCGCGTGACATTTCAAGGGATGTACACAGAACGAAAAGGACACATGCCGGCCAGCCTAAGTGTTCCGGAGCAGTAGCAAGCTACCAGGGCTCAGTGGAAGCACTAGGAGACATTTCCCGGTAAGAGAGGCTTCCAAGGATAAACAACTAGATAGAGATCCCACACATACCAAGCATTTCAATAACATACACACAATATGCTCGATATGTGCAAATACAACATGGCATCACAACTTGACTCTACAACTCAAGTATTTTATTCAATAGGCTCCGAGGAGCGTGATATTACAAACATGGGTCTCATGACCCAACATTCAGAGCACACAAGTGAAAGCACAAGCGGAAGCTTAACATGTCTGAGTACAAACATCTACAAATGAAAAAGGCTGGGAAGCCTGACTATCTACCAGATCCTGCCGAGGGCACAAGATCGTAGCTGAGGTAACAAGCTAAACGTCGAAGTCCACACGGAACTACTAGTGATACGGAAGTCTCTCTACAAAACATAAAATAAGCAAACGTGAGTACAAATGTACCCAGCAAGACTTACATCAGATCTAACTACATATGCATCATTATCAACAAAGGGATGGTGGGGTTTAACTGCAGCAAGCCAGCTTTGACTCGGTGGCTATCCTAGTCTACGACTGCAAGTAACTCTTTTGAGGTGGCACACACGAGTCCACATATTCACCATAGCAATACACCACTATGGATCCGCTCCCGTCTCCCTACGAGAACGCCATCCATAGCACTCACACTTATCTTGTGCATTTTAGAGTATCCACTTTCACTTGTCTATGAACTGTTATAGGCAACCCAGAAGTCCTTTACCACGGACGCGGCTATTCGAATAGATTATTTATAACCCTGCAGGGGTGTACTTCTTCATACATGTTTCCACCACTTAGCGTCTGCACACGACATGTGCTCGGCAGAGTTCAAGCGAAAGCCGACATGGGTGTAGACCATGACCTACCTAAACACTCAAGTCTCTAGTCCAGGTTTATCGCCTATTCAGGTTCCATCCACAGGGAGTCCGGCCTAAGTTTTCACATACGGCCCCGAACGATGTGTGCAGGGTTCCCGAGACACCAAACGGGTGCCCGGTACACCGTGCCACGTGCCTACCGCATCACATCCCACCCCTCGCGTCAGCGCTGCGCACGGCCTCCAACATACTAAAAACACCAGAAACTACTTGCAACTCCTCGACAGAGGACTAGGGTGATTAAGAAGTCAAGCGGGGTCATATTTCAGGGCCCAATGCATGGTAGTAGTTGTTTCATGGATCACAAACACAGAACTCAGTTCTTGAGGATGGCTTCAATGAGACAACCCACCATGTACTCCTACATGGCCTCTCACCGCTACCTTTACCAAATCGTGTTCACACACTTAGCTCACACACAGTAGGACTTGTTCACAACCTTCCAATTCATCCCCGATGAATCAGACCAGACCCAACTCTAAGCAGTAGCAGGCATGACAAACAAACATGAATGAGTAGGCACATCAGGGCTCAAACAACTCCTACTCATGCTAGTGGGTTTCATCTATTTACTGTGGCAATGACAGGTCATGTAGAGGAAAAGGGGTTCAACTACCGCAGCAAGTAACACATGAGTCGTTGTTGTCCTAATGCATTAAAAGAGAGCAGGAGCGAGAGAGTGGGATTATATCGGAATGAACAAGGGGGTTTTGCTTGCCTGGCACTTCTGAAGATAGTAATAGCTCTTCATCGGTGTCATCGAACTCATCGTCGAAACCACGTCTACTGAGAGGGGACAAGTACCGGCAACAGAGAAGGAACACAATCAATGCAATGCAACAATATGATGCATGATCATGACATGGCAATATGCTGTGATTTGAGCTAATGCAACTCAAACCAGAAGGGTTTGAGCTATTTTGAACCAAAGGTTCAATCCCAAACTCAACTTATGAATTCAAATAGTGCCTTATCATGTTTTGCACTAAACCACAAGGTTAAATTGCTTAAACATGCATGAAACTAGTACAAATGGAAAGATTGGATTTTTCTGATCATTTTTCATATATAACTTATTTCATTCTGAGCTAGGGTTGATTTTCTATGATTTTTAGAAGTTTTAACTATTTTCTGAAATAAATAAATCGTTTAGATTTATTTAAAATCCAGAAAAGGGTTTATTGCATCATCACTGCATCAGGATGACATCAGCGAGTCAACAGGGCGGTCCAGGTCAAACCTGACGTGTGGGGCCACACGTCAGTGACACAGGGCTGTTTAGCTCGCTGACAGGTGGGCCAGGTCAACGGCCACGTCAGCAGGGTCAACTCTGACGCGTGGGTCCCGCTGGGTTAATTAAGGTAAACAGGAAATGAAACCCGGGGTTAATTAGGGTGTGGGGCCCATGTGTCATCGACAAAAACACTAACTAAACACGTTTAGTACCTAAACTAATCGTGCCACGTCAGCCACCAGAGTTTCGCCGGCGACGACCACGGCCGAAGGCGGAGGTGCACCGTGCGCTCGCTACGGAGCACCATTCAACGTGTGGTTTGTTCCTATGGGTTCCTGGGAGTGAGGCGCATCCAAAGCAACAAGCGGCAGCAGCTGGGGTGGCCGGAGCTGACGGCGGCGAGCTCTTTTGCGGCCGCCGGAGTTCAGACAACGACGGGTTCGGCGTTGTAGTCCACTAGGGGAGGCGCTGGTGTGTGCTACATGCTCCTGGTGAGGTGTGAAGCACGGCAGTGTGCTCGGCTTCGAGCCACCATGGCTCTGGCCACGACAGCGATGAGGCACCGCGGCGGCGAGCTTCGGCCGTGGTGGAAAACAGAGCTAGGGGACGGGAACGGAGGGGGCGAGCAAAGGAGAAGCAGCAGGAGCTCACATCGGTTCCAACCGAGGCGGAGACGAGGCCGGGGATGCGTCGGAGGCAGCGCAGGGTCGCCGGGGATCTGGGCGGCCGGAGGTTGAAGACGACGACTTGTACGGCGTTCGAGGGTGTCCCGCGGCTCGTGGCTCGTCGTAGAGGCGTAGAAGACGGATGCAGACCTCGTGGAGGTGTTGGGGAGGCGAGGCAGTGGCCGTGGCTACGGCGGCAACGAACGACGGCGACGGTGGCACTCGGCGCGGGTGAGAGAGAGGGAGCAGAGGAGAGGAGGGCCACGGGGAAGAGTGAGAGGGGTCAGGGGGTTGTGTGGCGTCTCCCAGAGGCGTCCAGGACGTCGATGGGGAGCAGCAAGCAGGAGGTGGTGCGGCGTGTGGCCGCGCGCATCAGGCACGCGCCCTGCCTACTGGCCTGAGGGGCAAGACGACAGGAGCTGCAGTGGTGGGCTGGGCCAGCTCCTTGGCCAGCCAGGTGGGCTACACAGGAAGGTAAGCCCAGGTAAGTTCATTTCTCTCTCTCTCTCTCTCTTCTTTTGTTTCAGTTTTCTATTTTTCTATGATCTTTGTGGATTTTCTAAAAATACCTAGACCCTTTCAAAAATCACCAAACTGCACATGCCCACTGTATAGAATATATCCAACATGGAACATTTCAGTTTAGGATTATTTGAGCACTTAAAATATTTAATAGAATTTAAATGCCCAAATATGTCATGGAAAAATGTGCAACACCTCTGGTTATTGTTTCTAGCATTTTCCAGAAATGATGAACATTTTTGAAAGCCATTTGGATTCACTGAGAATATTTTAGTTGAACCTAGTGGATTCCTTTGATGCTAGGGTTTAGGCAATCCCCATTTCAAGTTTCTTTCAAGATTAAACATGATGCACACATGAAGTTAGCCTAGTGCATTGCCAGAAGCTAGGGATGTGACACTGGAAAAGGAGAAAATATTATAGACCTATTCTGCACAGCTCCAAAAGTCCTAAAACTCCACGAAAGTCATTTTGGGAATTAATAAAAAATATCCGGCGGAAGAAATACCTGAGGGGGGCCACCCACCACCCACGAGGGTGGGGGCGCGCCCTACCCCCCGGGCGTGCTCCCCTGCCTCGTGGGCCACCTGGCAGCCCTCCGGTGCCAATCTTCTGCTATATGAAGTATTTTACCCTGGAAAAAATGATAAACAAGCTTACGGGACGAAACTCCACCGCCACGAGGCGGAACCAATCTAGGGCTCCGGCGGAGCTGTTCTGCCAGGGAAACTTCCCGCCGGGAGGGGGAAACCATCACCATCATCATCACCAACGATCCTCTCATCGGGAGGGGGTCAATCTCCATCAACATCTTCACCAGCACCATCTCCACTCAAACCCTAGTTCATCTCTTGTATCCAATCTTTGTACCAAAACCTCAGATTGGTACCTGTAGGTTGCTAGTAGTGTTGATTACTCCTTGTAGTTGGTGCTAGTTGGTTTATTCGGTGGAAGATCATATGTTCAGATCCTTAATGCATATTAATACCCCTCTGATTATGAATATGAATATGCTTTGTGAGTAGTTATGTTTGTTCCTGAGGACATGGGAGAAGTCTTGCTATTAGTAGTCATGTGAATTTGGTATTCGTTCGATATTTTGATGAGATGTATGTTGTCTCTCCTCTAGTGGTGTTATATGAACGTAGACTACATGACACTTAACCATTATTTGGGCCTAGAGGAAGGCTTTGGGAAGTAATAAGTAGATGATGGGTTGCTAGAGTGACAGAAGCTTAAGCCCTAGTTTATGTGTTGCTTCGTAAGGGGCTGATTTGGATCCACTTGTTTCATGATATGGTTAGGTTTACCTTAATAGTTCTTTTGTAGTTGCGTATGCTTGCAATAGGGGTTAATCATAAGTGGGATGCTTGTCCAAGAAAGGGCAGTACCCAAGCACCGGTCCACCCACATATCAAATTATCAAAGTAACGAACGCAAATCATATGAGCGTGATGAAAACTATCTTGACAATAATTCCCATGTGTCCTCGGGAGCGCTTTTCTCTATATAAGAATTTGTCCAGGCTTGTCCTTTGCTACAACAAGGATTGGGCCACCTTGCTGCACCTTATTTACTTTAATTGCTTGTTACCCGTCACAAATTATCTTATCACAAAACAATATGTTACCGATAATTTCAGTGCTTGCAGAGAATACCTTATTGAAAACCGCTTATCATTTCCTTCTGCTCCTCGTTGGGTTCGACACTCTTACTTATCAAAAGGACTATGATAGATCCCCTACACTTGTGGGTCATCATCATGCCATGCTTAATGCTTGTGCTTTAATGATGACATTATCTATCTCTCTGTATGATCATTCACTTTGCCATGGTGATGAGTGCTTGTTCCTATTTTTATCATTTTGAGTGTTCCACCAAGATGTATGTGACATGGAAGAAGTAACCCATGATCCTATTTAATTGTGCATTTGCATTCAAAAAGCAAATTTTAAATAATGCACAAATTTAGGGGGAGCTCTTACTTATCACATACTTCTCAAAGCGACGATGTATTTCATTCTTATTATCATTTGTGGAAGCTTTAATCTATATGTTGTCATCAATTACCAAAAATGGGGAGATTGAAAGTGCAACTAATCCCTGGGTGGTTTTGGTAATTCTTAACAACATATAGCTCATTGAACTAATGCTCTTTCAAGATGATCATTTCAGAAAGTTCAATGATTGGCATGGCATGGACTAGAGATGTGGACCCCTCAAAATTCTAAGGACACATATTGGCAACAAGCTCAAGACTCTACATTTTTCATTTAAGTGATCCAAGATCACATTGAGTCAATAGAAAAGCCAATACTATTAAAAGGGGATGAGGTGTTGCTTAATGGCTTACTTGCTCAAAATGCTTAGTGATATGCTCCAAAACCCTCAACCACTTTGTCATTTCCACATATGTCCTAAACCTAAAAGTCAAACTTGGCCCCACCGATATGATCTATCCGGCGCCATCGAGTTTCATTTGACATAGACACTGCCGCAAACCCTAGTCACTTTCGTTTCACCGATAGGGACCTTGGTCTCACCGAGATGGGATTGCAAACCCACTGTTTCCTTTTTGTAACATTTTGGTCCCACCGAAATGAGTGAATCGGTCCCACCGAGTCTGCAATACAAACTCCATGTTTCCTTTTCGTAACACTTCGGTCTTACCGAAGTGAGCCAATCGGTCCGACCGAGTTTGCCTGACCAACTCTCTATGTGCATATTGCTGAAATCGGTCCCACCGAGTTCATGTGATCGGTTACACTGAGATTATGTTATGCCCTAACCCTAGCATATCGGTCCCACCAAGTTGACTGTGTCGGTCCCACAGAAAATCCTAACGTTCATATTTTGACATTAATCGGTCTGACCGAGTTTTACCATTCGGTCTCATCGAGTTTGGGAATCTGTGTGTAACGGTTAGATTTTGTGTGGAGGCTATATATACCCCTCCACCCATTCTTCATTCGTGAGGAAAGCCATCAGAACATGCCTACACTTCCAGCATTCATTTTTGTAAGAGAGAACCACCTACTCATGTGTTGAGACCAAGATATTCCAATCCAACCACAAAAATCTTGATCTCTAGCCTTCCCCAAGTTGCTTTCCACTCAAATCATCTTTCCACCATAGCCAAATCTGTGAGAGAGAGTTGAGTGTTGGGGAGACTATAATTTGAAGCACAAGATTAAGGAGTTCATAATCAACACACCATCTATTACCTTTTGAAGAGTGGTGTCTCCTAGATTGGTTATGTGTCACTTGGAAGCCTCCTTCAAGATTGTGGAGTTGAACCAAGGAGTTTGTAAGGGCAAGGAGATCGCCTACTTCGTAAAGATGTACCCTAGTGAGGCAAGTCCTTCGTGGGCGATGGCCATGGCGGGATAGACAAGGTTGCTTCTTCGTGGACCCTTTGTGGGTGGAGTCCTCCGTGGACTCGCGCAACCGTTACCCTTCGTGGGTTGAAGTCTCCATCAACGTGGATGTACGATAGCACCACCTATCGGAACCACGCCAAAAATCTCCGTGTCAATATTGCGTTTGCTCCCTCTCCAAACTCCTCCCATTTACTTTCTTACAAGTTGCATGCTTTACTTTCTGCTGGTCATATACTATTTACATGCTTGCTTGAATTGTATTAAGATTGCTTGACTTGTGTTAAGTTGCTAAAATCTTCGAAGAATTAAAATTGGGAAAAGGTTAAGATTTTATTTGGTCAAGTAGTCTAATCACCCCCCACTAGACATACTTTCGATCCTACACCATCCCACTTCTATGTTTTGATCAATGAAAATTTAACTAATTTGGGTAATGAATGCCTTTTAGTTATTGTCGTGGAATTTCTTTAAGGCAGTATTTTCTAGCAGCATCGCCGAAAAGTTTTGCTAGGAGTGGATCTCTACACGTGGAGGGTAACAAGCTTGCTCTAGTGATCTCTCCACGCTAATCATTACGGTCAAACTCGAGTGACTTTCCAAGCATTCTCACAATACCTGCCAAGGGTGTTCTTCAAAGGAAAAAATAATATAAAATAGTAGTTTGTTTGGTTTGTGCCACATACAATACTTTCTCACTTTTAGCCTATATGAATTGTCATTCTACAATTTTGCAAAGTAAACACAAAGATCGGGCCAACATGGATTTCTTCCTTCTTAGATTCAAACCATGTGGAAAAGCCTAAGAGAGAATTGTCAGAATACCACTAGTGGAAACCACAAGTGCCAAAATACCACTATAAAAAACTGAAGTGCCAAAATTGCACTCAAGTTCAGGTTCTTCATACCCAAATAGCACTACCGTCTATTATCAAACAGATTCTGTTAGTCAACGGTGGATGGAGCTGTCAGGTTTTTCTACCTTGCCAAAAGTACCCTTCATCCTATCTCTGAGCGTGTTCGCTGCTGCCTTGGTCAAACGTGGCCGGAGATTGTTTCATGGACCCAAGGTCTAGCCACGGCTACTGTACGTGGCAAGCCGGCCGCCCTATTGCTGTATCCACGTCGTTCCCAACGACATGGAGCCGCCGCTCTGCAGCACCTGTGTGCCGCCACGCCCCACGGAGCCATGCGCAGCCAAGGCGTCTACTGCGCAGCTGCTCGCGCGTGCTTCACGGCTCCAACTCGCTGCCCTCCCGCATCCACCGGCCAAAGATGTAGTCCTCCTGCTCCAGCTCCAATCTCAGAAAAGTGGTCGGCGGGAGGGACATTTCAGCCCGCGCGCATTCCCCACCCCCTTCTACAGCTGGCAGCCATCGGTTCCGCCCATCCGCCGCCAGCGATTCCGGCCATATCTGTGGGCAGAATCGTGCCGCCGGGGCACCCCTCACCAGGTTCCACCTAGCCGCTTCACCTGCTCCCCAGATCCGCCGAGCCGAGCCGCCCCGAGTAACCGCCGCCACCCCGGGATCGATCACCGCGGAGCCACCGCTCCGAGCCGCCAATGAATACTTGTGCTTGTGCTTTTGGATGCGATATGCATAGTTGGTTCATGCGGCGTTCGTATTTGTGACTTTAGATGGAATTGAGCCCTCGTGAGACGTTTTTGCTCGAGGATTCGTCCGATTCGGACGACTCGGATGTTGAGACGCTGCTTGAGAACCATCTGAGCAGATGTTGGTGATGGCCCTCACCGTGAAGGAGCACGATGATGAGAACCGAAAGAGACGGCGAGGATCGACCGTCAACAGTCTTTGCATTCCTCGCAATCGCCATCTCAAGAACGAGATGTTGATGCAAGACTACTTCGCGGACAATCCAACATATCCGCCGCGCCTCTTCCAGAGAAGGTACCGAATGCGCCGATCCCTTTTTGTAAAAATAGTGCAAGCTTGCGAAGCCAATTGTCGGTATTTTACTCAAAGAAGAAATGCCATTGTTCGTAGTCCTGCTCGTTTTTGGGAAAAGCTATCCCTGAAAAACATCATGACATGTTGTGTGATTCTTCACAATATGATTCTCGAAAATGAGAGAGGCATGAACTTGGAGTTATTCTACGACAATGTGGGTAGTCGTGTCAAACCAGCTAGAGAACCTAACCGAATTAGAGCATTTCATCAGACCTACCGGGAGATTGAAGATGCAAACACCCACTTTCAGCTTCAGAAGGATCTCATTGAGCACCATTGGCAAACGGCTGGGCAGTAACACATTCCATTTTTGCATTCAATTCATTTAATTCATATGTGATTTGTATTTAGGACAAGTTTTTTATTGAATTATTTACTTTGCTTCGGTGATTTCAAAATTATTGTAATTTGGACGATTGCCATATTGTAATATTGACATTTTATATTATATTGAATTAATAATTCTAAATATATGGCATATCTGTCAAATTCAGATAAAAACCCATCTAATTTGCGGAGTGGAGGCTGGCTGCGGTCGAGCAGAGATATAGATATGAACTGTAAAATGGAATATCCATGAATATTCCATTTTACAGTTCCGCTATGCGGGGTCTGCTCGGCCGCCGCCCGCGCCGGCCCGCAAAGCTGTTTTCCGCGAATTGTAAATGAGTTTTGCGGGTCCACGATATACGGGGTCTGATAGAGATGCTTAGAGCTACTTACTTATTATTCGCCCACCACATGATAAATAATTGAAAAAGGCAAACAATGGACTCTCTCCATCAACAATATATATTATAATCATTACTTAAGCACAACCATTTTATTTTAATAAGGTTTAACTACATATAAAACAATTTGACCATCTATGAGCCCAACTGCTATTAAAAGTATCATTGACCATTGATAAAAAGATATATTATAGTAAATATTTATCAAACCCTACGGTCCATACTTATGCTAGATTAGTTTAACAAGATTGCTCTAAAATATACATGAAGACATAATGAGCAATACATAGACCCAGGCAAGATTTATCAATCTCATATTGATGTGTATCTTTACGGCACCCAATCTCCACAAAGTTGCATAAGACCAAATTATGAGAATGGTAAACCAAAATTTGCGCAAGAATGTGATGATGAAAGCAACTAGATGGATCATGAAATTCAAAACTTAAAACTAAAAACAGATCCAAAAGAAATACAATACCCTGGATTTGTTACAGTCGATAGGTTGTTTCAATGTCATCACAGATATGAGCTCAAACTACTAAAAACAATCTACAACTAGCTAGTACCCCCTCAACCACGGATGGTGTCAGCGGGAAGTCCACAATGAAGTGTAGACCTTCTTCCATCAGATGAGTCAAAACTAGAATTTGCAGTCGAGCTCGAGGTGTATGAAACATATCTTGATGATACCTTCAAGAAGGCCATGGAGCCCTTTGGAGTCACCATACTTGACATCTTCAACTATCTTGTAAATGGAACAATTATAGGGCAGAAACCATTCTTGATACCTCTCACTCTTAGATATATTTTGTGTCTGATCGAGCAACACATGAGGATAAAAGGCATTGTATCTTTTTCCTAGCATGAGATGCAGTAGACGAGGGATGAGGTAGTACACGAGGACAAGTTGATGGAAGGAGGAGAGTTCCAGCATGTTATTGAGGGTATATAGTATGCAAACATGTATGTGTGGATGCATCCTTGACGGGCATGCAGTAGAAGAACCCATCCCCAACTAGCAATATGGAGCCCAGGAGGTTGGTGATTTAATTTATCACGTCAAGTAGGAAATAGTAAATCACCTCTTTCCTAACTAGACTTGACTATGGAGGGTGGGAACACAGATGCCTGAGGTGGTTGCTTTTGTTGAGATATAAATTTGAAGTTGGGTGAGGTGGGTGAGATAAGATCCAAACTCATCATTAAACCTTGCATATAAAATGCGAATCATATGATAGCCGATGTTTCTAGTGGTGTACTCTACCAATAGTGGGAAATCAAGATTCTAAGAGCATCCACTGTGTGATGTTTTCTTCTCTTTGAAGAAGGAAGAAAAACCTTAGATCAGAGGATGCCACTGTGGATTGCAATATGCAGCCTCTCCAAGCAATATTGAGTTATGAGACCTCACATGTGAGTTTTGATTCATGAAAACCGAAGTGAATTCAGACCGATAGTAGTAACAAAGTTAGAAGTGGGTCTGCTCAATCCTAGCTAACATGTGTGTGGGTGCATCCGTGACACTACAAGAAACTTTTTAATCCGTGACGGATTCCTCATGATGTTCCCAGAAACCATCACAGAAACCATCACGGATCAGCAAGGCGAGATTAGGCCCCAAAACGATAGACCTAGAGGAATCGTCATGAAAACTGTCATGAATTGGCGAGCTGGGTCTAGCCTTTCTTTTTTATATATACATCGTCTGGGCCATCTGTGTTCCCCTTGTATGGCCCATATGTCAGTCTGATGCAGTAATAAAAAAGAAATAAAAAGAAAAATGATGCAGCAATAAAATGGAAATTTTAAAAAGAAAAAGGGAACCATACACTCGGTTGTAAGTCATGTGTATATACGTAAGGTAAGATGGTTAATTGGGACAGGCATATGGTTCGTACAAGGGGAACACAAGACACATCACGAGAATTTTAGAAAGAAATTCTAAAAGGAAAAAAGGAACATCCCGAATCAAACCATTTAAGCTTAAGTTTATACACATAACTTTGACTCAAAAAATATACACACACTTAACTACCTGCTTATGGCTGGACTAACATGACTCACATGGGAGTTATTTACAAATAATCACGGATATTAACACAACTCCCTACAACCCAACCCATTGGCACGTCACCGCAGAGTATAGGTGTAGGTTCCACATGTCAGTATGACACAGAGAAAATAATTTAGAAAATTTTGGTGTAGCGGAGGGTTTCAGAAATCCAGGAACATTTTTTAGAATTCGTGAACATATTTTTAAATCATTAACATTTTTGAATTCACAAACATTTTTTGGAATTGCGTACATTTCTTGGAACTCGTGAAGAATTTTTTTGCATAGGTGGACATTTTTTTGAAATACATGAATAATTTTTTAAATCCAGAAAACATTGCTTTTTACTTACACTTTTAAAATTCATGAATATTGTTTTGAATTTGCAAAAAATCTGAATTTTATGAACAAATTTTGACATTTCCCAAACATTTTGAATTCTTTTCTAAATATTCATGAATTGTTTTTCAAAGTTTTGAACATATTTGAATACATAGACATTTGTTTTGAAATCATGAACATTTGAATCGCTGAACATTTCTTGAACAGATGAACCTAATTGTTCGCATGATGACCGTTGAGGTCTGCCTTGCATTGTCAAATGGTGTGACGCCGCCCGCACCACCTACGATGGTGCCCGGGCGAAAGGGTGCCGGATGGCATTCAGAAGCACCCTCCCGCGTCGCGTCGGGACGGATAAGAAGATGCGCAGCAGCAAAATACGGAGACCAGAGACTCACCATGGGCACCGGATTCGTGTGATTGTACGGCGGCTTGCCGAACTGCCAGTCGTCCCTCAGCGCGGCTTTGAAAATGTCGTTGACCCGGTGCACAATCTGGTCCGCCCCCAGGCGCGTGGCCGCCATGCGGTTGGGGTCTTGAAGGCCGGTCATCTAGTCGATGAGGCAGTTGCGCCGCTGCAGCGGCAGAACCCGACGCATAATGAAGGCGGCGATAAGGTCGGTGTCGCTGAGCCCCTCCCGCGCCTTCATCACCGAAACCCGCTCGCAGAGGTTGAGTATCTCCTGCGACGGGTGCCTGGGGTAATAACCCCAGTTCATCTTCGCCCGCGGCGGCGCATTGACGACGGCCGGCAGGTTGATGTGATCTGCGCCGACATTGCAGACGTAGAAGAAAGAATTCTGCCATTTCTTGGAAGAATCCTCCAGTGGTATCTTGGGGCAATCAGCACCCGGGCGCTTCGAGATGACGGCGGCCCCGCAGTCGGAGAACTCCCCGGCCGTCGGCCCCTGCTGCTTCTGGGAGAAGAAGCGCGCCCAGAGGTCGATCGTAGGCTCGACCCCCAGGTACCCCTTGTCGGTGTCAAAACCGGCGGATCTCGGGTAGGGGGTTCCGAACTGTGCGTCTAAGGCTAATGGTAACAGGAGGCGGGGGACACGATGTTTACCCAGGTTCGGGCCCTCTCTATGGAGGTAATACCCTACTTCCTGCTTGATTGATCTTGATGATATGAGTATTACAAGAGTTGATCTACCACGAGATCGTAGAGGCTAAACCCTAGAAGCTAGCCTATGATTATGATTGTTCTTGTCCTACGGACTAAACCCTCTGGTTTATATAGACATCGGAGGGGGCTAGGGTTACCCAGAGTCGGTTACAGAGAAGGGAATCTACATATCCGAATTGCCAAGCTTGCCTTCCACGCAAAGGAGAGTCCCACCCGGACACGGGACGAAGTCTTCAATCTTGTATCTTCATAGTCCAACAGTCCCGCATAATTATATAGTCCGGCTGTCCGAGGACCCCCTAATCCATGACTCCCTCAGTAGCCCCTGAACCAGGCTTCAATGACGATGAGTCCGGCGCGCAGATTGTCTCCGGCATTGCAAGGCGGGTTCTTCTCCGAATTCTCCAGAGTACCTGTTGAAACGAGCAGTATCCGGCTTCCCATTTAATGTTGCACTCAATGGCTTCTGTACCTTAATAATGTCAGTCTCCACGTGTCAAGCGAATGCGAGAAGCCGGGGCATTTTTACACTTGCTACCCCGACCATGTAAGTAAATCGACTATTAAAGAGACGGGGATCCTCAGATCCAAAACACACCATCTTCCCCAAGCGAGGATCCATCAGAGTGTGCCCGAACAAACCATCCCATCATGGTCGGCCACCGCAGCTCCTCCTCTTTCTCCCATAGCGTCAAGCCAGGCGATTGGGAGAAGTGTACCGTATCCCACGGCCAATTGGTGGAGTTGCAGACCCAGGGATTCCTTCCACCTGCATATCTTGTCCCCGTTCATGCCGGATTAGCTACTTTTGACGGCGGGGAGCAAGCGGAGAATTTCCCCAACCCATCCAGCGGGAGCGAGTGTGCCTTGTCCCTTACTTGCTGAGGGGCATCGTATTTCCAATCCATCTGTTCCTCCGTGGGCTCCTGGAGTATTATGGCCTCCAGCTGCACAATTTTACCCCTGCCTCCATCCTGCACATCGTAGGTTATGTCGCCCTTTGTGAGTTATTTCTGGGTTGCGAAGCTCACTTCGAGCTATGGAAGAGGCTGTTCTACCTCATCCCTCGCAATCAGGAGGGATCAATATACCAAGTGGGCGGAGCCGAAATATGGTGCATCGCCGGGACCGGATACCTGTCCGGCACTCCGAAGAAGACATCCGAAGATTGGCCTTCCGAGTGGTTTTATATAGAGGACGTCTCCCTTCCTGACCCTATCTGAATGGGTCTTCCTGAGTTCACAAATGCCCCATTGAAGAAACGTCGTAGCTGGCGTCCTCGGAGCCCCAAGGTGGAAGATAGCAGAGAGGTCCTTCAATTGATGGGCAGGATAAAAATGCTTGCCAAATCTGGATTGACAATAATCAAGGTTATGTCAATATGCATAATGCAGGGGGTGCAGCCACTACAGTACCGGGGGCGTCCCATGTGGCACTTCAATGGAGAAGACCATGCCACCCGCTGCGGTCGGAAAGGTCCGGACTCCGCCACCGCTCTGGCGAAGATAATGTCTGATTTATATAAAGGAGAAGAAGAGGAGTTCATCCGCATTAAGCCACGGGATGGATTTTCCATGTACAACCCCCCTAGCTGGGTGAGTTGCTATCTTATACTCAACTCTATTCATTCCCATAGTCTTTCATCACAAATATTTACCTTGCTAGTCCATAACAGGAAATGCGGAAAGCTATGAGGGAGGTCCACAGCCCGCCTCCACAGCCAGAGGACCACAACCGGGCCCTTGACCCCGGACTCGAAGAAGATCCGGACATATTTGTGGAGCTCGGCGACCGGGTGTTCTACCAGGCGAGCTGTGATGGCACCTTGGTGGCCATCATTGCCGACTATCCCGGCCTCCTCCCTGCATCACATGTAAGTAAAACAAGAGACCTATCTTCCGAAAAGGATTCACTCTTTCCACCTTACCCACCGCACATGAATTATGCTATAAAGGGAAGGCCATCGGCGTGCCATGTCGAACCCGCGGTGACTCATCAACAAGGGGCACCCAGACCGGTTAGGCTTCCAAAAAGGAAAGCCAGAAGAGACATGACCGAGCCGCCGGCGAAGAGGTATGGTTTAAAACATGCTCCATGATTGTTATCTTAAAATATAACAACATTTGTTGTGTCCTGGCAGAAAGAATATTCGCCGGACTGTATACAAGGATCATGCCCGTCACGCCTCTATCAGCCGGATTCTAGAACCGGCCTCGAGGGAGGAGGCTAACATGGGGACGACACCGGACGGTCCTCCTACAGAGGACGCGGATATAATATCCGCTACAAATTCCGAGGTGGAGAGCGCTATGAATCATCGGCGTCGGCGGGCCGCACTCCGCGACCCTTGTTTTTTCGAGGAGGCTTTTAATGCCTTCAACTAGGGAGACGCGTACACCCGAGCTGCTCAAGATGGGCTTTCTAGAGCCACAGACCAATATTTAAAAGATATACGGGTAAGCAAAATCTGATAATTATGTATATCAGTAGCCCCTGAGACTTGAAACAGTTGGTACAACTGATTTAAGGATCATTGTATGAATAGGTTCTCACAGAGAAGAATAACCATTTGTCTCAAGAGCTGGAGGAGTGTAAAGCCCAACTAAGGGCCGCAGCTGCCGAAATGGAGGAGTCCAAGAAGGCCTCATCTGGTAATATTTCTCTCGATCGATAAGAAACATAATTACGTGTACCATTTGGTGTTCGGCATGTTGCAGATCTAATAATAGATTCCGTAGGCAATCCTGGAGTGAATCCGGAGATCCTACAAGAGGATGAACAAAGAGCTCAACAACAACTAGAGGCTGGCGAGCGTGTGCTTACACGGGTTAGGCGAGAGAAAAATGATCTCCAGGATGCCAATACCCGTCTAGGCGTAGAATTGAAAGATGTTCGGGGCCAGCTAGCTGACTCCGTGAAGGAGAGTAGAAGGCTTCAACGCGGCATTTTTAGTATGTGCTCAAACGAACCTTTATATAGTTCGGCGAAGAAACGGGCTAATAGAGGTATGTATGTAGGTATGCTGACTGGTCGTTCCGAAGAGGAGATGCCCGGATCATCAGGCAATCTTCTGCAAGAGCTTTCGCAAATGCACGAACAAGTTCGGCAGGTGATGCAGGATGTCGCCAAGGCCTTGTGGCCATCCTCCTCCCTGCCAGGAAGCATGGGGGAGCTTGTACAGCTGCTCAAGGGAGCGCGGCGGCACTTCCGATTATGGAAGATATCTGCCTGTCGACAAGGTGCGAGGGAAGCTTGGGCCATGGTAAAAACACGGTATACCAAGCTCGATCCCAATCACATGGCCCTGGTTGGACCTTAGGGCTGGATGGGAAAGAAATTCCCATTAGTCTGGTATATGACCAGGTATCCCAACAGGATTGTAGGCTAGACAGCCTGTTGGATGGCATAGAAGAAGAAGTATGTGAGTCTAAGTGACTATGTACTTCAATTGACATATTTTGTCCCTAGCCGGATTGTAAATCATTTGTCATGGCGGACCTTTTCGCTTCAGCCTCTGGACCCGACAGTCCGGAGTGTTTCCGAATACCTGCTCAGTTATGTAAACCGGGGTACGCGTGGAAACCAGGCGTAGGGGTCATAATTGCTTGAACAGACAAGTACCCAACTAGCTATGTTATATTACATGAATAGTAAGAAACATCTTCCAGGGAGAATAGTTCCGTTAAGGGTTCCTTTCCCTGGGTATGCATGCATTAATGTGCATGTCCGAACTGCGAGCATAAACGCAGTATATGCAACATCTAGGGGTTTGTATTGTAATAGGTAAAAACATCTTTAGTTCACCGGCCGAATATTCCCTTAAGAATGCTAGCTTTCGGCTTCACCCATTCTGAGGTACACGTCCGGAGTACCCGGTAGTAACAATCGCAGAGGTGCTCCCCTTATGCCCTAGCCAAACTAACGGGAACGTAGGGCATAAACACAGGAGCCAGGCAACCCAGCTTGGCCAAAACTTAAGTCATATCGATGCATATAATGGTGAAGAAAAGGTACATATATGGGAAGCGACACATATGCAGTGAGCATGATGCCCGGAAGGTAATTATATTAAGCTTCTATATAAGAAGCCCCCAGGTATAGTGAGCACGCATACTTGAGGATTTAGCGCGTCAAGAGTGTGTAGTCGAGTCACACTTAAAGCCTTAGAGCCATAAAAAGAAAGAGAGAGGATATAACTAAATAAAAAAAGGCGGAGGGAAGGAGACGAACGCAGAGTTCGGCGCTAGGCATAGAATCTTCAAAGTCTGGTCGCGTTCCATGGGTTCGGCTCGAGTCGATTATCTGATGCATCACACAGGTGGTACACTTCTCCGGTGAGAACTTTATCGATGATGAAGGGACCCTCCCACTTAGGCTTGAGCTTGTCCTTTTTCTTCTCTAGTAGGCGTAGAACGAGTTTGCCAACATTATAAGTTTTGGCCCGTACTTCTTTGCTTTGATACATGCGAGCCTGTTGCTGATAGAATGCGGAACGGGCTTTTGCAACGTCACGCTCCTCCTCCATGGCATCTAAATTGTCCTGCCGATCAAGCTCGGCTTCTCTCTCATCATACATGCGCACTCGAGGTGAGTCATGAATGATATCGTAGGGCAATACCGCCTCTGTGCCGTACACCATGAAGAATGGTGTGTATCCGGTAGTGCGATTTGGCGTGGTCCACAGTCCCCATAGTACGGAGTCGAGCTCCTCGACCCAGTGCGTGTCTGATTCCTTCAGAGACCGCACTAGTCTTGGTTTGATGCTGGTCATAATAAGACCATTTGCTCGTTCAACTTGACCGTTTGTTTGGGGGTGATAGATGGAGGCGTAATCGAGCTTAATGCCCATGTTGCCGCACCAAGTTTTCACCTTGTCGGCT
The DNA here is from genome assembly GCA_021605205.1 of Aegilops longissima. NCBI lineage: Eukaryota > Viridiplantae > Streptophyta > Magnoliopsida > Poales > Poaceae > Aegilops > Aegilops longissima. Next base: position 31,253,247 of record CM038681.1, on the reverse strand, counting down.
GTGAAGTTGGAGCCATCATCGTGGGGGACACCGTAACGGTGTACGACCCCTGATATGCAGTCTATCACTGGTCCTGATTCGGCCGTTTTAACTGGTTTGACCTCTATCCATTTGGTGAATTTATCCACCATGACCAACATGGATTTTTTCTTATGGCTTCCTCCTTTAAGGGGGCCGGCCATATCGATCCCCCAGACCGCAAAGGGCCAAGTTATGGGGATTGTTTGGAGAGCGGTGGGCGGCATATGGCTTTGGTTGGCGAAGAGCTGGCAGCCGACGCAATGTTGGACGAGGTCCTGTGCGTCTGCTCTGGCTATCGGCCAGTAGAAACCTGTACGGAAGGCCTTGCTTACAAGGGCCCGAGCTGCGGCGTGGTGGCCGCCGAGTCCAGCATGAATTTCGACCAAGAGCTGCCGCCCTTCCTCTTCGAAGATACATCTTTGAAGTACCCCGGTAGCGCTTTTCTTATAAAGCTCTCCCTCGTGGACCTTGTAGGCTTTAGAGCGCCACACAATGCAACGTGCCTCATTTTGGTCCTCGGGGAGTTCTTGCCTATTTAGGTAGGCTAAGAAGAGTTCGGTCCACGGGGCGATGACAGCCATGATTAGATGGGACGAAGGTGTTATTTCGGTGGCGGAGCCTCCGATTATGTCAGTGTGTTCGGGATCTGGGGTTGTGGTCGGATCCGGACTAGTATTGCCGGTCTCCCCTTGCCACACCACGGATGGCTTGAATAGCCTTTCCAAGAAGATGTTGGGTGGTACGGGGTCTCCCTTAGCGCCGATGCGGGAAAGGACATCCGCCGCTTGATTGTTTTCTCGAACCACATGATGAAATTCAAGCCCCTCGAATCGAGCTGACATTTTAAGGACGGCATTACGGTAAGCCGCCATTTTCGGATCCTTGGCGTCGAAGTCTCCATTTATTTGAGAGATTGCAAGGTTCGAATCCCCATGCACTTCTAGGCATTGGATGCCCATGGAGACCGCCATTCGAAGACCGTGCAACAGAGCCTCGTATTCGGCTGCATTGTTGGAGTCTGTGTATAGTATTTGGAGTACGTATTGGACTGTATCTCCGGTGGGGGATGTCAAGACAACGCCTGCTCCCACACCAGCCAGCATCTTAGAGCCGTCAAAGTGCATGATCCAATTGGATTATGCTCCGTACTCTTTGGTGAGTTCGGCTTCTGTCCATTCGGCGACGAAGTCAGCCAGTACTTGCGATTTAATGGCTCACCGTGGTTTATATGTAATGTCGAACGGGAGGAGCTCGATGGCCCATTTAGCAATCCGGCCCGTGGCATCGCGGGTTTATTTATTATATCATTGAGTGGTACTTTGGAGGCCACCGTGATTGAACACTCTTGAAAGTAGTGTCGTAGTTTCCGGGATGCCATGAAGACCGCGTATGCTATCTTTTGATAGTGTGGGTACCGTGATTTGCATGGTGTGAGGACAGTGGATACGTAGTATACCGGCTTCTGAAGTGGGAACTTATGTCCGCCCTCCTCTCGTTCGACGACGAGCACTGCGCTTACAACTTGGTGTGTTGCAGCTATATATAGCAGCATGGGTTCACCAATGTTCGGTGCAGCCAGGATTGGGTTGCTGGCCAAGAGGGCCTTTATTTCTTCCAGTCCGGCCGTAGCCGCATCCATCCACTCGAAGTGTTCGGTGCGTCGAAGAAGGCGATAAAGGGGTAGTGCCTCTTCTCCCAATTGGGAGATAAAGCGGCTTAAGGCAGCCATGCATCCAGTTAATTTTTGGATTTGCTTGAGGTCTGTTGGGGCAGCCAAATGTGACAAATCTCGGATTTTAGCCAGGTTTGCTTCAATTCCTCTGTTGGAAACGATGAAGCCCAGGAGCTTTTCGGCGGGAACGCCGAATATGCATTTTCCGGATTGAGCTTGATGTCATATGTTCGGAGGTTGTCGAACGTGAGCCTCGGGTCGTCTATTAAAGATTCAATGTGTCTGGTCTTGATGACCACATCGTCCACGTATGCCTCAACTATTTTGTCGATTTGTTTTTCCAGGCATGTCTGGATCATGCGTTGGTAGGTTGCACCGGCGTTTTTTAGCCCGAAAGGCATGGTGTTGAAATAGAAAGGGCCGTATGGAGTGATAAATGCAGTTGTGGCTTGATCGGACTCCGCCATCTTGATTTGGTGGTATCCAGAGTATGCGTCAAGGAAGCACAATGAGTCGTGTCCTGCGGTAGCGTGGATGATTTGATCGATGCGGGGGAGAGGGAAGGGATCCTTGGGGCAAGCCTTATTGAGGTCCATGAAATCGACACATAGGCGCCAGGATTTATCCTTCTTTGGTACCATCACCAGGTTTGCTAGCCAGTCTGGGTGTTTTATTTCTCTGATGAATCCGGCTTCGAGTTACTTGGCTAGCTCCTCTCCCATAGCTTGCCGTTTAGGCTCTGAAAAGCGTCGTAGTGTCTGCTTGACCAGCTTGTATCCCTTCAATATGTTGAGGCTATACTCGGCCAGCCTACGTGGGATCCCTGGCATATCTGAAGGGTGCCAGGCGAAGATGTCCCAGTTCTCGCATAAGAATGCCCGCAGTGCGGTGTCGATTGTGGGGTTCAGTTGTGCCCCGATGGATGCTATTTTTGTAGAGTCCGTTGGGTGGACTTGGAATTTGATGATTTCATCTGCTGGTTTGAAAGAGGAGGACTTGGATCATTTGTCGAGTATCATGTCGTCCCTATCCACTGTGGAGCGTAATGCAGTTAATTCTTTGGCCGCGAGGGCTTCGGATAATGCCTCAAGGGCCAGAGCGAAGGTTTTATTTTCGGTGTGAAGGGCTATGTCTAGATCACTTGCTAGAGTGATGATTCCGTTGGGCCCAGGCATCTTGAGCTTCATGTACCCGTAATGGGGTATAACTTGGAAGCTTGCGAATGCGTCCCGCCCTAAAAGGGTGTGGTATCCACTACTGAACGGGGCCACTTGGAATGTTATCTCTTTGGAACTGTAATTTTCCGACGTGCCGAATACCACATCGAGTGTGATTTTTCCCGCACATCGTGCTTCCCGACTAGGGATAATCCCTCGGAAGGTCGTGCTGCTTTGCTCGATGCGGCTCTTGTCTATTTCCATTTTGTTGAGAGTTTCCTCGTAGATGAGGTTTAATCCGCTGCCGCCGTCCATGAGCACTTTAGTAAGCCGGAAGCCGTCTACAATTGGACTAAGTACCAAAGCGGCTGGTGCTCGGACTGTTCGGAATTGAGGTTCGTCACTGGCGTTAAAGGTTATAGCCGTGTCGTTCTAGGGATTTACTGTTGTGACATGGCAGACTTCAGCGAGGCCGCGGAGTGCTCTCTTGCGCCTGTTATTTGAGGCAAAAGTCTCGAAGACTGTCAACACCGTATTGTTGTTTTCTGTGGGATGATGCTCTGTGGTATTGTTAATGAGGAGATCCTCACTGCGCTTGGCCACCTGCCGAAGCATCCAACATGCTCTAAGGCTGTGTGTTGGTATGGTATCCGGTGTGGTGTGAATTTTGCATGGCCTGTTGAGCCATCCCTCCAATACGGTTCCACACCCTGTAGTGGGCTTTGGTTTCTTTGTGATCGGATCGGGCGACTTACAAGAGTGCACCCTTTTGGTTCAGACGAGGGGTTTAATGAGAGCCTGAGGATCCCAGAATTTTGTCTGGGTTTTCCAGGCGCTTTCCATCGCACAGTACTTCTGTACTATGGCCGCCAAGTCAGTGAAGTGTGATATGTCACGGCGACTTATGGCGTTAAGGATTCCCTTATCCGTGCAATTTTTGCAAAAGAATGAGATTGTGTCTTCCTCACGACAATCCTTAACCTTGCTCATTGCAAGGAGGAATCTGGCCCAAAAGTGATGTACTGTCTCTTGGGATTGTTGTCTAATGTGGGAAAGATCACTTGTATCTGGGTGGGTGGGTGGATTTAAGTCCGAACCCTAACCCGGTCCGAGACCCAGGGGCAAAGGAACATCCGAACTTAGTAGTTCGGGTTCCGGGATGTTGCCCAATTTTTCTGGCCCGCTGTCCGATTCTAAGTTCAGAGTTTGGGTCATGTCCTCCCGCATACGGGTATCCGTCTCGGAGAGCTCGGGAATCCGGACATAGTTCGTCCTCAACACAGAGGAAGAATCGCTGCATTGCTCCTCCACCACCGCTATTTGATGGGTGACCGGCGGAGAGTTAATTTCTCTTTGATCGGCTTTAAGCCCAATCCGATCATAGTCCATAGCGAGTCCCAAGGCGGCGATGCGATCCAAGAGCTCATTCAAGGACGAAAGTTCCATTGGATCCATCCGCTCGGCATATTCCGAGCTGATGTGGAGGCTGTTTTCGATGACCCGAGAAGTCATTGTCGGCGCGGCGGCCGAATGAGCGGTCATGACGAAGCCGCCTAGTCGGAGGGTTTGGCCTAAAGCCAGGGCTCCCCCAGAGGCGATGTTGTCCTTGATAACAAGGCGAGCCATCAAACCTTTTTTGACGTCACAGTGGAACTCTCAATGAAAGCACCAATGTCCGTGTCCAAACCGGCGGATCTCGGGTAGGGGGTCCCGAACTGTGCGTCTAAGGCTAATGGTAACAGGAGGCGGGGGACACGATGTTTACCCAGGTTCGGGCCCTCTCTATGGAGGTAATACCCTACTTCCTGCTTGATTGATCTTGATGATATGAGTATTACAAGAGTTGATCTACCACGAGATCGTAGAGGCTAAACCCTAGAAGCTAGCCTATGATTATGATTGTTCTTGTCCTACGGACTAAACCCTCCGGTTTATATAGATACCGGAGGGGGCTAGGGTTACCCAGAGTCGGTTACAGAGAAGGGAATCCACATATCCGAATTGCCAAGCTTGCCTTCCACGCAAAGGAGAGTCCCACCCGGACACGGGACGAAGTCTTCAATCTTGTATCGTCATAGTCCAACCGCCCGGCATAAGTATATAGTCTGGCAGAGGGTTACGAAGCCCGAGAGCTGCACGATGGCGCCGGCGCCAAGATGATGGGGCTGGAGCCCGAATAACTCCAGGAAGTCACGGAAGAAGGCACTCGCAGGAAGGACGAACCCGCGCTTGAAGTGCGGGAATAAGACCACGAGCTTCGTGCCCACGACGGCAGCGCCATCGACGGAGATGTACTTCTCGATCTCAGCACTGTAAACGCTTTTTTAAAGCGCCACGCGTTGCGATTCTGTTGGAGATGCTCTAACATGGCAGACGAGTGCTTTAATGTTTCCCACAAGATGCGCGAGTATTACTAGTAGTATTTTTCTTGCCATGTTGAGATTTTAAAACCACGAGTGTGAACATGCAGAGGAGCAATGAAGACCAAACACGGGATATTCGGGACATCTTCAAGGAGCGTGGCAAGTTAAAGAGGAGCTGCACCGAACCTGTAAAACAAGCTTTAGTAAGTAACACCCTTTCAATTACTTTCATTTAGCCTCGTGTTCTTCGATGTGTATATGTTGTAGTTTCTGTTTCTCTTAAGCGTGGTGTTCTTCGATGTGTAATAAGAAGAGTCTTAATCGTCCTAATACTTTTGTTTTTAACTTGATGTAGGAAGTGGGTGTTCTCACCTTGTAGTCTGTTTTTATATTTCTTTTCCTTTTGAATTCACTTCTCCGAGTTCTGTCTATCTGGCTTCTACTAAATGGATCTAGGTTTCTCTGAGTATTGATCTAAAAAGAAGTAACTTCATGTCAGGATGCAGTTCCTGCGAGGAGGGAAGTATGGTCAACCTCGAGATCATGTTTCCAAAATGAGGCTGGATTACACACAAGGTGCCAGTTCCCTAATGATGCTGGATTAGACACAAGGTGCAAATTCCCATATGATGCTGGATTACACACAAGCCAGGTCGAGTCGTCAGCTATTCGTGTCCTCGTGGCATTAGTAAAGGCTGAAAGAAAGCGTGCAGCAGCCCTTGAGAATGTAGCTGAGTTCCTGATGAAGCGAAAAGAGCAATCAGATGCTCTCTTCACTTAAGCCAAAGAAGAGATGGAAGAAGCCAGAAATAAGCTAGTAGAGGCAGAGCAGGCTAGGCGTCTCCTGCTATCTAAAACTGTTGTCAATACAAAATTTCCTTCATAATATCTAGGTTCAAATGTTTATCCAGTCAGCATGCCTGTTGTGATGTCTGTGCATCTACTGATGTGGCACAAAATGTTTTTTTTGGGTCATGTAATAACAGCAATTACTTTCCAAACAATAATGACGAAGCATTGGACATGGTATAGTTCACGCACAAGCCCGACATTCCAAGTTCAACCTCCACATCAAACTCATGTTCACAGATATCTGCACATTCATACATAATGTCCACAACCATGATTCACTTCAAAGCCAAAAAAATGTGAGGAGAGTTATAAATAAAGAAAAACCTCTACTAGTTCCTGCTACCAGTGCGAGCACAACAAGTCAAGACCATGAGTACATTTTAGTCATGTTTTCTGTTCTAAAATGCCTGCCGGCTCGCGGAAGGACATGTTGCCGGCACATGCGCGGATTCAATGAAGGCAGGCAGGGCAGTCTTAAGCTTGTTGCACGCGGCGAGGAGGCGTGCTCAGCCGGGCCTGCAGCGAGTGCGGCCCTCTTGGCCGGTGCGCCGGTTCAATGCCTGCGCTATGAGAGGTCGCGTCCGTGTCAGAGCAATCACTCCCTCCAGTCCTTTTTTGTATGTGTATAACAAAATCTCGTTTTCCATTCACATTTTACAAGTAAAATTCATGGACAAACTTTGACCCAAAGTACGATGGGGACTAGTAAACCAGAATGGAGGTAGTAGTTTTTTTAATCAAAGAAGGGTTTCCCCTTCCGATTACTGAAAACCAGCATCCAAATCTAAACCATAGTATTTGCCCTAGAACTACCAGGTTCAACAGCTCGCAACATAAACTCATACAACCATACGCCAAGGAGGTACGTAGTACTATGAATTCCATTTTTCGCTCCATACCAATCGTTCTAAAAACTACTTACTACTTATAACGTGCCATTGAAAATCGGAACTCTTAACACCGCTACAAAATGATATTTTAAACGTGGCTACTCGATTTGTGGCAACTGGCGAGCCACCACGCTCCAAGTCGTTCACCTGTGGTCCCGACCATCAACTCCTACAAAGGTGCTCCACCACGTACCCGGTACCCGCGAATGCAGCAATCGTGCGCCTAGGGTTTTAGGGTTTATTTGTAACGTCACCTTTACGTAACAATCATGTGTGCGAGACAGCGAGAGGCCGACTGCGTGCGTGCGCCTCTTCTCTTCATATATGTACTCCACCGTTTGTCTGGTGTCCAAAAAATTATAATAACTACTAGCAATGTGCCAATGCGTTGCCACACGATCAAAGTAGATTAATACATATTCACCGATTTGATAGAAAAAAAAGTCTAGTTTTGAAATATGTATATCACTAAAAATATGTTATGTTTCACTCAAAATATATTCCTTTGGCGGTTTTGATGAGATAAGGGAGGAATGTTGTTGGTTTCAAGATTCAAGAAGTGGTATATGTCTAATTTCTACTCTTACTAGCAAGATGCACGTGCGTTGCACGGAACATCAAGATCTTGTGGGAGAAAAGGATGAACGAGGGAAGGCCTTATCTGCAAATGTGGTGAAGAGTGCGGGTAAATTGCCATATTTTCCTTCCTATCCGTCAGATATAAATCGGACGACCTACATTGTAGGATGGCAGGCCCACCATCATCACCAACTCTATTTTTTATCCCTACACTTATAAAAAGCATTGTCTCTGATGATCGTGTGCCTGCCATCCTGCAATATAGGCCGTCCGATCTATATCTGACGGATAGGAAGGAAACTATAGCAATTTTGCAAAAAGATACCCACACCCCTCTCCACATTTGAAAATAAGGCCTTCCCTCATTCATACTTTTCCCCCACAAGATAAACTACTCTTACAAATGCATCTTGATGTTCCGTGCAACGCATGGGCATCTTGCTAGTTGTTGTAAAAGGCCCATGTGTGTGTGTGTGGGAGAGGGAGAGTGGAGGAGGGCGGAGTGCATGTGTGACAAAGACACAAGTAGTGTGTGTGCGATAGGTATCAGCTTAAAATGAGGCAATAGTGTGTGTGTGCACGATCGAGAGGGCGTGTCTCAAGAAGGGAAGAAAAGCTACATAGATACAAGGAGCGGAGAGAGACATGTATGCGATGGTGGAAGCACGAAAAAGGGTGTATAAACCTATCTAGAGGCTAGCCAGTCGATAAATGTTTGTGAGAGAAATACGAGTCGAAAAGGAAGCGAGTTTTGTGTGTGTGAGAGAGAGAGACGGTAGTCGGGAAGGGGAGTGGAAGCAGGAGTTGTGTGTGTGTCTGTGAGAGAGAGAGGAGACGGTGGTCGGGGTTGTCTGATCGGTAACAAATGAATAATGTCAGTCTGGGATGGAGATTTAAAAGGAGACCGCAACAAATGTTGTGTCTACAGAGAGAGAGAGAGAGAGAGAGAGAGAGAGAGAGAGAGAGAGAGAGTAATTTTAGTGGTATGAGTCATATGTAGAGACATATAGGGTGTGTGAGAGAATCCCATAGAGAGAAAGACAAAGTGAAAGACGAAGTGGAGACGTTGTGTGGGGTGGAAAAGAAAGCTTAGGTACCGAGTGATACCAGAGAACAGTAGAGACGTGAGAGATAATGAAAACCGTGTAATGTATAATGATAGGGAGAGTGTGACACTTCTCAAGGGAGACGTCGAGAGACCATGTTTGCGAGGATAGGAGAAACATGAAGTGAGCGTGCGGGTGAGATGGAGAAAAGAGAGTGATAGCTACCTGAAGGAGCATGCATGCGAGAGAGATGGGCGTGAAAGGAGTGAAGAAAAAAGGGATTCAAATATTTGAATTCGATATGATGATACATGTAATCCATACTTGAACCAAAATTGATCTATCAAACATGCATACTCATATGAATTCACGCACATCTATGTTATTTAATATGCAGATATTACTGATCCATACATTTTAGTAGAACATAATTTGGTTAAATTTTTTCGAATTCAACCTTAAGATTTTGAGATCGTTGTATTTGTAAATCATATTATACATATAAAGGAGCAGAATTCTTTGTTGTGCTTCTGAAAGTATATATAAAAAAGTGATGTATATAGAATGTAATTCCAATTGAAAATGGATCCCGCCCGAAAAAAAATAGTAGAATACAAACGGGAATCGAATTGAGTTGGCACGGTAAACATGCATTGTGCAAAATTTGAACGAAGCGGGGAAAGTCACAGTAACCCCGCCCGAAACCAAAATCTGCGAGATGGAAATCACTACTGCCTATCCCTGTCACGCAAAGCCTATCTGCTGGATTTCTATAGGTTTCGATAGGGGTAGGTTTGTAATTTCACCCAAACGTGACGTAACCGCCTCTCACCCGGATTCATACACGGTGGGCGCCAAAACACAGTGTGCCCTCGGCCGAAATCGACTCCCTCCCCGATTCATATTCATACACGGTGGGCGCCAAAAACAAACTCTCGTCGGCAAATATTCGGTATATGCGAGATTACCGTCCTATCCCTAACCGACTAATGTTGCTGTGATGTAGTAGAAATTTGAAACGGGGGATAAGTTTGTAAATTTCCTCGCATTTGAGACAAGCGCGCCCTGAATACATGGTCCCCCCCCCCCTTCCTCTCTACCTCCCTTTTCCCCATTCATACTCCGTGGGCGCCAAAACACCCTCTCCACCCCACCCTCCTATGTCTGCCGCCGTCCGCCACCCCATCCACCGCCGTCCTCCTCCACCATGCCGGAGCTGATACCCCTACGCCATCGTCCATTACGAGAGATCGACCTCTCTCATCCACGCCTTCGGACCGGGATCCTTGCATCCCGTCCTCTCGCTTCATCCCCGCTGTCGTCCACCTTGTCGGCGCCGCTCCTACGACCGTCTCGTCCACCGCGCCCCGCTGCCACAGTCTACCCTCCTAGATCTGCTTCCACGCCGCCGACAGCCATCGCTACCGCAGCACCGTCAAATTCTCAGCAGATGCGTACACGGCGCCGCACGAGAGGTGGTACTCTTTCGTATCTGCTCAACTTATTTATCGCAGCAAGAAAATAGATAGCCACTGCTTTACTCTGATTTCTTGTCTTGCTTGCAAAGTTGCCTTTGTCCGGTTTGCACCTTCAGATCCGCCATGGCACGCTCAACACTATACTCCCAATGCTTATGGTTTTCCCCTTTTATATTCCACACTAGTTAAATCACAGTAGACTAAATTTCAAAATTGGGTCATCGATTTTTCAGAGCTCACGGAGTTCGCGGTGCGATCCAAGGGTCTCGGGTGGTTGTGGGGCCTCACGAACAAAGAAAACTCGACGCGGGTGGGGGGTGGGGGTGGTGGAGGAACACAGGCGGTGGGGGCCGGTGGTCCGGCCGGCGGCCCGTGCAGTGTTCTGTATGGGAAGAATTAAGAGACGAGGAAGAAGAAGGGTTAGGAGATGTAGGATCTTCATCCAACCGCCTGAAATGATCGAGAGACAGCTGGGAGTTGCATTCTTAATGCGCTCTGGTTCATCTTGTGTGGGCACTGCGCAACCAACATTTTATTATCCAAAATCTGATTGCTCTTCTTTACCATGTTCCTCTTCCGTTCTTCTTTAATATACTCTCTCCGTTTTAAATACAAGTCTTTGTATAGATTCCACCATGGACTACATATGGAGCAAAATGAGTGAATCTACACTCTAAAATGTATCTGGATACATCGTATGTGACCCATAGTGGAAATCTCTACCAAGACTTATATTTTGGAACGGAGGGAGTATGCTAGTAGTACAAGATGTTCCTTGTAATCAAGATGAGCAGGAAATTTGCGGTGTAGAGGTCTATACGGTCGGTTGTGATGGACACTTTGAGCCTCTTTGATTCGTAGGATCTTGTAAACATAGGAATAGGATTTGTAGTGGCCTGCCCACTTAAATCCTATAAGAATAGCAAGGAAATGCGTGGAGCTGTGTCGCCTTTGAGAGTTACACTGATATTAACAGTACCGCACCTTCACTTGAAGAGAGCTGGTACCGAAGCCTTTCTAGCCGTACCGGCAATACTAGCACATATATTCCAGCAAGTTCCACTTTGCTGATTTTACTCTGATGCTTAAGGTTTTCCCGTGATATCTACACTATGATCTGTGTAGCTGCTTTGTGTCGCACTAGCAGCAGTCCACTCTTGAAGCTAAACACTGCAATGACTTACAAAATTGGCACCAAGGTATTGAGTGCCATTCTGGATGCAATGAAACTCATACGCTCCCCACCTGTTGACTAATGTTCAGAATATGATCCTAATGACTATTCTAACCTCGAGGAGTCAAAGGCAGATGGCCTGTCCTGTTCACCCATCAAGGTGCATGTTCTAATTTGGCAATGTTTTACTTCTGCTTAGTTTACTCATCATATATGTCGAGATGCCATGCCCATCCATTATCAATACATATTCCATCTGTCATCATACCATGTTTTTCCACTCAAATGATGTTCGTGTGCATCAGACATCAAAAAGGAAGAGGGTGATTGCCGAACCTGAAGGAGCACCAGCAAAGTCCTTGAAAAACATGGTGGTGCCGGAGAAATCAGACAGCACCCCACTTATATTGGCTGTACAACCAGTGGCACAAAACGTAGGACCGACTCCAGCAGACTGTACCCATACTTCACTCGCCACACCACTAGCCCCACCACACAGGACCTGCACTTTAGCAAAAGGTATACCGATTTCATTTGCCATAGCACCAGCTGTACCACAGAAAAATCCCACTCCAGCAAAAAGTACAGCAAGTCCACCGGCCGAAGACCTATCGCAATTGCAGAGACGGCCAATTCCTGCAGATTGGAACCCCATTCCATTTATTCCTAGTTTAAAAGACAATGCTTTCAATGTTGTTAGGGACTACGTGCATATATTCCCATCATGGGAAGATTATTGTGAAGACAAACACCATTTTCACATCTTCCTGTCCAACTTACGTGTAAGTGCTATTATTCATGGTTATTATTTTCCTGTTTTCTGCTGATTGAACACATCAATGATTTACATTACATTGTTGTAACTAGGCGAGGGTCAATCTGGATAGTCATGACGAGCAAAGCTTGCTTGTGCTTTTCAAGGAAGCATTGCAGCAGTATCGGTGTTACCTGAGGAAATCACACTTTGGTGGCAAGTCTATAAACGAATTTCCGGTGAAGTCTCCTGTGCTAAATTTAGAAGACATTGAATGGAAAAACCTTGTTATGCACTGGTCTCGTTCCCAGGATGAGGTACTGTCTATGAAATAACATGACAATTTGAACTTCTACTTTTCCGCATGTGCCTTACGGATCTTTTTTGCAGGAAATCTGCTCGAAGAAGAAATCCGGTTTGAAAAGAACGACAGGATATCGCAAATATGCTGCCCGCTGCTTTGCTCCTGTTAGTACATGTTGTCCTGTATCACTATACTTGCATACATGCCTGGTTCATTATGTGACAGCGGTATTTATGATAGCTTGCTTATCAATTGTTCGCTCCAAATTATCTGATATGTATGAATGGTTACATTAGTGTAGAATATATCCAATGCCAATGTTTTTTAGCTCTGCATTGTTCTTGTAAGTACATGTTGTCCTTTATCAGTGTACTTATAATGATAGGTAGTTGTTCATGTACCATCACTCTGCAGCTTATTTTCCTTTGCCCTCCATTTTCTACACATCAGATCTATATTTACTCTTACCATAAGGTTGGTATCAAGAAGTTTAGCTGTGCATTGCTCTTGGCTGTACCTTTTGCCTCAGATCGCTGCACTTACATTTATAGCGACTTGGTTATGTAGCATCACTCTTCATCTTATCTTAAATATTCTCCATTTTTCGTATATTATCACATCTATATTTACTCTTAACAAAATGTAGAATAAAGGCAATGCTTTTGAAGAAGATTCTGTGGTAAACTTCTTGAATTGCCCCCCCATCAGCATGGACAAGGCCTTTATAGAGCCTGTCTTCACCAATAATGTAAGTTTGTCCATCTCAAGCCTTCAAACTTTGTTGTATATATTTGGTTAGGCATGACTGCAACAACTGTTTATTTTTGGTGTTTGCATCAAATTGCTTATTTAAAGTTTATTATGTAGTTCATAAACAAAAGTTTGTCCTTCCTCAATTTAAGTTTTCAGTTGTACAACCAAGTTCCTTCTTCATACCATGTAAATTAAACTATACAGAGCAAGTGATCTTCTTTTGCACTGCATGTATGCTTCTGTTCTTCATCCGTAATCTAGTGGTGTGGTGAACCTACCCACTACAGCACAATGTCATATTCTGCAATGTCTTAACTATGAACAATGTCATATCATTCTACTATTATTTAAACCGTCTCTTTATTTGCCAATTTGAAATGGTATAAATTGACAGCACACTAACCATTGATACTTATGAGTTCTTGATCTGTAATCCAGTGTTGTCATGAAGCTGCCAACTCCTTCACAATGTCATTTCCTGCCATGTCTTGACCTGAACAATACCATATTGTGTTAATGCAATTTTAAATTGTGTCAATTTATTCGTCAGTAAGAAATGTTATGAATTGTCAGCACTGATACTTTTACGTGCAAAACCTGTCATCTGTCTGCTTGTCTATCTTTCAGAGTGAGGAAGATATAAGTGTCGAACAAACGCAGTCTCATCATCTTGCTTAGCTGCTTGCGCTGCAGCTCCCCAGCAGGGCTAGCCTTTCTTGAACTCTATTGAAGTGTTGTCGGTTTTGTATATTATTTTGTCGGCGTGTTTATTTGCACTGGTGGCGATCTTTGATGCCCAGTGTATGTAATATGTTGTCTGCTTATGCTTTATTATCATAGTGGTGAACTTTGATGCCCAGTGGATGTAATATGCTATAATTACTTTATTGTATAGTCTAGGTTTTTTCTTATTCACGATGCTGCAGTTATTTTACTGTATATATATATATATATCGCAGTAAACCGGCCAAACCGTAAAATTACGGTACATAATCGGGCCGTCATGCAATCACGATGTAGGTTGGGCCTGAAACGTGCCGAACAGCTCACGGGCCGGCAGCAGCCCGAAATGAACCCCGCCCATGATTGTGCGAATCAAATCACGGGCTTTTAACAGGCCAAAATTGTCTCGGTCCTTGTTTGGCCCAATCAGATATCGGCTGCGAGCAGGCCGGATGCAAATCGGGTCGTAGTTAGGCCCAACTATATGACGGGCTTTTAACAGCCGAAATTAATATAGGGCCGAAATGTTAAACGGGCCCTTAACAGGCCAAAACTAATATCAGGCCGAATTACTAAGTGGGCCTTTAGCAAGTGGGCCCAAAAGCATAGTGTCCAGTTGTCGGGCCGAATTTGATATGGGCCATAATTGAGCCCAAAGCCTCTTAAAGGGTCGGACCTGATCTGGGCCGTAATTTGGCCCAGAACATGGTAGGCTTATAACGGGCCGGATCTCATATGGGCCACTTTTAGGCCCGGAACGTGGCAGGCCATTAATGGACCGGATCAGATATGGGCCGGTGAAAGTGCAACTACCCCTAGGTGGTTTTGGTAATTCATAACAACATATAGCTCACTGAGCTAATGCTATTCCAAGACAAATATTTCAGGAAAGCTCAATGAATGGCATGGCATGGATGATGAAACTGGATCCCTCAAAAGATCAAGGACAAAGATTGGCTCAAGCTCAAAAGCTCAAGACTCTACATTTTACATTTTAGTGATCCAAGATCACATTGAGTCTATAAGCAAAGCCAATACTATCAAGGAGGGATGAGGTGTTGCTTAATGAGCCTCTTGCTTCATGTGCTTAGTGATATGCTCCAAAACCCTCCACTACTTTATCACATCCACATATGACCTAAACCTAAAGTCAAACTTGGCCCTACCGATTCTTTCTATCCGGCGCCACCGAGTTCAGTTGTCATAGCCACTGCCACAAACCCTAGGCAAATCGGTCTCACCGATAGGGATCTCGGTCTCACCGAGATGGGATTGTAATCTCTCTGTTTCCCTTCGTAAAGTTTTCGTCTAACCGAAGTGAGCGATCGGTCCCACCGAGATTGCAATGTAAACTCTCTGTTTCCCTTTCGTAACTTTTTGGTCTCACCGAAAGAGCGAATCGGTCCCACCGAGTTTACCTGACCAACTCTCTGGTTAGCTAATTACCAAATTCGGTCTCACCGAGTTTGTATAATCGGACTCACCGAGATTACGTTATGCCCTAACCCTAACCATATCGGTCCTACCGAGTTGCATGTCAGTCCCACCGAAAACCCTAACGGTCACTAGGTTTACTAAATCGGTCCGACCGAGTTTGATGATTCGGTCCCACCGAGTTTGGTAAATTGTGTGTAATGGTTAGATTTTGTGTGGAGGCTATATATACCCCTCCACCTCCTCTTCATTCATGGAGAGAGCCATCAGAACAAACCTACACTTCCAACTTACCAGTTCTGAGAGAGAACCACCTACTCATGTGTTGAGGCCAAGATATTCCATTCCAACCATATGAATCTTGATCTCTAGCCTTCCCCAAGTTGCTTTCCACTCAGATCTTTTTTCCACAAAATCCAAATCCTGTGAGAGAGAGTTGAGTGTTGGGGAGACTATCATTTGAAGCACAAGAGCAAGGAGTTCATCATCAACACACCATTTGTTACTTCTTGGAGAGTGGTGTCTCCTAGATTGGCTAGGTATCACTTGGGACCCTCTGACAAGATTGTGGAGTTGAACCAAGGAGTTTGTAAGGGCAAGGAGATCGCCTACTTCGTGAAGATCTACCGCTAGTGAGGCAAGTCCTTCGTGGGCGACGGCCATGGTGGGATAGACAAGGTTGCTTCTTCGTGGACCCTTCGTGGGTGGAGCCTCCATGGACTCGCAACTGCTACCCTTCGTGGGTTGAAGTCTCCATCAACGTGGATGTACGATAGCACCACCTATCGGAACCACGACAAAAATATCCGTTTCTCCAATTGCGTTTGAATCCTCCAAACCCTTCCCTTTACATTCTTGCAAGTTGCATGCTTTATTTTCCGCTGCCTATATACTCTTTGCATGCTTGCTTGAATTGCGTGAAGATTGCTTGACTTGCTCAAACATAACTAAAATCTGCCAAAGTCTAAAATTGGGAAAGGTTAAGTTTTTAATTGGTCAAGTAGTCTAATCACCCCCCCTCTAGACATACTTCAAGGTCCTACAAGTGGTATCAGAGCTTTGGTCTCCATTTGCTTTGATTTCCATAGCTTTTGGTGGTCATAGCCTTGGTTTCACAACCTAGGAGAGTACGGCGTCTAGCGATTTAAATTATCACCGTAGAGGTCCTTACTTTGATGGCACTAATTTTGCTAGTTGGAAGCATAAGATGAAAATGCATATTCTCGGAGATAACCCCGCCGTTTGGGCTATTGTGTGTATTGGCTTGCAAGGTGAATTCTTTGATGGGAGAAAACCGAACCGTGAAGCTAGTGCGGAAGAGTTGAAGATGTTGCAATATAACGCTCAGGCTTGTGATATCCTCTTCAACGGATTGTGCCCCGAAGAATTCAACAAAATCAGCCGTCTTGAGAATGCAAAGGAAATTTGGGATACTTTGATTGATATGCATGAAGGTACCGACTCCGTCAAGGAATCCAAGTTGGATGTGCTCCAAAGTCAGCTTGACAAGTTCAAAATGAAGGATGGTGAAGGTGTCGCTGAAATGTACTCTAGGCTTGCTCTTATCACAAATGAGATTACCGGCTTAGGAAGTGAAGAGATGACCGACTGATTCATCATCAAGAAGATCCTAAGAGCATTGGATGGAAAATATGATACCGTGTGCACATTGATCCAAATGATGCCAAATTACAAAGATCTCAAGCCAACGGAAGTCATTGGAAGAATTGTTGCTCATGAGATGTCACTCAAGGATAAGGAGGAACTTCACAACAAGTCAAGTGGTGCTTACAAAGCCTCATGTGTAGCCCCCACATCATCAAGTGAGAAACAAACCTTCAATGAAGAATTGATCTTAATGGTGAAGAACTTCAACAAATTCTAAAAGAGTAGAAGCAAAGAAAGAAGCTCCAAGTCAAGGTCCTACAATGACAAAAGATCTTCTAGTCGAGAGCACAATTGCTACAATTGTGGGAGACCCGGACACTATTCCAATGAGTGTACTGCACCCTACAAAAGAAGAGAATATTCTCCCAAGAGAAGAAGTAGAAGAGATGAATCACCACCAAGAGAGAGAAGGAGTAGAGATGATCGTTATGAACGAAGACCCTCACGGAGAAGCAAGGATTCGGAAAGGAAGGATAAGTCATCAAAGAGCTACACAAAACGAAGACATCAAGCTCATGTTGGTGAATGGGTATCCGGCTCCGACTCCAACAATCACTCCGAGAGAAGCTATCACTCCGACTCCGAATACACTCAAGATGAAGGTGTTGTCGGTTTAGCACTTGTGTCAACCAACTCCTACGACATATTTGAATCACCAAATGAAGGAATTGGAAGATGCTTCATGGCCAAAGGTCCTAAGGTAACACACCCGAGTATGTTGATTTTAATAGTGATGAAGATGACTTGCTAGGTGATGATGATTTACTTGTTGACAACTCTAGTGATGAATACTATGATGAAACGTCAATTAATCATGCTAATCAAGATGAAACGAATGACAATGATAAGGAGAAAATTGAGCGTCTAACTAAAGAACTAAACACTCTTAAGTTAGCTCATGAAACTATCTTCGAAGATCATCGAGAACTTTTAAGGGCTCATGAGAAGTTACGCTTTGAAAAGCTCAATCTTGAGCAAGAGCATGAGTTCCTAAAAGCGATCAATGATGATCTTCGTAAGAAAAGTTCTTCTTACATTGCCAAGCGTTTACTCTTATCTACTTACATGCCTCAAGTCAAGTCTAGTAACAAGAACAAGAAAGATTCTTCTTCTAGTAGTAACAATAACAATGCTAAACCCAATATTGTTGCTTCTAGTAGTTCTCTTGATTCCACTAATGATTCTCTTAGCCAAGTTACACTTGAGCAAGAAAACAGCTTATTGAAGGGAATTATAGAGAAAGGTGTATACAAGAGCCTTGCCGGGAGTAAGCAATTTGAGGAAATTGTACGCAAGCAAGGAAGGCACCGGAAGAATCAAGGTGTTGGTTTTGAACGAAAGTTCAATGCCAATGGAGTTGAGTGGGAAGAAGATCAATACCCCAAGACGAAGTTTGTTCCTCAACAAGAGAAGTATGATCCTACTTACTTCAAGGGAACACAAGCACAAGATGATCTTCCACCACAAGACCACAAGAACAAAGGCAAGGACAAGCTTCAAGAAGAGATTGATGCATTTGAAGAAGCACCTAAGGCCTTGGTCAAGTGGTTTCCCAAGACCACGTCAAGTTCTACTTCATCAAGCACAACTACTACACCAAGGATTCCCATCAAGATGATGTGGATCCCAAAGAAGAAGAATTAGAGAGTTCTTGAGGGTGACTCCGCCAACATTTTTCGCTCACATCATTATGGCAAGGACAAGTGCAATCATCTTCCATATCTTGCACTAGTTCAAGGAGTCACAAACCCTCATGTTGGTAAGGCAAGGGACAAGGTAACCTAATGTTTTCATGGACATCATTTCGTGTGTGCATCACTCTATGTCTATGGATATTCTTGTTTGTTCCTTGTGGGACTAACCCGTGTGGGTATTGAAAGTGCAACTCACTCCAAAGGATTGCTCCAAAAGATCTACATCAACATTGAGCATCCACATCTTCAACACCTACATGAAGTCATCATCGACAACCCAAGGTTAGTTTATCCCTCTAAGAGGGGATCTCACATCTAGGGGGAGCTTAACTCTAAGAATTGAGTCAAAGCAACTCTAATGATGTGAACACATAAATGCTTTATGTAAAAGTGGAAACCCCACTTGAGCTTAAACGATGAGTATGACCTATGATCAAATGTTCTCATTTGACTCCTAAGTCAATATACTCATATATAGATGAACTAGTCATCGCCAATTGTTTGATAGATGGTAGAATTGGTTCTGCATGCTTTGGCACATATTTCATTTGTCATTTTATTGTGTGAGCATGTTGGTTGCATATTTTACTGGTTCGAGGACATCCACTTGTTGTTTTGATTGATTGGTTTCTTTCTATTTGGCCAAGTGGATGGACAAGAATGCCTAAGAACCTTCTCTAGCTATCTATGATTTTCTCGTCTCAAACTCTATTCATGCTACATCACAAAATTTGATCAAGTCGATTCGAACCACTGTGTGAGGAGCACTTGAGTCCCCGATTCGTCATAGACTTAAACTTCCAAAACTTCTTTGTGATTTTCGGTCCGACCGATTCCTCCATTTCGGTCATACCGAGATTACTAAGTCGATCTAGGTTTTCAATCTCGGTGCAACCGATTTGAACTTTTCGGTCACACCGAGTTGCTGTAACTGTTAACAGTTATGCATCTCGGTGCCACCGAGTTGTTCAACTCGGTCACACCGACAGTGTCGGGCTATATATTCACACGGGCCAATTTTTGGAAAACTTTCTCCGAAACTCCTCGCCCGCGCATAGCTCGCTCTGCCTACCAGGTCTACGGATCGTCGACTTCGTCGCCAGCCGCCTCCTGTCACTGGTCTCCGCCGCCGTCAACGGAGTTCTTCTCCGCCGTTGCCACCGTAGCGAGTTCACCGCCGAACTAGGGTATGAACTCGATCACTGTGCTATCCTCGTCCGATTCTCAGCACATTGTGTTTGTAATGCATCTTGCCATGATTGAAACACTTCTATCTAGTCAAAACAATCCTTAGAACAGTTGTGATTCGAAAATTTAGGGTTAGGTTTCCGCCGAAACCATCTCGAACCCACCGAGTTGAAAAACTCGGTCCCACCAATTTGGCTAACGCCATTGCACTAGTAAGTCTCGGTATGACCGAGAATTACAAATCGGTGTGACCGATTTTAGAACTTTGTGAAACCCTAGCAGTCTTGGTGCCACCGAACTATGACTCGGTCTGACCGAGGTCACTAGTTTAGGTTCCAAAACTGCTTCGGTATCACCGAGTTTAAAAATCGGTAGATCTGAAATGCTTTCTGTGGAAAACTAAAACTAAGTTTTTTGAATCATTCTTTTGCAAAAATCTCTGCATTTTGTGATGCTCATCCACTCTACCTCATCTATAACTATTCACAGGGTCAGCAGTTAGTGTGAGCAGCATGTCAGACCAAAGTGACAGCCAGAACAGGTCAGAAGAGCAGATTCACATGAGTGAGGGCACTAGTCCCTCTAGCAGCTCAGATGAGGGGAGCAGAAGCACTCCCAGCAACTTGCCCAAGGCTGCCACAAGGACAAGGAAGAAGAAGACCTCAGAGTCTGAGGATTAGGATTATGTGGCAGCTGAGGATGAGGCCAGTTCAAAGAAGAAAGTGCTCAAGAAGGAGTACAGCTCAACAGCAGTTAAGCCTGGAATGAAGATCAAAAGGCCAGCAGGTAGACAACCAATGTCCAAAGCCAGAGTCTCCACTCAAGCTTCTTTGGAATCCCAACCCAAGGAACCTGCTGCTGCTGAAGGAAAGAAAAGAAAGGAAAGGGTCAAGAAGACCATGGCCAGAGTGATTGGGAAACCTTCTATGATGGAGGAAGAGGAAGAAGAAGAGGTTGCTGAGCCAGCACCCAAGGCACAAAAGCTGATGGGTGATGCCATAAAGTCAGGGGCTGCAACTTCAAAGCCCAAAGCTGCCCCCAAGCCCAAGAGTGCACCAAAGAGGAATACCAGGAGTATACCAGCGGCTGAGAAGAACAATGCCCCAATGCCTGAGGTTGATGCTGAGGAAGATGAAGAAGGGCAGGTCCTAAGGAAGCTCAAACCCAAGATTCCAGACCACAATGATGCTCATCTTGTGGCTGGGAACATGAAGATCAGGAGAGATCATGGGTTGAGGCTATGGAGAGAGTCAGATCCATATGCCACCAGGAGAAGGACTGATGTAGATTATAGGTTCCACACCAAGGAGCAGCAGGACTTCTATGAGACCGTCTTATTGGATAAGAAGCCCATAGTTTGTGATATGAGGTGGGTCGACTGGACCTACATTCAGGAGAATGCATAACACTATCTTGGAGTGTATGACAGCTTCAGTGCTTGTGGAGTTGTAGATTTTGTTGGGCAGAAGCTCACAAATTGGAATGACGAGCTCATAATGCAATTCTACTCCACAGCACATTTCTATCCAGATGGCAGGATAGTTTGGATGTCAGAAGGAACGAGATACCAGTCAACCATAGAGGAATGGGCAAGTCTGATCAATGCCCCAAAGGAAAATGAAGATGACTTGGAAATTTATGCCAAGAAGAAGATGGGACACAACTCAATGTCACAGATGTACAAGGAGATCCATGATGATGCACTTGAGTCTTTCAAGTTTGGATCAGTTCATTTTCTTCTGTCAGGGCTGCCTACGATCAACTGGATCCTAAGGCACACTCTGTTGCCCAAATCAGGTGACCACAACATGATCAGAGGGCATGCAATCAATTTGCTTCACATTTTTGATGTGCCTCGGAAATTCAAAGTCATGAGCCTCATAGTTGAAACTATCAAGAGGACAGCAGCAGACCAGAAGAGGAGATGTGGATATGCCTCACAGATTCAGGAGTTGATTAACTCAAAGATGGGCATAGGAAAGTATCATTGGATAAGGAACACATAGTTCTCTATCCCGACTTTGAGGACAATCAAGTTGTCATGGTGAGAATGAACCATCATCAAGTACAAGCGCAAGAGAAGAAGGAGAAAGCAAGGAAAGAGAAGGCTGCCAAGATGCTAACTCAAGCAGAGGCATCTGAATACTTTTCAAGAACAAGCAGGAGCAGCTTGGTTACTTGATAGCATCAACTCGGATTGAGAAGGGTTGGCCACCTAACTCAAAACCAGGAGAGCCTGGAAAGAATCATGGAACAAAAATTCTATGATCTTGATGTCAAAGAAACTGAGATTCAGTCAGCTGTGGAGCAGCTACAGGATGACATGCAGGAGAGGAAGGGCAGGACAACGACTGATGCATTTGCCAGAGTGCCACGAGCTCAGAGATCAGCTGCAGAGCCAGTACAAGACACCAGAGTCACTTCATCAGCTCCAGCTACAGCTCCAGCGCCACCAGCTCCGGCACCAACTCATTCAGCTCCTTCTACATCGACTGAAGCCTTCGTTCTTGGATTTCTCCAGACACCACCACCAGAAGACCAAGCCTGAGAGACGATATAGTCCTATGCATTTTCTAGGAACTTTTTGGTAACTTGTTGCCAAAGGGGGAGAAAAATGTATAGATCATAGGCTTCGAGAGAGAGAGAGATTTGCAGGTTTTGTTCTCTCTTGTCTTCTTGGTTGAACTTTGTTTGCTTTTGATTGCTTGAGATACTATGCAATTACCTGTGAGACATTGATGATCATGTGTTTGATCATAAGCTACACTTATGCTTGTTATGTTATTATCTTACTTATCCTTATATGGTCATTCACTTTGCTTGGTGATGAGTGCATGTATTCAATCTCTGTTATTTTGAGCGCTCCACCAAGATGTATGTGACATGGAAGAGTAACCCATGAGCCTAATTCCTTGTGCATTTGCAGTCCAAAGAAAATCTAAATATGCACAAATTTAGGGGGAGCTCTTGCTTATCACATACTTCTTAAAGCGGCGATGTTTTTCAAATTTTATTATCATTTGTCGAAGCTTTGATCTATATGTTGTCATCAATTACCAAAAAGGGGGAGATTGAAAGTGCAACTATCCCTAGGTGGTTTTGGTAATTCATAACAACATATAGCTCATTGAGCTAATGCTATTCCAAGACAAATATTTCAGGAAAGCTCAATGAATGGCATGGCATGGATGATGAAAGTGGATCCCTCAAAAGATCAAGGACAAAGGATTGGCTCAAGCTCAAAAGCTCAAGACTCTACATTTTACACTTTAGTGATCCAAGATCACATTGAGTCTATAGGAAAAGCCAATACTATCAAGGAGGGATGAGGTGTTGCTTAATGAGCCTCTTGCTTCATGTGCTTAGTGATATGCTCCAAAACCCTCCACTACTTTCTCACATCCACATATGACCTAAACCTAAAGTCAAATTCGGCCCTACCGATTCTTTCTATCCGCGCCACCGAGTTCAATTGTCATAGCCACTGCCACAAACCCTAGGCAAATCGGTCTCACCGATAGGGATCTCGGTCTCACCGAGATGGGATTGTAATCTCTCTGTTTCCCTTCGTAACGTTTTGGTCTAACCGAAGTGAGCGATCGGTCCCACCGAGATTGCAATGTAAACTCTCTGTTTCCCTTACGTAACTTTTCAGTCTCACCGAAAGAGCGAATCGGTCCCACCGAGTTTACTTGACCAACTCTCTCGTTAGCTAATTACCAAATTCGGTCTCACCGAGTTTGTGTAATCGGACTCACCGAGATTACGTTATGCCCTAACCCTAACCATATCAGTCCTACCGAGTTGCATGTCAGTCCCACCGAAAAACCTAACGGTCACTAGGTTTACTAAATCGGTCCGACCGAGTTTGATGATTCGGTCCCACCGAGTTTGGTAAATTGTGTGTAATGGTTATATTTTGTGTGTAGGCTATATATACCCCTCCAGCTCCTCTTCATTCGTGGAGAGAGCCATCAGAACAAACCTACACTTCCAACTTACCAGTTCTGAGAGAGAACCACCTACTCATGTGTTGAGGCCAAGATATTCCATTCCAACCATATGAATCTTGATCTCTAGCCTTCCCCAAGTTGCTTTCCACTCAAATCTTCTTTCCACAAAATCCAAATCCTATGAGAGAGAGTTGAGTGTTGGGGAGACTATCATTTGAAGCACAAGAGCAAGGAGTTCATCATCAACACACCATTTGTTACTTCTTGGAGAGTGGTGTCTCCTAGATTGGCTAGGTGTCACTTGGGAGCCTCCGACAAGATTGTGGAGTTGAACCAAGGAGTTTGTAAGGGCAAGGAGATCGCATACTTCGTGAAGATCTACCGCTAGTGAGGCAAGTCCTTCGTGGGCGACGGCCATGGTGGGATAGACAAGGTTGCTTCTTCGTGGACCCTTCGTGGGTGGAGCCCTCCGTGGACTCGAGCAGCCGTTACCCTTCGTGGGTTGAAGTCTCCATCAACGTGGATGTACGATAGCACCACCTATCGGAACCACGACAAAAATATCCGTGTCTCCAATTGCGTTTGAATCCTCCAAACCCTTCCCTTTACATTCTTGCAAGTTGCATGCTTTATTTTCCGCTGCCTATATACTCTTTGCATGCTTTCTTGAATTGCGTGAAGATTGCTTGACTTGCTCAAAGATAACTAAAATCTGCCAAAGTCTAAAATTGGGAAAAGGTTAAGTTTTTAATTGGTCAAGTAGTCTAATCACCCCCTCTAGACATACTTCAAGGTCCTACAAGTGGTATCAGAGCTTTGGTCTCCATTTGCTTTGATTTCCATAGCTTTTGGTGGTCATAGCCTTGGTTTCACAACCTAGGAGAGTATGGCGTCTAGCGAGGGAAATTATCACCGTAGAGGTCCTTACTTTGATGGCACTAATTTTGCTAGTTGGAAGCATAAGATGAAAATGCATATTCTCGGACATAACCCCGCCATTTGGGCTATTGTGTGTATTGGCTTGCAAGGTGAATTCTTTGATGGGAGAAAACCGAACCGTGAAGCTAGTGCGGAAGAGTTGAAGATGTTGCAATACAACGCTCAGGCTTGTGATATCCTCTTCAACGGATTGTGCCCCGAAGAATTCAACAAAATCAGCCGTCTTGAGAATGCAAAGGAAATTTGGAATACTTTGATTGATATGCATGAAGGTACCGACTCTGTCAAGGAATCCAAGTTGGATGTGCTCCAAAGTCAGCTTGACAAGTTCAAAATGAAGGATGGTGAAGGTGTCGCTGAAATGTACTCTCGGCTTGCTCTTATCACAAATGAGATTGCCGGCTTAGGAAGTGAAGAGATGACCGACAGATTCATCATCAAGAAGATCCTAAGAGCATTGGATGGAAAATATGATACCGTGTGCACATTGATCCAAATGATGCCAAATTACAAAGATCTCAAGCCAACGGAAGTCATTGGAAGAATTGTTGCTCATGAGATGTCACTCAAGGATAAGGAGGAACTTCACAACAAGTCAAGTGGTGCTTACAAAGCCTCATGTGAAGCCCCCAAGTCATCAAGTGAGAAACAAACCTTCAATGAAGAATTGAGCTTAATGGTGAAGAACTTCAACAAATTCTACAATAGTAGAAGCAAAGAAAGAAGCTCCAAGTCAAGGTCCTACAATGACAAAACATCTTCCAGTCGAGAGCGCAATTGCTACAATTGTGGGAGACCGGACACTATTCCAATGAGTGTACTGCACCCTACAAAAGAAGAGAAGATTCTCCCAAGAGAAGAAGTAGAAGAGAAGAATCACCACCAAGAGAGAGAAGGAGTAGAGATGATCGTTATGACCGAAGACCCTCACGGAGAAGCAAGGATTCGGAAAGGAAGGACAAGTCATCAAAGAGCTACACAAAACAAAGACATCAAGCTCATGTTGGTGAATGGGTATCCGGCTCCGACTCCGACAATCACTCCGAGAGAAGCTATCACTCCGACTCCGAATACACTCAAGATGAAGGTGTTGCCGGTTTAGTACTTGTGTCAACCAACTCCTACGACATATTTGAATCACCAAATGAAGGAATTGGAAGATGCTTCATGGCCAAAGTTCCTAAGGTAACACACCCCGAGTATGTTGATTTTAATAGTGATGAAGATGACTTGCTAGGTGATGATGATTTACTTGTTGACAACTCTAGTGATGAATACTATGATGAAACGTCAATTAATCATGTTAATCAAGATGAAACGAATGACAATGATAAGGAGAAAATTGAGCGTCTAACTAAAGAACTAAACACTCTTAAGTTAGCTCATGAAACTATCTTCGAAGATCATCGAGAACTTTTAAGGGCTCATGAGAAGTTACGCTTTGAAAAGCTCAATCTTGAGCAAGAGCATGAGTTTCTAAAAGCGATCAATGATGATCTTCGTAAGAAAAGTTCTTCTTACATTGCCAAGCGTTTACTCTTATCTACTTACATGCCTCAAGTCAAGTCTAGTAACAAGAACATGAAAGATTCTTCTTCTAGTAGTAACAATAACAATGCTAAACCCAATACTGTTGCTTCTAGTAGTTCTCTTGATTCCACTAACGATTCTCTTAGCCAAGTTACACTTGAGCAAGAAAACAACTTATTGAAGGGAATTATAGAGAAAGGTGTATACAAGAGCCTTGCCGGGAGTAAGAAATTTGAGGAAATTGTACGCAAGCAAGGAAGGTACCGGAAGAATCAAGGTGTTGGTTTTAAATGAAAGTTCAATGCCAATGGAGTTGAGTGGGAAGAAGATCAATACCCCAAGACGAAGTTTGTTCCTCAACAAGAGAAGTATGATCCTACTTCCTTCAAGGGAACACAAGCACAAGATGATCTTCCACCACAAGACCACAAGAACAAAGGCAAGGACAAGCTTCAAGAAGAGATTGATGCATTTGAAGAAGCACCTAAGGCCTTGGTCAAGTGGGTTCCCAAGACCACGTCAAGTTCTACTTCATCAAGCACAACTACTACACCAAGGATTCCCATCAAGATGATGTGGATCCCAAAGAAGAAGAACTAGAGAGTTCTTGAGGGTGACTCCGCCAACATTTTTCACTCACATCATTATGGCAAGGACAAGTGCAATCATCTTCCATATCTTGCACTAGTTCAAGGAGTCACAAACCCTCATGTTGGTAAGGCAAGGGACAAGGTAACCTAATGTTTTCATGGACATCATTTCGTGTGCGCATCACTCTATGTCTATGGATATTCTTGTTTGTTCCTTGTGGGACTAACCCGTGTAGGTATTGAAAGTGCAACTCACTCCAAAAGATCTACATCAACATTGAGCATCCACATCTTCAACACCTACATGAAGTCATCATCGACAACCCAAGGTTAGTTTATCCCTCTAAGGGGGGATCTCACATCTAGGGGGAGCTTAACTCTAAGAATTGAGTCAAAGCAACTCTAATGATGTGAACACATAAATGCTTTATGTAAAAGTGGAAACCCCACTTGAGCTTAAACGATGAGTATGACCTATGATCAAATGTTCTCATTTGACTCCTAAGTCAATATACTCATATATAGATGACCTAGTCATCGCCAATTGTTTGATATATGCTAGAATTGGTTGTGCATGCTTTGGCACATATTTCATTTGTCATTTTATTGTGTGAGCATGTTGATTGCATATTTTACTCGTTCGAGGACATCCACTTGTTGTTTTGATTGATTGGTTTCTTTCTATTTGGCCAAGTGGATGGACAAGAATGCCTAAGAACCTTCTCTAGCTATCTATGCTTTTCTCGTCTCAAACTCTATTCATGCTACATCACAAAATTTGATCAAGTCGATTCGAACCACTGTGTGAGGAGCACTTGAGTCCCCGATTCGTCATAGACTTAAACTTCCAAAACTTCTTTGTGATTTTCGGTCCGACCGATTCCTCCATTTCGGTCATACCGAGATTACTAAGTCGATCTAGGTTTTAATCTCGGTGAAACCGATTTGAACTTTTCGGTCACACCGAGTTCAGAATCGTTATTATGATTATGCATCTCGGTGCCACCGAGTTGTTCAACTTCGGTCACACCGACATGATGTCGGGCTATATATTCACATGGGCAAATTTTTTGAAAACTTTCTCCGAAACTCCTCGCCCGCGCATAGCTCGCTCTGCCTACCAGGTCTATGGATCGTCGACTTCGTCGCCAGCCACCTCCTGTCGCTGGTCTCCGCCGCCGTCAACGGAATTCTTCTCCGCCGTTGCCACCGTAGCGAGTTCACCGCCGAACTAGGGTATGAACTCGATCACTGTGCTATCCTCGTCCGATTCTCAGCACATTGTGTTCGTAATGCATCTTGACACGATTGAAACACTTCTATCTAGTCAAAACAATCCTTAGAACATTTGTGATTCGAAAATTTAGGGTTAGGTTTCCGCTGAAACCATCTCGGACCCACCGAGTTGAAAAACTCGGTCCCACCGATTTGGCTAACGTCATTGCACTAGTAAGTCTTGGTCTGACCGAGAATTACAAATTGGTGTGACCGATTTTAGAACTTTGTGAAACCCTAGCAGTCTCGGTGCCACCGAACTATGGCTCGATCTGACCGAGGTCACTAGTTTAGGTTCCAAAACTGCTTCGGTATCACCGAGTTTAAAAATCGGTAGATCCGAAATGCTTTCTGTGGAAAACTAAAACTAAGTTTTTTGAATCATTCTTTTGCAAAAATCTCTGCATTTTGTGATGCTCATCCACTCTACCTCATCTATAACTATTCACAGGGTCAGCAGTTAGTGTGAGTTTCTCTCTATTCCTGCCTTACAATACAAGTTATATACATATGGCGGTTTATCTCTACGGGCCTTAAGTCACCTTTGGGCTTTGGGCCCTTAACTGAACCGCCATCTTCAAGCATCGTCTTGGGCTTCAAGATTAGTCATAGGTATAAGCCGGCCCCTCCTGGGCGGGTCATACCTAATAGTTATATCCCCAACAAGACCATGATGAACCTACGAACTATGAGGAAGTGATGATGAGCCCAAATTCTGTGAAATTGCTTGAGGCCATGAAATCTGATATGGGATACATGTATAAGAACAAAGTGTGGACTTTGGTGGACTTGCCCGATGATCGGCAAGCCATAGAAAATAAATGGATCTTCAAGAGGAAGACGGGCGCTAATGATAGTGTTACTGTCTACAAAGCTCGACTGGTCGCAAAAAGGTTTTTGACAAGTTCAAGGTGTTGACTACAATGAGATTTTCTCAACCGTAGAGATGCTTAAGTCCGTCTGAATCATGTTAGCAATTGCCATATTTTATGAAATCTGATAAATGGATGTCAAAACTGTATTCCTTAAATGGATATATCTAAGGAGAGTTGTATATGATGCAACCAGAAGGTTTTGTCAATCCTAAAGGTGCTAACAAAGTGTGCAAGCTCCAGCGATCCATCTGTGGACTGGTGCAAGCATTTCGGAGTTGGAATATACGCGTTGATAGTGTGATCAAAGCATATGGTTTTATATAGACTTTTGGAGAAGCCTGTATTTACAAGAAAGTGAGTGGGAGCACTACAACCTTTCTGATAAGTATATGTGAATGACATATTGTTAATCGGAAATGATGTAGAATTTCTGGAAAGCATAAAGGAGGTTTTGAAAGGAGATTTTCAAAGAAAGACCTCGGTGAAGCTGCTTATATATTGGGCATCAAGATCTATAGAGATAGATCAAGACTCTTGATAAGAGTTTTTTCAATGAGTACATACCTTGACAAGATTTTGAAGTAGTTCAAAAATGGAACAGTCAAAGAAAGATTTATTGCATGTGTTGCAAGGTGTAAAGTTGAGTAAGACTCAAAACCTGACCACAGCAGAAAATAGAAAGAGAATGAAAGTCATTCCCTATGCCTCAGCCATAGGTTCTATAAAGTATGTTATGCTGTGTACCAGACCTATTGTGCACCTTATCATGAGTTTGGCAAGGGGGTACGATAGTGATCCAGGAGTGGATCATTGGACAACGGTCAAATTATCCTTAGTTACCTAAGAAGACTAAGGAAATATTTATCGATTATGGAGGTGATAAAAGAGTTCATTATAAAGAGTTACGTCGATGCAAGCTTTTACATCAATCCAGATGACTCTAAGTCTCAATCTGGATACATATTAAAAGTGGGAGCAATTAGCTAGAGTAGCTCATGCAGAGCATTGTAGACATAGAAATTTGCAAAATACATACGGATCTGAATGTGACAGACCCGTTGACTAAACTTCTCTCACAAGCAAAACATGATCACACCTTAGTACTCTTTGAGTGTTAATCACATAGCGATGCGAACTAGATTATTGACTCTAGTGAACCCTTTGAGTGTTGGTCACATGGCGATGTGAACTATGGGTGTAATCACATAACGATGTGATCTATTTGTGTTAAATCACATGGAGATGTGAACTAGATTATTGACTCTAGTGCAAGTGGGAGACTGAAGGAAATATGCCCTAGAGGAAATAATAAAAGTTGTTATATATTTCCTTATATCATGATAAATGTTTATTATTCATGCTAGAATTGTATTAACTGGAAACTTAATTAGTACATGTGTGAATAGATAGACAAAACAAAGTGTCCCTAATATGCCTCTACTTGACTAGCTCGTTAATCAAAGATGGTTATGTTTCCTGACCATAGACATGTGTTGTCATTTCATGAACGGGATCACATCATTAAAGAATGATGTGATGGACAAGACCCATCCATTAGCTTAGCATAATGATCGTTAAGTTTTATTGCTATTGCTTAATTTCTTCATGACTTATACATGTTCCTCTGACTATGAGATTATGCAACTCCCGAATACCGGAGGAACACCTTGTGTGCTATCAAATGTCACAACGTAACTGGGTGATTATAAAGATGCTCTACAGGTGTCTCCGAAGGTGTTGGTTGGGTTGGCATAGATCGAGATTACGATTTGTCACTCCATGTATCGGAGAGGTATCTCTGGGCCCTCTCGGTAATCATCGTCACTATAAGCCTTGCAAGCAATGTGACTAATGAGTTAGTTACGGGATGAAGCATTACAGAACGAGTAAAGAGACTTGCCGGCAACGAGATTGAACTAGGTATGATGATACCGACGATCGAATTTCGGACAAGTAACATACCGATGACAAAGGGAACAACGTATGTTGTTGTGCGGTTTGACCGATAAAGACCTTCATAGAATATGTAGGAGCCAATATGAGCATCCAGGTTCCGCTATTGGTTATTGATCAGAGATGTGTCTCGATCATGTCTACATAGTTCTCGAACCCATAGGGTCCGCACGCTTAACATTCGATGACGATTTGTATTATGAGTTATGTGTTTTCGATGACCGAAGTTTGTTCGGAGTCCCAGATGAGATCAC
Organism: Aegilops longissima; assembly: GCA_021605205.1. NCBI lineage: Eukaryota > Viridiplantae > Streptophyta > Magnoliopsida > Poales > Poaceae > Aegilops > Aegilops longissima. Next base: position 31,222,128 of record CM038681.1, on the reverse strand, counting down.
GGACATGACGAGGAGCCTCGAAATGGTCAAGAGGTAAAGATTGATATATTAGAAGGTGGTATTCGGACACCGGAAGGGTTCCGGAGTGTATCAGGTACAAACCGGAGTACCGGAGGGGTTACCGGAACCTCCCGGTGGAAGAGATGGGCCATATGGGCCATAGGAGGGAGGCTAACCAGCCGAAAAGGGGTTGGTGCGCCCCCCACAAGGGAGGAGGCCGAATTGGACTAGGGAAGGGGGCGCCACCCCCCCCCCCCCCTTTCCTTCTCCTTTCCCTCTCCCTTCCCCTTTTCCCCCTCCGGTTGAAGGAAAAATAGGGTGGCCGAATCCTACTAGGAGTGGAGTCCTAGTAGGACTCCTCCCCCCATGGCATGCCCCTTGGTTGCGGTCCTCCTCCTCCCCTCCTTTATATACGGGGGCAGGGGGGCACCCCAAAGGCACAACATTGTCTTAGCCGTGTGCGGTGCCCCCCTCCACCGTTTACTCCTCTGATTGTATCATCATAGTGCTTAGGTGAAGCCCTGCGCGGATCACACCATCAACATCGTCATCACGTCGTCGTGCTGACAAAACTCTCCCTCGACCCTCTGCTGGATCAAGAGTTAGAGGGACGTCATCGAGCTGAACGTGTGCTGAACACGGAGGTGCCGTACGTTCGGTACTTGGATTGGTTGGATCGTGAAGACGTTCGACTACATCAACCGCGTTAATTAACGCTTCCGCTTTTGGTCTACGAGGGTACATGGACACACTCTCCCCCTCTCGTTGATATGCATCTCCTAGATAGATCTTGCGTGATCGTAGGAACTTTTTTGAATTTGTATGCTACGTTCCCCAACAAATGACAATGATGATGCTCATGTAGATGCTCAACCAGATGATAACAAAGAGCCTGATAATGATGTTCAAATAGAACATGTTGTCGATCTTGATAACCCACCGCCTAAAAATAAATGTTGTGATAAAAGATACTTTGTTGCTAGAAAACATGGTAGAGAAAGGGAACCATGGGTTCAAAAACCCATGCCCTCTCCTCCTAAACCATCTAAGAATAAGGATGAGAAAGAATTTGAACACTTTGCTGAAATGCTTAGGCCAATCTTTTTGCGTACTCGTTTGACTGATATTTTGAAGATGACCCCTTATGCTAAATATATGAAAGATATTGTCACTAATAAAAAAATACCTGAAGCTAAAATCTCCACCATGCTTGCTAATTATTCTTTTAGGGATAGAGTACCTAAGAAACTAGGAGACCCAGGAATACCAACTATACCATTCTCCATTAAAAGAAGTTATGTCAAAACTGCTTTATGTGATTTGGGAGCCAGTGTTAGTGTTATGCCTTTCTCTTTATATAAAAGACTTGATTTGAATAAACTTACACCCACTGAAATGTCTTTGCAATGACTGACAAATCAAATGCCATACCTATCGGTGTTTGTGAGGACTGCCCGTTGTAGTTGCAAATGTTACTATCTTAATAGACTTTGTTATACTTGATATGCTCGAGGACGACAATATGTCGATTATCCTTGGTAGACCCTTTTTGAATACTACAGGGGATATTATTGATTGCAACAAAAGCAAGGTCACTTTTCATATCAATGGTAATAAGCATACGGTGCACTTTCCGAAGAAGCAATTTCAAGTAAATGGTATTCATGTTATTGAAAAGACTCAAACAATCACTATTAGAAGCTTTCAACTACCTCTTCCTACTGTCAAAAAGAAGTATGAAACACTTATTGTTGGGGATATGCATATTCCCGTTGATATAACCTAGTGTTATACAAAGATTCTTCGGTTTCATTTTAGTCGAAAATAGTTTGTTAATAAGACTCGATTAACCTTATTACTGGATTCTTTTTGAGAGACATGAGATCGATGAATTTAGTAAGCATAACCTTCTGTCTTACCTTTTGTTTTCTGTTATTTTTAGTTAAATGCAATAAAATGTCATGATTATACTGTTTTTTGATTTATTCGTTCAAAGTACCCAAAAATGGAAGTGCTCAAAATGATCTGAATTTTTTACATGAATTTGTATAGAATATTTAAGATTTTCTGGCACTGAAAACACTACAGGGGGGTGCACCAGGTGCCCACGGGCCACAAGGCACCAGGGCACGACCACCCCCCAGGGCGCGCCCTGGTGGCTTGTGGGCCCCCCAGGGACCCCTCACTTATTCCTTCAGCCCACTTCGTCTCTTACCTCTAGCAAAAATTCCTGGTAGCTCTCTCTCTCTCTCTCTCTCTCTCTCTCTCTCTCTCTCTCTCTCTCTCTCTCTCTCTCTCTCTCGTTCTTTCTCCCAAACCTTCGATTTTCGATCTATTTGCTTGGAGTTCCGTTTCTAAAACTATTTTGGGGGATTGCTACTTGGTATATGACTCCTCCATTGCTCTAATTAATTTTTGCTCTAGTAGACTATATTTTGCTTAATTAGCTACTCTTGGTGCTACTGAAAATGAGCTTGCATGTTGGATTATTTGAGTTCCAAGTAGTTTGTATGCTTGATATAGCCTCTAGACATTCATATGAGTAGTTGCTACCAATATCGTGAAGTATTATTGATATCATTTTGTGTCCTAAAAATTTCAGAAATTTGTTCGTAGGAAAATGAACCTCTTTAGGAGGAGGTCCTCAGAGGCATCGTCGAGTGAGAGCTCGATAAGTCAAGCCTATGTTGAACCAAGGGCAAGTTCGTTGCGTATTACCGACATCAAGTCATGTTGATGGCCGTGTGACGAGTTCATGATAGGAGCGGGTGTTGAGGCACAATGCTTCCTAAGAAGCCACTAGGGCCACTGTATTCTCATCACGCCCTCGCACAATGCAAGATGTCATGATTCCACTAGTGCTGCCCTTGAAGGCGGCAACCGAACCTTTACAAACAAGGTTGGGGTAATCTCCACAACTCAATTGGAGGCTCTCAACACCACCACGAAGCTTCACCACAATGAATTGTGGCTCCGAGGTGACCTCTTCCGTCTAGGGTGTTCAAACACCCAAGGGTAACAAGATCCGCAAGGTATTAGTGGAGGGAATCAAATATCTCTTGGTGGAAGTGTAGATCGGGGCCCTCTCAACCAAACCCTAGAGATTCAACAAGTTTTGTTGGCTAGGGAGAGAGATCGGGCGTAAAATAGAGCTTTGAGAAAGAATGGAGTTTTGGGGGATAAGAGGTGGGTCTTCTTGGAGAAGAATACCCCTTTATATTAGTGGGAACAAATCCAACTGTTACCCTGTCCACAGGCCGCACATAAGTGGTACTGGACCAGCGGAAGTACCGCCGATCGGTACTACCGTTGCCCAGAGTCGTACTACCACTGCCCAGGACGGTACTACCCCTGCCCAGAGCGGTACTACCGCTGGGTAGCCTTAGGACAGTTTTTCAAAGAAATAAGGTGGAACTCCAGAGAAGCGGGAAAGAACAAGGGTGCAAACGGAATATGTGTATGTGATGATTCCACCCCAAACATTTCTGATGCGTACCCCCTCTTAGTAGTATGGCTTTCCTACGACTGAAATCCACCAAAGAAGAAACGCAGAAAAAAAACATCTTGACTTTAAATCACCAAGGGGCACAAATCATCTTGTGCCATATGATAGATTATCTGAAATGCTCAATGCACATGATTAGTCCGCAAAGCATTGTCATCAATCACCAAAACCACTAAGAGAGAAATATGCCCTAACATCGCTGCCACACTTTATAAAAAGGTTGAGGCCCCATTCACAACAGAACAAGCTGAAAAGGAGCAGAGAGACGCCATGATCACCACCACCATTCCCATAAACCCTAACCGCCACCATCTCTATCTCCATACCCATACCATTCTCCCCATAGTTAGCCTAACTTGTAATCGATCCATCGCGTATGACGACATTATGAGATTCTATACAATCGCCCATCCTTCATCAACGTCATCTACAATGTTTTTCATCTGTGATATGATTGCAATTTCCGAGGAATCCCCTTAGACCATGGGCTGAGGCAAAGCCTTGAAGCCCTATGTAGTTGTCCACATGATCTGAAAGAGCGTATTAGTCAGGCACCTAACAAAAGTTTTGCATCAGTCACTTTTCATCAGGAGCATTAGACCTTTCATCCAACGACCCGAAATAGATCAACACTTTCATCTTTCCCCTCCCTTTCTTCTTCCTCACACACACCACTAGCCTACCCCACCCCACCCCAACCGCCGGTCTCCACCACCGCGGCCGATGGGTGCTACCATGCACCTCTTCACTGTACCGCCCTCCCCTCAACTCCTCCCCACCACCCACTGCCGTTGCTTGCCACTGCCCTGACCATCCGTCCAAATCCCGAAGACCCTCGGCACCCCCCAATGAAGTTTCTTCATCGCCGGGGTCTTCATCGCCTCCACCCGGGACGCCGTCCCCTGCTCCGGCGCCGACACCGCCGCTCCTCATGTCGTCCCCACCTTCGGCCTCGTGCACAAGAAAAAAAACGACTGACACAGGGGAAATTTCCAGGCACCTGAGATTTAGCAAAAACCAAACTGTATTAGCTTGATACTTTAATTAAGAAAAATTGCCTTTAAAAATAAGAGAAAAAAAGTTTACAAAGTGTTTTTCCGCGGGTCCTCGATTCAAATTCCGACCCCCCACGCGCGGAAACGGAACGAAGAAACGAAAAAAGACGCGCCAAGCCAGGGCGAAAAGCCTCTGCGCTCTGATTGGTCGATTGGACAGTGCCACGGATCGCTCCCCCCTCCCCACCTCGCGCGACGCTCCCCGCGCCCAGTATAAAACCCGCGCCCTCGCCGCCGTCCCAACCCACCAAACTCAGAGCATTCCTCCGATCCAGCACCGCCGCCGCCAGCACCACACCTCGAGGGTCTTCGTCGCCGGAGAAGCAGGCAAGCAAGGAAGATGGCCGGGAGGAAGGGCGGCGAGAGGAAGAAGGCGGTGACCCGCTCCGTCAAGGCCGGGCTCCAGTTCCCCGTCGGCCGCATCGGGCGCTTCCTCAAGAAGGGCCGCTACGCGCAGCGCGTCGGCTCCGGCGCCCCCGTCTACCTCGCCGCCGTCCTCGAGTACCTCGCCGCCGAGGTACGCACAGATCTTTCCTGTCCCCGAGCGTCTGTTTCTGCTGCTCTGTTCTTGTGTTCGACAGGCAACTGATTTCGGTCGGCGCTGGAAATCGCAGGTGCTGGAGCTTGCAGGCAACGCGGCCAAGGACAACAAGAAGACCCGCATCGTGCCGCGGCACCTGCTGCTGGCCGTCCGCAACGACCAGGAGCTGGGCAGGCTGCTGGCCGGCGTCACCATCGCCCACGGCGGCGTGATCCCCAACATCAACCCCGTGCTGCTCCCCAAGAAGTCCGCCGCCGCCGCCGAGAAGGAGGCCACCAAGTCGCCCAAGAAGAAGGCCGCCGCCAAGTCCCCCAAGAAGAAGGCCGCCCCCGCCAAGGAGTAGCGTAGCAGACTACGCCGAGGGACCGCGTCGTGTTGCTTAATTCCATGTCTTTTGGCTAGTTGGATCTTGTATGTAGTGCGGAGTTGCAAGCTGGTGGTAATCTGTAGTTTAGTGCCCCTTTCATCAGATCTCGATGAGCAAGGCTGGCATGGCATTGTGTCTGTGATCTTCTATGCGGGAATGGCTAAAGAAAGATGCAATCGTTTCAATCTGAATTCTCTTGTGAATCTATGGCCGAAATCAATTGTGTGAATCTTTCTTGCCTGTCTTTGCCTCCGAAACATTTGTTGTGGATCTGAAAACTGCCACATGTGTTCTTGGCCCACTGAAGCATATGGTCCTCAACTTCAGCCAGCCATGTTTAACTTCTTATCCCAAATGTTATCTTTCAGTTCTCAGTTAATTATCGCCCTATTAACAGGGCCAACGTGTTGAGGCCGATTGTGTTTCCCTCAAGCAGCAGGAACCTGAAAGAATCAAATCGGAGGCCAATTGTGTTTCCATCTTATACGTTCTGAAAGATAGAAATGAATGACGTTGGTACCAAATTGGAGTAATAATAATCGAAATACTTGAAGCTCTTGGTGCCGAGCAGTAGATGTTTCAGTAGATTCCATGTACTATTGCTTGCATATTCAGCAAATTCATGAGCGTCTGGAGTGAAGGAGATTCAGCAGCACGGACTGATGTTCAGTTGCATTGCACCAGCTGATGTTTCAGCAAACCTGGTCATCAAGGATTTAATCAACCACAAGTTGGGACCTCAGATGGATATTACCAAACATTTTTTTCTCAGATGTATCTTCCAAACATTACATCTTATACAAGGCTTCAGTCCACAAGTTGCCTAAACATTGCACACATGCCAAGCGAAAGATTGATTGAAACTTCGCAGTGAACAGACAAATTCCTCAAGCTTTCTTAGTTTCTTGGTTAATACGTGCACGTATTCAGCAGCTACAACACAGCTTCAACATGGCTATTACAACGACTCAAATGCCCAGACCACTACTACCCATATATAACACGACTGCTTCACTTACTAGTACTATATATACTTACTAAATCAGAACTCTGCATACATACACACAAACGCTATTTCCACACAACACCACCGACTTGAGCAGCAACACCGTAGAGACCCCTATACATTTGACAACCTCCAAAATGTAGTACTGCAACAACATACTAGGAGACAGCAGCACACGCCTACTCGGCGTGGTTCAAACCATCCCCGTCGGAGAGCATCCAGCGCATGTACTCCGCCCCATCATCAAGCGACGAAACCTCGCTGGGGATGGTGACCCTCTTGCGAGTCAGCGTCTCGACCGTCACAGACGACCTCTTCCGCCCACCTCCTCGGCGCGAGCGCAGCTGCTCGTCCATCTCCTCATAGTCGCCCTGCATCAAGTTAGGGCGTCATTCACTTCATTTGGGCAGCAAGAGAATATGTTGACTATACTGGCGACTATAGGCATCCGCCAAAGGACATGTGGAATTTGTTCGTCATACTGATCAGCTAGCAAGACTCACCTCTACGTATACATGACAACTCGACTTCTCGTGATTGTCCCTGACATGCTTGTAGGGGAATGTCTTGCCACACCCCGCGACCCGACACTCGAAAGGTCTGACTTGGTCATGGCACGCCTTCATATGCATGTTTAGATTTGATTTCTGCAATGGAAAGGGGACAAGTGAGTTCAGACGAAAACATGTGTACATAAAACCACACTTGAAAGAAGAGCAAGGTATCAGAAAGTGTATCTAAGGTCTTACGTTGGAAAAGGAGCATTCACAGCCATCAAAACTGCATTCCAACCTTTCAGTAGAGTGCACTTTGTCGTGAACTCGTAGATGCCTTTTAATGTTCTTCCTCAGGTGTTTCTCCCCACAAATATCACAGTTAGTATATAGATGGCAGGACTGGTTATGAGCCTTCAGGCACTTGGCATTTGTGAATGTCTTCAAGCAGCCAGGCTCACAGCAGACTACTTCCACATAGTCCAATTTGGCTGCCAGGAAATAGCAAAACATGCATCAGATCAAGACATCCCGTAAGCACGCCATGAATAACAAGGAACGAACTCCAGTAAAAAATAATAAAGAACGCGCTTTGGTACACAATCTGATTTAACAAGCTGTCTACTGATGGATTCTTATCACTGAGGTCATACCATGCGACTCCTCGTGTTTCTTCAGCTGTGAAGGATACTTGAAAGCCTTTTTACAGCCCTCCTCCTGGCAAATAACCTGTTGGTTGCTTTTAGTGTCATCCATTTTGCATTCATGTTCTTCCTCATGCATTTCCTTAACATGTCTTTGAATATTTGCCTTGATGCTGAACCTCTTGCCACAACCTTCTAGAGGGCATGTAAACAACTTGCCCTCATGTGTAAGCATATGCCGGTTCAAGTGATCTTTTCTTATATAGCTGAAGGGGCAGTCTTCAAGTGGGCAGGCGAAGGATCTCTGCAGTCGAGCAAGAAAAGTAAGTCCAAATTCAAACGGTTGCAGTACTTATGGTTTGGTAAATATTACATGTCACCCAAACAGAAAAATACTGATGCAAATCTTCCCTATCTCAAACCCTTAAACCCATATATCATCCAAATAATGAGGGAGCAATATATTCTGAAAATTGGATTCGCATGAAACGACTACCAAGATAAAACCCTTCAACTCAAATTTATGCTCAAAACTTAATTTCAAGATAATAGATAGGAACCTACATAGTCATTTCAATCAAACATTTATAGTAATAAAAGGAAAATAGGTTAAAGAATAATGCAGCAAATACCTACTAATTAAATGACCTAAGTTTAGCATAATATTTTGTTCTCTTAAAGTCCAATGACAGAGGAGTATAGTCATCATAGCGAGCAGAGAACCAATGAAGAATGGTGCTAGCTTTCTGAGACGACATCTTGATATCGGATCCTCTCACTCTTGGCAAAGCTCCCTTAAGGAAACCCACTAAGAGATAGCAGGATAAGATAAGGGCATTGCCACCCTCATCTCCAAAAGGATCCAAGAACACCTATAAGTTTCTTATTACGAGTATTGTCACCATAGCGAGCTGAGAACCAATGAAGAATGGTGCTAGCTTTCTGAGAAGACATTTTCATATCGGATCCTATCACTCTTCGCAAAGCTCCCTTGAGGAAACCCACTAAGAGATAGTAGGATAAAACAAGGGTATAGCCACCCTTATCTCCAAAGAATCCAAAACATACCTAATAGTTATTTATTGAATCAAGATATGAATATTGTCACCATAGCGAGCTGAGAACCAATGAAGAATGGTCCTAGCTTTCTGAGACGACATTTTGATATCGGATCCTCTCACTCATGGCAAAGCTCCCTTAAGGAAACCCAGCAAGAGATAGCAGGATAAGATAAAAGCATTGCCGCCCTCATCTCCAAAGGATCCACAACATTTACAATTATTAACTGTCAAATAAAGATGAAATATCCACACCATAGCGAGCTAAAGAACCTAATAAACAAGGACCAAGCTTTCTGAGATGGCATCTTGATTTTGGATCCAATCTTTGCTCCAACTAAGGACCCCAAAACATGAAGCCCAAAGAAGTAACAGAGAAAGAGGACAGTAGAAAGATAGGAGATAGATGGCGTCCCATATTCCCTGAAGGATCCATTTTACAACTATGCAACATCGCAATGAACAATGGACAGCATCAAGCCAATCATAAATCAGTTACCTATGCTTTAATGCCCTAATAGACAGCATCAAGCCAATTATAACAGTTATATATGCTTACACGGCCTATGTAACTGCAGACTAGCCAGGAAACTCAAAACATATTTTATACGCAACTCAATAGATGAAAAACAATTCAGCAGGCATTTGCATAGTACAAACAAAAACAAACAACATATTATGCAGATTATCACAGAGTTATGTAATGATTTAAACAGTACTAGACGAGTATAAAAAAGGACAAACCTCCTGAATAAGCGTGAAGGAGGCAATCTTGTTGGAGCTTCACAGGAGGTCATCCCAACCTGTTACTAGTCCAACCAAGATTAAAATGTGCCTCCATGCATTTTGGAGTTCTGTAATGGGATCCAATGCTTCACGCTGTTAAGTATCTATTATCTAAACCCTGCAAAACAGTTGTGTTTAGCGAATTGTATAAAATAGAACAATTTGTTTCCTGGAAAGATTCATGGATGCAGAAAATACAGGGAAACTGTGCGGTGTTATTGACTTGTCCAGTAGTCTCAAATTCTATTCATTCATGAGAAATACCAACCTCTTTGGAATGACTTTGCATGTGCTGCTTCAGATGAGCTGGCTTCCGGAAACAAGCTCCGCACTCTTCACATGAGTGTTCAACCCCATGAACAACCTTTTCACCATTTGAGTTATAGATTTCTGATGCGTCCAACTCATCCTATAGATAAATTTGGGAGAGAGTATTATCAATATCACACATTTTCTCAACAGGGTGAAAAGTATGTGGAAACATAAAGGGAAAGTACGTCATTCTTAAAAAAACACAGAATATAAAATGCATAAGCATAAAAGTGAAACGGCTGGATTTAATTGATGCAACCCACATCGTACCATTATCTATGATCTACAGAGCGGACAAATCACTGGATTTGACTTCCTATTTGAAGTAGGATGAGGCATACATGATTCACATCTATATTTTCATCCGAAGTGTTATTACTACAATGCAAGTCTGCAGATCGGGGTCATAGCTATCGCGGTGATTCCGGTTGAGTGGTCGTAATGTTGCGATAGGCGTATTTATGTTCAAGTTATAACAGCACCTAAGATTTCGTTCTCGCCTGGTCTACGTGCAAGGTGAAGTTATTTACAACTTGATGAAAACTTGATTAATAAAACTGGGCAAAAATCAGAAAAAATACACGTATCCATCAACTAAACCAAAAAAGGGTGCACAATGCCTTTCAGCACAAAGAAGATATAATCTTAACCATGTGCCAAAAATATATGTAAAATAGTGTACCTTGTGCTGAGCAACCATGTGAGCCCGAATGAGATACATCTTGGACCTAACAACAGTGCAAAAATCACACTTGATGCGTCTAATATCTTTGCTATGCGTCTCTTCAGACTTTTCATCTCCATCAATCCCATCTCCAGAAGACATCTACCAGTAGTGAAAGAGAAAGTTAGAAGTGGTGTTTATTACAAAATAGCAAGCAACTTCATGAAACATTCATATGTTCCAAATACAAACAGAACAAAACAAGATAACTGAAAATGATTGCAAACATGTACATAACTCACCTACCTATCTACTCTTCTTTTATCAAATATATCAACAACCAATGCAAGTATCGCAAGCTTTTAAAGTGGATAACTTAATATGAATGTTAATGACTCCACAGCATGTGAAACCCCAATCAACAGAAAAATACAGTGCATTGCCTTCAAGTCTTAAGCATAATACAAAAAAAGGCATCCATAATTACAAGACAACGCATAACAATATATGAACAGTACATTAATCACAGTATCTGGCTACAAAATCCAAAAATTCTGGGACAAGACACAAGACTATCTCAGGAACTCAGAAAATCTTTTATATAAGTTATTAATGAAGAAATGGCCAGTATACATATTTAGAATAAGAGTTCCTCATCCACACAGATTAATGAGTTTTCTTCCAGTGGGGATGATCTAAGATCCATCTTTAACTGCCTATCAATTCCTTCCAAGGTGTCGTAAATTTCCCTTCGAGCATCATGTGCCTTGTCCTGTACCAAGAATTCGTGGACACCACCATCGACTTCAATCCAACTACACCCTGGTTTTTTAAAGATCTTCCTTGTCAGCATTTGTTTTCTTATATCCAGAGCTTCTTTCCACCTAACTGATGAGGCGTATATGTTCCAAAGAAGCACATAAACCCCATCATCCCCTGGTTCTCTCTTTATAATCTCCTGCCCTGCAATCTCAGCCAATCTATCATTGCCATGGACAAGGCATGCACTAAGAAGTGACCTCCATATAACAGTATCAGGTACCACATCCATATCATATATCAGGGCTTCTGCTTCCTCTAATAGCCCACCCCGTCCTAACAAATCAACAATGCATCCATAGTGCTCAAGCTGTGGTTTAATGGTGTAGATCCTACGCATTTTATCAAATAACTCTCTGCCTTGCTGTATTAAGCCAGCATGGCTGCAGGCTGACAAAACAGACACAAAGGTCACACTATTTGGAACAACCCCAGACCTTAGCATGTCCTCAAAGAGCTCAAGAGCTTTTATCCCATCACCCTGGACAGTGAAGCTCGAGATCATGGTCGTCCATGTGAATGCGTCCTTCAACGGCACTTCTTCGAACACGGCAAATGCCATCTCTATGCTTCCACTCTTTGCATACATGTCCATCAGAGCATTGCTAACAATTATATTTGTGCTGATATTGAATTTACTTCCGTACCCATGAATGACACGGCCAAGATCTAGAGAGCCAATGTCAGCGCAAGCAGATAGCACACCTACAATAGTAACATGAGTAGGACGGTGACCCTCCAGCACCATCCTGCCAAAAATTTCTAGAGCTCGGATAGGCTGCTTGGCCTGAACATGGCCGGTCACCAACGCCGTCCAGGAAACCGTGCTCTTCACCGGCATCCGGTCAAAGAAGGACAACGCTGCATCCACGCCGACACACTTCATATACCCATGCAGCATGCTGCCCCAGGTGACCTCGTCTTTCACCGCCATTTCGTCGAACACCCCTAGCGCGCCCTCGAACCTCCCGCACCGGCAATACATATCAACCAGAGCGTTGCCAACTACCAGCTCGGAGCCCAACCCGCAACGGAAAATGAGGCCATGCACCCCCAAACCAGCGCGCAGATCCCCAGCCCCGCCGGACGCCGAGAGCGCGCCGACTACAGCAAATCCATCGGGGCGGTGGCCCGAGGCGACGGCGCGCGAGAAGGCGGACATGGCCTCGCGGTGCTGGCTCAGCTGGAGGTGGAGCGACATGAGGCTGGTGAAGGAGACGAGGTCCGGGCCGGGGATCTCGCCGAACAGCCTGCGCGCCTCGGCGGGGCGGCCGAAATCGGCGTAGCGCCGGAAGAGCGTACACGAGATGGACTGGTTACATGGGTGGAGGCCATGGGTGACGGCCCGGGCGTGGATCCTCTCGAGCTCTCGCAGGGATCTGCACTGGGCGAGCAGGTGATGGCACACGCTCCTGTTCATCCACCGCGGCCACCTGGAATCAGAGCCGACATTACTGGGGAAACTAGCAAGCGATCCACTCTACCGGCGACCATTAACAACAGACGGTAGGAATTCGTCGCGGATCTGGACGAATGGCAGGGGAAATCTAGGCGCGCGGCGAAGGTCTCCGAACGTTTTTTTCGGTTTGGAGAATGAAATGCAGCGGTGGGAACGGTTGTTCGGAGTGAATCGCGGGGGGGTCGTGGCGGGGAGAGGGAGAGGGAGAGGAGAGCTTCCGTGGGGATGAGGGAGGGAGGGGCCGGGACGGGTGCTCACCGTGGACTCGGAGGCGGAGGCGGAGGCGGAGGGTGCGGCCGTGGGGGGCGGAGCTGGGGATGACGCTGGCTCGTGGGCGGAGGCGGAGGCGGCGGCGGAGGGAGGGAGTGGTTTCCTTGGCTGTTGCGGATGCGGAGGCTGGCTGGTGCCTCTTTAATAAAAACCCTAGCGCGGCGGTGTCTTCCTGGGCCGAGTGGGCTTGGCAGCGGGCAGACTGAGCTTTGTGGGACGCAGCAGGTTCGATGCTAGAAGCTGCTGGCCCAAGAAAAAAATACTTTTTTTTTTTGGGTGAACGGCAATATTTTTCTCGAAAAAAAGGGTAAACGACAATATCACTAATTAAGGGGTATCCCTTACAAATGTCTCCGTCGCATATTGTTTCATATTGATTGAATCTTTCCTATATATATTATGTCATCTTGCTTATTGTGATACTTTGTTTATTGCAAAATTAGGGTGTGTTTGATTGGCGTCCTCGTCCGTTTAAGCCTGGCCTGGAGCATGCCTTCAAACAAACTGCTTGGACTGTGTTTGGTTGGAGTCTAGAGGAGAAGCAGCTAGCCTGGCCTGGTGACCACAAAACGTTACTTAGCCTGGGCCATGACCGCTCAGGCGCAAGGAACCGATTGCCTGGTGACAAGTCGTACTTTTTAACCAGCTTTTTCTCCCGTGGGCCAGCTCTCAAATGAATCATTTTTGCACTAAGCTTTTCTCAGACCAGGTACACATCCAAACAGACCATGCCTGATTAGGCACAAAACATCTACTCCCTTCGTCCCATAATATAAGATGTTTTTTGACACTAGTGTAGTGTGAAAAAACGTCTTATATTATGGGACGGAGGGAGTAGTTTTCAGGCTGCGCTCAGGCACCACATTTTACCAGGCATGAAATCTAGGATGCAAACCAAACAGGCCCTTAATACCTTGATATGCATGCTGGATAGCGGTTTTGGAGTGGAGTATTAGTAGTATGTGCGGTTGGATTAACAGTCTACTTATCACGGACGTAATGCCTACTTCCTCCGTCTTTGAAAGAGTGTACTTTCAACTTTCTTGGAGGGTCAAACTATCTCAAAGTTTGACAGAGTTTGTGTAAAAATATATCAATGCTTATGAAATTAAATAGGTATATGATCAAAATATATTTTATCATGAATCTAGTGCTACTAATTTAATGGTATAACTACGGTCAAACATCAAATTTTTGACTTTTCAGCAAAGTTAGAAGTACATTTTTTTCAAGGATGAAGGGGTATATGAGATTATGCCATGAATGATCATAGTCATAAATATTACAGTCTTTTCAATTGCGTAACTGTAACTTATTTACCTAGTGCCCCCAGTATATTCTCCATCAATACATTTTTCTACTTATTGCCTCTTTTTATTTTTCATTTCACTTCACTATTATCCATCTATTATTTGGTTTTTTAATCCTGTAACTGGTAAGACAAGGGCCTTGACAACCTGCTTGCCGCGTTGGGTGCAACTATTTTTATTTGATTTGTGTGCATGTACTGCTTATCATGGTAGCCTAGAAGCTCCCGTTTGTTTGATAAATCTTGATTCTTAATCAAGGGAAACCTTTGTTGCTATCTACTTCACTCTTCCTCTTTGGGGAAACTCAACGACCACTGCGGAAGTAGTATCCGCCTTCCTCGGTGTAGGCATCCTTTCTTTTATGGAACCCTGTTGCGATGTCCTTCTGTGCAGTGCAACTAAATGATTCATCGTGTGCCTACTTCGTTTTTGCTCTCGATTCGTACAAGAAATATGACTAACCAAGTTGGATGGGATCCTATGACAATCTTCTTTTGTGCAATGCAATTAAAATTTGTATCTGATTCAAAAAATGATTGTTATCTAGCTTAAAGAAGGTCCAGGTTAAATCTAAAGACACGTACGTAGACAGTCTTGATCAATGGATTGAGTCCACGTTCGTCTAGTGATCACATAAAGTTGAACAACGATTCAAATGTAATAAAGGCTATAACTCGCATGTTCTCATAAAACATCAGGCCTTATGAGCATACAAAAAATATATGCCTACCATCGATTAAGTTAAGGATAAGTGATGTGCAGATGATGGTAGAGGCTATGACTCCATACCACTTGAGAACGCCTTACTACTCGAACTCCAGCTCCACGTAGCTCAATACATTTTTACTTCTTGTTTATACCTTTTTGTTTGTAGTTTAGTGAATTCCCTTTTTATTCATATTCCCTAGCAACCAACTAAAGTAGACTATTTTCAAACTCTGGATTGTGTATGTACGAAACTGCATAAGTAACAACGTAGTTGCGGGGTCAGCATTAGCTTTCTTTTGCTTGATGTGTGATCAACAAACCTTACTTATCGAGAAAATGCTACAAAACCATGTGCACTTGCAGAACATCATGCGCCCACGAGCATGCCACGTGTCACCACATTGAGCACTTGGATTTGGAGTACCATAGAGTGTTCCCTTAAAAACCGCTCTTGGGAACATTAGCTCTATACTCCCTCCGTCTCGATTTATAATGCCGCGGACCGAATTGGCAAGACCAAGGCATTCTTCTATTCGCACACGTTAGTTTGGGCATTAATCCCTCGAGTGATAGAAGGTGTACCCAATAATTTTTTGGGGTATCCTATGAAGACGCACTTCTCCAATTTGGATTCGAGCTTATCAGGCTGAAGCTTTTTCACATAAGCATCGCAACCCCAAATTTTAAGAAACAACAGCTTAGGTTTCTTGCCAAACCACAATTCATACGGTGTCGTCTCAACGGATTTAGACGGGGCCCTATTTAACGTGAATGCAGTTGTCTCTAATGCATAACCCCAAAACGATAGTGGTAAATCGGTAAGAGACGTCATAGATCGCACCATATCTAATAAAGTACGGTTACGATGTTCGGCACACCATTACACTGTGGTGTTCCGGGTGGCATGAGCTGTGAAACTATTCCACATTGTTTCAAATGAAGGCCAAACTCGTAACTCAAATATTCGCCTCCGCGATCAGATCGTAGAAACTTTATTTTCTTGTTACAGTGATTTTCCACTTCACTCTGAAATACTTTGAATTTTTTAAATGTTTCAGACTTGTGTTTTATTAAGTAGATATATCCATATCTGCTCAAATCATCTGTGAAGGTCAGGAAATAACGATACCCGCCGTGAGCCTCAACACTCATCGGACCGCATACATCGGTATGTATTATTTTCAATAAGTCAGTGGTTCGCTCCATTGTTTCGGAAAACAGAGTTTTAGTCATCTTGCCCATAAGGCATGGTTTGCAATCATCAAATGATTCATGATCAAGTGATTCCAAAAGTCCATCCGCCTAGAGTTTCTTCATGTACTATGATACGTCTCCAACGTATCTATAATTTTTGATTGCTCCATGCTACTTTATTTACTGTTTTGGACTATATTGGGCTTTATTTTCCACTTTTATATTATTCTTGGGACTAACGTATTAACCGGAGGCCCAGCCCAGAATTGCTGTTTTTTTGCCTATTTCAGTGTTTCGAAGAAACGAATATCAAATGGAGTCCAAACGGAATGAAACCTTGAAACGTGATTTTCTCACGAGCGTGATCCAGAGACTTGGAGCCTACTCCAAGGAACAAAGAGGCGGTCACGAGGGTGGGGCGCCCCTAGGCGTGCCCCTGCCTCGTGGGCCCCTTTGCTCCACCGGCGTACTCCTTCCTCCTATATATACCTCGTACCCCAAATGATCGAGCAGGGCCAAAACCTAATTCCACCGCCGCACCTTCCTCAGTATCCACGAGATCCCATCTTGGGGCCTGTTAGGAGCTCACGGGAGGGCATCCACCATGGAGGCTTCTACATCATCACCATAGCCCCTTCGATGAAGTGTGAGTAGTTTACTTGAGACCTTGGTCCATAGCTAGTAGCTAGATGGCTTCTTCTCTCTTTTGGATCTCAATACAATGTTCTCCCCTCTCTCGTGGAGATATATTCGACGTAATCTTCTTTTTTGCGGTGTGTTTGTTGAGATCGATGAATTGTGGGTTTATGATCCAGCTTATCTATGAATAATATTTGAATCTTCTCTGAATTCTTTTATGTATGATTGGTTATCTTTGCAAGTCTCTTGAATTATCCGTTTGGTTTGGCCAACTAGATTGGTAGTTCTTGCAATGGGAGAAGTGTTTAGCTTTGGGTTCAATCTTGCGGTGTCCTTACCCAAAGGATGAAAGGGTTGCAAGGCACGTATTGTATTGTTGCCATCGAGGATAACAAGATGGGGTATTTATCATATTGCATGAATTTATTCCTCTACATCATGTCATCTTGCTTAAGGCGTTACTCTTTTTAACTTAACACTCTAGATGCATGTTGGATAGCGGTCGATGAGTGGAGTAATAGTAGTAGATGCAGAATTGTTTCGGTCTACTTGTCTCGAGCGTGATGCCTATATACATGATCATACCTAGATATACTCATAACTATGCTCAATTCATCAATTGCTCAACGAGAATTTGTTCACCCACCGTAGAATACTTATGCTCTTGAGAGAAGCCACTAGTGAAACCTATGGCCCCCGGGTCTATTCTCATCACATCAATCTCCATCACTTTTATACTTGCTTTGTTTTTTACTTTGCCTTTTACTTTTTACTTTGCATCTCTATACCAAAAATTGAAGGAAATATGCCCTAGAGGCAATAATAAAGTTATTATTTATTTCCTTATTTCATGATAAATGTTTATTGTTCATGCTAGAATTGTATTAAACCGGAAACATAATACATGTGTGAATACATAGACAAGCAGTGTCACTAGTATGCCTCTACTAGACTAGCTTGTTAATCAAAGATGGTTAAGTTTCCTAACCATAGACAAAGGAGTTGTCATTTGATTAACAAGGTGACATCATTGGTTGAATGATCTGATTGACATGACCCATTCCATTAGCTTAGCACCCGATCGTTTAGTATGTTGCTATTGCTTTTATCCATGACTTATACATGTTCCTATAACTATGAGATTATGCAACTCCGTTTACGGAGGAACACTTTGGTACTACCAAGCGTCACAACGAATCGGGTGATTATAAAGGAGTACTACAGGTGTCTCCAAAGGCGGATGTTGGGTTGGCGTATTTGAGATTAGGATTTGTCACTCCGATTGTCGGAGAGGTATCTCTGGGCCCTCTCGGTAATGCACATCACTAAGCCTTGCAAGCATTACAACTAATGAGTTAGCTGTGAGATGATGTATTACGGAGCGAGTAAAGAGACTTGCCGATGTGAGATTAAACTAGGTATTGGATACCGACGATCGAATCTCGGGCAAGTAACATACCGATGACAAAGGGAACAACGTATGTTGTTATGCGGATCGACCGATAAAGATCTTCGTAGAATATGTAGGAGCCAATATGGGCATCCAGGTCCGCTATTGGTTATTGACCGGAGGCGTGTCTCGGTCATGTCTACATTGTTCTCGAACCGTAGGGTCCATGCGCTTAAGGTTTCGATGGCGGTTATATTATGAGTTTGTGTATTTTGATGTACCGAAGGAGTTGAGTCCGGATGTGATCACGGACATGACGAGGAGTCTCGAAATGGTCGAGACATAAAGATTGATATATTGGACGGCTATATTCGGACACCGGAAAGGTTCGGAAGTTTCGGAGAAAACGGAGTTGGGAGGGTTACGGAACCCCGGGAAGTAATGGGCCTTATTGGGCCAAGAGGGAGAGAGAGGGCCGCACCAGGAGGTGGCGCCCCCATGGGGAGTCCGAATAGGACAAGGGGGCGCAGCCCCCTTCCCTCTCCCTCTCCTCTCTTTCCTTCCCCTTCCTCCTTCCTAGTTGGACTAGGAAAGGAGTCCTACTCCCACTAGGAGGAGGACTCCCCCCCTGGCGCGCCTCCTAGGGCGGCCGCCCTCCCCTTGCTCCTTTATATACGGGGCGGGGGCACCCTAGAACACACAAGTTGATCCTTGAGATCGTTCCTTAGCCGTGTGCGGTGCCCCCTCCACCATATTCCACCTCGGTCATATCGTAGCGGTGCTTAGGCGAAGCCTGCGTCGGTAGAACATCAAGATCGTCCACCACGCCGTCGTCGTCTTGTGGAACTCTCTCTCCCCGGAGCTTTGCTGGATCGGAACTGAGGAGCGTCACCGAAGCTGTACGTGTGTCAAGAACTCGGATCGCGAGGAGAGCGTCGACTACTTCCTCTACGTTGTGATCGCTTCGCCGGTCTCACGAGGGTACGAGACAACACTCTCCCTCTCGTTGCTATGCATCACCATGATCTTGCGTGTGCGTAGGAAATTTTTGAAATTACTCGTTCCCCAACAGTGGCATCCGAGCCTAGGTTTTATGGTTTGATGTTTTGCACGAGTAGAACACAAGTGAGTTGTGGGCGATACAAGTCATCACGCCTACCAGCATGTCATACTTTGGTTCAGCGGTATTGTGAGATGAAGCGGCCGGACCGACATTACAGCGACGCTTCGCGAGACTGGTTTCACCGTTACGAGCACTCGTGCTTAAAGGTGGCTGGCGGGTGTCTGTCTCTCTCACTTTAGTTGAACCGAGTGTGGCTCGCCCGGTCCTTGAGAAGGTTAAAGCGAGTCTATTTGACGAAGTATCGTTGTGGTCTTGATGCGTAGGTGAGATTGGTTCTTGCTTAAGCCCGTAGCAGCCACGTAAAATTTGCAACAACAAAGTAGAGGACGTCTAACTTGTTTTTGCAGGGCATGTTGTGATGTGATATGGTCAAGGCGTGATGCTATATTTTATTGTATGAGATGATCATGTTTTGTAACGAAGTTATCGGCAATCTGGTGGAGCCATATGGTTGTCGCTTTATTGTATGAAATGCAAACGCCATGTAATTGCTTTACTTTATCACTAAGCGGTAGCGATAGTCATAGAAGCAATAGATGGCGTAAACGACAACGATGCTACAATGGAGATCAAGGTGTCGCGCCGGTGGCGATGGTGATCACGACGATTGCCGGAGATGGAGATCACAAGCACAAGATGATGATGGCCATATCATATCACTTATATTGATTGCATGTGATGTTTATCCTTTATGCATCTTATTTTGCTTTGATTGACGGTAGCATTTTAAGATGATCTCTCACTAAAATTATCAAGTAGTGTTCTCCCGAGTATGCACGTTGCCAAAGTTCGTCGTGCCGAGACACCACGTGATGATCGGGTGTGATAAGCTCTCGTCCATCTACAACGGGTGCAAGCCAGTTTTGCACACGCAGAATACTCAGTTATACTTGACGAGCCTAGCATATGCAGATATGGCCTCGGAACACGGAGACCGAAAGGTCGGCGTGAATCATATAGTAGATATGATCAACATAAGATGTTCACCATTGAAAACTACTCCATCTCACGTGATGATCGGTTATGGTTTAGTTGATTTGGATCACGTGATCACTTAGATGACTAGAGAGATGTCTGTCTAAGTGGGAGTTCTTAAGTAATATGATTAATTGAACTTAAATTTATCATGAACTTAGTACCGATAGTATCTTGCTTGTCTATGTTTGTTTATGGATAGATGGCTCGTCTTTGTTGTTCCGTTGAATTTTAATGCGTTCCTTGAGAAAGCAAAGTTGAAAGATGATGGTAGCAATTACACGGATTGGGTCCGTAATCGAGGATTATCCTCATTGCTGCACGAGAAGAGTTACGTCTGGATGCACCGCTAGGTGCCGTGCTCGTCTTCTTGATGCTAACCGACGGCGTTAAGAACGTCCCGCGAGCAAAGCTGATGACTACTCTATAGTTCAGTGTGCCATGCTTTACGGCTTAGAACGGGTCTTCAACGACGTTTTGAGCGTCATGGAGCATATGAGATGTTCCAGGAGTTGAAGTTGATATTTCAACAGAATGCCCGGATTGAGAGATATGAAGTCTCCAATAAGTTCTATAGCTGCAAGATGGAAGAGAATGGGTCATCGGTGAGCACATACTCGTAATGTCCGGGTATTACAATCACTTGACTCAAGCGGGAGTTAATCTTCCGGATGATTGTGTCATTGATGAATTCTTCAATCACCGCCACCAAGCTACAAAGGCTTTGTGATGAACTATAATATGCAAGGGTTAGTAAAGACTATGCAGAGCTCTTCGCAATGCTAAAGGCTGCGGAGGTAGAAATCAGAAGGAGCATCAAGTGTTGATGGTCAATAAGACCACTAGTTTCAAGAAGAAAGGCAAAGGGAAGAAGAAGGAACTTCAAGAAGAACAGCAAACAAGTTGCTGCTCGGGAGAAGAAACCCAAGTCTGGACCTAAACCTGAAACCGAGTGCTTCTCTACCGCAAGCGCAGTCGTCCTTTGGAAGCGGAACTGCCCCAAGTATTTGGCGGATAAGAAGGATGGCAAGGTGAACAAAGGTATATGTGATATACATGTTATTGATGTGTACCTTACTAGAGCTCGCAGATAGCACTGGTATTTGATCTGGTTACATTGCTAATATTTGCAACTCGAAGCAGGACTACGGATTAGCGAACAACGGCAAAGGGCGAGGTGACGATGCGGCGTGGGAAATGGTTCCAAAGTCGATGTAATCGCGGTCGGCACGCTACCTCTACATCTACCTTGGGATTAATTTTAGACCTAAATAATTGTTATTTGGTGCCGCGTTGAGCATGAACATTATATCTGGATCTTGTTTGATGCGAGGCGGTTATTCATTTAAATCAGAGAATAATAGTTGTTCTATTTATATGAATAATATCTTTTATGGTCATGCACCCTTGAAGAGTGGTCTATTTTAATGAATCTCGATAGTAGTGATACACATATTCATAATGTTGAAACCAAAAATGCAGAGTTGATAATGATAGTGCAACTTATTTGTGGCCTTGCCGTTTAGGTCATATCGGTATAAAGCGCATGAAGAAACTCCATCTTGATGGACTTTTGGAGTCACTTGATTATGAATCACTTGGCACTTGCGAACCGTGCCTCATGGGCAAGATGACTAAAACCCGTTCTCCGGTACTATGGAGAGAGCAACAGATTTGTTGGAAATCATACATACAGATGTATGTGGTCCGATGAATGTTGAGGCCCGTGGCGGATATTGTTATTTTCTCACCTTCACAGATGATTTAAGCAGATATGGGTATATCTACTTAATGAAACATAAGTCTGAAACATTTGAAAAGTTCAAAGAATTTCAGAGTGAAGTTGAAAATCATCGTAATAAGAAAATAAAGTTTCTACGATCTGATCGTGGAGGCGAATATTTGAGTTCTGAGTTTGGTCTACATTTGAAACAATGCGGAATAGTTTAGCAACTCACGCCACCCGAACACCACAGCGCAATGGTGTGTCCGAGCGTCGTAATCGCACTTTACTAGATATGGTGCGATCTATGATGTCTCTTACAGATTTACCGCTATAGTTTTGGGGTTATGCTCTTGAGGCGGCCGCATTCACGCTGAATAGAACACCGTCAAAATCCGTTGAGGCGACACCTTATGAACTATGGTTTAGCAAGAAACCAAAGTTGTCGTTTCTTAAAGTTTGGGGATGTGATGCTTATGTGAAAAAGCTTCAACCTGATAAGCTCGAACCTAAATCGAATGTGTCTTCATAGGATACCCAAAGGAGACAGTTGGGTACACCTTCTATCACAGATCCGAAGGCAAGACATTTGTTGCTAAGAATGGATCCTTTCTAGAGAAGGAGTTTCTCTCGAAAGAAGTGAGTGGGAGGAAAGTAGAACTTGATGAGGTAATCTGTACCTTCTCCCTTATTTGAAAGTAGTTTATCACGAAACCGGTTTCTGCGACATCTAGACCAAATAGTGAGGAAGTTGATGATGTTGATCATGAAACTTCAGATCAAGTTACTCTGAGAACCTCGTAGATCAACCGAGTAAGATCCGCACTGAGTGGTACGGTAATCCTGTTCGGAAGTCATGCTACTAGATCATGATGAACCTACAAACTATGAAGAAGCGATGGTGAGCCCAGATTCATAAAATGGCTTGAGGCCATGAAATCGAGATGGGATCCATGTATGAAAACAAAGTGTGGACTTTGGTTGACTTGCCGAGGGTCGGCAAGCAATAGAAAACAAGTGGATCTTCAAGAAGAAGACCGACGACGGTAATATTATCGTCTACAAAGCTCGACTTGTCGCAAAGGGTTTCGACAAGTTCAAGGGATTGACTACGATGAGACCTTCTCACCCGTAGCGATGCTTAAGTCTGTCCGAATCATGTTAGCAATTGCCGCATTTTATGATTATGAAATTTGGCAAATGGATGTAAAGACTGCATTCTGAATGGATTTACGGAAGAAGAGTTGTATATGATGCAACGAAGGTTTTATCGATCCAAAGGGAGCTAACAAAGTGTGCAAGCTCCAGTGATCCATTTATGGACTGGTGCAAGCATCTCGGAGTTGGAATAAGCGCTTTGATAGTGTGATCAAAGCATTTGGGTTTATCTGAGACTTTTGGAGAAGCTTGTATTTACAAGAAAGTGAGTGGGAGCTCTGTAGCATTTCGATATTATATGTAGATGACATATTACTAATCGGAAATGATATAGAATTCTGGATAGCATAAAGGGATACTTGAATAAGAGTTTTTCGATGAAGGACCTCGGTGAAGCTGCTTACATATTGGGCATCAAAATCTATAGAGATAGATCAAGGCGCTTAATTGGACTTTCACAAAGCACATACCTTGACAAAATTTTGAAGAAGTTCAAAATGGATCAAGCAAAGAAAGGGTTCTTGCTGTGTTACAAGGTGTGAAGTTGAGTAAGACTCAATGCCCGACCACCGCAGAATATAGAGAGAAAATGAAAGATGTTCCTATGCCTCAGCCATAGGCTCTATCATGTATGCAATGTTGTGTACCAGACCTGATGTGTGCCTTGCTATAAGCTTAGCAGGAGGTACCAAAGTAATCCGAGTGGATCATCGGACAGCGGTCAAGAACATCTGAAATACGAAAAGGACTAAGGATATGTTTTCGTATATGGAGGTGACAAAGAGCTCATAAATGGCAGTTACGTTGATGCAAGCTTTGACACCGATCCGGACGATTCTAAATCGCAAACCGGATACGATTTACACTAAGCGGAGGAGCTGTCGGTTGGTGCAGTTCTAAACAAAGCGTCAGCGGGATCTACATGTGAAGCGGAATACATAGCAGCGGAAGCAGCTAATGAAGGAGTGCGGATGAAGGAGTTCATATCCGATCTAGGTGTCATACCTAGTGCATCGGGTCCAATGAAAATCTTTTGTGACAATATGGAGCAATTGCTTTAGCAAAGGAATCCAGATTTCACAAGAGAACCAAACACATCAAGAGGCGCTTCAATTCCATCGGGACTTAGTCCGGTGGGAGACATAGAGATTTGCAAGATACATACGGATCTGAATGTAGCAGACCCGTTGACTAAGCCTCTTCCACGAGCAAAACATGATCAGCACCAAGACTCCATGGGTGTTAGAATCATTACTATGTAATCTAGATTATTGACTCTAGTGCAAGTGGGAGATGAAGGAAATATGCCCTAGAGGCAATAATAAAGTTATTATTTATTTCCTTATTTCATGATAAATGTTTATTGTTCATGCTAGAATTGTATTAAACCGGAAACATAATACATGTGTGAATACATAGACAAGCAGTGTCACTAGTATGCCTCTACTAGACTAGCTTGTTAATCAAAGATGGTTAAGTTTCCTAACCATAGACAAAGGAGTTGTCATTTGATTAACAAGGTGACATCATTGGTTGAATGATCGATTGACATGACCCATTCCATTAGCTTAGCACCCGATCGTTTAGTATGTTGCTATTGCTTTTATCCATGACTTATACATGTTCCTATAACTATGAGATTATGCAACTCCGTTTACGGAGGAACACTTTGGTACTACCAAGCGTCACTGCGCGAATCGGGTGATTATAAAGGAGTACTACAGGTGTCTCCAAAGGCAGATGTTGGGTTGGCGTATTTGAGATTAGGATTTGTCACTCCGATTGTCGGAGAGGTATCTCTGGGCCCTCTCGGTAATGCACATCACTAAGCCTTGCAAGCATTACAACTAATGAGTTAGCTGTGAGATGATGTATTACGGAACGAGTAAAGAGACTTGCCGAGAACGAGATTAAACTAGGTATTGGATACCGACGATCGAATCTCGGGCAAGTAACATACCGATGACAAAGGAACAACGTATGTTGTTATGCGGTCTGACCGATAAAGATCTTCGTAGAATATGTAGGAGCCAATATGGGCATCCAGGTCCCGCTATTGGTTATTGACCGGAGGCGTGTCTCGGTCATGTCTACATTGTTCTCGAACCGTAGGGTCCGCACGCTTAAGGTTTCGATGGCGGTTATATTATGAGTTTGTGTATTTTGATGTACCGAAGGAGTTCGAGTCCGGATGTGATCACGGACATGACGAGGAGTCTCGAAATGGTCGAGACATAAAGATTGATATATTGGACGGCTATATTCGGACACGGAAAGGTTCGGAAGTTTCCGGAGAAAACCGAGTGCCGGAGGGTTACGGAACCCCGGGAAGTAATGGGCCTTATTGGGCCAAGAGGGAGAGAGAGGGCCGCACCAGGAGGTGGCGCGCCCCCATGGGGAGTCCGAATAGGACAGGAGGGGGCGCGCCCCCCTCTCCCTCTCCTCTCTTTCCTTCCCCTTCCTCCTTCCTAGTTGGACTAGGAAAAGGAGTCCTACTCCCACTAGGAGGAGGACTCCCCCCTTGGCGCGCCTCCTAGGGCGGGCGGCCCTCCCCTTGCTCCTTTATATACGGAGGCGGGGGCACCCTAGAACACACAAGTTGATCCTTGAGATCGTTCCTTAGCGTGTGCGGTGCCCCCTCCACCATATTCCACCTCGGTCATATCGTGGCGGTGCTTAGGCGAAGCCCTGCATCGGTAGAACATCAAGATCGTCACCACGCCGTCGTCTTGTGGAACTCTCTCTCCCGGAGCTTTCTTTGGATCGAGCTCGAGGAGCGCCACCGAGCTGTCGTGTGTCAAGAACTTCGGCGCGCCGAATGCTTGGCTGGGATCGGTTGGATCGCGAGGAGAACGTCGACTACTTCCTCTACGTTGTGATCGCTTCGCTTCGGTCTCACGAGGGTACGAGACAACTCTCCCTCTCGTTGCTATGCATCACCATGATCTTGCGTGTGCGTAGGAATTTTTTTGAAATTACTACGTTCCCCAACAAAAATACCAAAAATATTATTTACCATCTCTATCAGATCTCACTTTCGTAAGTGACCGTGAAGGGATTGACAACCCCTAATCGCGTTGGTTGCGAGGAGCTATCGTTTTGTGCAGGTACGAGGGACTTGTGCGTGGCCTCTTACTGGATTGGTACCTTGGTTCTCAAAAACTGAGGGAAATACTTACGCTACTTTGATGCATCATCCTCTCCTCTTCGGAGAAATCCAACGAGTGTTCAAGAGGTAGCAAGAAGAATTTCTGGCGCCGTTGCCGGGGAGGTTCACGCAAGAGAAAGTCAAGCACCATACCAAGTACCCATCACAATCCCTATCTCTCGCATTACATTATTTGCCATTTGCCTCTCGTTTTCCTCTCCCCCACTTCACCCTTGCCGTTTTATTCGCCCTCTCTTTCCCAATCTCCTCTTCTTTTTCCCGTTGCCTTTTCTCGCTTGCCTTTTGTTTGCCCGTGTGTTAGATTGCTTGTTTGTCGCGATGGCTCTACCTAGATTTGGTGATCTTCACCTTAAAAGGCTAGAGGAGATCGAAAACAATGTGAGGAAGTTTATGGTTCTTCAATTTGAACATAATAATTTCTTTAGAAGCGAGCTTAAGGAACAAAAAGGTTTTATGAGCTACATGAATAAAGAGCTCGATGATATGTCTAAAGAATTTGATGGTATAAGATCCCAAATTGCTCGTCTTGAAAAGTTGACCGCTGAAATTTCGGATATGCAAGCTACCTTAGTCAATAAGATGGCCGCTAAACCGAATTCCTATGAAAATCAAGATGAAGATCTAAAAGTTATTGATGTGTCCCCCATTAAATCTTTGTTTTGCAATATGAATCTTGATGAAACTGAATATGATCTTCCTTTACCTAGAAGGCGTTCTAAGAATTCGGAGTTTTTAGATCTTGATGATGAAATTGATAAAAGTGGGATTGAAAGAAATAAAAACCTAGATGTTGCTAAACCCACTATATTGGATCTCAAGGAACTTAATTATGAAATTTGCTCTTTAATTGATTGTATTTCCTTGTTGCAATCCGTGCTAAATTCTCCTCTTGCTTATAGTCAAAATAAGGCCTTTACCGAACACATTGTTGATGCCTTGATGCAATCTTATGAAGAAAAACTTGAGTTGAAAGTATCTATCCCTAGAAAACTCTATGGTGAGTGGGAACCTACTATTAAAATTAAAATTAAAGAGTATGAGTTCCATGCCTTGTGTGATTTGGGTGCTAGTGTCTCTACTATTCCCAAAACTTTGTGTGATTTGCTAGATTTCCATGACTTTGATGATTGCTCTCTAAACTTGCATCTTGCGGATTCCACTATTAAAAAACCTATGGGAAGAATTAATGATGTTCTTATTATTGCAAATAGGAATTATGTGCCCGTATATTTTATCGTACTTGATATAGATTGCAATCCTTCATGTCCTATTATTCTTGGTAGACCTTTCCTTAGAACGATTGGTGCAATTATTGATATGAAGGAAGGGAATATTAGATTCCAATTTCCATTAAAGAAAGGCATGGAACACTTTCCTAGAAAGAAAACAAAATTACCATATGAATCTATCATGAGAGCCACTTATGGATTGCCTACCAAAGATGGCAATACCTAGATCTATCCTTGCTTTTATGCCTAGCTAGGGGCGTTAAACGATAGCGCTTGTTGGGAGGCAACCCAATTTTATTTTTAGTTCTTTGTTTTTGCTTCTGTTTAGGAATAAATAATCTATCTAGCCTCTGTTTAGATGTGGTTTTATGTTTTAATTAGTGTTTGTGCCAAGCTAGACCTATTGGATCTTCTTGGATGATAGTTATTTGATCTTGCTGTAATTTCCAGAAACTTTGCGTTCAGTGCCCGAATTATTAAAAATCACCAGAACGTGATAAAATACTGATTCCAATTGCTGCTGATCAATAAACAAATTATCTAGGTCTTATAATTTTGGTATATTTTTTGGAGTTCCAGAAGTTTGCGTTAGTTACAGATTACTACAGACTGTTCTGTTTTTGTTAGATTCTGTTTTGCGTGTGTTGTTTGCTTATTTTGATGAATCTATGGCTAGTAAAATAGTTTATAATCCATAGAGAAATTGGAATACAGTAGGTTTAACACCAATGTAAATAAAGAATGAGTTCATTACAGTACCTTAAAGTAGTCTTTTGTTTTCTTTCTCTAACGGAGCTCACGAGATTTCTATTGAGTTTTGTGTTGTGAAGTTTTCAAGTTTTGGGTAAATTCTTTTGATGGATTATGGAACAAGGAGTGGCAAGAGCCTAAGCTTGGGGATGCCCATGGCACACCCAAGATAATCCAAGGACACCAAAAATTCAAAGCTTGGGGATGCCCCGGAAGGCATCCCCTCTTTTGTCTACTTCCGTCGGTAATTTACTTGGAGCTATATTTTTATTCACCACATGATATGTGTTTTGCTCGGAGCGTCTTTTATTATTTGCGTCTTTGCTTGTTAGTTTACCACAATCATCCTTGCTGTACACACCTTTTGAGAGAGCCATACATGAATTGAAATTTGCTAGAATACTCTATGTGCTTCACTTATATCTTGTGAGCTTGATACTTTGCTCATAGTGCTTCAGTTATATCTTTTGAGCGTGATAATTTTTGCTCTAGTGCTTCACTTAGATCTTTTAGAGCACGGTGGTGGATTTGTTTTAAAGAAAATTTTGATCTCTCATGCTTCACTTAGATTATTTTGAGAGTCGTTAATAGCATGGTAATTTGCTTAATGTTAATATACTTGGTATTCAAGATATGTGAAACTTTCTTTTGAGTGCGTTGAATACTAAGAAAAGTTTGATGCTTGATAATTGTTTTGAGATATGAAGATGGTGATATTAGAGTCATGCTAGTTGAGTAGTTGTGAATTTAAAGAATACTTGAGTTGAAGTTTGTGATTCCCGTAGCATGCACGTATGGTGAACCGTTATGTGATGAACTCGGAGCATGATTTATTTATTGATTGTCTTCCTTATGAGTGGCGGTCGGGGATGAGCGATGGTCTTTTCCTACCAATCTATCTCCCTAGGAGCATGCGCGTAATACTTTGCTTTGATAACTTCTAGATTTTTGCAATAAGTATATGAGTTCTTTATGACTAATGTTGAGTCCATGGATTATATGCACTTTTTCCCATCCTTCCACCATGGCTAGTCTCTCTAATACCGCACACTTTTCGCCGGTATCATACACCCACCATATATCTTCCTCAAAACAGCCACCATACCTACCTATTATGGCATTTCCATAGCCATTCCGAGATATATTGCCATGCAACTTTCCACCGTTCCGTTTATTATGACAAGCTCCATCATTGTCATATTGCTAGCATAATCATGTAGTTGACATCGTATTTGTGGCAAAGCCACCGTCCATAATTCTTTCATACATGTCACTCATGTTTCATTGCATATCCCGGTACACCGCCGGAGGCACTCATATAGAGTCATACTTTGTTCTAAGAATCGAGTTGTAATTGTTGAGTTGTAAGAAAAATAAAAGTGTGATGATCATCATTATTAGAGCATTGTCCCAAGTGAGGAAAGGATGATGGAGACTATGATTCCCCCACAAGTCGGGATGAGACTCCGAACGAAAAATAAAAAGAAAAAAGAAAAATGAAAGGAAAAAAAAGAGGCCATAAAAAAAAGAAAAAAGGCCCAAATAAAAAAAAGAGAGAAAAAGAGAGAAGGGACAATGTTACTATCCTTTTACCACACTTGTGCTTCAAAGTAGCACCAAGATCTTCATGATAGAGAGTCTCTCATTTTGCCACTTTCATATACTAGTGGGAATTTTTCATTATAGAACTTGGCTTGTATATTCCAATGATGGGCTTCCTCAAATGCCCTAGGTCTTCGTGAGCAAACGAGTTGGATGCACACCCACTTAGTTTCTTTTGTTGAGCTTTCATATACTTATAGCTCTAGTGCATCCGTTGCATGGCAATCCCTACTCACTCACATTGATATCTATTGATGGGCATCTCCATAGCCCGTTGATACGCCTAGTTGATGTGAGACTATCTTCTCCCTTTTTGTCTTCTCCACAACCACCATTCTATTCCATATATAGTGCTATATCCATGGCTCATGCTCATGTATTGCGTGAAGATTGAAAAAGTTTTGAAAATGTTAAAGTATGAAACAATTGCTTGGCTTGTCATCGGGGTTGTGCATGATTTAAATATTTTGTGTAGGGAAGATGGAGCATAGCCAGACTATATGGTTTTGTAGGGATAACTTTCTTTGGCCATGTTATTTTGAGAAGACATAATTGCTTAGTTAGTATGCTTGAAGTATTATTATTTTTATGTCAATATGAACTTTTGTCTTGAATCTTTCGGATCTGAATATTCATACCACAATTAAGAAGATTTACATTGAAATTATGCCAAAGTATCACTCCGCATCAAAAATTCTCTTTTTATCATTTACCTACTCGAGGACGAGCAGGAATTAAGCTTGGGGATGCCTGATACGTCTCCAACGTATCTATAATTTTTTATTGCTCGATGCTACTTTTATCTACTATTTTGGACTATATTGGGCTTTATATTCCACTTTTATATTATTTTTGGGACTAACGTATTAACTGGAGGCCCAGCCCAGAATTGCTGTTTTTTGCCTATTTCAGTGTTTCGAAGAAACAAAATATCAAACGGAGTCCAAACGGAATGAAACCTTCGGAAACGTGATTTTCTCACCGAACGTGATCCGGAGACTTGGACCCTACTCCAAGGAACAAAGAGGCGGTCACGAGGTGGGGGTGCCCCCCTAGGGCGCGCCCGCCTCGTGGGCCCCTATTGCTCCACCGACGTACTCCTTCCTCCTATATATACCTCGCACCCCAAACGATCGAACAGGAGCCAAAACCTAATTCCACCGCCGCAACTTCCTGTATCCACGGGATCCCATCTTGGGGCCTGTTCGAGCTCACGAGGGGGCATCCACCACGGAGGGCTTCTACATCATCACCATAGCCCCTCCGATGAAGTGTGAGTAGTTTACTTCAGACCTTCGGGTCCATAGCTAGTAGCTAGATGGCTTCTTCTCTCTTTTTGGATCTCAATACAATGTTCTCCCCCTCTCTCGTGGAGATCTATTCGATGTAATCTTATTTTTGAGGTGTGTTTGTTGAGACCGATGAATTGTGGGTTTATGATCCAGCTTATCTATGAATAATATTTGAATCTTCTCTGAATTCTTTTATGTATGATTGGTTATCTTTGCAAGTCTCTTCGAATTATCCGTTTGGTTTGGCCAATAGATTGGTAGTTCTTGCAATGGGAGAAGTGTTTAGCTTTGGGTTCAATCTTCCGGTGTCCTTACCCAGTGACAGAAAGGGTTGCAAGGCACGTATTGTATTGTTGCCATCGAGGATAACAAGATGGGGTATTTATCATATTACATGAATTTATTCCTCTACATCATGTCATCTTGCTTAAGGCGTTACTCTGTTTTTAACTTAATACTCTAGATGCATGTTGGATAGCGGTCGATGAGTGGAGTAATAGTAGTAGATGCAGAATTGTTTCGGTCTACTTGTCTCGAAC
The DNA here is from genome assembly GCA_021605205.1 of Aegilops longissima. Classification (NCBI taxonomy): domain Eukaryota; kingdom Viridiplantae; phylum Streptophyta; class Magnoliopsida; order Poales; family Poaceae; genus Aegilops; species Aegilops longissima. The sequence goes on along the minus strand of CM038681.1, from coordinate 31,190,347 downwards.
GTGATGCCTATATACATGATCATACCTAGATATACTCATAACTATGCTCAATTTTGTCAATTGCTCAACAGTAATTTGTTCACCCACCGTAGAATACTTATGCTCTTGAGAGAAGCCACTAGTGAAACCTATGGCCCCCGGGTCTATTCTCATCACATCAATCTCCATCACTTTTATACTTGCTTTGTTTTTTACTTTGCCTTTTACTTTTTACTTTGCATCTCTATACCAAAAATACCAAAAATATTATTTACCATCTCTATCGATCTCACTTTCGTAAGTGACCGTGAAGGATTGACAACCCCTAATCGCGTTGGTTGCGAGGAGCTATCGTTTTGTGCGTGTACGAGGGACTTCTGCGTGGCCTCCTACTGGATTGATACCTTGGTTCTCAAAAACTGAGGGAAATACTTATGCTACTTTGCTGCATCATCCCCTCCTCTTCGGTGAAATCCAACGCAGTGCTCAAGAGGTAGCATACTTTACACCAATATGACCTAAACGGTAGTGCCACAAATATGTTGCACTATCATGATCAACTTTGCATCTTTTTTCATCAATATTATGAATATGTGTATCACCAAGATTCAACAAACCATTCACATTGGGTGTATGACCATAGAAGGTTTTATTCATATTACTAGTAGAAAAAGGGCCATTAGTCCCGGTTCATAAGGGCCTTTAGTCCCGGTTCTCGAACCGAGACTAAAGGGTCGTTACTAAAGGCCCCCCTTTAGTCTCGGTTCTTATACGAACCGGAACTAAAGGCCCTCCACGTGGCCGCTGCCGACTAAAGGAGATTTTTTTGAATTTTTTTTCTGATTTTTAAAATTTTGAATTATTTTCAATTTAATCTCTAATCACCCCTCATCACTGCTCTATTTAACATCTAATCTCTAATCACCTCTCATCATTCGAAATTCACTAACTTCCCGGCCGGTCACCCATCCTCTCACTACTCCAGCGTGAGCACGCTTAACTTCCGGGTTCTATTCTCTCTGATTTCCAAGTCTGCACTTGTTGTTTTCCTGATAATAGTAAGATGTCAATCGTATTAACCCTCATGAGTTTAGCTTGAGCATGAAGTCACACGTTTCACTGTTTGAGTTTGAAACTATTATTCTAAAAAACAATAATTATTTAGTAACACTAATATTTCTTGAGTAAGTAGTTTGACCATAGTTTGACCACAGTTTGACCAGATTTGACCAAAATTCAAAAAAATTAAAATAATTATTTAGTAACACTAATATTCTTGAATAATTATGTAGTAACACTAATACTTCTTGAATAAGTAGTTTGACCATAGTTTGACCAGATTTAACTAAAATTCAAAAAAACTGAATTTTGAGCATATCTTTTTTCCTTTTGGAATTTGAGGATTCTAAAAATTTACAAACAGGCCGTAGGCGGTCAAAATCGGATGCGGATTTTCGTGCTGAACATTTTGATATATTATACGTTTTTTCTGACATCGTATGCAAAAGTTATAGCCGTTTTACATTTTCCCTACACTTTTTGCGAAACATGTCCAAATTTAAGTTTTAAAATTTTCCTAACTAGTAGATGTAGTAACATAACTACATCTTGAAAGATTTTATTTTTTGAAGTTTTTATCATTTTCTTTTGCTTTTTACAAAACTGGAAAGGCGATCCATGGGGGGGGGGGGGTAGAGTTTGAAAATGAGACCTTTAGTCCCGGTTTGAGACACGAACCGGTACTAAAGGGCATTGGACTAAAGGGCTCATCTGAACCGGGACTAATGCCTTTAGCCGCACGAACCGGGACCAATGCTCACATTAGTCCCGGTTCGTGACTAAACCGGGACTAATGGGCTTACCTGGCCCGAACGAAAGCCCTGCTTTCTACTAGTGTATAAACGGAACAACAATTATTATCTGACTTAAATGAATAACCGTATTGCAATAAACATGATCTAATCATATTAATGCTCAACGCAAGCACCAAATAACATTTATTTAGGTTCAATTCTAATCCCAAAGGTAGAGGGAGTGTGCGATGGTGATCGTATCAACCTTGGAATTACTTCCAACACACATCGTCACCTCGTCCTTAACTAGTCTCTGTTTATTTTGCAACTCTTGTTTTGAGTTACTACTCTTAGCAACTGAACCAGTATCAAATACCGAGGGGTTGCTATAAACACTAGTAAAGTACACATCAATAACATGTATATCAAATATACCTTTGTTTACTTTGCCATCCTTCTTATCCGCCAAGTATCTAGGACAGTTCCACTTCCAGTGACCATTTCCTTTGCAGTAGAAGCACTCAGTTTCAGGCTTGGGTCTTGCTTTGTGCTTCTTCATGGGAGTAGCAACTTTCTTGCCATTCTTTTTGAAGTTTCCTTTTCTTTCTCTTGCCCTTTTTCTTGAAACTAGTGGTCTTGTTAACCATCAACACTTGATGCTATTTCTTGATTTCTACCTTCGCCGATTTCAGCATCACGAAGAGCTTGGGAATCGTTTTCGTCATCCCTTGCATATCATAGTTCATCACGAAGTTCTAATAACTTGGTGATAGTGACTAGAGAACACTGTCAATCACTATTTTATCTGGAAGATTAACTCCCAGTTGATTCAAGCGATTGTAGTACCCAGACATTCTGAGCACATGCTCACTAGCTGAGCTATTCTCCTCCATCTTGTAGGCAAAGTACTTGTTAGAGGTCTCATACCTCTTAACACGGGCATGAGTCTGAAATATCATTTTCAGCTTCTTGGAACATCTCATATGCTCCATGGCGTTCAAAATATTTTTGAAGTCCCGGTTCTAAGCCGTAAAGCATGATGCAGTAAACTATCAAGTAATCATACCGAGCTTGTCAAACGTTCATAACATCCGCATGTGCTCCTGCAATAGGTCTGTCACCTAGCGGTGCATCAAGGACATAATTCTTCTGTGCAGCAATGAGGATAATCATCAGATGACGGACCCAGTCCGCGTCATTGCTACTATCGCCTTTCAACTTAGTTTTTCTCTAGGAACATATCAAAAATAAAACAAGGGAGCTATACGTGAGCTATTGATCTACAACATAGATATGCAAATACTATCAGGACTAAGTGTTGGAAATATGCCCTAGAGGCAATAATAAAGTGGTTATTATTATATTTCCTTGTTCATGATAATTGTCTATTGTTCATGCTATAATTGTGTTATCCGGAAATCGTAATACATGTGTGAATACATAGACCACAACATGTCCCTAGTGAGCCTCTAGTTGACTAGCTCGTTGATCAATAGATGGTTACGATTTCCTGACCATGGACATCGGATGTCGTTGATAACGGGATCACATCATTAGGATAATGATATGATGGACAAGACCCAATCCTGAGCATAGCACAAGATCGTGTAGTTCGTCTGCTAAAGCTTTTCTAATATCAAGTATCATTTCCTTAGACCATGAGATTGTACAACTCCCGGATACCGTAGGAATGCTTTGGGTGTGCCAAACGTCACAACGTAACTGGGTGGCTATAAAGGTACACTACAGGTATCTCCGAAAGTGTCTTTTGGGTTGGCACGAATCGAGACTGGGATTTGTCACTCCGTATGACGGAGAGGTATCTCTGGGCCCACTCAGTAATGCTTCATCATAATGAGCTCAATGTGACTAAGTAGTTAGTCGCGGGACCATGCATTACGAAATGAGTAAAGTGACTTGCCGGTAACGAGATTGAACGAGGTATTGGGGTACCGATGATCGAATCTCGGGCAAGTATCGTACCGATTGACAAAGGGAATTGTATACAGGATTGATTGAATCCCCGACATCGTGGTTCATCCGATGAGATCAACGTGGAACATGTGGGAGCCAACATGGGTATCCAGATCCCGCTGTTGGTTATTGCCAGAGAGCTGTCTCGGTCATGTCTGCATGATTCCCGAACCCATAGAGTCTACACACTTAAGGTTCAGTGACGCTGGAGTTGTTATGGGAATTAGTGTGCAGTTACCGAATGTTGTTCGGAGTCCCGGATGAGATCCCGGACGTCACGAGGAGTTCCGGAATGGTCTGGAGGTAAAGATTTATATATGGGAAGTCCTATTTTGGCCATCGAAAAATGTTCGGGATTTTTCGGTATTGTACCGGGAAGGTTCTAGAAGGTTCCGGAGTGGGGCCCACCTGCATGGGGGACCCACATGAACGTGGGTAGTGGGTGCAAGGCCCCACACCCCTGGTCAAGGCGCACCAAGATCCCCCTTAGAAGAAATAAGATCATGTCCCGAAGGGATAAGATCAAGATCCATAAAAAGGGGGATAACAATCGGTGCGGAAGGGAAATAATGGGATTTTTTCCCCCAACTTTGCCAACGCCCCAATGGACTTGGAGGGAAAGAAACCAGCCCCTCCACCCCTATATATAGTGGGGAGGCGCATGGGAGCCGCACCCCTTCCCCTGGCGCAGCCCTCTCCCTCCCCAACACCTCCTCCTCCTCCGTAGTGCTTGGCGAAGCCCTGCCGGAGAACTGCAAGCTCCACCACCACACCGCCGTGCTGCCGAAGCTCTCCCTCAACTTCTCCTCTCCCCTTGCTAGATCAAGAAGGAGATGTCCCTGGGTTGTACGCATGGGCGGACCCAGGCCCCAGGCAGCCCGGGCGGCGGCCTGGGGCGTGAGGCCCATGTTGTTCGTTTACTGTAGCAAAATGTACTGTAGCTAACAAAGGCGGCCTGGGCGTGAGGCCCATCTCGTTCGTTGCTGCCTGTATGCACTGGGCGTCGACTTGGACGACAGTCGACAGGATGAACCAACCGCTGCCCGCTGCCCCTTCCCCGACTTGGACGAACCCTAGGTCCCTGCCATTGGCTGGCGCCGCTGCGTCGTGCCTACCCAACCCTACCGCTGCGAGCGAGAAACAAGAAGCCGAGCACCACAGCCGCGCGCGCTCACCACCGGCTCTCCGTCGCTGCATCGCCACTCCTCCGCCGTCCGAGCGCGACCAGGTCACTTCCTCTTGGTCCCTTCCTCCGCACGGCGGCACCCAGATCCCTCCCGGCTCCCGACATTCTCCGTCTCCGCACAGCCAAAAACTGCAGGTATTTCTTCAGCTTATCTTCCTTTGTAGATTTGTAGTACTATTGACTGAGTTAAATGATGGTAGCAGGATAAGATGATTTAGTCAGGATTCGCTACCTGCCTGCTGATGGTACACTGTCCGATATGTAGTTCTTCATTATTGGTGAATCCAGAAAAAGTTATAGGTTGCAATGGCAATTGCTTATGTGAAGCTGCACCTATACAACATATTTCTGGACTTCTTTTAGGTTCTTTCTGCTGGTAAAAGTTGGGAATGCCATATAGATGCTTTGTCAACAAAAAGTTTGATATCTTTTCTTTTTCCTCTTTGTATATTCTAGTATTTTTCTTACCACCATGAAACAATGCTCTGAAGTTCAACTGCTGGTAAAAGTTTGGCATTCTCCTGATTCGTAGCTATGGCTGTGTGTATGTTCAGATGATTGTTACAGTTCAACTTTCTGATCGTTATATTTCTGAATTGGACTGAACTGCTGTTATGAAGCTAACCTGCCATGAACACTGTAGTTTGGTATCTATCAAAACATACGCCGTGGGAGGTTGTGTTATTTTACTACTCGATTGTATGTCTTTGTCCCAGTAGATTAATTCTGGATAGCTGGGTTCTCTGTAACTAATATATTTCATGTGGAAATCAGGGGGCTGACTTGAGGATCAAGCTTTCAGCTCCTTCACCTTTCCTTGTTGTGGTGGCCATATACGCCCATATAATACATTATTTGATTTCTTTTGCTTTTAGGAACTAGGAATGTAGTAGTATATCTGTCATGTAGCAGGCTAGTCCAGATTAGTCTAATCTTGTAAGCATATCAATCTGAGTTTAGCAGTTAGAAACTAAAATGTTGTTGCTTGATACCAATGTTTGTTAGATGTGGAAACCAAATTAAGCACTGAGAAATTTTTGTTTCTCTAAAATTTACAGGAACATAAGATGAGTAAAAGAAACAAGACATAAGTTATCGCTTTACGCAAAGGCCTTTTGCCTCGTCCTACAATGTAAGCTTTCATATTTTGCATTTGTTATTAACTACTTTTACCTGCTATATTATGCACTGATTTGCATTTCAAAATTTCTGATTGAAGGTTTAGCTTCTTGTGCGATTGAAGATATAGTCATGGGAGGCTCAGATCAACCAATCCTTTGGTTTGGTATCAATCTTTTGTATCATCTATATATGCTACATATTGTCTTTTGATTTGTCTTGCTTCATAAGTTGACACATCATGGAACAAATGTTGCCACTGAATATTATGTTTGGTTTCTTATTAGTTATGCAACATAGATTGGCTTTTGTATGCCTTGAAACTGGAGTTTTTTTGGGTAGTTTTTAGCCCTTAGTTTCTCACCTGGGGCGTCAGCAAATCCTAGGTCCGCCACTGGTTGTACGTGTGTTGAACGCGGAGGCACCGTTGTTCGGCGCTTAGATCGGAATCAACCGCGATCTGAATCACTGCGAGTACGACTCCTTCATCCACGTTCTTGTAACGCTTCTGCATCGCGATCTTCAAGGGTATGAAGATGCACTCCCCTCTCTCTCGTTGCTAGTCTCTCCATAGATTGATCTTGGTGATGCGTAGAATTTTTTTAATTTCTGCAACGATCCCCAACAGTGGCATCATGAGCTAGGTCTATGCGTAGTTTCTATGCACGAGTAGAACACAAGTTGTTGTGGGCATCGATTTTGTCAGTTTACTTGCCGTTACTAGTCTTATCTTGATTTGGCAGCATCGTGGGATGAAGCGGCCCGGACTGACCTTACACGTACGCTTACGTGAGACAGGTTCTACCGACTGACATGCAGTAGTTGCATAAGGTGGCTAGCGGGTATGTGTCTCTCCCACTTTAGTCGGATCGGATTCGATGAAAAGGGTCCTTATGAAGGGTAAATAGAAATTGGCATATCACGTTGTGGTTTTGGCGTAGGTAAGAAACGTTCTTGCTAGAAACCTATAGCAGCCACGTAAAAACTTGCAACAACAATTAGAGGACGTCTAACTTGTTTTTGCAGCATATGCTGTGTGATGTGATATGGCCAAAAGGACGTGATGAATGATATATGTGATGTATGAGATTGATCATGTTCTTGTAACAGGAATCACGACTTGCATGTCGATGAGTATGACAACCGGCAGGAGCCATAGGAGATGTCTTAATTTATTGTATGACCTACGTGTCAATGAAAACGCCATGTAATTACTTACTTTATTGCTAACCATTAGCCATAGTAGTAGAAGTAACAGTTGGCGAGACAACTTCATGGAGAATCTATGATGGAGATCATGATGATGGAGATTATGGTGTCATGCCGGTGACGATGAGGATCATGGCGCCCCAAAGATGGAGATCAAAAGGAGCAAAATGATATTGGCCATATCATGCCATTATTTGATTGCATGTGATGTTTATCATGTTTTTACATCTTATTTGCTTAGAGCGACGGTAGCATAAATAAGATGATCCCTCGCTAAAATTTCAAGAAAGTGTTCCCCCTAACTGTGCACCGTTGCGAAGGTTCGTTGTTTCGAAGCACCACGTGATGATCGGGTGTGATAGATTCTAACGTTCGAATACAACGGGTGTAAGCTAGATTTACCCATGCAAAACACTTAGGTTGACTTGACGAGCCTAGCATGTACAGACATGGCCTCGGAACACGAGAGACCGAAAGGTCGAACATGAGTCGTATAGTAGATACGATCAACATGGAGATGTTCACCGTTGATGACTAGTCCATCTCACGTGATGATCAGACACGGCCTGGTCGATTCGGATCATGTATCACTTGGATGACTAGAGGGATGTCTATCTGAGTGTGAGTTCATTAAATAATTTGATTAGATGAACTTGATTATCATGAACTTGGTCTAAAATTGTCCTTACAAATCTATCTTGTAGATCCAATGGCCCACGCTAATGTTGCCCTCAACTTCAACGCGTTCCTAGAGAAAACCAAGCTGAAAGACGATGGTAGAAACTACACGGACTGGGTTCGTAACCTGCACGGGCTAGCAAATTTTTGATACAATGCAACTAAGAACATTTAATTGTATGTGGGTATAAGCATAATTAAAAAAGTCAGTAAAGAATCATACATTTGAGAACATGTTACATGAAATTACCAGCAATAATACATTGGCTACCATTTGGTCCAAAGGAATTTATTTCAATAAGGGCTTCAATTTATATTAATGTTTATTATATATGATGTTTGAAAAACATTCTTTCTGCAGATAACTTAGAGCTCCTGTGAACTCAATTAGCAAATATACGAAGAATATTAGTGAATATTACCTTTTTTGTCTGCTCCTTTAATTATATTACGTGAGCATAAATATTGTGTGCTTGCATAACTGATGATCTAAACCTTGTGACCCTCATGTATCATGCATGATATATTGTACGAACCCCAGATGGCTTGTTGGCTTTAGTGTGTTTGGTTAAATAGAGCAAAACACATTTTCAAGTTTAAAAAAGTGTAAATGTACATTTTGATGTATTTATACACATATGTAAGGTTTATGAAATATTTTCTTGTATTTATACACCGTATGAAATATATTCTAAAGTCTAGGCATCATAGCGTCCCTTAGGGCTGAAAGCCGAAATAATTAGATATGTACGTACCATGAAAGTGTATAACCGGGATTCAGAGATATAGTCTCAAGAAACACATATACATCTGATTTCTCTACATAGGAAAAAACAACTTGTTTTGGCCATGAAGTCTCTCCGTACCTGGAGTTAAGCTTCCTACAAATATCAAAGTGAATTGGCTGGCCATTTGTTTCAACTGTTCAAGTCAGAGACGCGGTAAATCTGCTAATATCTTGTGATCGGTTGACTTGGTTGGGAAATAAAGCAGGGAGTTAAAGGATCCACGCTTACTTTCCTACTGATTAGGATAACGGTGTCAGGAAGATGAATCACCATGCGAACAGTCTGATTCGCAAACAAATAATTAAAAAAAGGGTGTGCCTTGCTGAGGACAGTTTCCGCGGAGCTGCTTCCAACTGCCGTCGTTCCATCACTTCTGCTATTTTCCCTAATATGAAAATCAAAATGGAGTCCGTGAGTCCGTGATGGGAAAAAGAAGAATTCATTCGTATCAAAACTTCTGAGAAGCACTATAAAGAGCTAGCCATAGCACTGGCCTGGAAATCGAAAGAGTGATGGAGAAACCTACACATAGTTTTCTAAAGCTGCAAAAGCAATATACGCAACGGTATGTGCATATTGACCATAGTTAGCAGCGAAGCATCATTACCTGCATGGTCGAGTACATTTTTTTAACCGATAGTAAAGTACAGTTAGGGCAACAGGAACTGACATAATATAGAAAGCAATGGAGTATGTAAAAACATGAAGGCAGACACGTCTGTAACAACATTAATTTTCCATGTGCAGCTCAAGTACTACTTGAAGCTACCTCCATGCCAGTAGTTTTAAATCTGAATACTTTATCTAACGACTAAAAAGAGTATAATTTTAGTATATAAATATGGGAGCAAAATTAAATCTCTAAGCCTAGTACCTCCATGTAATGGCAGGATAATTAATTAGATATACACGATCGAGTTAATCAGAGATTTTTCATTACAGACTTGAAAGAAACGCACACACATCATTGATCTTCTACGTAAGAAATGACAACAACTAATTCGGTTTGCCATATAAAAACAACTAACTCGGTTCCCTACAATATGGAATACGTGCTGCTGTTGGAGGCGATGCAGAACACCCCAATGCATGCGTCCTCATCTTATGGCGCACAATGGAGTCATGATGACTGAATATGGATTACATAGGTTCTGTCTTCTATGAAGAATTTGTATGATGGACAATACAGCAGGCGTCGCGACACTACGAGTTCGCTGTATTTTCTTCACACGGCCTAGTCTACTTGAAACTGCTGTTGGTACACCACTTTCACTACATCGACCATCGTGAGAAGATTCAGTGATTAGCCTATTCAGAACCCGAAATATGAGGAGATTAAATACTGGAAAAAAAGAGATTGGGGAGATGCTAGATTGAAAACTGAACTTTTTTTCCTGATCGATGGCCCCATCAACCTAGCAGTCGTTCTTCTCCTCTCCTCCCTCGTCGGTTCCGGTGGCCGCCATTCTCCTCTCTTCTGATTCCATCAACACCATGCATACCACCTACAACCTGTATGGCACCGGTGTGGCACATAGGTCATCGATCATCGTAATGTTCGCTTCGGCATCTCTTCTGCTATCTTTGAGGTGAAAATTTCCTTTGATCTGTAATCCTGAAAAGTGAAAATTTGAAGCTCGGATTGGTATGGAGGAGGGACTGAATCGTGGGCTTTTTATCAAAGGGATTAAAGCGTGGATGCTGTTGAGATTCACAACGGCATGGTTAGGAGATGACCATGCCGGAGGAGCGAAGAGGAGCGGCGACGTGAGGGATTTGGGGCTGGAGCGGAGAGGAGCAGCGATGTCAGGGATGCAGGGCGCGTGCGAGAGCTGGAGAGAACACGTCAAGGCACTTCATCTGCCTAATTGTGTATCCCCACGTCATGGTATAGAAGAGATCTTTTTTTTAAGTGAGAAGAGATCAATACAAAAGATATCTTCTTTTTAAATGAGAAGACATCTTCTTTCGAGGGAGTAACAAACCGAACTGTGACTCGTAAGCATCCAGGACTCCTGGTCTTTCTGCAAAAATAATTATGTTGATTTCTTCATAATCTTGAACGTACAACTAATATCCAATGGTTATTATAGTTAGTTATCTAGGATTAACGTGGAAGCTCTAATGATGCTTCCAATTAGTAAATATAAGATATAAGATAGCTGCCAAGAAAACATATGTCCTTGAAGCACCGCTAGGTGACGCACATGTTTTCCCAGCAACTCAAGACGTTATGAACGCCTGGCAGTCGCGTAGTGATGATTACTCCCTGGTTCAGTGCGGCAATGCTTTACAGCCTAGAACCGGGCTCCAAAAGTGTTTTGAGCAACACGGAGCATATGAGATGTTCCAAGAGCTGAAAATGGTTTTTCATGCTCATGCCCGAGTCGAGAGATATGAAGTCTGTGACAAGTTCTACAGTTGTAAGATGGGGGAGAATAGTTTTGTGAGCGAGCACATACTCAAAATGTCTGGGTTACACAACCGCTTGTCTCAACTGGGAGTTAATCTCCCGGATTACGCGGTCATTGACAGAATCCTTCAGTCGCTTCCACCTAGCTACAAGAGCTTTGTGATGAACTTCAATATGCAGGGGATGGAGAAAACCATTCCTGAGGTATATTCAATGCTGAAGTCAGCGGAGGTGGAGATCAAAAAGGAACATCAAGTGTTGATGGTCAGTAAAACCACTAGTTTTAAGAAAGGAAAGGGTAAGAATAACTTCAAGAAGGACGGCAAGGGAGTTGTCGCGCGCGGTAAGCCAGTTGCCGGCAAGAAGCCAAAGAATGGACCCAAGCCCGAGACTCAGTGCTTTTATTGCAAGGGAAACGGTCAGTGGAAGCGGAACTGCCCCAAGTACTTAGCGGATAAGAAGGCCGTCAATACCAAAGGTATATATGATATACATGTTATTGATGTGTACCTTACCAACACTCGTAGTAGCTCCTGGGTATTTGATACCGGTGCCGTTGCTCATATTTGTAACTCAAAACAAGAGCTGCGGAATAAGCGGAGACTGGCGAAGGACGAGGTGACGATGCGCGTCGGGAATGTTTCCAAGGTTGATGTGATCGCCGTGGCACGCTACCTCTACATCTACCTTCGGGATTAGTTTTAAACCTCAATAATTGTTATTTAGTACCAGCTTTGAGCATGCACATTGTATCTGGATCTTGTTTAATGCGAGATGGCTACTCATTTAAATCCGAGAATAATGGTTGTTCTATTTATATGAGAGATATGTTTTATGGTCATGCCCCGCTGGTCAATGGTTTATTCTTATTGAATCTCGAACGTGATGTCACACATATTCATAGTGTGAATGCCAAAAGATGTAAGGTTGATAATGATAGTCCCACATACTTGTGGCACTGCCGCCTTGGTCACATTGGTGTCAAATGCATGAAGAAACTCCATGCAGATGGACTTTTAGAGTCTCTTGATTATGAATCATTTGACACGTGTGAACCATGCCTCATGGGCAAAATGACCAAGAATCCGTTCTCCGGAACAATGGAGCGAGCAACCAACTTATTGGAAATCATACATACTGATGTGTGCGGTCCAATGAGTGTTGAGGCTCGCGGTGGTTATCATTATGTTCTCACCCTCACTGATGACTTAAGTAGATCTGGGTATGTCTACTTAATGAAACACAAGTCTGAGACCTTTGAAAAGTTCAAGGAATTTCAGAGTGAGGTTGAGAATCAACGTGACAGGAAAATAAAGTTCTTATGATCAGATCGTGGAGGGGAATATTTGAGTCACGAATTTGGCACGCACTTAAGGAAATGTGGAATTGTTTCACAACTCATGCCGCCTGGAACACCTCAGTGTAATGGTGTGTCCGAACGTCGTAATCGCACTCTATTGGATATGGTGCGATCTATGATGTCTCTTACCGATCTACCACTATCATTTTGGGGTTATGCTTTAGAGACTGCCGCATTCACTTTAAATAGGGCTCCATCGAAATCCGTTGAGACGACACCATATGAATTATGGTTTGGAAAGAAACCTAAGCTATCGTTTCTGAAAGTTTGGGGATGCGATGCTTATGTCAAGAAACTTCAACCTGAAAAGCTCGAACCCAAATCGAAAAAATGCATCTTCATAGGATACCCTAAGGAAACTATTGGGTATACCTTCTACCTCAGATCCGAAGGCAAGATCTTTGTTGCCAAGAATGGATCCTTTCTAGAGAAAGAGTTTCTCTCGAAAGAAGTAAGTGGGAGGAAAGTGGAACTTGATGAGATGACCCCTCTCGAACCAGAGAGTACAGCAGCGCAAGAAAATGTTTCTGTGGTGCCTGCACCGACTAGAGAGGAAGTTAATGATGACGATCATGATCAAGTTACCATGAACTTCGTAGGTCCATAAGGACACGTTCCGCACCAGAGTGGTACGGCAACCCTGTCCTAGAAATCATGTTATTAGAGAACGGTGAACCTTCGAACTATGAAGAAGCAATGGCGGGCCCGGATTCCAACAAATGGCTTGAAGCCATGAAATCCGAGATAGGATCCATGTATGAAAACGAAGTATGGACTTTGACAGACTTTCCCGTTGATCGGCAAGCCATAGAGAATAAATGGATCTTTAAGAAGAAGACTGACACGGATGGTAATGTGACCATCTATAAGGCTCGGCTTGTCGCTAAGGGTTATCGACAAGTTCAAGGGGTTGACTACGATGAGATCTTCTCACCCGTAGCGAAGCTGAAGTCCGTCTGAATCATGTTAGCGATTGCCGTATCCTATGATTATGAGATATGGCAAATGGACGTTAAAACGGCATTCCTTAATGGTTTCCTTAAGGAAGAATTGTATATGATGCAGCCTGAAGGTTTTGTCGATCCTAAGAACGCTGACAAGGTATGCAAGCTCCAGCGCTCAATCTATGGGCTGGTGCAAGCATCTCGGAGTTGGAACATTCGCTTTGATGAGATGATCAAAGCGTTTGGGTTTACACAGACTTATGGAGAAGCTTGTGTTTACAAGAAAGTGAGTGGGAGCTCTGTAGCATTTCTCATATTATATGTGGATGACATACTATTGATGGGAAATAATATAGAATTCTTGGAAAGCATAAAGGCCTACTTGAATAAGTGTTTTTCAATGAAGGACCTTGGAGAAGCTGCTTACATATTAGGCATCAAGATCTATAGAGATAGATCGAGACGCCTCATTGGTCTTTCGCAAAGCACATACCTTGACAAGATATTGAAGAAGTTCAATATGGATCAGTCCAAGAAGGGGTTCTTGCCTGTATTACAAGGTGTGAGATTGAGCACGGCTCAATGCCCGACCTCGGCAGAAGATAGAGAAACGATGAGTGTCATCCCCTATGCCTCAGCCATAGGGTCTATTATGTATGCCATGCTGTGTACCAGACCTGATGTGAACCTCGCCGTAAGTTTGGTAGGGAGGTACCAAAGTAATCCCGGCAAGGAACACTGGACAACGGTCAAGAACATCCTGAAGTACCTGAAAAGGACTAAGGATATGTTTCTCGTTTATGGAGGTGATGAAGAGCTCGTCGTGAAGGGTTACGTCGATGCTAGCTTCGACACATATCTGGATGACTCCAAGTCACAAACCGGATACGTGTATATTTTGAATGGTGGGGCAGTCAGCTGGTGCAGTTGCAAGCAAAGCGTCGTGACGGGATCTACATGTGAAGCGGAGTACATAGCAGCCTCGTAGGCAGCACAGGAAGCAGTCTGAATGAAGGAGTTCATCACCGACCTAGGAGTTATTCCCAATGCGTCGGGCGCAATGACTCTCTTCTGTGACAACACTGGAGCTATTACCCTTGCCAAGGAGCCCAGGTTTCACAAGAAGACCAGGCATATCAAGCGTCGCTTCAACTCCATTCGTGAACATGTTCAAGACGGAGACATAGATATTTGTAAAGTGCATACGGATCTGAATGTCGCAGATCCGTTGACTAAACCTCTTCCACGAGCAAAACATGATCGACACCAGAACTCTATGGGTGTTCGATTCATCACAATGTAACTAGATTATTGACTCTAGTGCAAGTGGGAGACTATTGGAAATATGCCCTAGAGGAAATAATAAAGTGGTTATTATTATATTACCTTGTTCATGATAATTGTCTATTGTTCATGCTATAATTGTGTTATCCGGAAATCGTAATACATGTGTGAATACATAGACCACAACATGTCCCTAGTGAGCCTCTAGTTGACTAGCTCGTTGATCAATAGATGGTTACGCTTTCCTGACCATGGACATTGGATGTCGTTGATAACGGGATCACATCATTAGGAGAATGATGTGATGGACAAGACCCAATCCTGAGCATAGCACAAGATCGTGTAGTTCGTCTGCTAAAGCTTTTCTAATGTCAAGTATCATTTCCTTAGACCATGAGATTGTGCAACTCCAGGATACCGTAGGAATGCTTTGGGTGTGCCAAACGTCACAAAGTAACTGGGTGGCTATAAAGGTACACTACAGGTATCTCCGAAAGTGTCTGTTGGGTTGGCACGAATCGAGACTGGAATTTGTCGCTCCGTATAACGGAGAGGTATCTCTAGGCCCACCCGGTAATGCATCATCATAATGAGCTCAATGTGACTAAGTAGTTAGTCGCGGGATCATGCATTATGAAACGAGTAAAGTGACTTGCCGGTAACAAGATTGAACGAGGTATTGGGTTACCGACGATCGAATCTCGGGCAAGTAACATACCGATTGACAAAGGGAATTGTATACAGGATTGATTGAATCCCCGACATCGTGGTTCATCCGATGAGATCATCGTGGAACATGTGGGAGCCAACATGGGTATCCAGATCCCGCTGTTGGTTATTGGCCAGAGAGCTGTCTCGGTCATGTCTGCATGATTCCCGAACCCATAGGGTCTACACACTTAAGATTCGGTGACGCTAGAGTTGTTATGGGAATTAGTGTGCAGTTACCGAATGTTGTTCGGAGTCCCGGATGAGATCCCGGACGTCACGAGGAGTTCCGGAATGGTCCGGAGGTAAATATTAATATATGGGAAGTCCTATTTTGGCCATCGGACAATGTTCGGGATTTTCGGTATTGTACGGGAAGGTTCTAGAAGGTTTGGAGAGGGGCCCACCTGCATGGGGGACCCATGAACGTGGTAGTGGGGCAAGGCCCCACACCCCTGGTCAAGCGCACCAAGATCCCCCTTAGAAGGAATAAGATCATATTCGAAGGGATAAGATCAAGATCCCTAAAAAGGGGGGGTAACAATCGGTGGGGAAGGGAAATGATGGGATTTCTTTCCCCCACCTTTGCCAACGCCCCAATGGACTTGGAGGGCAAGAAACCAGCCCCCTCCACCCCTATATATAGTGGGGAGGCGCATGGGAGCCGCACCCCTTCCCTTGGCGCAACCCTCTCCCTCCCCAACACCTCCTCCGTAGTACTAGTGCTTGGTGAAGCCCTGCCGGAGAACTGCAAGCTCCACCACCACACCGTCGTGCTGTCGGAGCTCTCCCTCAACTTCTCCTCCCCCCTTGATAGATCAAGAAGGAGGAGACGTCCTCGGGCTGTACGTGTGTTGAACGCGGAGGCGCCGTTGTTCGTCGCTTAAATCGGAATCAACCGCGATCTCAATCGCTGCGAGTACGACTCCTTCATCCGTGTTCTTGTAACGCTTCTGCATCGCGATCTTCAAGGGTATGAAGATGCACTCCCCTCTCTCTCGTTGCTAGTCTCTCCATAGATTGATCTTGGTGATTGCTACGTCTCGAGCTTGCGTTGGTTTTCCCCGAAGAGGAGAGGATGATGCAGCACAGTAGCGTAAGTATTTCCCTCAGTTTTTGAGAACCAAGGTATCAATCCAGTGGGAGGCCACACGCAAGTCCCTCGTACCTGCACAAAATGATAGCTACTCACAACCAACGCGATTAGGGGTTGTCAATCCCTTTAAGGTCACTTACGAGAGTGAGATCTAATAGAGATAATATTTTTGGTATTTTTGGTATAAAGATGCAAAGTAAAAGGCAAAGTAAAAACAAAGCAAGTATAAAATTGATAGAGATTGATATGATGAGAATAGACCCAGGGGCCATAGGTTTCACTAGTGGCTTCTCTCAAGAGCATAGATATTCTACTTTGGGTGAACAAATTACTGTTGAGCAATTGACAGAATTGAGCATAGTTATGAGTATATCTAGGCAATGATCATGTATATAGGCATCATGTCCAAAACAAGTAGATCGAAACGATTCTGCATCTACTACTATTACTCCACTCATCGACCGCTATCCAGCATGCATCTAGAGTATTAAGTTAAAAACAGAGTAACGCCTTAAGCAAGATGACATGATGTAGAGGGATAAATTCATGCAATATGATAAATACCCCATCTTATTATCCTCGATGGAAACAATACAATACGTGCCTTGCAACCCTTTCTGTCACTGGGTAAGGACACAGCAAGATTGAACCCAAAGCTAAGCACTTCTCCCATTGCAAGAACTACCAATCTAGTTGGCCAAACCAAATGGATAATTCGAAGAGACTTGCAAAGATAACTCAATCATACATAAAAGAATTCAGAGAAGAATCAAATATTTTCCATAGATAAGCTGGATCATAAACGCACAATTCATCGGTCTCAACAAACACACCGCAAAAAGAAGATTACATCGAATAGATCTCCACAAGAGAGGGGGAGAACATTGTATTGAGATCCAAAAAGAGAGAAGAAGCCATCTAGCTACTAGCTATGGACCCGAAGGTCTGAAGTAAACTACTCACACTTCATCGGAGGGGCTATGGTGTTGATGTAGAAGCCCTCCGTGGTGGATGCCCCCCGTGAGCTCCTAACAGGCCCCAAGATGGGATCTCGTGGATACAGGAAGGTACGGCGGTGGAATTAGGTTTTTGGCTCCTCATCTGATCGTTCGGGGATACGTAGGTATATATAGGAGGAAGGAGTACGTTGGTGGAGCGTCAGGGGGCCCACGAGGCACGGGGCGCGCCCAGGGGGGGGGGGGGCGCCCTCCACCCTCGTGACCGCCTCTGGCACTTCTTGGAGTATGGTCCAAGTCTCCTGGATCACGTTCGGTGAGAAGATCATGTTCCGAAAGGTTTCATTCCGTTTGGACTCCGTTTGATATTCCGTTTCTTCGAAACACTGAAATAGGCAAAAAAAAACCAGCAATTCTGGGCTGTGCCTCCGGTTAATAGGTTAGTCCCAAAAGTAATATAAAAGTGGAAAATAAAGCCCATTATAGTCCAAAACAATAGATAAAGTAGGATGGAGCAATAAAAAATTATAGATACGTTGGAGACGTATCAGGCATCCCCAAGCTTAATTCCTGCTCGTCCTCGAGTAGGTAAATGATAAAAAGAGAATTTTTGATGCGGAGTGATACTTTGGCATAATTTCAATGTAAATCTTCTTAATCATGGTATAAATATTCAGATCCGTAAGAGTCAAGACAAAAGTTCATATTGACATAAAAATAATAATACTTCAAGCATACTAATCAAAATAATCATGTCTTCTCAAAATAGCATGGCAAAAGAAAGTTCATCCCTACAAAATCATATAGTTAGGCTATGCTTCATTTTCGTCACACAAAGATGTTCCCAACTTCTATACCCCCGACGACAAGCCAAGCAATTGTTTCATACTTAAATAATCTCAAACTTTTTCAACCTTCACGCAACACATGAGCGTGAGCCATGGATATAGCACTATGGGTGGAATAGAATATGATGATGGGGATTGTGTGGAGAAGACAAAAAAAAGGAGAAAGTCTCACATTGACGAGGATAATCAACGGGCTATGGAGATGCCCATCAATTGATGTCAACATGAGGAGTAGGGATTGCCATGCAACGGATGCACTAGAGCTATGAATGCTCAACAAAAGAAAACTAGTGGGTGTGCATCCAACTTGCTTGCTCATGAAGACCTAGGGAATTTGAGGAATCCCATCGTAGGAATATACAAGCCAAGTTCTATAATGAAAAATTCCCAGTAGTATGAAAAAGACGACTTATGAGACTCACTATATGAAAAACATGGTGCTACTTTGAAGCACAATATATGATACTCACTACATGAAGAACAAGGTGCTACTTTGAAGCACAAGTGTGGAAAAAAAGGATAGTAGCATTGCCCCTTTTTTATTTTTATTTTTTTATTTTTTTGGGCCTTCTTTTTTTTTTCTTTGGCCTTCTCTTTTTTTGGGACAATGCTCTATTGAATGATGATCATCACACTTCTATTGATTACAACATAAGGACTACAACTCGAAACTAGAACAAGATATGACTCTATATGAATGCCTCCGGCGGTGTACCAGGATGGTGCAATGAATCAAGAGTGACATGTATGAAAAATAATGCATGGTGGCTTTGCCACAAATACGATGTCAACTACATGATCATGCAATGGCAATATGACAAAAGTAATGTATGTCATGATGATGATGAACGGAACGGTGGAAAGTTGCATGGCAATATATCTCGGAATGGCTATGGAAATGCCATAATAGGTAGGTATGGTGGCTGTTTTGAGGAAGATATAAGGAGGTTTATGTGTGATAGAGCGTATCATATCACGGGGTTTGGATGCACCGGCGAAGTTTGCACCAACTCTCGAGGTGAGAAAGGGCATTGCATGGTACCGAAGAGGCTAGCAAAGGCGGAAAGGTAAAAGTGCGTATAATCCATGGACTCAACATTAGTCAAAAGAACTCATATACTTATTGCAAAAATTTAGAAGTCATCAAAAATCAAGTACTACGCGCATGCTCCTAGGGGGATAGATTGGTAGGAAAAGACCATCGCTCGTCCCCGACCGCCACTCATAAGGATGCGCAAGCCAGGTACACTTCATGTTTCAAATTTGTGACATAACTTTAACCATACGTGCATGCTACGGGATTTGCTAACTTCAACACAAGCATTTCTCAAATTCACAACTACTCAACTAGCACGACTTTGATATTATCACCTCCATATCTCAAAACAGTTATCAAGCATCAAACTTATCTTAGTATTCAACGCACTCAAAAGAAAGTTTCACATCTCTTGAATACCAAGTATATTAACATTAAGCAAATTACCATGCTATTAACGACTCTCAAAATAATCTTAGTGGAGCATGAGAGATCAAGTTTCTTTAAAACAAATCCAACACCATGCTCTAAAAGATCTAAGTGAAGCACTAGAGCAAAAATTATCACGCTCAAAAAGATATAAGTGAAGCACTATGAGCAAACTATCAAGCTCAAAAGATATAAGTGAAGCACATAGAGTATTCTATCAAATTTCAATTCATGTATGGCTCTCTCAAAAGGTGTGTACAGCGAGGATGATTGTGGTAAACTAACAAGCAAAGACGCAAATAATACAAGACGCTCCAAGCAAAACACATATTATGTTGGTGAATAAAAATATAGCTCCAAGTAAATTACCGCTGGAAGCAGACGAAAGAGGGGATGCCTTCCGGGGCATCCCCAAGCTTTGACTTTTTGGTGTCCTTGGATTATCTTGGGGGTGCCATGGGATCGCCAAGCTTAGGCTCTTGCCACTCCTTGTTCCTTAATCCATCAAAAGAATTCACCCAAAACTTGAAAACTTCACAACACAAAACTCAATAAAAATCCCGTGAGCTCCGTTAGAGAAAGAAAACAAAAGACTACTTTAAGGTACTGTAATTAACTCATTCTTTACTTATATTGGTGTTAAACCTACTTTATTCCAACTTCTCTATGGATCATAAACTAATTTACTAGCCATAGATTCATCAAAATAAGCAAACAACACACGCAAAACAGAATCTGTCAAAAACAGAACAGTCTGTAGTAATCTGTAACTAACGCAAACTTATGGAACCCAAAAACTTCAACCAAAATTAGAAGACCTGGAAAATTTGTTTATTGATCAGCAGCAATTGGAATCAGTATTTTGTCACGTTCCGGTGATTTTTAACAATTCGGGCACTGAGCAAAAAGATTCTGGAAATTACAGCAAGATCAAATAACTATCATCCAAGAAGATCCAATAGGTTCATCTTGGCACAAACACTAATTAAAAGATAAAACCACATCTAAACAGAGGCTATATGGATTATTTATTACTAAACAGAAGAAAAAACAAAAAATAAAAAATAAAATTGGGTTGGCTCCCAATAAGCGCTATAGTTTAACGCCCCTAGCTAGGCATAAAAGCAAGGATAGATCTAGGTATTGCCATCTTTGGTAGGCAATCCATAAGTGGCTCTCATGATAGATTCATATGGTAATTTTATTTTCTTTCTAGGAAATTGTTCCATGCCCTTCTTTAAAGGGAATTGGAATCTAATATTTCCTTCCTTTATATCAATAATTGCACCAATCGTTCTAAGGAAAGGTCTACCAAGAATAATAGGACATGAAGGATTGCAATCTATATCAAGAACGATAAAATCTACGGGCACATAATTCCTATTTGCAACAATAAGAACATCATTAATTCTTCCCATAGGCTTTTTAATAGTGGAATCCGCAAGATGCAAGTTTAGAGAGCAATCATCAAAATCACGGAAATCTAGCAAATCACACACAAGTTTTGGGAATAGTAGAGACACTAGCACCCAAATCACACAAAGCATGAAACTCATAATTTTTAATTTTAATTTTGATAGTAGGTTCCCAATCATCATGGAGTTTCCTAGGGATAGAAATTTTCAACTCAAGCTTTTCTTCATAAGATTGCATCAAGGCATCAACAATGTGTTCGGTAAAAGCCTTATTTTGACTATAAGCATGAGGAGAATTTAGCACGGATTGCAACAAGGAAATACAATCAATTAAAGAGCAATTTTCATAATCAAATTCCTTGAGATCCAATATAGTGGGTTTAGCAACATATAGATTTCTATTTCTTTCAATCCCACTTTTATCAATTTCATCATCAAGATCTAAAAACTCCGAATTCTTAGAACACCTTCTAGGTAAAGGAAGATCATATTCAGTTCATCAAGATTCATATTGCAAAACAAAGATTTAATAGGGGACACATCAATAACTTTTAGATCTTCATCTTGATTTTCATAGGAATTAGAAGAACACACTTTAATAAAGGCATCTTTGGAAGCACGCATCCTAGCGGTTCTTTCTTTGCACTCATCAATGGAAATTCTCATAGCTTTGAGAGACTCATTGATATCATGCTTAGGAGGAATAGATCTAAGGTTTAAAGAATCAACCTCAAGGGAAATTCTATCAACGTTCCTAGCCAAATCATCAACTTTAAGAAAATTCTCTTCAAGCAAAGCATTAAAATTCTTTTGTGAATTCATTAACTCTTTAACACTACTCTCAAATTCAGAGGGCATCTTATTAAAATTTCCATAAGAGTTGTTGTAGGAATTTCCATAATTATTAGAAGGATTACTACGATAAGGTCGAGGATTAAAATTCCCTCTATACGCGTTGTTACCAAAATTATTCCTACCAACAAAATTCACATCCATAGATTCATTATTATTCTCAATCAAGGTAGACAAAGGCATATCATTAGGATCAGAAGAAACACTCTTAGTAAATAACTTCATATGTTCATCCATCTTTCCACTCAAAACATTGATTTCTTCTATAGCATGCACTTTTTTATTAGTAGATCTTTCAGTATGCCATTGAGAATAATTAACCATAATATTATCTAGGAGTTTAGTAGCATCTCCTAAAGTGATTTCCATAAAAGTGCCACCCGCGGCCGAATCTAAAAGATTTCTAGAAGCAAAATTCAATCCAGCATAAATTTTTTGTACAATCATCCACAAGTTCAAACCATGAGTAGGACAATTACGTATCATTAATTTCATTCTCTCCCAAGCTTGTGCAACATGTTCATGATCAAGTTGCTTAAAATTCATAATATCGTTCCTAAGAGAGATAATCTTAGCGGGAGGAAAATACTTAGAGATAAAAGCATCTTTGCACTTGTTCCAAGAATCAATACTATTTTTAGGCAAAGATGAAAACCACGCTTTAGCACGATCTCTAAGCGAAAAAGGAAATAGCTTCAATTAACGACATCATTATCGACATCTTTTTTCTTTTGCATATCACATAAATCAACGAAGCTATTCAGATGAGTAGCGGCATCTTCACTAGGAAGGCCGGCGAATTGATCTTTCATAACAAGATTCAACAAAGCAGTATTGATTTCACAAGATTCGGTATTGGCAAGAGGAGCAATCGGAGTGCTAAGGAAATCATTATTATTGTTATTGGTGAAGTCACACAATTTGGTAGCATCTTGAGCCATCGCGACGAACAAGCAAACTAACACACGAGCAAACAAACGGACGAGAAAAAGGCAAGGGAAAAAGGAGGAGGAGATTGGGAAAGAGAGGGCAAATAAAACGGCAAGGGTGAAGTGGGGGAGAGGAAAACGTGAGGCAAATGGCAAATAATGTAATGCGAGAGATAGGGATTGTGATGGGTACTTGGTATGTTGACTTTTGCGTAGACCTCCCGGGCAACGGCACCAGAAATCCTTCTTGCTACGTCTCGAGCTTGCGTTGGTTTTCCCCGAAGAGGAGAGGATGATGCAGCACAATAACGTAAGTATTTCCCTCAGTTTTTGAGAACCAATGTATCAATCCAGTAGGAGGCCATGCGCAAGTCCCTCGTACCTGCACAAAACGATAGCTACTCGCAACCAACGCGATTAGGGGTTGTCAATCCCTTCACGGTCACTTACGATAGTGAGATCTGATAGAGATAATATTTTTGGTATTTTTGGTATAAAGATGTAAAGTGAAAAGAAAAAGGCAAAGTAAAACAAAGCAAGTATAAAAGTGATGGAGATTGATACGATGAGAATAGACCCGGGGGCCATAGGTTTCACTAGTGGCTTCTCTCAAGAGCATAAGTATTCTACGAAGGGTGAACAAATTACTGTTGAGCAATTGACAGAATTGAGCATAGTTATGAGGTTATCTAGGTATGATCATGTATATAGGCATCACGTGCGTGACAAGTAGATCGAAACAATTCTGCATCTACTACTATTACTCCACTCATCGACCGTTATCCAGCATGCATCTAGAGTATTAAGTTAAGACAGAGTAACGCCTTAAGCAAGATGACATGATGTAGAGGAATAAATTCATGCAATATGATAAATACCCCATCTTGTTATCCTCGATGGCAACAATACAATACATGCCTTGCAACCCTTTACATCCACCGGGTAAGGACACGCAAGATTGAACCCAAAGCAATGCCCTTCTCCCATTGCAAGAACTACCAATCTAGTTGGCCAAACCAAACGGATAATTCGAAGAGACTTGCAAAGATAACTCAATCATACATAAAAGAATTCAAAGAAGATTCAAATATTATTCATAGATAAGCTGGATCATAAACCCACAATTCATCGGTCTCAACAAACACACCGCAAAAAGAAGATTACATCGAATAGATCTCCACGAGAGAGGGGGAGAACATTGTATTGAGATCCAAAAAGAGAGAAGAAGCCATCTAGCTACTAGCTATGGACCCGAAGGTCTGTAGTAAACTACTCACACTTCATCGGAGGGGCTATGGTGTTGATGTAGAAGCCCTCCGTGGTGGGTGCCCCCTCCGTTGGATCTCCGGAACAGGCCCCAAGATGGGATCTCGTGGATACAGGAAGGTACGGCGGTGGAATTAGGTTTTTGGCTCCTCATCTGATCGTTTGGGGGTACGTAGGTATATATAGGAGGAAGGAGTACGTCGGTGGAGCTTTGAGGGGCCCACGAGGCAGGGGGCGCGCCCTCCACCCTCGTGACCGCCTCTTGGCTTTCTTGACGGAGGGTCCAAGTCTCCTGGGTCTTATCTGATGAGAAAATCACGTTTCCGAAGATTTCATTCCGTTTGGACTCCGTTTGATATTCTGATAGAGATAATATTTTTTGTATTTTTGGTATAAAGATGCAAAGTAAAAAGTAAAAGGCAAAGCAAAAACAAAGCAAGTATAAAAGTGATAGAGATTGATATGATGAGAATAGACCCGGGGGCCATAGGTTTCACTAGTGGCTTCTCTCAAGAGCATAGATATTCTACGGTGGGTGAACAAATTACTGTTGAGCAATTGACAGAATTGAGCATAGTTATGAGTATATCTAGGAAATGATCATGTATATAGGCATCACGTCCAAAACAAGTAGATCGAAACGATTCTGCATCTACTACTATTACTCCACTCATCGACCGCTATCCAGCATGCATCTAGAGTATTAAGTTAAAAACAGAGTAACGCCTTAAGCAAGATGACATGATGTAGAGGGATAAATTCATGCAATATGATAAATACCCCATCTTGTTATCCTCGATGGCAACAATACAATACGTGCCTTGCAACCCTTTCTGTCACTAGGTAAGAACACCGCAAGATTGAACCCAAAGCTAAGCACTTCTCCCATTGCAAGAACTACCAATCTAGTTGGCCAAACCAAACAGATAATTCGAAGTGACTTGCAAAGATAACTCAATCTTACATAAAAGAATTCAGAGAAGAATCAAATATTTTCCATAGATAAGCTGGATCATAAACCCACAATTCATCGGTCTCAACAAACATACCGCAAAAAGAAGATTACATCGAATAGATCTCCACAAGAGAGGGGGAGAACATTGTATTGAGGTCCAAACAGAGAGAAGAAGCCATCTAGCTACTAGCCATGGACCCGAAGGTCTGAAGTAAACTACTCACACTTCATCGGAGGGGCTATGGTGTTGATGTAGAAGCCCTCCGTGGTGGATGCCCCCTCTGGCGGAGCTCCAGAACAGGCCCCAAGAAGGGATCTCGTGGATACACGATGGTACGGCAGTGGAATTAGGTTTTTGGCTCCTCCTCTGATCGTTCGGGGATACGTAGGTATATATAGGAGGAAGGAGTACGTCGGTGGAGCGTCAGGGGGCCCACGAGGTAGGGGGGCGCGCCCAGGGGGGCTCCACCCTCGTGACCGCCTCTGGCACTTCTTGGAGTAGGGTCCAAGTCTCCTGGATCACGTTCGGTGAGAAGATCACGTTCCCGAAGGTTTCATTCCGTTTGGACTCTGTTTGATATTCCGTTTCTTCGAAACAATGAAATAGAAAAAAAACAGCAATTCTGGGCTGGGCCTCCGGTTAATAGGTTAGTCCCAAAAGTAATATAAAAGTGGAAAATAATGCCCATTATAGTCCAAAACAATAGATAAAGTAGCATGGAGCAATAAAAAATTATAGATACGTTGGAGACATATCAGTGATGCGTAGAATTTTTTTAATTTCTGCAACGATCCCCAACAGTGGCATCATGAGCTAGGTCTATGCGTAGTTTCTATGCACGAGTAGAACACAAGTTGTTGTGGGCGTCAATTTTGTCAATTTACTTGCCGTTAGTAGTCTTATCTTGATTTGGCGGCATCGTGGGATGAAGCGGCCCGGATCGACCTTACACGTACGCTTACGTGAGACAGGTTCCACCGACTGACATGCAGTAGTTGCATAAGGTGGCTAGCGGGTGTGTGTCTCTCCCACTTTAGTCAGACCGGATTCGATGAAAAGGGTTGTTATGAAGGGTAAATAGAATTTGGCATGTCACGTTGTGGTTTTGGCGTAGGTAAGAAACGTTCTTTCTAGAAACCTATAGCAGCCACGTAAAAACTTGCAACAACAATTAGAGGACGTCTAACTTGTTCTTGCAGCATACGCCGTGTGATGTGATATGGCCAAAAGGATGTGATGAATATATGTGATGTATGAGATTGATCATGTTCTTGTAACAGGAATCACGACTTGCATGTCGATGAGTATGACAACCGGCAGGAGCCATAGGAGTTGTTTTAATTTATTGTATGACATGCGTGTCAATGAAAATGCCATGTAATTACTTTATTTTATTGCTAACTGTTAGCCATAGTAGTAGAAGTAACAGTTGGCGAGACAGCTTCATGGAGAATCGATGATGGAGATCATGGTGTGATGCCGGTGATGATGATGATCATGGCACCCCGAAGATGGAGATCAAAAGGAGCAAAATGATATTGGCCATATCATGTCACTATTTAATTGCATGTGATGTTTATCATGTTTTTACATCTTATTTGCTTAGAACGACGGTAGCATAAATAAGATGATCCCTTGCTAAAATTTCAAGAAAGTGTTCCCCCTAATTGTGCACTGTTACGAAGGTTCATTGTTTCGAAGCACCACGTGATGATCGGGTGTGATAGATTCTAACGTTCGAATACAACGGGTGTAAGCCAGATTTACACATGCAAAACACTTAGGTTGACTTTACGAGCCTAGCATGTACAAACATGGCCTCGGAACACGAGAGACCAAAAGGTCGAACATGAGTCGTATAGTAGATACGATCAACATGGAGATGTTCACCGTTGATAACTAGTCTGTCTCACGTGATGAGCGGACACGACCTGGTTGATTTAGATCATGTATCACTTAGATGACTAGAGGGATGTTTATCAGAGTGTGAGTTCATTAAATAATTTGATTAGATGAACTTGATTATCATGAACTTGGTCTAAAATTGTCCTTACAAATCTATCTAGTAGATCCAATGGCCCACGCTAATGTTGCCCTCAACTTCAACGCGTTCCTAGAGAAAACCAAGCTGAAAGACGATGGTAGCAACTACACGGACTGGGTCCGTAACCTGAGGATTCTCGTCATAGCTGCCAAGAAAGCATATGTCCTTGAAGCACCGCTAGGTGACGCACCTGTTTTCCCAGCAACTCAAGATGTTATGAACGCCTGGCAGTCGCGTAGTGATGATTACTCCCTGGTTCAGTGCGGCATGCTTTACAGCTTAGAACCGGGGCTCCAAAAGCGTTTTGAGCAACACGGAGCATATGAGATGTTCCAAGAGCTGAAAATGGTTTTCCAAGCTCATGCCCAATTCGAGAGATATGAAGTCTCTGACAAGTTCTATAGTTGTAAGATGGAGGAGAATAATTACATCGTGAGCACATACTCAAAATATGCAGGTTGCACAACCGCTTGTCTCAAGCGGGAGTTAATCTCCGGATTACGTGATCGTTGAAAGAATCCTTCAGGTGCTTCCACCTAGCTACAAGAGCTTTGTGATGAACTTCAATATGCAGGGGATGGAGAAAACCATTCGAGGTATATTCAATCTGAAGTCGGTGGAGGTGGAGATCAAAAGGAACATCAAGTGTTGATGGTCAGTAAAACCACTAGTTTCAAGAAAGGAAAGGGTAAGAAGAACTTCAAGAAGGACGGCAAGGGAGTTGCCGCGCGCGGTAAGCCAGTTGCCGGCAAGAATCCAAAGCATGGACCCAAGCCTGAGACTCAGTGCTTTTATTGCAAGGGAAACGGTCACTGGAAGCGGAACCGCCCCAAGTACTTAGCGGATAAGAAGGCCGGCAATACCAAAGGTATATATGATATACATGTTATTGATGTGTACCTTACCAGCACTCGTAGTAGCTCCTGGGTATTTGATACCAGTGCGGTTGCTCATATTTGTAACTCAAAACAAGAGTCGCGGAATAAGCGGAGACTGGCGAAGGACGAGGTGACGATGCGCGTCGGGAATGGTTCCAAGGTCGATGTGATCGCGGTCGGCACGCTACCTCTACATCTACCTTCGGGATTAGTTTTAAACCTCAATAATTGTTATTTAGTACCAGCTTTGAGCATGAACATTGTATGAAGATGCACTCCCCTCTCTCTCTCGTTGCTAGTCTCTCCATAGATTGATCTTGGTGATGCGTAGAAGTTTTTTAATTTCTGCAACGATCCCCAACACTAAGTTCATGATAAATTAAGTTCAGTTAATCATATTACTTAAGAACTCCCACTTAGATAGACATCCCTCAAGTCATCTAAATGACTACGTGATCCAAATCAACTAAACCATGTCCGATCATCACGTGAGATGGAGTAGTCATCAATGGTGAACATCTCCGTGTTGATCATATCTGAAATATGATTCACGTTCGACCTTTCGGTCTCTTGTGTTCCGAGGCCATGTCTGTACATGCCAGGCTCGTCAAGTTTAACCCGAGTATTCCGCATGTGCAAAACTGTCTTGCACCCCCTGTATGTGAATGTTGACTCTATCACACCCGATCATCACGTGGTGTCTCGAAACGAAGAACTGTAGCAACGGTGCATACTCAGGGAGAACAATTCTACTTCGAAATTTAGTTAAGGGATCATCTTATAATGCTACCGCCGTACTAAGCAAAATAAGATGCATAAAAGATAAACTTGACATGCAATCAAAATATGTGACATGGTATGGCCATCATCATCTTGGGCCTTTGATCTCCATCTCCAAAGCATCGTCATGATATCCATCGTTACCGGCTCGACACCTTGATCTCCATCGTAGCGTCGTGGTCGTCTCGCCAACTATTGCTTCTACAACTATCGCTAACGCATAGTGATAAAGTAAAGCAATTACATGGCGTTTGCATTTCATACAATAAAACGACAACCATAAGGCTCCTGCCAGTTGCCGATAACTTTTACAAAACATGATCATCTCATACATTAACGTATATCACATCATGTCTTGACCATATCACATCACAAGATTGTTGGGGAACGTAGTATTTCAAAAAAATTCCTACGATCACGCAAGATCTATCTAGGAGAATGATACGTCTCCAACGTATCTATAATTTTTGATTGCTCCATGCTACTTTATCTATTGTTTTGCATTATAATGGGCTTTATTTTCCACTTTTATATTATTTTTGGGACTAACCTATTAACCGGAGGCCCAGCCTAAAATTCCTGTTTTTTGCCTTTTTCAGTATTTCGAAGAAACAGAATATTAAACGGAGTCCAAACGGAATGAAATCTTCGGAAACGTGATTTTCTCATCAGATAAGACCCAGGAGACTTGGACCCTCCGTTAAGAAAGCCACGAGGCGGTCACGAGGTGGAGGTGCCCCCTAGGCGCGCCCCTGCCTCATGGGCCCCTCGAAGCTCCACCGACGTACTCCTTCCTCCTATATATACCTACGTACCCTCAAACGATCGAATAGGAGCCAAAACCTAATTCCACCGCCGTACCTTCCTGTATCCACGAGATCCCATCTTGGGGCCTGTTAGGAGCTCACGCCGGAGGGGGCATCCACCACGGAGGGCTTATACATCAACACCATAGCCCCTCCGATGAAGTGTGAGTAGTTTACTACAGACCTTCGGGTCCATAGCTAGTAGCTAGATGGCTTCTTCTCTCTTTTTGGATCTCAATACAATGTTCTCCCCCTCTCTCGTGGAGATCTATTCGATGTAATCTTCTTTTTGCGGTGTGTTTGTTGAGACCGATGAATTGTGGGTTTATGATCCAGCTTATCTACGAATAATATTTGAATCTTCTCTGAATTCTTTTATGTATGATTGAGTTATCTTTGCAAGTCTCTTTGAATTATCCGCTTGGTTTGGCCAACTAGATTGGTAGTTCTTGCAATGGGAGAAGTGCATTGATTTGGGTTCAATCTTGCAGTGTCCTTACCCAGTGACAGAAAGGGTTGCAAGGCACATATTGTATTGTTGCCATCGAGGATAACAAGATGGGGTATTTATCATATTGCATGAATTTATTCCTCTACATCATGTCATCTTGCTTAAGGCATTACTCTGTCTTAACTTAATACTCTAGATGCATGCTGGATAGCGGTCGATGAGTGGAGTAATAGTAGTAGATGCAGAATCGTTTCGATCTACTTGTCACGGACATGATGCCTATATACATGATCATACCTAGATAACCTCATAACTATGCTCAATTCCGTCAATTTCTTAACAGTAATTTGTTCACCCACCGTAGAATACTTATGCTCTTGAGAGAAGCCACTAGTGAAACCTATGGCCCCCGGGTCTATTCTCATCATATCAATCTCCATCACTTTTATACTTGCTTTGTTTTACTTTGCCTTTTTCTTTTCACTTTACATCTTTATACCAAAAATACCAAAAATATTATCTCTATCAGATCTCACTCTCGTAAGTGACCGTGAAGGGATTGACAACCCCTAATCGCGTTGGTTGCGAGTAGCTATCGTTTTGTGTAGGTACGAGGGACTTGCGCGTGGCCTCCTACTGGATTGATACCTTGGTTCTCAAAAACTGAGGGAAATACTTACGCTACTGTGCTACATCATCCTCTCCTCTTCGGGGAAAACGAACGCAAGCTCAAGACGTAGGAAGAAGGATTTCTGGCACCGTTGCCGGGGAGTCTTTGCTCAAGTCAAGACATACCAAGTACCCATCACAATCCCTATCTCTCGCATTTAATTATTTGCCATTTGCCTCCCGTTTTCCTCTCCCCCACTTTACCCTTGCCGTTTTATTCGCCCTTCCTCCGTTCAATCTTGTGTTACCATGCGCCTTCTTTTTGCTTGCATCTTCGCTTGCTAAGGGTGTATGGATCCTCATCCACTTGCTAATCTCTTTAAGAGATCCAATTATGACTAACCAATTCCTAGTGATTTGGATGCACTAGATTATCTTTATAAGGTTTTGCCTGAAATCCGTAAATCTGAAAATTGTGATGAAGTGCTTTATGAAGTGATTCACGATAGATCTTTGAATAAAAAGCATGATTGCAATGATTTTATTATAAATTCTCTTGATGTCAATTGTGCTAATAATATGCAAAACCCTAAGCTTGGGGATGCTAGTTTTGCTATGTCTACTACTTGTTGCAGTGATCATGATTGGGGTGATTCTTCTTATGATCTTGAAAATTTATCTAATCCCCATGATGAATATGAGATTTATAGTATTGTTTGCAATAATATTGAAAGTTGGTTTGGAAGAGTGTTAACTTTAGATCCCACATATTTGGAGAATATTCAATCTTATGAAATTTTTGATAAAAGTGGATTTGGAGAGGTCATGACTTTAGTTAATGTTAATCCCACTATTTCGGAAGAGTGTCAACTTTGCATGCATGTGGATCGTGTTGAAAATATTTTATGTGATAGCTATTTTGTTGAATTTTGTTATGATCCTACATGTAATTATTATGAGAGAGGAAAATATGGTTATAGAAATTTTCATGTTACTAAATTACCTCTCGTTATGTTGAGATTGCTATTGTTCCTTTCCGCTTCCTTGCATATGCTAGTTTTTGCTTGCTACGATAATTTGTTTGCCTATAATATGCCTATGCATAGGAAGTATGTTAGACTTAAGTGTGTTTGTCACATGTTTTATGATGCTCTCTTTGTGCCTCAATTCTTGTCTTTCTTGTGAGCATCATTGAAATCTCAATGCCTAGCTAGGGGCGTTAAACGATAGCGCTTGTTGGGAGGCAACCCAATTTTATTTTTAGTTTTTGTTTTTGCTTCTGTTTAGGAATAAATAATCCATCTAGCCTCTGTTTAGATGTGGTTTTATGTTTTAATTAGTGTTTGTGCCAAGCTAGACCTATTGGATCTTCTTGGATGATAGTTATTTGATCTTGCTGTAATTTCCAGAAACTTTGCGTTCAGTGCCCGAATTATTAAAAATCACCAGAACGTGATAAAATACTGATTCGAATTGCTACTGATCAATAAACAAATTATCTAGGTCTTCTAATTTTGGTAGATTTTTTGGAGTTCCATAAGTTTGCGTTAGTTACAGATTACTACAGACTGTTCTGTTTTTGTCAGATTCTGTTTTGCGTGTGTTGTTTGCTTATTTTGATGAATCTATGGCTAGTAAAATAGTTTATAATCCATAGAGAAATTGGAATACAGTAGGTTTAACACCAATGTAAATAAACAATGAGTTCATTACAGTACCTTAAAGTAGTCTTTTGTTTTCTTTCTCTAATGGAGCTCACGAGATTTCTATTGAGTTTTGTGTTGTGAAGTTTTCAAGTTTTGGGTAAATTCTTTTGATGGATTATGGAACAAGGAGTGGCAAGAGCCTAAGCTTGGGGATGCCCATGGCACCCCCAAGATAATCCAAGGACACCAAAAATTCAAAGCTTGGGGATTCCCCGGAAGGCATCCCCTCTTTTGTCTACTTCCGTCAGTAATTTACTTGGAGCTATATTTTTATTGACCACATGATATGTGTTTTGCTCGGAGCATCTTTTATTATTTGCGTCTTTGCTTGTTAGTTTACCACAATCATCCTTGCTGTACACACCTTTTGAGAGAGCCATACATGAATTGAAATTTGCTAGAATACTCTATGTGCTTCACTTATATCTTTTGAGCTTGATACTTTGCTCATAGTGCTTCAGTTATATCTTTTGAGCGTGATAATTTTTGCTCTAGTGCTTCACTTAGATCTTTTAGAGCACGGTGGTGGATTTTTTTAAAGAAACTTTTGATCTCTCATGCTTCACTTAGATTATTTTGAGAGTTGTTAATAGCATGGTAATTTGCTTAATGTTAATATACTTGGTATTCAAGATATGTGAAACTTTCTTTTGAGTGCGTTGAATACTAAGAAAAGTTTGATGCTTGATAATTGTTTTGAGATATGAAGATGGTGATATTTGAGTCATGCTAGTTGAGTAGTTTTGAATTTAAAGAATACTTGTGTTGAAGTTTGTGATTCCCGTAGCATGCACGTATGGTGAACAATTATGTGATGAACTCGGAGCATGATTTATTTATTGATTGTCTTCCTTATGAGTGGCGGTCGGGTATGAGCGATGGTCTTTTCCTACCAATCTATCTCCCTAGGAGCATGCGCGTAATACTTTGCTTTGATAACTTCTAGATTTTTGCAATAAGTATATGAGTTCTTTATGACTAATGTTGAGTCCATGGATTATATGCACTTTTTCCCATCCTTCCACCATTGCTAGTCTCTCTAATACCGCACACTTTTCGCCGGTATCATACACCCACCATGTATCTTCCTCAAAACAGCCACCATACCTACCTATTATGGCATTTCCATAGCCATTCCGAGATATATTGCCATGCAACTTTCCACCGTTCCGTTTATTATGACAAGCTCCATCATTGTCATATTGCTAGCATAATCATGTAGTTGACATCGTATTTGTGGCAAAGCCACCGTCCATAATTCTTTCATACATGTCACTCATGTTTCATTGCATATCCCGGTACACCGCCGGAGGCACTCATATAGAGTCATACTTTGTTCTAAGAATCGAGTTGTAATTGTTGAGTTGTAAGAAAAATAAAAGTGTGATGATCATCATTATTAGAGCATTGTCCCAAGTGAGGAAAGGATGATGGAGACTATGATTCCCCCACAAGTCGGGATGAGACTCCGAACGAAAAATAAAAAAAAAGAAGAATGAAAGGAAAAAAAAGAGGCCATAAAAAAATAAAAAAGGCCCAAATAAAAAAATGAGAGAAAAAGAGAGAAGGGACAATGTTACTATCCTTTTACCACACTTGTGCTTCAAAGTAGCACCAAGATCTTCATGATAGAGAGTCTCTCATTTTGCCACTTTCATATACTAGTGGGAATTTTTCATTATAGAACTTGGCTTGTATATTCCAATGATGGGCTTCCTCAAATGCCCTAGGTCTTCGTGAGCAAACGAGTTGGATGCACA
Source organism: Aegilops longissima (assembly GCA_021605205.1). NCBI lineage: Eukaryota > Viridiplantae > Streptophyta > Magnoliopsida > Poales > Poaceae > Aegilops > Aegilops longissima. The sequence continues at coordinate 31,156,095 of CM038681.1, read as the reverse complement.
CCCACTTAGTTTCTTTTGTTGAGCTTTCATATACTTATAGCTCTAGTGCATCCGTTGCATGGCAATCCCTACTCACTCACATTGATATCTATTGATGGGCATCTCCATAGCCCCTTGATACGCCTAGTTGATGTGAGACTATCTTCTCCCTTTTTGTCTTCTCCACAACCACCATTCTATTCCACATATAGTGCTATATCCATGGCTCATGCTCATGTATTGCGTGAAGATTGAAAAAGTATTGAAAATGTTAAAGTATGAAACAATTGCTTGGCTTGTCATCGGGGTTGTGCATGATTTAAATATTTTGTGTGGGGAAGATGGAGCATAGCCAGACTATATGGTTTTGTAGGGATAACTTTCTTTGGCCATGTTATTTTGAGAAGACATAATTGCTTAGTTAGTATGCTTGAAGTATTATTATTTTTATGTCAATATGAACTTTTGTCTTGAATCTTTTGGATCTGAATATTCATACCACAATTAAGAAGATTTACATTGAAATTATGCCAAAGTATCACTCCGCATCAAAAATTCTCTTTTTATCATTTACCTACTCGAGGACGAGCAGGAATTAAGCTTGGGGATGCCTGATACGTCTCCAACGTATCTATAATTTTTTATTGCTCGATGCTACTTTATCTACTATCTTGGACTATATTGGGCTTTATATTCCACTTTTATATTATTTTTGGGACTAACGTATTAACTGGAGGCCCAGCCCAGAATTGCTGTTTTTTGCCTATTTCAGTGTTTCGAAGAAACAAAATATCGAACGGAGTCCAAACGGAATGAAACCTTCGGAAACGTGATTTTCTCACGGAACGTGATCCAGGAGACTTGGACCCTACTCCAAGGAACAAAAGAGGCGGTCACGAGGGTGGGGGGTGCCCCCCCCTAGGGCGCGCGCCCCTGCCTCGTGGGCCCCCTCTTGCTCCACCGACGTACTCCTTCCTCCTATATATACCTACGTACCCCCAAACGATCAGAACAGGAGCCAAAAACTTAATTCCACCGCCGCAACTTCCTGTATCCACGGGATCCCATCTTGGGGCCTGTTCCGGAGCTCCGCCGGAGGGGGCATCCACCACGGAGGGCTTCTACATCATCACCATAGCCCCTCCGATGAAGTGTGAGTAGTTTACTTTAGACCTTCGGGTCCATAGCTAGTAGCTAGATGGCTTCTTCTCTCTTTTTGGATCTCAATACAATGTTCTCCCCCTCTCTCGTGGAGATCTATTTGATGTAATCTTCTTTTTGAGGTGTGTTTGTTGAGACCGATGAATTGTGGGTTTATGATCCAGCTTATCTATGAATAATATTTGAATCTTCTCTGAATTATTTTATGTATGATTGGTTATCTTTGCAAGTCTCTTCGAATTATCCGTTTGGTTTGGCCAATAGATTGGTAGTTCTTGCAATGGGAGAAGTGTTTAGCTTTGGGTTCAATCTTGCGGTGTCCTTACCAAAGGATGTAAAGGGTTGCAAGGCACGTATTGTATTGTTGCCATCGAGGATAACAAGATGGGGTATTTATCATATTACATGAATTTATTCCTCTACATCATGTCATCTTGCTTAAGGCGTTACTCTGTTTTTAACTTAATACACTAGATGCATGTTGGATAGCGGTTGATGAGTGGAGTAATAGTAGTAGATGCAGAATTGTTTCGGTCTACTTGTCTCGAACGTGATGCCTATATACATGATCATACCTAGATATACTCATAACTATGCTCAATTCTGTCAATTGCTCAACAGTAATTTGTTCACCCACCGTAGAATACTTATGCTCTTGAGAGAAGCCACTAGTGAAACCTATGGCCCCCGGGTCTATTCTCATCACATCAATCTCCATCACTTTTATACTTGCTTTGTTTTTACTTTGCCTTTTACTTTTTACTTTGCATCTCTATACCAAAAATACCAAAAATATTATTTATCATCTCTATCAGATCTCACTTTCGTAAGTGACCGTGAAGGGATTGACAACCCCTAATCGCGTTGGTTGCGAGGAGCTATCGTTTTGTGCAGGTACGAGGGACTTCTGCGTGGCCTCCTACTGGATTGATACCTTGGTTCTCAAAAACTGAGGGAAATACTTATGCTACTTTGCTGCATCATCCTCTCCTCTTCGGTGAAATCCAACGCAGTGCTCAAGAGGTAGCATACTTTACACCAATATGACCTAAATGGTAGTGCCACAAGTATGTTGCACTATCATGATCAACTTTGCATCTTTTTTCATCAATATTATGAATATGTGTATCACCACGATCGAGATTCAACAAACCATTCACATTGGGTGTATGACCATAGAAAGTTTTATTCATATCACTAGTAGAAAAAGGGCCATTAGTCCCGGTTCATAAGGGCCTTTAGTCCCTGTTCATAAGGGCCATAAGTTTTTTTCTGATTTTTAAAATTTTGAATTATTTTCAATTTAATCTCTAATCACCCCTCATCACTGCTCTATTTAACATCTAACTCTAATCACCTCTCATCATTCGAAATTCACTAACTTCCTGGCCGGTCACCCATCCTCCCACTACTCCAGCGTGAGCACGCTTAACTTCCGGGTTCTATTCTCTCTGATTTCCAAGTCTGCACTTGTTGTTTTCCTGACAATAGTAAGATGTCAATCCTATTAACCCTCATGAGTTTAGCTTGAGCATGAAGTCACACGTTTCACTGTTTGAGTTTGAAACTATTATTCTAAAAAACAATAATTATTTAGTAACACTAATATTTCTTGAGTAAGTAGTTTGACCATATTTGACCAGATTTGACCAAAATTCAAAAAAATTAAAATAATTATTTAGTAACACTAATATTCTTGAATAATTATGTAGTAACACTAATACTTCTTGAATAAGTAGTTTGACCATAGTTTGACCAGATTTAACCAAAATTCAAAAAAACTGAAATTTGAGCATATCTTTTTTCCTTTTGGAATTTGAGGATTCTAAAAATTTACAAACAGGCCGTAGGCGGTCAAAATCGGATGCGGATTTTCGTGCTGAACATTTTGATATATTATACGTTTTTTTTCTGACATCGTATGCAAAAGTTATAGCCGTTTTACATTTTCCCTACACTTTTTGCAAAACATGTCCAAATTTAAGTTTTAAAATTTTCCTAACTAGTAGATGTAGTAACATAACTACATCTCGAAAGATTTTATTTTTTGAAGTTTTTATCATTTTCTTTTGCTTTTTACAAAACTGGAAAGGCGATCCATGGGGGGGGGGGGTAGAGTTTGAAAATGAGACCTTTAGTCCCGGTTTGAGACACGAACCGATACTAAAGGGCATTGCACCTTTAGTCCCGGTTCGTGTCTCAAACCGGGACTAAAGGGCTCATCTGAACCGGGACTAATGCCTTTAGCCGCACAAACCGGGACCAATGCTCACATTAGTCCTGGTTCGTGACTAAACCGGGACTAATGGGCTTACCTGGCCCGAACGAAAGCCCTGCTTTCTACTAGTGTATAAATGGAACAACAATTATTCTCTGACTTAAATGAATAACCGTATTGCAATAAACATGATCTAATCATATTAATGCTCAACACAAGCACCAAATAACATTTATTTAGGTTCAATTCTAATCCCAAAGGTAGAGGGAGTGTGCGATGGTGATCGTATCAACCTTGGAATTACTTCCAACACACATCGTCACCTCGTCCTTAACTAGTCTCTGTTTATTTTGCAACTCTTGTTTTGAGTTACTACTCATAGCAACTGAACCAATATCAAATACCGAGGGGTTGCTATAAACACTAGTAAAGTACACATCAATAACATGTATATCAAATATACCTTTGTTTACTTTGCCATCCTTCTTATCCGCCAAGTATCTAGGACAGTTCCACTTCCAGTGACCATTTCCTTTGCAGTAGAAGCACTCAGTTTCAGGCTTGGGTCTTGCTTTGTGCTTCTTCATGGGAGTAGCAACTTTCTTGCCATTCTTTTTGAAGTTTCCTTTTCTTTCTCTTGCCCTTTTTCTTGAAACTAGTGGTCTTGTTAACCATCAACACTTGATGCTATTTCTTGATTTCTACCTTCGCCGATTTCAGCATCACGAAGAGCTTGGGAATCGTTTTCGTCATCCCTTGCATATTATAGTTCATCATGAAGTTCTAATAACTTGGTGATAGTGACTAGAGAACACTGTCAATCACTATTTTATCTGGAAGATTAACTCCCAGTTGATTCAAGCGATTGTAGTACCCAGACATTCTGAGCACATGCTCACTAGCTGAGCTATTCTCCTCCATCTTGTAGGCAAAGTACTTGTTAGAGGTCTCATACCTCTTAACACGGGCATGAGTCTGAAATATCATTTTCAGCTTCTTGGAACATCTCATATGCTCCATGGCGTTCAAAATATTTTTGAAGTCCCGGTTCTAAGCCGTAAAGCATGATGCAGTAAACTATCAAGTAATCATACCGAGCCTGTCAAACGTTCATAACATCCGCATGTGCTCCTGCAATAGGTCTGTCACCTAGCGGTGCATCAAGGACATAATTCTTCTGTGCAGCAATGAGGATAATCATCAGATCACGGACCCAGTCCGCGTCATTGCTACTATCGCCTTTCAACTTAGTTTTTCTCTAGGAACATATCAAAAATAAAACAAGGGAGCTATACGTGAGCTATTGATCTACAACATAGATATGCAAATACTATCAGGACTAAGTGTTGGAAATATGCCCTAGAGGCAATAATAAAGTGGTTATTATTATATTTCCTTGTTCATGATAATTGTCTATTGTTCATGCTATAATTGTGTTATCTGGAAATCGTAATACATGTGTGAATACATAGACCACAACATGTCCCTAGTGAGCCTCTAGTTGACTAGCTCGTTGATCAATAGATGGTTACGGTTTCCTGACCATGGACATCGGATGTCGTTGATAACGGTATCACATCATTAGGATAATGATGTGATGGACAAGACCCAATCTGAGCATAGCACAAGATCGTAGTTAAATGCGCTAAAGCTTTTCTAATATCAAGTATCATTTCCTTAGACCATGAGATTGTGCAACTCCGGATACCGTAGGAATGCTTTGGTGTGCCAAACGTCACAACGTAATCGGGTGGCTATAAAGGTACACTACAGGTATCTCCGAAAGTGTCTTTTGGGTTGGCACGAATCGAGACTGGGATTTGTCACTCCGTATGACGGAGAGGTATCTCTGGGCCCACTCAGTAATGCTTCATCATAATGAGCTCAATGTGACTAAGTATTTAGTCGCGGGACCATGCATTACGAAACGAGTAAAGTGACTTGCCGGTAACGAGATTGAACGAGGTATTGGGGTACCGACGATCGAATCTCGGGCAAGTATCGTACCGATTGACAAAGGGAATTGTATACAGGATTGATTGAATCCCCGACATCGTGGTTCATCCGATGAGATCATCGTGGAACATGTGGGAGCCAACATGGGTATCCAGATCCCGCTGTTGGTTATTGGCCAGAGAGCTGTCTCGGTCATGTCTGCATGATTCCCGAACCCATAGAGTCTACACACTTAAGGTTCGGTGACGCTGGAGTTGTTATGGGAATTAGTGTGCAGTTACCAAATGTTGTTTGGAGTCCCGGATGAGATCCCGGACGTCACGAGGAGTTCCGGAATGGTCTGGAGGTAAAGATTTATATATGGGAAGTCCTATTTTGGCCATCGAAAAATGTTCGAGATTTTTCGGTATTGTACCGGGAAGGTTCTAGAAGGTTCCGGAGTGGGGCCCACCTGCATGGGGGGACCCACATGAACGTGGGTAGTGGGGGCAAGGCCCCACACCCCTGATCAAGGCGCACCAAGATCCCCCCTTAGAAGGAATAAGATCATATCCCGAAGGGATAAGATCAAGATCCCTAAAAAGGGGGATAACAATCGGTGCGGAAGGGAAATAATGGGATTTCTTCCCCCCACCTTTGCCAACGGCCCAATGGACTTGGAGGGAAAGAAACCAGCCCCTCCACCCCTATATATAGTGGGGAGGCGCATGGGAGCCGCACCCCTTCCCCTGGCGCAGCCCTCTCCCTCCCCAACACCTCCTCCTCCTTTGTAGTGTTTGGCGAAGCCCTGCCGGAAAACTGCAAGCTCCACCACCACACCGCCGTGCTGCCGAAGCTCTCCCTCAACTTCTCCTCTCCCCTTGCTAGATCAAGAAGGAGATGTCCCTGGGTTGTACGTGTGTTGAACGCGGAGGCACCGTTGTTCGACGCTTAGATCGAAATCAACCGCGATCTGAATCACTGCAAGTACGACTCCTTCATCCGCGTTCTTGTAACGCTTCTGCATCGCGATCTTCAAGGGTATGAAGATGCACTCCCCTCTCTCTCGTTGCTAGTCTCTCCATAGATTGATCTTGGTGATGCGTAGAATTTTTTTAATTTCTGCAACGATCCCCAACAGTGGCATCATGAGCTAGGTCTATGCGTAGTTTCTATGCACGAGTAGAACACAAGTTGTTGTGGGCATCGATTTTGTCAGTTTACTTGCCGTTACTAGTGTTATCTTGATTTGGCAGCATCGTGGGATGAAGCGGCCCGGACTGACCTTACACGTACGCTTACGTGAGACAGGTTCCACCGACTGATATGGAGTAGTTGCATAAGGTGGCTAGCGGGTATGTGTCTCTCCCACTTTAGTCGGACCGGATTCGATGAAATGGGTCCTTATGAAGGGTAAATAGAAATTGGCATATCACGTTGTGGTTTTGGCGTACGTAAGAAACGTTCTTGCTAGAAACCTATAGCAGCCACGTAAAAACTTGCAACAACAATTAGAGGACGTCTAACTTGTTTTTGCAGCATATGCTGTGTGATGTGATATGGCCAAAAGGATGTGATGAATGATATATGTGATGTATGAGATTGATCATGTTCTTGTAATAGGAATCACGACTTGCATGTCGATGAGTATGACAACCGGCAGGAGCCATAGGAGATGTCTTAATTTATTGTATGACCTACGTGTCAATGAAAACGCCATGTAATTACTTACTGTATTGCTAACCATTAGCCATAGTAGTAGAAGTAACAGTTGGCGAGAGAACTTCATGGAGAATCTATGATGGAGATCATGATGATGGAGATTATGGTGTCATGCCGGTGACGATGAGGATCATGGCGCCCCGAAGATGGAGATCAAAAGGAGCAAAATGATATTGGCCATATCAGGCCACTATTTGATTGCATGTGATGTTTATCATGTTGTTACATCTTATTTGCTTAGAACGATGGTAGCATAAATAAGATGATCCCTCACTAAAATTTCAAGAAAGTGTTCCCCCTAACTGTGCACCGTTGTGATAGATTCTAACGTTCGAATACAACGGGTGTAAGCCAGATTTACACATGCAAAACACTTAGGTTGACTTGACGAGCCTAGCATGTACAGACATGGCCTCGGAACACGAGAGACCGAAAGGTCGAACATGAGTCGTATAGTAGATACAATCAACATGGAGATATTCACCGTTGATGACTAGTCCATCTCACGTGATGATCAGACACGGCCTGGTCGATTCGGATCATGTATCACTTGGATGACTAGAGGGATGTCTATCTGAGTGTGAGTTCATTAAATAATTTGATTAGATGAACTTGATTATCATGAACTTGGTCTAAAATTGTCCTTACAAATCTATCTTGTAGATCCAATGGCCCACGCTAATGTTGCCCTCAACTTCAACGCGTTCCTAGAGAAAACCAAGCTGAAAGACGATGGTAGAAACTACACGGACTGGGTTCGTAACCTGAGGATTATCCTCATAGCTGCCAAGAAAGCATATGTCCTTGAAGCACCGCTAGGTGACGCACCTGTTTTCCCAGCAACTCAAGACGTTATGAACGCCTGGCAGTCGCTGATGATTACTCCCTGGTTCAGTGCGGCATGCTTTACAGCCTAGAACCGGGCTCCAAAAGTGTTTTGAGCAACACAGAGCATATGAGATGTTCCAAGAGCTGAAAATGGTTTTCCATGCTCATGCCCGAGTCGAGAGATATGAAGTCTGTGACAAGTTCTACAGTTGTAAGATGGGGGAGAATAGTTTTGTGAGCGAGCACATACTCAAAATGTCTGGCTTACACAACCGCTTGTCTCAAGCGGGAGTTAATCTCCAATTACGCGATCGTTGATGAATCCTTGATCGCTTCCACCTAGCTACAAGAGCTTTGTGATGAACTTCAATATGCAGGGGATGGAGAAAACCATTCCTGAGGTATATTCAATGCTGAAGTCATCAAAAAGGAACATCAAGTGTTGATGGTCAGTAAAACCACTAGTTTCAAGAAAGGCAAGGGTAAAAATAACTAAAAGAAGGACGACAAGGGAGTTGTCGCGCGCGGTAAGCCAGTTGCCGGCAAGAAGCCAAAGAATGGACCCAAGCCCGAGACTCAGTGCTTTTATTGCAAGGGAAACGGTCAGTGGAAGCGGAACTGCCCCAAGTACTTAGCGGATAAGAAGGCCGTCAATACCAAAGGTATATATGATATACATGTTATTGATGTGTACCTTACCAACACTTGTAGTAGCTCCTGGGTATTTGATACCGGTGCCGTTGCTCATATTTGTAACTCAAAACAGGAGCTGCGGAATAAGCGGAGACTGGCGAAGGACGAGGTGACGATGCGCGTCGGGAATGTTTCCAAGGTCGATGTGATCGCCGTGGCACGCTACCTCTACATCTACCTTCGGGATTAGTTTTAAACCTCAATAATTGTTATTTAGTACCAGCTTTGAGCATGCACATTGTATCTGGATCTTGTTTAATGCGAGATGGCTACTCATTTAAATCCGAGAATAATGGTTGTTCTATTTATATGAGAGATATGTTTTATGGTCATGCCCTGCTGGTCAATGGTTTATTCTTATTGAATCTCGAACGTGATGTCACACATATTCATAGTGTGAATGCCAAAAGATGTAAGGTTGATAATGATAGTCCCACATACTTGTGGCACTGCCGCCTTGGTCACATTGGTGCCAAACGCATGAAGAAACTCCATGCAGATGGACTTTTAGAGTCTCTTGATTATGAATCATTTGACACGTGTGAACCATGCCTCATGGGCAAAATGACCAAGAATCCGTTCTCCGGAACAATGGAGCGAGCAACCAACTTATTGGAAATCATACATACTGATGTGTGCGGTCCAATGAGTGTTGAGGCTCGCGGTGGTTATCATTATGTTCTCACCCTCACTGATGACTTAAGTAGATCTGGGTATGTCTACTTAATGAAACACAAGTCTAAGACCTTTGAAAAGTTCAAGGAATTTCAGAGTGAGGTTGAGAATCAACGTGACAGGAAAATAAAGTTCTTATGATCAGATCATGGAGGGGAATATTTGAGTCACGAATTTGGCACGCACTTAAGGAAATGTGGAATTGTTTCACAACTCACGCCGCCTGGAACACCTCAGTGTAATGGTGTGTCTGAACGTCGTAATCGCACTCTATTGGATATGGTGCGATCTATGATGTCTCTTACCGATCTACCGCTATCATTTTGGGGTTATGCTTTAGAGACTGCCGCATTCACTTTAAATAGGGCTCCGTCGAAATCCGTTGAGACGACACCGTATGAATTATGGTTTGGAAAGAAACCTAAGCTATCATTTCTGAAAGTTTGGGGATGCGATGCTTATGTCAAGAAACTTCAACCTGAAAAGCTCGAACCCAAATCGGAAAAATGCGTCTTCATAGGATACCCTAAGGAAACTATTGGGTATACCTTCTACCTCAGATCCGAAGGCAAGATCTTTGTTGCCAAGAATGGATCCTTTCTAGAGAAAGAGTTTCTCTCGAAAGAAGTAAGTAGGAGGAAAGTGGAACTTGATGAGATGACCCCTCTCGAACCAGAGAGTAGAGCAGCGCAAAAAAATGTTTCTGTGGTGCCTGCACCGACTAGAGAGGAAGTTAATGATGACGATCATGATCAAGTTACCACTGAACTTCGTAGGTCCATAAGGACACGTTCCGCACCAGAGTGGTACGGCAACCCTGTCCTGGAAATCATGTTATTAGACAACGGTGAACCTTCGAACTATGAAGAAGAAATGGCGGGCCCGGATTCCAACAAATGGCTTGAAGCCATGAAATCCGAGATAGGATCCATGTATGAAAACGAAGTATGGACTTTGACAGACTTTCCCGTTGATCGGCAAGCCATCGAGAATAAATGGATCTTTTAGAAGAAGACTGACACGGATGGTAATGTGACCATCTATAAGGCTCGGCTTGTCGCCAAGGGTTATCGACAAGTTCAAGGGGTTGACTACGATGAGATCTTCTCACCCGTAGCGAAGCTGAAGTCCGTCTGAATCATGTTAGCGATTGCCGTATCCTATGATTATGAGATATGGCAAATGGACGTCAAAATGGCATTCCTTAATGGTTTCCTTAAGGAAGAATTGTATATGATGCAGCCTGAAGGTTTTGTCGATCCTAAGAATGCTGACAAGGTATGCAAGCTCCAGCGCTCAATCTATGGGCTGGTGCAAGCATCTCGGAGTTGGAACATTCACTTTGATGAGATGATCAAAGCGTTTGGGTTTACACGGACTTATGGGGAAGCTTGTGTTTACAAGAAAGTGAGTGGGAGCTCTGTAGCATTTCTCATATTATATGTGGATGACATACTATTGATGGGAAATAATATAGAATTCTTGGAAAGCATAAAGGCCTACTTGAATAAGTGTTTTTCAATGAAGGACCTTGGAGAAGCTGCTTACATATTAGGTATCAAGATCTATAGAGATAGATCGAGACACCTCATTGGTCTTTCGCAAAGCACATACCTTGACAAGATATTGAAGAAGTTCAATATGGATCAGTCCAAGAAGGGGTTCTTGCCTGTATTACAAGGTGTGAGATTGAGCACGGCTCAATGCCCGACCTCGGCAGAAGATAGAGAAACGATGAGTGTCATCCCCTATGCCTCAGCCATAGGGTCTATTATGTATGCCATGCTGCGTACCAGACCTGATGTGAACCTCGCCGTAAGTTTGGTAGGGAGGTACCAAAGTAATCCCGGCAAGGAACACTGGACAACGGTCAAGAACATCCTGAAGTACCTGAAAAGGACTAAGGATATGTTTCTCGTTTATGGAGGTGATGAAGAGCTCGTCGTGAAGGTTTACGTCGATGCTAGCTTCGACACAGATCTGGATGACTCCAAGTCAGAAACCGGATACGTGTATATTTTGAATGGTGGGGCAGTCAGCTGGTGCAGTTGCAAGCAAAGCATCGTGGCGGGATCTACATGTGAAGCGGAGTACATAGCAGCCTCGTAGGCAGCACAGGAAGTAGTCTAAATGAAGGAGTTCATCTCCGACCTAGGATTTATTCCCAATGGGTCGGGCGCAATGACTCTCTTCTGTGACAACACTGGAGCTATTGCCCTTGCCAAGGAGCCCAGGTTTCACAAGAAGACCAGGCATATCAAGCGTCGCTTCAACTCCATTCGTGAACATGTTCAAGACGGAGACATAGATATTTGTAAAGTGCATACGGATCTGAATGTCGCAGATCCTTTGACTAAACCTCTTCCACGAGCAAAACATGATCGACACCAGAACTCTATGGGTGTTCGATTCATCACAATGTAACTAGATTATTGACTCTAGTGCAAGTGGGAGACTGTTGGAAATATGCCCTAGAGGCAATAATAAAGTGGTTATTATTATATTACCTTGTTCATGATAATTGTCTATTGTTCATGCTATAATTGTGTTATCCGGAAATCGTAATACATGTGTGAATACATAGACCACAACACGTCCCTAGTGAGCCTCTAGTTGAATAGCTCGTTGATCAATAGATGGTTACGCTTTCCTGACCATGGACATTGGATGTCGTTGATAACGGGATCACATCATTAGGAGAATGATGTGATGGACAAGACCCAATCCTGAGCATAGCACAAGATCGTAGTTAAATGCGCTAAAGCTTTTCTAATGTCAAGTATCATTTCCTTAGACCATGAGATTGTGCAACTCCAGGATACCGTAGGAATGCTTTGGGTGTGCCAAACGTCACAAATTAACTGGGTGGCAATAAAGGTACACTACAGGTATCTCCGAAAGTGTCTGTTGGGTTGGCACGAATCGAGACCGGAATTTGTCACTCCGCATAACGGAGAGGTATCTCTGGGCCCACTCGGTAATGCATCATCATAATGAGCTCAATGTGACTAAGTAGTTAGTCGCGGGATCATGCATTATGAAACGAGTAAAGTGACTTGCCGGTAACAAGATTGAACGAGGTATTGGGTTACCGACGATTGAATCTCGGGCAAGTAACATACCGATTGACAAAAGGAATTGTATACAGGATTGATTGAATCCCCGACATCGTGGTTCATCCGATGAGATCATCGTGGAACATGTGGGAGCCAACATGGGTATCCAGATCCCGCTGTTGGTTATTGGCCAGAGAGCTGTCTCGGTCATGTCTCCATGATTCCTGAACCCATAGGGTCTACACACTTAAGGTTCGGTGACGCTAGAGTTGTTATGGGAATTAGTGTGCAGTTACCGAATGTTGTTCGGAGTCCCGGATGAGATCCCGGACGTCACGAGGAGTTCCGGAATGGTCCGGAGGTAAATATTAATATATGGGAAGTCCTATTTTGGCCATCGGACAATGTTCGGGATTTTTTGGTATTGTACCGGGAAGGTTCTAGAAGGTTTTGGAGAGGGCCCACCTGCATGGGGGACCCGCATGAACGTGGGTAGTGGGGACAAGGCCCCACACCCCTGGTCAAGCGCACCAAGATCCCCCTTAGAAGGAATAAGATCATATTCAAGGATAAGATCAAGATCCCTAAAAAGGGGGGATAACAATCGGTGGGGAAGGGAAATGATGGGATTTCTTTCCCCCACCTTTGCCAACGCCCCAATGGACTTGGAGGGCAAGAAACTAGCCCCCTCCACCCCTATATATAGTGGGGAGGCGCATGGGAGCCGCACCCCTTCCCTTGGCGCAGCCCTCTCCCTCCCCAACACCTCCTCCTCCGTAGTAGTGCTTGGTGAAGCCCTGCCGGAGAACTGCAAGCTCCACCACACCGTCGTGCTGTCGGAGCTCTCCCTCAACTTCTCCTCTCCCCTTGATAGATCAAGAAGGAGGAGACGTCCTCGGGCTGTACGTGTGTTGAACGCGGAGGCCCTGTTGTTCGTCGCTTAGATCGGAATCAACCGCGATCTGAATCGCTGCGAGTACGACTCCGTCATCCGTGTTCTTGTAATGCTTCTGCATCACAATCTTCAAGGGTATGAAGATGCACTCCCCTCTCTGTCGTTGCTAGTCTCTCCATAGATTGATCTTGGTGATTGCTACGTTTCGAGCTTGCGTTGGTTTTCCCCGAAGAGGAGAGGATGATGCAGCACAGTAGCGTAAGTATTTCCCTCAGTTTTTGAGAACCAAGGTATCCATCCAGTGGGAGGCCACACGCAAGTCCCTCGTACCTGCACAAAATGATAGCTACTCACAACCAACATGATTAGGGGTTGTCAATCCCTTCACGGTCACTTACGAGAGTGAGATCTAATAGAGATAATATTTTTGGTATAAAGATGCAAAGTAAAAAGTAAAAGGCAAAGTAAAAACAAAGCAAGTATAGAAGTGATAGAGATTGATATGATGAGAATAGACCCGGAGGCCATAGGTTTCACTAGTGGCTTCTCTCAAGAGCATAGATATTCTACGGTGGGTGAACAAATTACTGTTGAGCAATTGACAGAATTGAGCATAGTTATGAGTATATCTAGCCAATGATCATGTATATAGGCATCACGTCCAAAACAAGTAGATAGAAATGATTCTGCATCTACTACTATTACTCCACTCATCGACCGCTATCCAAAGATGCATCTAGAGTATTAAGTTAAAACAGAGTAACGCCTTAAGCAAGATGACATGATGTAGAGGGATAAATTCATGCAATATGATAAATACCCCATCTTATTATCCTCGATGGAAACAATACAATACGTGCCTTGCAACCCTTTTCATCCTTTGGGTAAGGACATAGCAAGATTGAACCCAAAGCTAAGCACTTCTCCCATTGCAAGAACTACCAATCTAGTTGGCCAAACCAAACGGATAATTCGAAGAGACTTGCAAAGATAACTCAATCATACATAAAAGAATTCAGAGAAGAATCAAATATTTTCCATAGATAAGCTGGATCATAAACGCACAATTCATCGGTCTCAACAAACACACCGCAAAAAGAAGATTACATCGAATAGATCTCCGTAAGAGAGGGGAGAACATTGTATTGAGATCCAAAAGAGAGAAGAAGCCATCTAGCTACTAGCTATGGACCCGAAGGTCTGAAGTAAACTACTCACACTTCATCGGAGGGGCTATGGTGTTGATGTAGAAGCCCTCCGTGGTGGATGCCCCCTCCGGCGAAGCTCCAGAACAGGCCCCAAGATGGGATCTCGTGGATACAGGAAGGTACGGCGGTGGAATTAGGTTTTTGGCTCCTCATCTGATCGTTTGGGGATACATAGGTATATATAGGAGGAAGGAGTACGTCGGTGGAGCGTCAGGGGGCCCACGAGGCACGGGGCGCGCCCAGGGGGGGCCCTCCACCCCCGTGACCGCCTCTGGCACTTCTTGGAGTATGGTCCAAGTCTCCTGGACCACGTTCGGTGAGAAGATCATGTATACAGGATTGATTGAATCCCCGATATCGTGGTTCATCCGATGAGATCATCGTGGAACATGTGGGAGCCAACATGTGTATCCAGATCCCGCTGTTGGTTATTGGCCAGAGAGCTGTCTCGGTCATGTCTCCATGATTCCTGAACCCATAGGGTCTACACACTTAAGGTTCGGTGACGCTAGAGTTGTTATGGGAATTAGTGTGCAGTTACCGAATGTTGTTCGGAGTCCCGGATGAGATCCCGGACGTCACGAGGAGTTCCGGAATGGTCCGGAGGTAAATATTAATATATGGGAAGTCCTATTTTGGCCATCGGACAATGTTCAGGATTTTTCGGTATTGTACCGGGAAGGTTCTAGAAGGTTTTGGAGAGGGGCCCACCTGCATGGGGGGACCCGCATGAACGTGGGTAGTGGGGACAAGGCCCCACACCCCTGGTCAAGGCGCACCAAGATCCCCCCTTAGAAGGAATAAGATCATATTCCGAAGGGATAAGATCAAGATCCCTAAAAAGGGGGGATAACAATCGGTGGGGAAGGGAAATGATGGGATTTCTTTCCCCCACCTTTGCCAACGCCCCAATGGACTTGGAGGGCAAGAAACTAGCCCCCTCCACCCCTATATATAGTGGGGAGGCGCATGGGAGCCGCACCCCTTCCCTTGGCGCAGCCCTCTCCCTCCCCAACACCTCCTCCTCCGTAGTAGTGCTTGGTGAAGCCCTGCCGGAGAACTGCAAGCTCCACCACCACACCGTCGTGCTGTCGGAGCTCTCCCTCAACTTCTCCTCTCCCCTTGATAGATCAAGAAGGAGGAGACGTCCTCGGGCTGTACGTGTGTTGAACACGGAGGCCCCGTTGTTCGTCGCTTAGATCGGAATCAACCGCGATCTGAATCGCTGCGAGTACGACTCCTTCATCCGTGTTCTTGTAATGCTTCTGCACCACAATCTTCAAGGGTATGAAGATGCACTCCCCTCTCTGTCATTGCTAGTCTCTCCATAGATTGATCTTGGTGATTGCTACATTTCGAGCTTGCGTTGGTTTTCCCCGAAGAGGAGAGGATGATGCAGCACAGTAGCGTAAGTATTTCCCTCAGTTTTTGAGAACCAAGGTATCCATCCAGTGGGAGGCCACACGCAAGTCCCTCGTACCTGCACAAAATGATAGCTACTCACAACCAACGCGATTAGGGGTTGTCAATCCCTTCACGGTCACTTACGAGAGTGAGATCTAATAGAGATAATATTTTTGGTATTTTTGGTATAAAGATGCAAAGTAAAAAGTAAAAGGCAAAGTAAAAACAAAGCAAGTATAGAAGTGATAGAGATTGATATGATGAGAATAGACCCGGAGGCCATAGGTTTCACTAGTGGCTTCTCTCAAGAGCATATATATTCTACGGTGGGTGAACAAATTACTGTTGAGCAATTGACAGAATTGAGCATAGTTATGAGTATATCTAGCCAATGATCATGTATATAGGCATCACGTCCAAAACAAGTAGATCGAAATGATTCTGCATCTACTACTATTACTCCACTCATCGACCGCTATCCAGCATGCATCTAGAGTATTAAGTTAAAACAGAGTAACGCCTTAAGCAAGATGACATGATGTAGAGGATAAATTCATGCAATATGATAAATACCCCATCTTATTATCCTCGATGGAAACAATACAATACGTGCCTTGCAACCCTTTCTGTCACTGGGTAAGGACACATCAAGATTGAACCCAAAGCTAAGCACTTCTCCCATTGCAAGAACTACCAATCTAGTTGGCCAAACCAAACGGATAATTCGAAGAGACTTGCAAAGATAAATCAATCATACATAAAAGAATTCAGAGAAGAATCAAATATTTTCCATAGATAAGCTGGATCATAAACGCACAATTCATCGGTCTCAACAAACACACCGCAAAAAGAAGATTACATCGAATAGATCTCGACAAGAGAGGGGGAGAACATTGTATTGAGATCCAAAAAGAGAGAAGAAGCCATCTAGCTACTAGCTATGGACCCGAAGGTCTGAAGTAAACTACTCACACTTCATCGGAGGGGCTATGGTGTTGATGTAGAAGCCCTCCGTGGTGGATGCCCCTCCGTGAAGCTCCTAACAGGCCCCAAGATGGGATCTCGTGGATACAGGAAGGTACGGCGGTGGAATTAGGTTTTTGGCTCCTCATCTGATCGTTTGGGGATACGTAGGTATATATAGGAGGAAGGAGTACGTCGGTGGAGCGTCAGGGGGCCCACGAGGCACGGGGCGCGCCCGGGGGGGCTCCACCCTCGTGACCGCCTCTGGCACTTCTTGGAGTATGGTCCAAGTCTCCTGGACCACGTTCGGTGAGAAGATCATGTTCCCAAAGGTTTCATTCCGTTTGGACTCTGTTTGATATTCCGTTTCTTCGAAACACTGAAATAGGCAAAAAAAACAGCAATTCTGGGCTGGGCCTCCGGTTAATAGATTAGTCCCAAAAGTAATATAAAAGTGGAAAATAAAGCCCATTATAGTCCAAAACAATAGATAAAGTAGGATGGAGCAATCAAAAATTATAGATACGTTGGAGACGTATCAGGCATCCCCAAGCTTAATTCCTGCTCGTCCTCGAGTAGGTAAATGATAAAAAGAGAATTTTTGATGCGGAGTGATACTTTGGCATAATTTCAATGTAAATCTTCTTAATCATGGTATAAATATTCAGATCCGTAAGAGTCAAGACAAAAGTTCATATTGACATAAAAATAATAATACTTCAAGCATACTAATCAAAATAATCATGTCTTCTCAAAATAGCATGGCAAAAGAAAGTTCATCCCTACAAAATCATATAGTTAGGCTATGCTTCATTTTCGTCACACAAAGATGTTCCCAACTTCTATACCCCCGACGACAAGCCAAGCAATTGTTTCATACTTAAATAATCTCAAACTTTTTCAACCTTCACGCAACACATGAGCGTGAGCCATGGATATATCACTATGGGTGGAATAGAATATGATGATGGGGATTGTGTGGAGAAGACAAAAAAAGGAGAAAGTCTCACATTGACGAGGATAATCAACGGGCTATGGAGATGCCCATCAATTGATGTCAACATGAGGAGTAGGGATTGCCATGCAACGGATGCACTAGAGCTATGAATGCTCAACAAAAGAAAACTAGTGGGTGTGCATCCAACTTGCTTGCTCATGAAGACCTAGGGAATTTGAGGAAGCCCATCGTAGGAATATACAAGCCAAGTTCTATAATGAAAAATTCCCACTAGTATGAAAAAGACAACTTATGAGACTCACTATATGAAAAACATGGTGCTACTTTGAAGCACAATATATGATACTCACTACATGAAGAACAAGGTTCTACTTTGAAGCACAAGTGTGGAAAAAAAGGATAGTAGCATTGCCCCCTTTTTTTTTGGGCCTTCTTTTTTTTTCTTTGGCCTTTCTCTTTTTTTGGGACAATGCTCTATTGAATGATGATCATCACACTTCTATTGATTACAACATAAGGACTACATCTCGAAACTAGAACAAGATATGACTCTATATGAATGCCTCCGGCGGTGTACCGGGATGGTGCAATGAATCAAGAGTGACATGTATGAAAAATAATGCATGGTGGCTTTGCCACAAATACGATGTCAACTACATGATCATGCAATGGCAATATGACAAAAGTAATGTATGTCATTATGATGATGAACGGAACGGTGGAAAGTTGCATGGCAATATATCTCGGAATGGCTAAGGAAATGCCATAATAGGTAGGTATGGTGGCTGTTTTGAGGAAGATATAAGGAGGTTTATGTGTGATAGAGCGTATCATATCACGAGGTTTGGATGCACCGGCGAAGTTTGCACCAACTCTCGAGGAGAGAAAGGGCATTGCATGGTACCGAAGAGGCTAGCAAAGGCGGAAAGGTAAAAGTGCGTATAATCCATGGACTCAACATTAGTCAAAAGAACTCATATACTTATTGCAAAAAATTAGAAGTTATCAAAAATCAAGTACTACGCGCATGCTCCTAGGGGGATAGATTGGTAGGAAAAGACCATCGCTCGTCCCCGACCGCCACTCATAAGGATGCGCAAGCCAGGTACACTTCATGTTTCAAATTTGTTACATAACTTTAACCATACGTGCATGCTACGGGATTTGCTAACTTCAACACAAGCATTTCTCAAATTCACAACTACTCAACTAGCACGACTTTGATATTATCACCTCCATATCTCAAAACAGTTATCAAGCATCAAACTTATCTTAGTATTCAACGCACCCAAAAGAAAGTTTCACATATCTTGAATACCAAGTATATTAACATTAAGCAAATTACCATGCTATTAACGACTCTCAAAATAATCTAAGTGGAGCATGAGAGATCAAGTTTCTTTAAAACAAATCCACCACCGTGCTCTAAAAGATCTAAGTGAAGCACTAGAGCAAAAATTATCACGCTCAAAAAGATATAAGTGAAGCACTATGAGCAAACTATCAAGCTCAAAAGATATAAGTGAAGCACATAGAGTATTCTATCAAATTTCAATTCATGTATGGCTCTATCAAAAGGTGTGTACAGCAAGGATGATTGTGGTAAACTAACAAGCAAAGACTCAAATAATACAAGACGCTCCAAGCAAAACACATATTATGTTGGTGAATAAAAATATAGCTCCAAGTAAATTACCGATGGAAGCAGACGAAAGAGGGGATGCCTTCCGGGGCATCCCCAAGCTTTGACTTTTTGGTGTCCTTGGATTATCTTGGGGGTGCCATGGGCATCACCAAGCTTAGGCTCTTGCCACTCCTTGTTCCTTAATCCATCGAAAGAATTCACCCAAAACTTGAAAACTTCACAACACAAAACTCAATAAAAATCCCGTGAGCTCCGTTAGAGAAAGAAAACAAAAGACTACTTTAAGGTACTGTAATGAACTAATTCTTTACTTATATTGGTGTTAAACCTACTTTATTCAAACTTCTCTATGGATCATAAACTAATTTACTAGCCATAGATTCATCAAAATAAGCAAACAACACACGCAAAACAGAATCTGTCAAAAACAGAACAGTCTGTAGTAATCTGTAACTAACGCAAACTTCTGGAACCCAAAAACTTCAACCAAAATTATACGACCTGGAAAATTTGTTTATTGATCAGCAGCAATTGGAATCAGTATTTTATCATGTTCCGGTGATTTTTAACAATTCGGGCACTGAGCACAAAGATTCTGGAAATTACAGCAAGATCAAATAACTATCATCCAAGAAGATCCAATAGGTTCATCTTGGCACAAACACTAATTAAAAGATAAAACCACATCTAAACAGAGGCTATATGGATTATTTATTCCTAAACAGAAGAAAAAACAAAAACTAAAAAATAAAATTGGGTTGCCTCCCAATAAGCGCTATAGTTTAACGCCCTAGCTAGACATAAAAGCAAGGATAGATCTAGGTATTGCCATCTTTGGTAGGCAATCCATAAGTGGCTCTCATGATAGATTCATATGGTAATTTTATTTTCTTTCTAGGAAAGTGTTCCATGCCCTTCTTTAAAGGGAATTGGAATCTAATATTTCCTTCCTTTATATCAATAATTGCACCAATCGTTCTAAGGAAAGGTCTACCAAGAATAATAGGACATGAAGGATTGCAATCTATATCAAGAACGATAAAATCTACGGGCACATAATTCCTATTTGCAACAATAAGAACATCATTAATTCTTCCCATAGGCTTTTTAATAGTGGAATCCGCAAGATGCAAGTTTAGAGAGCAATCATCAAAATCACGGAAATCTAGCAAATCACACACAAGTTTTGGGAATAGTAGAGACACTAGCACCCAAATCACACAAAGCATGAAACTCATAATTTTTAATTTTAATTTTGATAGTAGGTTCCCACTCATCATGGAATTTCCTAGGGATAGAAATTTTCAACTCAAGCTTTTCTTCATAAGATTGCATCAAGGCATCAACAATGTGTTCGGTAAAAGCCTTATTTTGACTATAAGCATGAGGAGAATTTAGCACGGATTGCAACAAGGAAATACAATCAATTAAAGAGCAATTTTCATAATCAAATTCCTTGAGATCCAATATAGTGGGTTTAGCAACATCTAGATTTCTATTTCTTTCAATCCCACTTTTATCAATTTCATCATCAAGATCTAAAAACTCCGAATTCTTAGAACACCTTCTAGGTAAAGGAAGATCATATTCAGTTTCATGAAGATTCATATTGCAAAACAAAGATTTAATAGGGGACACATCAATAAATTTTAGATCTTCGTCTTGATTTTCATAGGAATTAGAAGAACACACTTTAATAAAGGCATCTTTGGAAGCACGCATCCTAGCGGTTCTTTCTTTGCACTCATCAATGGAAATTCTCATAGCTTTGAGAGACTCATTGATATCATGCTTAGGAGGAATAGATCTAAGGTTTAAAGAATCAACCTCAAGGGAAATTCTATCAACGTTCCTAGCCAAATCATCAACTTTAAGCAAATTCTCTTCAAGCAAAGCATTAAAATTCTTTTGTGAATTCATTAACTCTTTAACACTACTCTCAAATTCAGAGGGAATCTTATTAAAATTTCCATAAGAGTTGTTGTAGGAATTTACATAATTATTAGAAGGATTACTAGGATAAGGCCTAGGATTAAAATTCCCTCTATACGCGTTGTTACCAAAATTATTCCTACCAACAAAATTCACATCCATAGATTCATTATTATTCTCAATCAAGGTAGACAAAGGCATATCATTAGGATCAGAAGAAACACTCTTAGTAAATAACTTCATATGTTCATCCATCTTTCCACTCAAAACATTGATTTCTTCTATAGCATGCACTTTTTTATTAGTAGATCTTTCAGTATGCCATTGAGAATAATTAACCATAATATTATCTAGGAGTTTAGTAGCATCTCCTAAAGTGATTTCCATAAAAGTGCCTCCCGCGTCCGAATCTAAAAGATTTCTAGAAGCAAAATTCAATCCAGCATAAATTTTTTGTACAATCATCCACAAGTTCAAACCATGAGTAGGACAATTACGTATCATTAATTTCATTCTCTCCCAAGCTTGTGCAACATGTTCATGATCAAGTTGCTTAAAATTCATAATATCGTTCCTAAGAGAGATAATCTTAGCGGGAGGAAAATGCTTAGAGATAAAAGCATCTTTGCACTTGTTCCAAGAATCAATACTATTTTTAGGCAAAGATGAAAACCACGCTTTAGCACGATCTCTAAGCGAAAAAGGAAATAGCTTCAATTTAACGACATCATTATCGACATCTTTTTTCTTTTGCATATCACATAAATCAACAAAGCTATTCAGATGAGTAGCGGCATCTTCACTAGGAAGGCCGGTGAATTGATCTTTCATAACAACATTCAACAAAGTAGTATTGATTTCACAAGATTCGGTATTGGCAAGAGGAGCAATCGGAGTGCTAAGGAAATCATTATTATTATTATTGGTGAAGTCACACAATTTGGTAGCATCTTGAGTCATCGCGACGAACAAGCAAACTAACACACGAGCAAACAAACGGACGAGAAAAAGGCAAGGGAAAAGGGAGGAGGAGATTGGGAAAGAGAGGGCAAATAAAACGGCAAGGGTGAAGTGGGGGAGAGGAAAACGAGAGGCAAATGGCAAATAATGTAGTGCGAGAGATAGGGATTGTGATGGGTACTTGGTATGTTGACTTTTGCGTAGACCTCCCGGGCAACGGCACCAGAAATCCTTCTTGCTACGTCTCGAGCTTGCGTTGGTTTTCGCCGAAGAGGAGAGGATGATGCAGCACAGTAGCATAAGTATTTCCCTCAGTTTTTGAGAACCAATGTATCAATCCAGTAGGAGGCCATGCGCAAGTCCCTCGTACCTGCACAGAACGATAGCTACTCGCAACCAACGCGATTAGGGGTTGTCAATCCCTTCACGGTCACTTACGAGAGTGAGATCTGATAGAGATAATATTTTTGATATTTTTGGTATAAAGATGTAAAGTGAAAAGAAAAAGGCAAAGTAAAACAAAGCAAGTATAAAAGTGAAGGAGATTGATATGATGAGAATAGACCCGAGGGCCATAGGTTTCACTAGTGGCTTCTCTCAAGAGCATAAGTATTCTACGAAGGGTGAACAAATTACTGTTGAGCAATTGACAGAATTGAGCATAGTTATGAGGTTATCTAGGTATGATCATACATATAGGTATCACGTCCGTGACAAGTAGATCGAAACGATTCTGCATCTACTACTATTACTCCACTCATCGACCGCTATCCAGCATGCATCTAGAGTATTAAGTTAAGACAGAGTAATGCCTTAAGCAAGATGACATGATGTAGAGGAATAAATTCATGCAATATGATAAATACCCCATCTTGTTATCCTCGATGGCAACAATACAATACATGCCTTGCAACCCTTTCTGTCACTGGGTAAGGACACCGCAAGATTGAACCCAAAGCAATGCACTTCTCCCATTGCAAGAACTACCAATCTAGTTGGCCAAACCAAACGGATAATTCGAAGAGACTTGCAAAGATAACTCAATCATACATAAAAGAATTCAAAGAAGATTCAAATATTATTCATAGATAAGCTGGATCATAAACCCACAATTCATCGGTATCAACAAACACACAGCAAAAAGAAGATTACATCGAATAGATCTCCACGAGAGAGGGGGAGAACATTGTATTGAGATCCAAAAAGAGAGAAGAAGCCATCTAGCTACTAGCTATGGACCCGAAGGTCTGTAGTAAACTACCCACACTTCATCGGAGGGGCTATGGTGTTGATGTAGAAGCCCTCCGTGGTGGATGCCCCCTCCGGCGGATCTCCGGAACAGGCCCCAAGATGGGATCTCGTGGATACAGGAAGGTACGGCGGTGGAATTAGGTTTTTGGCTCCTCATCTGATCGTTTGGGGGTACGTAGGTATATATAGGAGGAAGGAGTACGTCGGTGGAGCTTCGAGGGGCCCACGAGGCAGGGGGCGTGCCCTAGGGGGGCGCCCTCCACCCTCGTGACCGCCTCTTGGCTTTCTTGACGGAGGGTCCAAGTCTCCTGGGTCTTATCTGATGAGAAAATCACGTTTCCGAAGATTTCATTCCATTTGGACTCCGTTTGATATTCTGATAGAGATAATATTTTTTGTATTTTTGGTATAAAGATGCAAAGTAAAAAGTAAAAGGCAAAGTAAAAACAAAGAAAGTATAAAAGTGATAGAGATTGATATGATGAGAATAGACCCGGGGGCCATAGGTTTGACTAGTGGCTTCTCTCAAGAGCATAGATATTCTACGGTGGGTGAACAGATTACTGTTGAGCAATTGACAGAATTGAGCATAGTTATGAGTATATCTAGGCAATGATCATGTATATAGGCATCACATACAAAACAAGTAGATCGAAACGATTCTGCATCTACTACTATTACTCCACTCATCGACCGCTATCCAGCATGCATCTAGAGTATTAAGTTAAAAACAGAGTAACGCCTTAAGCAAGATGACATGATGTAGAGGGATAAATTCATGCAATATGATAAATACCCCATCTTGTTATCCTTGATGGCAACAATACAATACGTGCCTTGCAACCCTTTACATCCTTTGGTAAGGACACCGCAAGATTGAACCCAAAGCTAAGCACTTCTCCCATTGCAATAACTAGCAATCTAGTTGGCCAAACCAAATGGATAATTCGAAGAGACTTGCAAAGATAACTCAATCATACATAAAAGAATTCAGAGAAGAATCAAATATTTTCCATAGATAAGCTGGATCATAAACCCACAATTAATCGGTCTCAATAAACATATCGCAAAAAGAAGATTACATCGAATAGATCTCCACAAGAGAGGGGGAGAACATTGTATTGAGATCCAAACAGAGAGAAGAAGCCATCTAGCTACTAGCCATGGACCCGAAGGTTTGAAGTAAACTACTCACACTTCATCGGAGGGGCTATGGTGTTGATGTAGAAGCCCTCCGTGGTGGATGCCCCCTCTGGCGGAGCTCCAGAACAGGCCCCAAGAAGGGATCTCGTGGATACATGATGGTACGGCGGTGGAATTAGGTTTTTGGCTCCTCCTCTGATCGTTCGGGGATACGTAGGTATATATAGGAGGAAGGAGTACGTCGGTGGAGCGTCAGGGGGCCCACGAGGTAGGGGGCGCGCCCGGGGGCTCCACCCTCGTGACCGCCTCTGGCACTTCTTGGAGTAGGGTCCAAGTCTCCTGGATCACGTTCGGTGAGAAGATCACGTTCCCGAAGGTTTCATTCCGTTTGGACTCCGTTTGATATTCCGTTTCTTCAAAACACTAAAATAGAAAAAAAACAGCAATTCTGGGCTGTGCCTCCGGTTAATAGGTTAGTCCCAAAAGTAATATAAAAGTGGAAAATAATGCCCAGTATAGTCCAAAACAATAGATAAAGTAGCATGGAGCAATAAAAAATTATAGATACGTTGGAGACGTATCAGTGATGCGTAGAATTTTTTTAATTTCTGCAACGATCGCCAACAGTGGCATCATGAGCTAGGTCTATGCGTAGTTTTCTATGCACGAGTAGAACACAAGTTGTTGTGGGCGCCGATTTTGTCAATTTACTTGCCGTTAGTAGTCTTATCTTGATTTGGCGGCATCGTGAGATGAAGCGGCCCGGAACGACCTTACACGTACGCTTACGTGAGACAGGTTCCACCGACTGACATGCAGTAGTTGCATAAGGTGGCTAGCGGGTGTGTGTCTCTCCCACTTTAGTCAGATCGGATTCGATGAAAAGGGTCCTTATGAAGGGTAAATAGAAATTGGCATATCACGTTGTGGTTTTGGCGTAGGTAAGAAACGTTCTTGCTAGAAACCTATAGCAGCCACGTAAAAACTTGCAACAACAATTAGAGGACGTCTAACTTGTTCTTGCAGCATATGCCGTGTGATGTGATATGGCCAAAAGGATGTGATGAATGATATATGTGATGTATGAGATTGATCATGTTCTTGTAACAGGAATCACGACTTGCATGTCGATGAGTATGACAACCTGCAGGAGCCATAGGAGTTGTTTTAATTTATTGTATGACCTGCGTGTCAATGAAAATGCCATGTAATTACTTTATTTTATTGCTAACTTTTAGCCATAGTAGTAGAAGTAACAGTTGGCAAGACAGCTTCATGGAGAATCGATGATGGAGATCATGGTGTCATGCCGGTGACGATGATGATCATGGCACCCCGAAGATGGAGATCAAAAGGAGCAAAATGATATTGGCCATATCATGTCACTATTTAATTGCATGTGATGTTTATCATGTTTTTACATCTTATTTGCTTAGAACGACGGTAGCATAAATAAGATGATCCCTTGCTAAAATTTCAAGAAAGTGTTCCCCCTGACTGTGCACCGTTGCGAAGGTTCGTTGTTTCGAAGCACCACGTGATGATCGGGTGTGATAGATTCTAATGTTCGAATACAACGGGTGTAAGCCATATTTACACATGCAAAACACTTAGGTTGACTTGACGAGCCTAGCATGTACAAACATGGCCTCGGAACACGAGAGACCAAAAGGTCGAACATGAGTCGTATAGTAGATACGATCAACATGGAGATGTTCACCGTTGATAACTAGTCCGTCTCACGTGATGATCGGACACGACCTGGTTGATTCAGATCATGTATCACTTAGATGACTAGAGAGATGTCTATCTGAGTGTGAGTTCATTAAATAATTTGATTAGATGAACTTGATTATCATGAACTTGGTCTAAAATTGTCCTTACAAATCTATCTTGTATCCAATGGCCCACGCTAATGTTGCCCTCAACTTCAACGCGTTCCTAGAGAAAACCAAGCTGAAAGACGATGGTAGCAACTACACAGACTGGGTCCGTAACCTGAGGATTCTCGTCATAGCTGCCAAGAAAGCATATGTCCTTGAAGCACCGCTAGGTGACGCACCTGTTTTCCCAGCAACTCAAGACGTTATGAACGCCTGGCAGTCGCGTCGTGATGATTACTCCCTGGTTCAGTGCGGCATGCTTTACAGCTTAGAACCGGGGCTCCAAAAGCGTTTTGAGCAACACGGAGCATATGAGATGTTCCAAGAGATGAAAATGGTTTTCCAAGCTCATGCCCGATTCGAGAGATATGAAGTCTCTGACAAGTTCTATAGTTGTAAGATGGAGGAGAATAGTTCTGTCAGCGAGCACATACTCAAAATGTCTGGGTTGCACAACCGCTTGTCTCAACTGGGAGTTAATCTCCCGGATTACGCGGTCGTTGACAGAATCCTTCAGGTGCTTCCACCTAGCTACAAGAGCTTTGTGATGAACTTCAATATGCAGGGGATGGAGAAAACCATTCCTGAGGTATATTCAATGCTGAAGTCAGTGGAGGTGGAGATCAAAAAGGAACATCAAGTGTTGATGGTCAGTAAAACCACTAGTTTCAAGAAAGGAAAGGGTAAGAAGAACTTCAAGAAGGACGGCAAGGGAGTTGCCGCGCGCGGTAAGCCAATTGCCGGCAAGAATCCAAAGCATGGACCCAAGCCCGAGACTCAGTGCTTTTATTGCAAGGGAAACAGTCACTGGAAGCGGAACTGCCCCAAGTACTTAGCGGATAAGAAGGCCGGCAATACCAAAGGTATATATGATATACATGTTATTGATGTGTACCTTACCAGCACTCGTAGTAGCTCCTGGGTATTTGATACCAGTGCGGTTGCTCATATTTGTTACTCAAAACAGGAGCCGCGGAATAAGCGGAGACTGGCGACGGACGAGGTGACGATGCGCGTCGGGAATGGTTCCAAGGTCGATGTGATAAATTAAGTTCAGTTAATCATATTACTTAAGAACTCCCACTTAGATAGACATCCCTCAAGTCATCTAAATGACTACGTGATCCAAATCAACTAAACCATGTCCGATCATCACGTGAGATGGAGTAGTCATCAATGGTGAACATCTCCGTGTTGATCATATCTGAAATATGATTCACGTTCGACCTTTCGGTCTCTTGTGTTCCGAGGCCATGTCTGTACATGCCAGGCTCGTCAAGTTTAACCCGAGTATTCCACATGTGCAAAACTGTCTTGCACCCCCTGTATGTGAATGTTGACTCTATCACACCCGATCATCACGTGGTGTCTCGAAACGAAGAACTGTAGCAACGGTGCATACTCAGGGAGAACAATTCTACCTCGAAATTTAGTTAAGGGATCATCTTATAATGCTACCGCCGTACTAAGCAAAATAAGATGCATAAAAGATAAACATGACATGCAATCAAAATATGTGACATGGTATGGCCATCATCATCTTGGGTCTTTGATCTCCATCTCCAAAGCATCGTCATGATATCCATCGTTACCGGCTCGACACCCTGATCTCCATCGTAGCGTCGTGGTCGTCTCTCCAACTGTTGCTTCTACAACTATCGCTAACGCATAGTGATAAAGTAAAGCAATTACATGGCGTTTGCATTTCATACAATAAAACGACAAGCATAAGGCTCCTGCCAGTTGCCGATAACTTTTACAAAACATGATCATCTCATACATTAACGTATATCACATCATGTCTTGACCATATCACATCACAACATTGTTGGGGAACGTAGTATTTCAAAAAAATTCCTACGATCACGCAAGATCTATCTAGGAGAATGATACGTCTCCAACGTATCTATAATTTTTGATTGCTCCATGCTACTTTATCTATTGTTTTGCATTATAATGGGCTTTATTTTCCACTTTTATATTATTTTTGGGACTAACCTATTAACCGGAGGCCCAGCCCAAAATTGCTGTTTTTTGCCTTTTTCAGTATTTCGAAGAAACAGAATATCAAACGGAGTCCAAACGGAATGAAATCTTCGGAAACGTGATTTTCTCATCAGATAAGACCCAGGAGACTTGGACCCTCCGTTAAGAAAGCCACGAGGCGGTCACGAGGGTGGAGGGCGCCCCCCTAGGGCGCGCCCCCCCTGCCTCATGGGCCCCTCGAAGCTCCACCGACGTACTCCTTCCTCCTATATATACCTACGTACCCCCAAACGATCAGAAAAGGAGCCAAAAACCTAATTCCACCGCTGTACCTTCCTGTATCCACGAGATCCCATCTTGGGGCCTGTTCCGGAGCTCTGCCGGAGGGGGCATCCACCACGGAGGGCTTATACATCAACACCATAGCCCCTCCGATGAAGTGTGAGTAGTTTACTACAGACCTTCGGGTCCATAGCTAGTAGCTAGATGGCTTCTTCTCTCTTTTTGGATCTCAATACAATGTTCTCCCCCTCTCTCGTGGAGATCTATTCGATGTAATCTTCTTTTTGCGGTGTGTTTGTTGAGACCGATGAATTGTGGGTTTATGATCCAGCTTATCTATGAATAATATTTGAATCTTCTCTGAATTCTTTTATGTATGATTGAGTTATCTTTGCAAGTCTCTTTGAATTATCCATTTGGTTTGGTCAACTAGATTGGTAGTTCTTGCAATGGGAGAAGTGCATTGATTTGGGTTCAATCTTGCGGTGTCCTTACCCAGTGACAGAAAGGGTTGCAAGGCACATATTGTATTGTTGCCATCGAGGATAACAAGATGGGGTATTTATCATATTGCATGAATTTATTCCTCTACATCATGTCATCTTGCTTAAGGCGTTACTCTGTCTTAACTTAATACTCTAGATGCATGCTGGATAGCGGTCGATGAGTGGAGTAATAGTAGTAGATGCAGAATCGTTTCGATCTACTTGTCACGGACATGATGCCTATATACATGATCATACCTAGATAACCTCATAACTATGCTCAATTCCGTCAATTGCTTAACAGTAATTTGTTCACCCACCATAGAATACTTATGCTCTTGAGAGAAGCCACTAGTGAAACCTATGGCCCCCGGGTCTATTCTCATCATATCAATCTCCATCACTTTTATACTTGCTTTGTTTTACTTTGCCTTTTCTTTTCACTTTACATCTTTATACCAAAATACCAAAATATTATCTCTATCAGATCTCACTCGTAAGTGACCGTGAAGGATCGACAACCCCTTATCGCGTTGGTTGCAGTAGCTATCGCTTTGTGCAGGTACGAGGGACTTGCGTGGCCTCCTCTTGGATTGATACCTTGGTTCTAAAAAACTTAGGGAAATACTTACGCTACTGTGCTACATCATCCTCTCCTCTTCGGGGAAAACGAACGCAAGCTCAATAGCAAGAAGGATTTCTGGCACCGTTGCCGGGGAGTCTTCGCTCAAGTCAAGACATACCAAGTACCCATCACAATCCCTATCTCTCGCATTACATTATTTGCCATTTGCCTCTCGTTTTCCTCTCCCCCACTTCACCCTTGCCGTTTTATTCGCCCTTCCGCCGTTCAATCTTGTGTTACCATGCGCCTTCTTTTTTCTTGCATCTTCGCTTGCTAAGGGTGTATGGATCCTCATCCACTTGCTAATCTCTTTAAGAGATCCAATTATGAGTAACCAATTCCTAGTGATTTGGATGCACTAGATTATCTTTATAAGGTTTTGCCTGAAATCCGTAAATTTGAAAATTGTGATGAAGTGCTTTATGAAGTGATTCACGATAGATCTTTGAATAAAAAACATGATTGCAATGATTTTATTATAAATTCTCTTGATGTCAATTGTGATAATATGCAAAACCCTAAGCTTGGGGATGCTAGTTTTGCTATGTCTACTACTTGTTGCAGTGATCATGATTGGGGTGATTCTTCTTATGATCTTGAAAATTTATCTAATCCCCATGGTGAATATGAGATTTATAGTATTGTTTGAAATAATATTGAAAGTGGGTTTGGAAGAGTGTCAACTTTAGATCCCACATATTTGGAGAATATTCAATCTTATGAAATTTTTGATAAAAGTGGGTTTGAAGAGGTCATGACTTTAGTTAATGTTAATCCCACTATTTCGGAAGAGTGTCAACTTTGCATGCATGTGGATCGTGTTGAAAATATTTTATGTGATAGCTATTTTGTTGAATTTTCTTATGATCCTACATGTAATTATTATGAGAGAGGAAAATATGGTTATAGAAATTTTCATGTTACTAAATTACCTCTCGTTATGTTGAGATTGCTATTGTTCCTTTTACGCTTCCTTGCATATGCTAGTTTTTGCTTGCTACAATAATTTGTTTGCCTATAATATGCCTATGCATAGGAAGTTTGTTAGACTTAAGTGTGTTTGACACATGTTTTATGATGCTCTCTTTGTGCCTCAATTCTTGTCTTTCTTGTGAGCATCATTGAAATCTCAATGCCTAGCTAGGGGCGTTAAACGATAGCGCTTGTTGGGAGGCAACCCAATTTTATTTTTAGTTTTTGTTTTTTGCTTCTGTTTAGGAATAAATAATCCATCTAGCCTCTGTTTAGATGTGGTTTTATCTTTTAATTAGTGTTTGTGCCAAGTTAAACCTATTGGATCTTCTTGGATGATAGTTATTTGATCTTGCTGTAATTTCCAGAAACTTTGCGCTCAGTGCCTGAATTGTTAAAAATCACCAGAACGTGATAAAATACTGATTCCAATTTATGCTGATCAATAAAAAAAAATTCCAGGTCTTCTAATTTTGGTAGAATTTTTTGAGTTCCAGAAATTTGCGTTAGTTACAGATTACTACAGACTGTTCTGTTTTTGACAGATTCTGTTTTGCGTGTGTTGTTTGCTTATTTTGATGAATCTATGGCTAGTAAAATAGTTTATGATCCATAGAGAAGTTGGAATACAGTAGGTTTAACACCAATATAAATAAATAATGAGTTCATTACAGTACCTTAAAGTAGTCTTTTGTTTTCTTTCTCTAACGGAGCTCACGAGATTTCTATTGAGTTTTGTGTTGTGAAGTTTTCAAGTTTTGGGTGAATTCTTTTTGATGGATTATGGAACAAGGAGTGGCAAGAGCCTAAGCTTGGGGATGCCCATGGCACCCCCAAGATAATCCAAAGACACCAAAAAGTCAAAGCTTGGGGATGCCCCGGAAGGCATCCCCTCTTTCGTCCACTTCCATCGGTAATTTACTTGGAGCTATATTTTTATTCGCCACATGATATGTGTTTTGCTTGGAGCGTTTTGTATTATTTGTGTCTTTGCTTGTTAGTTTACCACAATCATACTTTCTGTACACACCTTTTGAGAGAGCCATACATGAATTGAAATTTGATAGAATACTCTATGTGCTTCACTTATATCTTTTGAGCTTGATAGTTTTGCTCATAGTGCTTCACTTATCTCTTTTGAGCGTGATAATTTTTGCTCTAGTGCTTCACTTAGATCTTTTAGAGCATGGTGGTGGATTTGTTTTAAAGAAACTTGATCTCCCATGCTTCACTTAGATTATTTTGAGAGTCGTTAATAGCATGGTAATTTGCTTAATGTTAATATACTTGGTATTCAAGATATGTGAAACTTTCTTTTGAGTGCGTTGAATACTAAGATAAGTTTGATGCTTGATAATTGTTTTGAGATATGGAGGTGATAATATCAAAGTCGTGCTAGTTGAGTAGTTGTGAATTTGAGAAATGCTTGTGTTGAAGTTAGCAAATCCCGTAGCATGCACATATGGTTAAAGTTGTGTAACAAATTTGAAACATGAAGTGTACCTGGCTTATGCATCCTTATGAGTGGCAGTCGGGGACGAGCGATGGTCTTTTCCTACCAATCTATCCCCCTAGGAGCATGCGCGTAGTACTTGATTTTTGATGACTTCTAAATTTTTGCAATAAGTATATGAGTTCTTTTGACTAATGTTGAGTCCATGGATTATACACACTTTTACCTTTCCGCCTTTGCTAGCCTCTTCGGTACCGTGCATTGCCCTTTCTCACCTTGAGAATTGGCGCAAACTTCGCTGGTGCATCCAAACCCCGTGATATGATACACTCTTTCACACATAAACCTCCTTATATCTTCCTCAAAACAGCCACCATACCTACCTATTATGGCATTTCCATAGCCATTCCGAGATAATATTGCCATGCAACTTTCCACCGTTCCGTTCATCATCATCATGCCATACTTTACTTTTATCATATTGCCATTGCATGATCATGTAGTTGACATCGTATTTGTGGCAAAGCCACCATGCATTATTTTTCATACATGTCACTCTTGATTCATTGCACCATCCCGGTACACCGCCGGAGGCATTAATAGAGTCATACCTTGTTCTAGTTTCAAGTTGTAATCCTTATGTTGTAGTCAATAGAAGTGTGATGATCATCATTATTAGAGCACTGCCCAAAAAAAAGAGAAAGGCCAAAAAGAAAAAAAAGAAAGGCCCAAATAAGTAAATAAATAAAAAGGGCAATGCTACTATCTCTTTTTCCACACTTGTGCTTCAAAGTAGCACCTTGTTCTTCATGTAGTGAGTCTCATATATTGTGCTTCAAAGTAGCACCATATTTTTCATATAGCGAGTCTCATAAGTTGTCTTTTTATACTAGTGGGAATTTTTCGTTATAGTACTTGGCTTGTATATTCCTACGTTGGGCTTCCTCAAAATGCCCTAGGTCTTCATGAGTAAGCAAATTGGATGCACACCCACTAGTTTTCTTTTGTTGAGCATTCATAGCTCTAGTGCACCCGTTGCATGGCAATCCCTACTCCTCATGTTGACATCAATTGATGGGTATCTCATAGCCCGTTGATTATCCTCGTCAATGTGAGACTTTCTCCTTTTTTGTCTTCTCCACACAATCCCCATCATCATATTCTATTCCACCCATAGTGCTACATCCATGGCTCACGCTCATGTATTGCGTGAAGGTTGAAAAAGTTTGAGATTATTTAAGTATGAAACAATTGCTTGGCTTGTCATCGGGGGTATATAAGTTGGGAATATCTTTGTGTGACGAAAATGAAGCATATCCTAACTATATGATTTTGTAGGGATGAACTTTCTTTTGCCATGCTATTTTAGGAAGACATGATTACTTTGATTAGTATGCTTGAAGTATTATTATTTTTATGTCAATATGAACTTTTGTCTTGAATCTTTCGGATCTTAATATTCATACCATGATTAAGAAGATTTACATTGAAATTATGCCAAAGTATCACTCCGCATCAAAAATTCTCTTTTTATCATTTACCTACTCGAGGACGTGCAGGAATTAAGCTTGGGGATGCCTGATACGTCTCCAACGTATCTATAATTTTTGATTGCTCCATGCTACTTTATCTATTGTGTTGGACTATAATGGGCTTTATTTTCCACTTTTATATTATTTTTGGGACTAACCTATTAACCGGAGGCCCAGCCTGAATTGTTGTTTTTGCCTTTTTCAGTATTTCGAAGAAACAGAATATCAAACGGAGTCCAAACAGAATGAAATCTTGAAACGTGATTTTCTCATCGATAAGACCCAGAGACTTGGACCCTCCGTCAAGAAAGCTAAGAGGCGGTCACGAGGTGGAGGGCGCCCCCTAGGCGCGCCCCTGCCTCGTGGGCCCCTCAAGCTCCACCGACGCATCCTTCCTCCTATATATACCTACGCACCCCAAACGATCGATGAGGAGCCAAAACCTAATTCCACCGCCGCACCTTCCTCAGATCCACGAGATCCCATCTTGGGGCCTGTTCGAGATCCACGGAGGGGCATCCACCAAGGAGGGCTTCTACATCAACACCATAGCCCCTCCAATGAAGTGTGAGTAGTTTACTACAGACCTTCGGGTCCATAGCTAGTAGCTAGATGGCTTCTTCTCTCTTTTTGGATCTCAATACAATGTTCTCCCCCTCTCTCGTGGATATCTATTCGATGTAATCTTCTTTTTGCGGTGTGTTTGTTGAGACCGATGAATTGTGGGTTTATGATCCAGCTTATCTATGAATAATATTTGAATCTTCTTTGAATTCTTTTATGTATGATTGAGTTATCTTTGCAAGTCTCTTCGAATTATCCGTTTGGTTTGGCCAACTAGATTGGTAGTTCTTGCAATGGGAGAAGTGCATTGCTTTGGGTTCAATCTTGCGGTGTCCTTACCCAGTGACAGAAAGGGTTGCAAGGCATGTATTGTATTGTTGCCATCAAGGATAACAAGATGGGGTATTTATCATATTGCATGAATTTATTCCTCTACGTCATGTCATCTTGCTTAAGGCGTTACTCTGTCTTAACTTAATACTCTAGATGCATGCTGGATAGCGGTCGATGAGTGGAGTAATAGTAGTAGATGCATAATCGTTTCGATCTACTTGTCACGGACGTGATGCCTATATACATGATCATACCTAGATAACCTCATAACTATGCTCAATTCTGTCAATTGCTCAACAGTAATTTGTTCACCCACCGTAGAATACTTATGCTCTTGAGAGAAGCCACTAGTGAAACCTATGGCCCCCGGGTCTATTCTCATCATATCAATCTCCATCACTTTTATACTTGCTTTGTTTTACTTTGCCTTTTCTTTTCACTTTACATCTTTATACCAAAATACCAAAATATTATCTCTATCAGATCTCACTCGTAAGTGACCGTGAAGGGATTGACAACCCCTAATCGCGTTGGTTGCGAGTAGCTATCGTTTTGTGCAGGTACGAGGGACTTGCGCGTGGCCTCCTACTGGATTGATACCTAAAAACTGAGGGAAATACTTACGCTACTGTGCTGCATCATCCTCTCCTCTTCGGGGAAAACCAACGCAAGCTCAAGACGTAGCAGAGAAGCATAGCAACGAGCGGGAGAGTGTGTCCACGTACCCTCGTAGACCGAAAGCGGAAGCATTTAGTAACGCGATTGATATAGTCGAACGTCTTCGCGATCCAACCTATCCAAGTACCAAACACACAGCACGTCTGCGATCTGCACACGTTCAACTCGGTGATGTCCCTCGAACTCTTGATCCAGTTGAGGCCGAGGGAGAGTTTCGTTAGCACTACGACATGGTGACGGTGATGATGAAGTTACCGGCGCAGGGCTTCGCCTAAGCACTACGACGGTATGACCGAGGTGTTGAACTGTGGAGGGGGGCACCGCACATGGCTAAGAGATTGTCTGTTGTGCATTTGGGGTGCCCCCTACCCCCGTATATAAAGGAGGGGAGGAGGAGGCCGGCCAATAAGAGGCGCGCCAGGGAGAGGGGAGTCCTAGTAGGACTCCAGTCCTAGTAGGATTCAGCCCCACCTTTTTTTCCTTCTACCGAAGGGGGAAAAGGTGGGTGGCGCCCCCTTCCCAAGTCCAATTCGGCCTCCTCCCTTGTGTGGGGCGCACCAGCCCCTTGTGGGCTGGTTAGCCTCCCTCCTATGGCCCATAAGGCCCATATCTTTCCCCGGGGGGGTTCCGGTAACCTCCCGGTACTCCGGAAAAATGCCCGAATCACTCGGAACCATTCCGATGTCCGAATGCAACCTTCCAATATATGAATCTTTACCTCTCGACCATTTTGAGACTCCTCGTCATGTCCATGATCTCATCCGGGACTCCGAAAAAACTTCGGTACATAAAATCACATAACTCATAATACAAACTTGGTCACCTCCCAATTCAGCCTCCCCCTTTCCTATTCCTATTCGAAGTAGGAAGGGAAGAGTGGGAAGGGGGAATCCTATTCCCTTTTTCCTTTCCTCCTTCCCCTTTCCTTCTCCAATTTGGCCAGCCCATATGGGGGGGGGGCACCAGCCCCTTTGTGGCTGGTGTTTTTCCCCTCTTGGCCCATAAGGCCCATATAGTTTGCCGGGGGTAGCCCGGAACCCCTTCCGGTGACCCGATACATACCCGGTAACCCCAGAACACTTCCGATGACCCGATACATACCCGGTAACCCCAGAACACTTCCGGTGTCCGAATACTATCGTCCTATATATGAATATTTACCTATTGACCATTTTGAGACTCCTCGTCATGTCCATGATCTCATCCGGACTCCGAACAACATTCAATCACCAAATCACATAACTCATATAATACAAATCGTCATCGAACGTTAAGCGTGCGGACCCTACGGGTTCGAGAACTATGTAGACATGACCAAGACACCTCTCCGGTCAATAACCAATAGCGGAACCTGGATTCTCATATTGGCTCCCACATATTCTACGAAGATCTTTATCGGTCGAACCATTATGACAACATACGTTATTCCCTTTGTCATCGGTATGTTATTTGCTCGAGATTCGATCGTCGGTATATTCATACCTAGTTCAATCTCGTTACCGACAAGTCTCTTTACTCGTTCCATAATGCATCATCCTGTAACTAACTCATTAGTTTCATTGCTTGCAAGGCTTATTATGATGTGCATTACCGAGAGGGCCCAGAGATACCTCTCCGATACTCGAAGTGACAAATCCTAATCTCGATCTATGCCAACCCAACAAATACCTTCGGAGATACCTGTAGAGCATCTTCATAATCACCCAGTTACGTTGTGACGTTTGATATCACACAAGGTATACCTTCGGTATCCGGGAGTTGCATAATCTAACAGTCAAAGGAATATATATAAGTCATGAAGAAAGCAATAGCAATAAAACTTAACAATCATTATTCTAAGCTAACGGATGGGTCTTGTCCATCACATCATTCTCCTAATGATGTGATCCGGTTCATCAAATGACAACACATGTCTATGGTTAGGAAACTTAACCATCTTTGATTAATGGGCTAGTCTAGTAGAGGCTTACTAGGGACACTGTGTTTTGTCTATGTATCCACACATGTATCAAGTTTTCGGTTAATACAATTCTAGCATGAATAATAAACATTTATCATGATATAAGGAAATATAAAAAAACAACTTTATTATTGCCTCTAGGGCATATTTCCTTCAAATATTTGTTACGTGCCTTTGAAAGTGCAACTATCCCGAGGTGGTTTTGGTAATTCATAACAACATATAGCTCATTGAGCTAATGCTATTCCAAGACTATTATTTCAGGAAAGCTCAATGAATGGCATGGCATGGATGATGAAAGTGGATCCCTCAAAATACTAAGGACAAAGGATTGGCTCAAGCTCAAAAGCTCAAGACTCTTCATTTTACATTTTAGTGATCCAAGATCACATTGAGTCTATAGGAAAAGCCAATACTATCAAGAAGGGATGAGGTGTTGCTTAATGAGCCTTTTGCTTCATGTGCTTAGTGATATGCTCCAAAACCCTCAACTACTTTTCCACATCCACAAATGACCTAAACTTAAAGCCAAAATCGGTCACACCGATTCTTTCTATCCGGCGCCACCGATTCCAAAAGTCATAGCCACTGCCACAAACCCTAAGCAAATCGCTCTTACCAATAGGGATCTCGGTCTCACCGAGATGGGGTTGCAATCTCTCTGTTTCCCTTCGTAACGTTTCGGTCCAACCGAAGTGAGCGATCGGTCCCACCGATATTGCAATGTAAACTCCCTGTTTCCTTTTTTGTAACATTTCGATCTCACCGAAAAGAGCAAATCGGTCCCACCGAGTTTACCTGACCAACTCTCTGGTTAGCTAATTACCAAAATCGGTCTCACCGAGTTTGTGTAATCGGTCTCACCGAGATTACGTTATGCCCTAACCCTAACCATATCGGTCTCACCGAGATGCATGTCAGTCCCACCGAGAATCACTAACGGTCACTAGGTTTACTGAATAGGTCCGACCGAGTTTAACTATTCGGTCCCACCGAGTTTGGTAGATTGTGTGTAACGGTTGGATTTTGTGTGGAGGCTATATATACCCCTCCACCTCCTCTTCATTCGTGGAGAGAGCCATCAGACTAAACCTACACTTCCAACTTACTATTTCTGAGAGAGAACCACCTACTCATGCGTTGAGGCCAAGATATTCCATTCCTACCATATGAATCTTGATCTCTAGCCTTCCCCAAGTTGCTTTCCACTCAAACCCTCTTTCCACCAGATCCAAATCCTATGAGAGAGAGTTGAGTGTTGGGGAGACTATCATTTGAAGCACAAGAGCAAGGAGTTCATCATCAACACACCATTTGTTACTTCTTGGAGAGTGGTGTCTCCTAGATTGGCTAGGTGTCACTTGGGAGCCTCCGACAAGATTGTGGAGTTGAACCAAGGAGTTTGTAAGGGCAAGGAGATCGCCTACTTCGTGAAGATCTACCGCTAGTGAGGCAAGTCCTTCGTGGGCGATCGCCATGGTGGGATAGACAAGGTTGCTACTTCGCGGACCCTTCGTGGGTGGAGCCCTCCGTGGACTCTCGCAACCGTTACCCTTCGTGGGTTGAAGTCTCCACCAACGTGGAAGTATGATAGCACCACCTATCGGAACCACGAGAAAAACATCCGTGTCTCCAATTGCGTTTGAATCCTCTAAACCCTTCCCTTTACTTTCTTGCAAGTTGCATGCTTTAACTTCCGCTGCCAATATACTCTTTGCATGCTTGCTTGATTTGTGTGATGATTGCTTGACTTGTCCTAAAATAGCTAAAATCTGCCAAACTATAAAATTGGGAAAAGGTTAAGTATTTATTGGTC
Organism: Aegilops longissima; assembly: GCA_021605205.1. Taxonomy (NCBI): domain Eukaryota; kingdom Viridiplantae; phylum Streptophyta; class Magnoliopsida; order Poales; family Poaceae; genus Aegilops; species Aegilops longissima. The sequence goes on along the minus strand of CM038681.1, from coordinate 31,116,900 downwards.
AAGTAGTCTAATCACCCCCCCTCTAGACATACTTCAAGGTCCTACAAGTGGTATCAGAGCTTTGGTCTCCATTTGCTTTGATTTCCATAGCTTTTGGTGGTCATAGCCTTGGTTTCACAACCTAGGAGAGTATGGCGTCTAGCGAGGGAAATTATCACCGTAGAGGTCCTTACTTTGATGGTACTAATTTTGCTAGTTGGAAGCATAAGATGAAAATGCATATTCTTGGACATAACCCCGCCGTTTGGGCAATTATTTGTATTGGCTTGCAAGGTGAATTCTTTGATGAGAGAGAACCGGACCGTAAAGCTAATGCGTAAGAATTGAAGATGTTGCAATACAACGCTCAAGCATGTGACATCATCTTCAACGGATTATGCCCCGAAGAATTCAACAAAATCAGCCGTCTTGAGAATGAAAGGAAATTTGGGATACTTTGATTGATATGCACGAAGGTACCGAATCCATCAAGGAATCCAAGTTGAATGTGCTCCAAAGTCAGCTTGACAAGTTCAAAATGAAGGATGGTGAAGGTGTCGCTGAAATGTACTCTAGGCTTGCTCTTATCACAAATGAGATTGCCGGCTTAGGGAGTGAAGAGATGACCGACAAATTCATCATCAAGAAGATCCTAAGAGCACTGGATGGAAAGTATGATACCGTGTGCACATTGATCCAAATGATGCCAAACTACAAAGATCTCAAGCCAACGGAAGTCATTGGAAGGATTGTTGCTCATGAGATGTCACTCAAGGACAAGGAGGAACTTCACAACAAGTCAAGTGGTGCTTACAAAGCCTCAAGTGAAGCCCCCACATCATCAAGTGAGAAACCAACCTTCAATGAAGAATTGAGCTTAATGGTAAAGAACTTCAACAAGTTCTACAAAAGTAGAAGCAAAGAAAGAAGCTCCAAGTCAAGGTATTACAATGACAAAAGATCTTCTAGTCGAGAGCGCAATTGCTACAATTGTGGGAGACCCGGACACTACTCCAATGAGTGTACGACACCCTACAAAAGAAGAGAAAATTCTCCAAAAAGAAGAAGCAAAAGAGAAGAATCACCACCGAGAGAGAGAGGAGGAGTAGAGATGATCGTTGTGAACGAAGACCCTCACGGAGAAGCAAGGATTCAGAAAGGAAGGACAAGTCATCAAGGAGCTACACAAAACAAAGACATCAAGCTCATGATGGTGAATGGGTTTCCGGCTCGGACTCCGACCATCACTCCGAGAGAAGCTATCACTCCGACTCCGAATATACTCAAGATGAAGGTGTTGCCGGTCTAGCACTTGTGACAACCAACTCCTACGACATATTTGATTCACCAAATGAAGGAATTGGAAGATGCTTCATGGCCAAAGGTCCTAAGGTAACACATCCCGAGTATGTTGATTTCAATAGTGATGAAGATGACTTGCTAGGTGATGATGATTTACTTGTTGACAACTCTAGTGATGAATACTATGATGAAACGTCAATTAATCATGCTAACCAAACGAATGACAATGATAAGGAGAAAATTGAGCTTCTAACTAAAGAACTAAACACTCTTAAGTTGGCTCATGAAACTATCTTCGAAGAACATCGAGAACTTTTAAGGGCTCATGAGAAGTTACGCTTTGAAAAGCTCAATCTTGAGCAAGAGCATCAGTTCTTAAAGGCAATCAATGATGATCTCCGCAAGAAAAGTTCTTCTTACATTGCCAAACATTTACTCTTATCTACTTACATACCTCAAGTCAAGTCTAGTAACAAGTACAAGAAAGATATCCCTCTAGTAGTGACAATAATAATGTCGAATCCAATGTTGTTGCTTCTAGTAGTTATCTTGATTCCACTAATGATTCTCTTAGCCAAGTTACACTTGAGCAAGAAAATAGTTTATTGAAGGGAATTATAGAGAAAGGTGTTTACAAGAGCCTTGCTGGGAGTAAGCAATTCGAGGAAATTGTACGCAAACAAGGAAGGCACCGGAAGAATCAAGGTGTTGGTTTTGAACGAAAGTTCAACGCCAATGGAGTTGAGTGGGAAGAAGATCAATACCCCAAGACAAAGTTTGTTCCTCAACAAGAGAAGTATGATCCTACTTCCTTCAAGGGGACACAAGCTCAAGAAGATCTTCCACCACAAGACCACAAGAACAAAGGCAAGGACAAGCTTCAAGAAGAGATTGATGCATTTGAAGAAGCACCTAAAGCCTCGCTCGAGTGGGTCCCCAAGACTACGCCAAGTTCTACTTCATCAAGTACAACTATAACTCCAAGGATTCCCATCAAGATGATGTGGATCCCAAGAAGAAGAACTAGAGAGTTCTTGAGGGTGACTCCGCCAACATTCTTCACTCATATCATTTTGGCAAGAACAAGTGCAATCAACTTTCACATCTTGCACTAGTTCAAGGAGTCACAAACCCTCATGTTGGTAAGGCAAGTGACAAGGTAACCTAATGTTTTCATGGACATCATCTTGTGTGTGCATCACTCTATGTCTATGGATATTCTTGTTTGTTCCTTGTGGGACTAACCCATGTAGGCAAGTTGAAAGTGCAACTCACTCCAAAGGATTGCTCCAAATGATCTACATCAACATTGAGCATCTACATCTTCAACACCTACATGAAGTCATCATCGACAAAACCCAAGGTTAGTTCAACCCTCTAAGGGGGGTCTCACATCTAGGGGGAGCTTAACTCTAAGAATTGAGTCAAAGCAACTCTAATGGTGTGAACACATTAATGCATTATGTAAAAGTGGTAATCCCACTTGAGCTTAAACGATGAGTATGACCTATGATCAAATGTTCTCATTTGACTCCTAAGTCAATATACTCATATATAGATGACCTAGTCATCGCCAATTGTTTGATAGATGCTAGAATTGGTTGTGCATGCTTTGCCACATATTTCAATTGCCATCTTATTGTGTGAGCATGTTGGTGCATATTTTACTCATTCAAGGACATCCACTTGTTTTTGTATTTGATTGGTTCTTTCTTCTTTTGGCCAAGTGGATGGACAAGAATGCCTAAGAACCTTCTTTAGCTATCTATGCTTTTCTCGTCTCAAACTCTATTCATGCTACATCACAAAATTTGATCAAGTCGATTCGAACCACTCGTGTGAGGAGCACTCGAGTCCCCGATTCGTCATAGACTTAAACTTCCAAAACCTCTTAGTGATTCTCGGTCTGACCGATCCTTCCATTTCGGTCCTACCGAGATCATCAAGTTGATCTGAGTTTTCAATCTCGGTGCAACCGATTTGAACTTTTCGGTCACACCGAGTTGCAGAATCGCTTGCGATTATGCATCTCGATGCCACCTAGTTGTTCCACTCGGTCACACCGGCTGTGGTCGGGCTATATATAGTCACGGGCAAAATTTTGGAAATTTCTCCGAAACCCTTCGCCCACGCATCAGCTCGCTCTGCCATCGTGGTCTCCGGATCGTCTCCTCGCCGCCAGCAGCCTCCTGTCGCTGGTCTTCGCCGCCGTCAACGGATTTCGTCCCCGCCGTTGCCGCCGTAGCAAGTCCACCGCCAAGTTAGGGTATGGACTTGATCTTTGTGCTATCCACGTCTGATTCCTAGCACATTGTTTTCATATTGAATCTTGCCACGATTGCAACTCATCTATCCAGCCAAAGTAGTTCATAGATTAGTTGTGATTCGAATTTTTATGTTTAGGTTTCCGCCGAAGCCATCTCGGACCCACCGAGTTGAAAAACTCGGTCTCACCGATTTGGCTTATGCCATTGCACAAGTGACTCTCGGTCCGACCGAGATTTACTAATCGGTGCAACCTATTTGAGAATTCTGTGAAACCCTAGCAGTCTCGGTGCCACCGAACTGAAACTCGGTCCAACCGAGATCATCAGTTTAGGTTCCAAAACTGCTTGGTATCACCGAGTTTGAAAATCGGTGGATCCGAAATGCTTTCGTGGAAAACTAAAACTGAACTTTTGAGTCATTCTTTTGCAAAAACCTCTGCATTTTGTGATGCTCATCTTTTCTATCTCATCTATAAACTCTTCACAGTCGTGATCAGCTTTTGCGAATGTCCGATCAAAGTGACAGCCGAACAAGTCAAGAGCAGATAAACTTGAGTGAGGGTACTAGTCCCTCAACTTCAGATGAAGGGAGCAGAAGTACTCCTAGCAATTTGCCTAAGGCTGCTACTAGGCAAAGGAAGAAAAGAAATTCAGATTCAGAGGATGAAGATTACAGGGCTGAGGAAGATGAGGCAACTTCAAAGAAAGAGGTGGTCAAGAAGGAAAGGGTCATGAAGACCAAAAGGACTGCAGGAAGACAACCAATGTCTAAGGCCAGTACATCAACACAACTACCTGAAAATCCCGATCCCAAAGAGCCAGTTGCTGAGAGCAAGAAGAGGAAGGAAAGGGTCAAGATGACCATGGCCAGAGTTATTGGGAAGCCTTCCATGATGGAAGAGGAAGAGCCTGCTGCACCGGCACCAAAGGCACCAAAGCTAATGGGTGATGCAATCAAATCGGGGGCTACCACATCTAAGCCCAAGGAAGCACCCAAAACTGCCCCCAAGGCCAAATCTGCACCAAAGAGGAATACTAGGAGTATTCCAGCTGCTAAGAAGAACAAGACCCCAGTGCCTGAGGATGTTGATGAGGAAGATGAAGAAGGACAGGTTCTGAGGAAGCTCAAGCCCAAGATACCAGACCACAATGATGCCCATCCTGTGGCTGAGAACATGAGAGTCAGGAAAGACTCAGGGCTGAGGAAATGGAGACTGGAAGATCCATATGCTTCAAGGAGAAGAACTGCCGTTGATTACGGGTTCCACACAAAGGAACAACAGGACTTTTATGAGACCATTCTGTTGGACAAGAAGCCCATTGTCTGTGACATGAGATGGGTCGACTGGAACTTCATCAAGGAGAATGAAGAGCACTATCCTGGAGTGCAGGACAACTTTGTGAGTTGTGGAGTTGCAGATTTTGTTGGGCAGAAGCTCACAAATTGGAATGATGAGCTTATCATGCAGTTTTACTCCACAACACATTTCTACCCAGATGGGAGAATTGTTTGATGTCCGAAGGTACAAGGTACCACCAACTGTTGAGGAGTGGGCAAAGTGATAAATGCCCCAGAGGAGAATGAGGATGATCTGGACATCTATGCAAAGAAGAAAAAGGATCACAATTCAATGGCTCACATGTACAAGGAAATTCCGAACAAGGCATTAGCAACTCACAAGTTTGGATCAGTTCACTATCTGCTGTCAGGGTTGCCAACCATCAATTGGATTCTGAGGCACACCTTGTTGCCCAAGTCAGGTGACCATAACATGATCAGAGGCATGCCATCAACATGTTGCATGTGTTTGATGTGCCACAAAAGTTTAAAGTCATGAGCCTGATCATTGAAACTATCAAGAGGACTGCAGCAGATCAGAAGAGGAGCTGTGGATATGCACCTCAAATTCAAGAATTGATAAACTCAAAGATGGGCACAGGAAAATATCAGTTGGATAAGGAACACTTTCCACTTTATCCAGACTTTGAGGACAATGAGGTTGTCATGAATGAAGATGATCCACAATCTGTTCAAGCTCAGGAGAAGAAGGAGAAGGCAAAGAGGGAGAAGGCTGCCAAGATGCCAACTCAAGAGGAGGCATCTGAGTATCTCTTGAAGAACAAGCAGGAGCAGCTTGGTTACTTAATAGCATCAACCTTGAGGATTGAGAAGGGATTGGCCATCCTAACTCAAAATCAGGAGAGCTTCGAGAGAATCATAGAACAAAAGATGTGAAAGTAACTGAGATTCAGACTGCAGTGGAGGAGCTACAAGAGGACATGCAGGAGAGGAAGGGCAAGACAACAACAAATGTGTTTGCCAGAGTGCCTAGAGCTCAGAGGTCATCAGCTATGCCAGTTTCTGACACAAGAGCAACTTCATCTGCACCAGCTACAGCCTCAGTGTCACCAGCTCCAGCACCTTCATCAGCTCCAGCTCCATCTACTTCAACTGAAGTCTTCGTCCAAGGAGCCATCTCTACACCACCACCAGAAGATCAAGCCTGAGAGTCGATCTAGCACTATGCATTTTCTATGAACTTTTTGGTAACTTGTTGCCAAAGGGGGAGAAAAATTTATAGATCATAGGATTCGAGAGAGAGAGTGTTGCTTTTGTTCTCTCTTGCTTTATTTGGTGGTTTTTCAAAACTTTGTTTGCTTTTGGTTGAGATACTATGTTTGTGAGACATTGATGATCATGTGTTTGATCATAAGCTACATTTATGCATGCTTGATATTATCCTATCTATCTTATGTGATCACTCACGTTGCTTGGTGATGAGTGCATGTATTCATTGTTTATTATTTTGAGCGCTCCACCAAGATGTATGTGACATGGAAGAGTAACCCATGAGCCTAATTCATTGTGCATTTGCAGTCCAAAGCAAATCTAAATCTATGCACAAATTTAGGGGGAGCTCTTGCTTATCACATACTTCTCAAAGCGACGATGTTATTTAAATCTTATTATCATTTGTCGAAGCTTTGATCTATATGTTGTCATCAATTGCCAAAAAGGGGGAGATTGAAAGTGCAACTATCCCTAGGTGGTTTTGGTAATTCATAACAACATATAGCTCATTGAGCTAATGCTATTCCAAGACTATTATTTCAGGAAAGCTCAATGAATGGCATGGCATGGATGATGAAAGTGGATCCCTCAAAATACTAAGGACAAAGGATTGGCTCAAGCTCAAAAGCTCAAGACTCTTCATTTTACATTTTAGTGATCCAAGATCACATTGAGTCTATAGGAAAATCCAATACTATCAAGAAGGGATGAGGTGTTGCTTAATGAGCCTTTTGCTTCATGTGATTAGTGATATGCTCCAAACCCTCAACTACTTTCCCACATCCACAAATGACCTAAACATAAAGCCAAAATCGGTCACACCGATTCTTTCTATCCGGCGCCACCGATTCCAAAAGTCATAGCCACTGCCACAAACCCTAAGCAAATCGGTCTTACCGATAGGGATCCCGGTCTCACCGAGATGGGGTTGCAATCTCTCTGTTTCCCTTCGTAACGTTTCGGTCCAACCGAATTGAGCGATCGGTCCCACCGAGATTGCAATGTAAACTCTCTGTTTCCTTTTTGTAACTTTTCGATCTCACCGAAAAGAGCAAATCGGTCCCACCGAGTTTACCTGACCAATTCTCTGGTTAGCTAATTACCAAAATCGGTCTCACCGAGTTTGTGTAATCGGTCTCACCGAGATTACTTTATGCCCTAACCCTAACCATATCGGTCTCACCGAGATGCATGTCAGTCCCACCGAGAATCACTAACGGTCACTAGGTTTACTGAATCGGTCTGACCGAGTTTAACTATTCGGTCCCATTGAGTTTGGTAGATTGTGTGTAACGGTTGGATTTTGTGTGGAGGCTATATATACCCCTCCACCTCCTCTTCATTCACGGAGAGAGCCATCAGACTGAACCTACACTTCCAACTTACTATTTCTGAGAGAGAACCACCTACTCATGTGTTGAGGCCAAGATATTCCATTCCTACCATATGAAACTTGATCTCTAGCCTTCCCCAAGTTGCTTTCCACTCAAACCCTCTTTCCACCAGATCCAAATCCTATGAGAGAGAGTTGAGTGTTGGGGAGACTATCATTTGAAGCACAAGAGCAAGGAGTTCATCATCAACACACCATTTGTTACTTCTTGGAGAGTGGTGTCCCCTAGATTGGCTAGGTGTCACTTGGGAGCCTCCGACAAGATTGTGGAGTTGAACCAAGGAGTTTGTAAAGGCAAGGAGATCGCCTACTTCGTGAAGATCTACCGCTAGTGAGGCAAGTCCTTCGTGGGCGACAGCCATGGTGGGATAGACAAGGTTGCTACTTCGTGGACCCTTCGTGGGTGGAGCACTCCGTGGACTCGCGCAACCGTTACCCTTCGTGGGTTGAAATCTCCACCAACGTGGAAGTACGATAGCACCACCTATCGGAACCACGAGAAAAACATCCGTGTCTCCAATTGCGTTTGAATCCTCTAAACCCTTCCCTTTACTTTCTTGCAAGTTGCATGCTTTAATTTCCGCTGCCAATATACTCTTTGCATGCTTGCTTGATTTGTGTGATGATTGCTTGACTTGTCCTAAAATAGCTAAAATCTGCCAAACTATAAAATTGGGAAAAGGTTAAGTTTTTATTGGTCAAGTAGTCTAATCACCCCCCCTCTAGACATACTTTAAGGTCCTACAGCCTTACGTAAATATCAACATGGAGATTTATTAGTGGATTATTAGGGGGGAAGGGGCGCACCCACCTGAAAATCAGGGGTGCCGAGAAGATTAGATAGGCAACTTCCGTAGGTCTTCATAGCGGGTTACATCGATGTAGGATTATCGATACAAGAACGAGCAACTGATGGTCACTAGCTACCATGACTAGGGCAAGCCGTTCATGCTAATGGCGTTGTCGGCTGAGGGATTATCGAAGGATTGGATACCCCAACGCGTAAAGCCTTGGTGAGGGCCAGTTCATCTTCATCACGGGACTCCAGTTTAGTAAATAGCATGAAATTATCATTTTTCGTGTTAGGGTTCCAAAAGATTACCAAATTTTTGTTTGTCGCTGATACCTACCAAAAGTGTGGCCGACTGTTAAAAAAAAACAAATGCCCGAGTGACTACAATTGATCGCGATTATGACATGTCGGGCCTGCACCTAAACGAACCGTCTATTTCAATCAGACCTTCGTCCATCCGCTAGGGGTGAGGATGGAGGCACACCCAATCCATGGTGGATAGCGGTGATCAACAAGAGGAGCAAGATGGATAGATAGAGAGAGATTGATAATGTTGTAAATACAACATGTTCTCTTCCACCGTCTGATCTAGAACGGACGTCGGAATAGTTCAGTGATGTCTTTTTTTTAATACGCAAAGCTTGCTTATCTTTTTATTGACAAAATAAAGTACAATAAGTATAAGGAGGGATACTCAGACATAGACGCAAGAAGGCGCGAGCATGATTCTTAGAGTAGGGAGATATAGAATGCTTAGCCCGAACAAAGAACACAACACAAGGCAGAAGGCACTACCCGCGTTGTCTAAAAAAAACAAGGGACTACCCGCGTAGACACAATTCTAAACCTGACACGATCAACATGCTCACCTAGAGCGCCAATCAGTGGCCAATCTAAGAGCATCTCCAACAGCCGCCCAATGTGTGGCGCTCAAAAAACGGGTTTACAGCGCACACGTAATTTTTTTAGGGCGCTAGAAGACGTTTGCTCCAACAAGCGCTGTAAAATATGCTGCGCGCGCGAGTCCAGCGGTCCCAATTCAAGCGGTCATATCTGCAGCAGCCCAGAGTTTGCAGCGCGCGCGACCGGGCGCACTAAATATGCCGCGCGCGATGCGTTTTTAATGCGCGCGCTGCATTAGTTATAGCGCGCGCGCTTTTTGTGCAGCTGCTGGAGACTGTAAATCGGACCCGCGTACGCTAAAAGCAACTTTTATACCGCGCGTCGCTCATATAGCGCTTTTGTTGGAGATGCTCTAAGAGCGCCAACAGTGCACGATGTCGAACTAGTCGGGAGAAAATTTCCCGTTGGCGGCAGAAGGATATACTCGTGCCTCCACGATGTGGCTATTGAGCCGGCGGATGCTCGTGAGTCCCGGCACCTGGTCAATCTTTCCCCTAAAAATAACCCTCAAGCTGGCTTTGTACATGTGAAATATGGAAAAGCTGGTACATTACATTATTAAAAGTAGAGTATTCTCTTCGTCTACGAATAAGTGTACATTTAGCTTTTATTTTAAGTCAAAGTTTTAAAATTTTGACAACTTTATAGAAAATAGTAGTAATATATATAACATCAAATTGATATATTATCAAAGTACATTTCAAGACGAACCTAGTGATACTAATTTGGTGCCATAAATGCTTTTACTTTTTTCTATAAAGTTGGTCAAAGTTGTAAAACTTTGACTTAAGACAAAAGCTTGATGTATACTTATTCGCGGGCGGAGGAAGTACTCATCTAAAAAAACATTATTAAGTACCCCTACTACCGAACTGCAATTGTCAAACCTTTTGTCTTGGGGAAAAAGTAGATGCCAATTCTCGTCGCTTCCACCGTGTCGTCACAAGGCAGTCGTCACTGCCTCCAAATGCTACTATAACAACCATTGTCAATGTGTCATTTCAGCGTAATCCCGTATCCTGTTCCAACTCAGTGCACGGCCGCGAACACGTTACGTTGGCATCAGTACTTGGAACTGTTTATTCGCAAAGAAAAAAGAAAGAGTACTTGGAACTGTTCGTATCAGATAAGAAAGCTGGACTATCGTTGCTCCACCGGCTTTCCCACTAGAAAAACACAAGATGCCGAAGCGAAATTGGAAGCCTAGTCCTGTTATCAATGCTATTTTAATTATCATTGGCTCATAGATACCGGACTGGATCGGTCCAGCTAGCTAGTGTTACGGCCCGTACGTGTGCGGCAGAAGTGCATGCCTATTCATGAACGGAAGAGTGAAGCAGAAAGCCTGTGCAGGCACGCCAAGAGGCAACTCGATCGCTCGCTACTCGTCTATAAAACCAGACCTGCGCAATGTGATCTATCTATCTTCATGCATGCTGACCATGGACGACGTGGCGCTGCTCGGGCGCATGGAGGAAGGGATCCAGATCAACAGCCCGTGGCCTCCGGCGGGCGGCGGCGGGGAGGAGGATGAGGAGACCTTCGCTCGCCATCGTGCGCCTGCCGTCCCACGTCCACGACGTCAACAAGGGCCTCTACGACCCGCGGCTCGTCTCCATCGGCCCGTACCACCTCAACAGCGCCACCACCCGCGCCATGCAGGCCCACAAGTGGAGGTTCCTCCGCGACTTCCTGCTCCGCGGCGGCGGCGAGCTGCTGGGGCGCCGCCTCGCCGCGTGCGTCCGGGAGGTCCTCGAGTTCATGCTCAAGTACGACGCGGCGGAGCTCGACGCGTACATGCGGTGGGTCTGGATCTACGTCTACTACGACCTGCTCCTCGTGGAGAACCAGCTGCCCTTCTTCGTCCTCGCCAAGCTCTTCAACGTTGCGATGGGCAACGTCGACGCGGCAGCGGCAGACGACGGGGCGGTGGATCGGCGGCTTCTTCGTCTCATCCTCACGTTCTTCTGCCTACACGAGCCTCCGGGCAAGGTTCCGGAGCCGGCCCAGTACACCGGAGTGCACCACCTGCTCCACCTCCAGTACCAGAGGATGGTCATGGTGGCCCCGGAGCGGCCGTGGAAGCTCGGCCGGATCAGCTCGCGGCTGACCAGGGAGCTGAGCGCGAGCCTGTCCCGCGTCTGCTCGTCCATACGAGCCCGGATGATCGGGACGTCCGCCACGACGCCGCTGGCGATCCCTTGCGCGACCGCGCTCATGGAGCTCGGCGTCACGTTCAAGGAGAACACCTCGCCGGCGGGCCAGTTCGACGTGACGTTCCAGGACGGCACGATGGTGATCCCGCGCCTGGCCATCAGCGCCGGCTCCAGGATCCTGATGGCGAACATGTTCGCGCTGGAGCAGACCAAGGACTGGAAGGAGGGCGCCGTGACGGGCTACTTCGTGCTGATGAACGCGCTGGTGAGCACGGGCGCGGACGTTGCCGCGCTCCGGCGCCACGGCATCCTGGACAACATGCTCTCCAGCGACGACGACGCGGCGGCGTTCTTCAACCGGCTCGTCGGCTGCGCGCTCTTCGACCGCAGGCCGCACCGCTTCGCGCCGTTGTTCAGGCAGACGAACGAGCACTGCAGCTGCCGCTGGAATCGGTACATGGCTGTCCTGAAGCGTGACCACCTCCGGACACCGTGCTCCATCATCAACCTCCTCGTGGCGGTGATGTTGCTCGCCGTTTCGGTCATGTCTGCCGCCTATACCATCTGCCGTTATCGGCATGGTTGCTCATGAAGCCTGACCAATTCAGAATACAGCTGACTGTACATTTGTATATCATCCCAGTGACTCACTGGACATAATAACATACTTCGAGATACAATGTTTATTTCGCTAATTTAATTAACCAAAAACCGGGCAAAAACCAAACTCTACAGTCTTAAATGTTGCATGTGTGGTTGCATCTTCGTAACATCGTCGCCGCGCGCTAAAAAACTGTTTACAACATGTTGATCGTGAGTTTTTGCGCGGCGAGGAGTGCTTGCTCCAGCAGCCGTTGCAAAATATAGCGCGCCCGAGCCGCTCCAACAGACGCGCTAAACTGCAGCGCGCCCGAGCAACTGGCGCTTACCATATGTTGCATTTTGGAGACGAAGATGATATTTCAAACATCAAAACAAGACATGGCATAGTTTAAAATCACCCAAACAAGTTCATGACATAAAAGTTCAAATTCATGCCCACAACATCATCCAACCAAGTTCAAAATCCAAACCAAGTTCATGACATAAAAATTCACACAAACGAATGGCCCATCAACAATCATGCCTCGTCCTCGTCTTCATCCTCTTCTTCCTCCGATTCATCATCCTCATCCGAAGACGATTCTTCCTCCTCCTCTTCATTGTCGCGCGCCGCATCATTATGTGGAGCTCGAAAGGTGTTGGCAAGATCTTCAACGGCATCATGCGAAGGTGTGTGATGAGGCACACCGGAAGACATTCCGCCCATGCCGCCGGGAGGTGCTCCCATGCCTCCCCTGAGAGACGCAAAACTCATGCCTTCCATGGTAGCTCCGAAGCCACCCATGCCACCCATGGTAGCTCCGAAGCTACCGATGCCTCCCATGCTGCCAATGCCACCGCCTCCCATGCCGCCAATGCCACCGCCTCCCATGCCGCCCATGCCACCGCCAACCATGGCTCTTTTTTGGACCAAGACTTCTTCACGGGCAAGATTGACGTACTCCTTTTGCTTCTCATCGAGGGGAGATGTGTCCATGAAGAACAAGTACTTCTCCCATTCCAACAACCTAGTTCGCTCCTCCATGGCCACCTTCCTCTCCTCCAATGCCACCCTCCTCTCCTCGGCCGCCACCCTCCTCTCCTCCGTCGCAGCATCTTGGTTCCTTGCCATCTTCCTCACCTCGTTCGCTTCCTTTCCTGCCTTCACAATAGCTTGCACAACATTTTTAGCTCGTCATCTCCTTTCCTTTTCTTCTTTCTTTTGCGTTTTTCTTGCATCCATCCGGTCTTTTTGGAGTACGAAACTGAGTTTGGTGTAGGGCTTCTCTTGCCGTCATCACTTGATGCCTCCTCCTCATCATCATCCAATTCAATAGTTCGCTTGCATTTGTTACTCTCCTCCTCATCATCATCGATAGCATCACGGGGCTTCCATTTCTCATCATCCTTCAATTCTTCATAGCAATGAGGCAAGGTAAATGGTCTCCCTTTTTTTATCTTCCCTTTCTTGGTCTTCTTCTCCTCTCCTTGGAACAAGTTTTGTGCAATAGTGAGCTACAAAAAAAAAACAAGTTAGCACTAGAAACACCAAGAAGAAGCATGATGAACATGGAAGAATCATGAAAGAAATGGCACTTACCCTATCTCTATCATTAGTGCCACTTGGGTTCAACTTGTCAACCGCCTTAAGTGCTGCCGCTCATCTGTTACAATCTCGGTTGATTGCCGACCGCCGGGAGCGAAGAGATCTTCCGGAGCGGTCAATTTCACTTTTGTTGTGTACATCAAAGTGTTCCTTCATCCGGAGCCAATATGCATCTCTACTTTCATCCCCTCCAATGGAGGGATCCCTTGACACTTGCAACCAAGTATTGCATAGCAAGATGTCTTCATCCATGGTATAGTTGCCCCCTCTTCCTTTTGGTGCATCGATGATGCCCTCACCATCCTCGTCCACCTCAAACTCATGATCATCGAAATGCATCTCATTGGTTTGAGACCAATGAGAATTGTTGGAGCCAACACCCATAGTTGACATATATGCCTCATCATTGAAACTACAACGTATATACAATGAAGAAAATAAGCTATCCATATGTACACATTCAAAAACCAACAAGAACAAAAAGTTGGCGAAATTTTACCTTGTGGGCATTTCATCGAACACCTTGTGCGCGTCGGCCGCCGGCTCAACAAGTGAGCTCGCCGGCGCTTTGGTCGCCGCCGCATCCGTCGCACGCCCTGCAAGCTTCTTCCTCGACGGCCTAGAGGAGTCGTCCGCCGCCTTGTTCTTCTTCGCGGACACCTTGCCCTTCTTCGCCCGCGCCACATTTGGGAGCTTCAAGAGGGGGGCACGTGGCTTCACGCCGGGCGCCGGCACGACGCCACCAGTCGCCGAGGTCGTCTGTGGCGGCATGAAAAGGCCGCACACGATGCCGGTGCTTGGAGGAGCACCGACGGAGACGAAGCCAAAGCTCCCCATGCTAGGGTTTGCGGTGGAGGCGGCAGCGGCGGAGGGGTCGTGGGTGTAGGAAGGGGTGAGGGGGGTGCCGGCGTGTCTGTCCATCGGGCCAGTTCGTCGGTGACAGCGCGGGCGAGGCGAAAGTGGCGCGACGGAGAGGGTGCAGTGCGCGGAAGCGGGCGCAGCAAATAAACGGCGCGGGATGGCGTTTCGGACCGCGCGTTGAACTCTTTATGCCGCGCGTGCGATTATTGCGCCTCCGCTGGAGCTCCCTGAGCGGTTGCGTGTACGCTAAAAACCAAAAATTTCCAGCGCGACGCTTATATAGCGCGGCTGTTGGAGATGCTCTAAGGTCTCTCGGCCTGGGTTCGTTGGATCTGTAAGACAAGTTTAAAAAAAATGTTTGGATTGCTTACCACATATGTCATGATGGGGTTGGTTTGCAGATAACTTGGTCGAACTATGTTGCGTTATGTTGGGTCTGGTTCTATGCTAGATGCTTGGATAATGTAAGACTGGTTCTGGTTTCATTAAGGACTTGTTCGGTTACACCCTGTCCCAAGGGGATTGAAGAGGTTTGGAGAAGATTTTGACTTGTAGAAGATTTAATTCCCCACCAATTCCTGCCAAACCACTTCGAATCCCTGTCAACTGAACAAGCCCTAAAGGAAAACGGAGGGGGGAAACCTCTCTTTTGCTAAGAAAAAACACTAACAAACTATGTTCTTAGTCATCAAAACACTAATAAACTATGTTCTTAGTTATCAAATCTATAATACCTAAATAGTTCATCCCCACTATCCTATTTCTCTAAGACTAGTCACAATGGGAGTAACTTAACTAGCAACATCACACATTTCAATACAAGATTGCTTATGTGGCAGCTAATTAATAAGGAGAGAGGGGTTTGTGGTAACTTAGGTAGTTACTATAACATCACACATTTCAAGGCATAATGAGTCTATAACCTAATAAATGAACTCTTTCATGATACCACTCATATGTTACTACACACTATGAAGGTAGTAACATTGACTAGTAACATCGGCAAGTTACTATTCTATGTTACTCCCCACTGTGAGTAGTCTAAACATGCAAGCTATTCACATCAGCAACCTGCCATGTCAGAAGTTCTCCACCCAACCAGCAGTGAGACATGCATCTTCGGTAGCCTCCCGGTGCAACAGATAAAAAATAAAAATGCCTATCGGTAGACTCTGCATGCAAGCATGAAGCATCCATCGCTAGCCACGCCTAATAAACGGCAATAAGTACTACATGCAGCGGTTCCAGCCACCAAGATGGGATCAGGCTGGTCATAATGGGGAGTAACTTATACTAGTGTCATGCATATGACACTAGTCTAAGTTACTACTCTCTCCTTTCCGGTTTATAGGGCTCAATTCAAAAATCTCACCAATCAAGATAGATGGTGAGTGGTGGAATACTTTTTAAAATTTGCAAAAGCACCCAATTAATGCTCTTGTTTTCCTCAAAAATTTATGTTTACCAATGTATTAATTGCAATGCATGCATGCATAAAGTACATGCATTGGTCAATTTTCTCTTAATACTTGCATGCAATTATTTAATGCACCTTGGAATCTGAAATTGTGACGGGGAACAACCAAATTGAGCCTTATAAAATGGAAAAACTAAGATTTTGAGATAAGCCCTATAAACCGAAAAGGAGGGAGTATCTTCATAGTGCAAAGTAACATAGTACTGTGTCATAGAAGACTTCATTTATTAGCTTGTAGACTCATCTTGTCTTGGAAAGCGCTATGTTACGGTAACATATTATGTTACCACTTATCATTAACTACATGCCACGTAAGCAATTTTTTTTAAAGTGCGCTATATTACTAGCTAAGTTACTCCCACTATGACTAGCCTCACAAATACATCTAGCGAGTAGCTATTAACACGAGATGTGAACAGACAAACCGCTTTGATTATACGATATTAATACTCCTTCATCTCCATTGGAGGAATAAATCACCACCGATTCCCTAGAAAATCCTGACCGGCTCTTCTCATCTTCCCCATATCTCAACCTCTCTCTTTCCACTGATTTGTTAACATCTGCAGTCGAACGCCGCGGCGAGCGGGCCGCCGCCTCCGGTCCGGTCTTCCATGAGCAGTACTTTCTCGGCAAGTCGTTGATCCTGGTCGAGATCTTCTACCTGTGCCCGACGCGCTTCCAAGGAAGGCTCACCACAGGCTCCTTCGTGGTGGTACTCACGAACCAGTACATGGTCGCCGGCGCCAGGGACACCTACTCTGGGTAGGCGACCCCTGAGCGTTAGTGCCACGGCCAATGCTAGGGTACGGCCCAATATTACATGTACTGATTTTCTGCTTCACTGAAAGAGGGTAGGTTTTCTTACCTTTTTGCCCGTGTGTTCATCTATTTGCATGCAATGGAAAGAACAGTGATTACTTATTCCAGTATATTGGATGCATGCCAGAATTCAGTTTGGTTCTTTAAATACTTCCATGGATTATCAAGGGATTATCTTTATAACTTTCTATCTAATTGATTTGCAGCTAGGAGCTAGCAGTGCTAGATCGGTAACTATACCTTTTTTGAATGAGGTTACTATACACTAACCCTTTTTGTATGATCTGTTGTTATACACTCATATTGGATTGATTTTTTTTCTGCCTTACAATGTTGTTTGCCAGATGTTTCTACATTGGAGCACCTTCAGTCAATTCTGCACCTACACGTGTATGTGTAATCCAGATTTTATAGATTTGATATTTTTCTTCAAAACAACAATCTTCTTTTGAGTGACATCATTGGTTCAATGCCAAAATATGTCCAAGCACTTATATACGCCTTTAGACAACGTGACAAGATTAATGCAAGTACTTTTGCCTTTCTTGAAAGCTCTCTTAAATCACCACATTAGTTCTGAATATGACAAGTAACAGATTATTGTAGAAGTTACTCAATTACAGAACAATCTTGCATTACCACACCGGTGAAAGCATCACTATGATTGTACCTTACATCCTCATAGTTGGTGAACTGAAACACTGCTGCTATGAAAGAAATTTATCATCTGATTTGAGTATTCCATGAATGATATCGTTATGCTTAGGTAGTTGGTACTTTCTACTCACAAAAATGGAAAAATATATTATGCTCTGTGTGATCAGTAGAAAATAATAAGACGTGCATGTTTTTGAGGATATAAGCCATGCATTTTGAGGACCAAATATTTGTGATCTTGAACCTGAATATTTTTCTATAATTATATTATCTTTTAGAGATTGCTTCTGCTTAAGATTCTCCGTGCACATTATAGTCGTTTTCTACAAATTCCCGCTGCAACGCGCGGGGTACAAATTATGGTTAAAAATTGATCACAAGGATATGGACTCGATTGCATATTGTTGTCAATCATTGCAACAAATAATTAGGTTAAAAAATCTGATGGAAACTTTATAAAAGTTATTATACTTCCCATGAGTATATCACCTCTGTATTTATTGTCATAATTCATTTGACGATGCGTTTGGATGTCTCCATTGAGAGCCTGTGAATTGCATTGGATCCAATACCAAATCAACCTTTGTATTGCAATGGGCTCCAATACCAATACAGATGTTTGGATGTACAAAATATTGCAGGTTGGAATTAGATAAACTAGCAATACCAATGTTATGTTTGGATGCCATACAATGGAATTGGCGGTTTGCATGAGCTGCGCCATGAACGGAGCCGTTCGAGTAGCTGAGAGGAGCATAGGGCGCAGTCGTCCCCGACGGTCAGCCGACCATCCGCGACCGGGTTGGAGCGACGCCGACCAACATGATGGGTCAAGCTCGTGCAGGTGAAACTCCTCGTTTATGGGAAACTCTGACGGCCGCGGGATCCAGAGCAGAGGATGTCCACGACGGCAAGCACGAGGGCCAGGGCCGGGCGGACAAAATCCGAGGCCCTGTGCCAAACTAAAAAATGGGGCCCTATCTCACTAAAAAATGACCTAATGAGCAATTATAATGTATAAATTAATATATATCAAGCAGAATTTTTTTATAATGTATGTAATTAATGTCTTACATAACAATTGGACATATAAAAAACATACCTATTCAACTCCTGGTTGCTATACATATAAAACACTTCTTTCTACTGATGCAACTGTCACAGAAATGGTCAAAAGACTAATTACCAGATGACACTTGCGGTGTTTTTTTTAACAAATCTGTCCATACCACCTTTATAAGATTTATTAATTAAATTTTCTTCTTGTGCTTTTCTCTTGTGCTTATAGGCACCAGACTGATGTTTCCTCATGATGATTCAAATCTGTATTATTGAGACACAAGATAAAGAAGATGAATAAAATAAAATTGAATTTATACGTAGCATATATCAATTGGAGATCATGCGTCAATGCTTGGGAATTAGACGAACCGTTTAACTCACCTAATTTTTGGTCATGTGATCTTTAACCGAGGAGGTAAGAACCAATCTCTAATAAAGTAGCGATCCCTGTCAAAATTAGAAAATTAAGAATTAGGAGTATGAACCGAAGTTAACCAAAAAGAATGACTCGCTAAACACCTGAAGGCTAGCATCGGTCATCGATCAATCCGATGAGATGACGTGGATGAGTCTAAAATTTGAGAAAGGAGTCAAGGAAGGTAACGGCGGCACCACGGCAGCGGCCTGTCGCTTAGTCGGCCTGAATCCGAAATCTGGTCGGTCTAAGGACCAGGGATCAAGCGAGAGCCACTGAGGGATGAGCCGGGACAAGGCGTCGACGTCGACGTCAAGGGCTCCAGGCGTCCAGCCGTCGAGGGCTCCCGCGATCCGATCCCTGTAGCGATCTAGTGTTTTTTTATGGCAGCGATCTAGTATTGTTTTTAGATAACGTAGCGAATTAGCGATGCCCTCGTCGCCTTTTTTTTCTGAGTGCTGCCTCGTAGCCTGACCCTCTCGTAGCGATCGGGAGGAGTCCCAGCGCTCCGTCCACTCGATGGCCTCGCTCTCGCTCAATGGGCCTAGTCGCTCGGCCCAGTCGCGCTTACCTGTTACTACACCTATATAAAAAATATGGGGCCCCCAGAATTTTGGGCCCTGTGCGGGCCGCACCTTTGGCACCACTGTGGGCCCGGCCCTGACGAGGGCCAATCGAGCAGAAGAGGGGCGGGGGACGGCCGGCAGGGAGGACGGTCAGACGTGGCTAAGGACGATGTGGCACAACGGCCGGGGAGGAGGGTGTGGCTAAGGACGGCGGGGCACAACGGCCGGGGAGGAAGGCACTTGCGCAGTCGTCAAACTCCATGGTGGGGAGTGGCTTATGGGGGCGGCAAGCAGGAGTGGGGAAGAGGGGAGGAAGGCACATGCACCGCCGCCGGCCTCTGCTAGGTCGCCACGGTGGAAAAAATTCCGTACATATCGGTTACAAACCTTCTCCTTTGCAACCCGGACGTCAACTGCTGCCACGTGTTCAGGCTGGACATCGCACGACCTCCTCACTTATGTACGGAACACGTAGCAGCAGATGACGTCCGGGTTGCAAAGGAAGATTTGCAACCGGTATGCACGGAATTTTTTTCAGTCGCGGTCGGCCTCTCCTATCCCCTCCTTTTTTCTGATCGCTCGAACAGGTATGTTTTGCGGGCAGGATGATTTCAGCACAATTCGGAGCGGGACGGCTCCATATCATGGGCGGGCACTTCGCGCGGGATGTAATTCGGCCAGCGTTTTTGTTTCATTACAGCCTACCAATTCGCTGTCCAACCAAACACATGAATCGAAAGATTATAATACCAATTCAGATTCCAAGCCTCCAATGGGAACATCCAAACGTAGCATGAGAGTTTTGTACACTTAAGCCATTGCATAGAAGTTGCAAGGAGATTTTTTTTTTGCGTAAATGATCCAGATTTATTATCAAAGTTCATCGGAAGTACAAAGCAACTCAAACATAATAAAAATTACATCGAGATTCTGAGATCACCGAACGACCACTACCGTCGTCAGAACGAGCCGCCGACGCGCCGCTATCGCCGCTCCCATACCGGAGCCGGCTTGACCTTATCGATGACAGCCGGGAAGTCTTCGTGCACGTTGATACCTCCTTTCATTGGTACGATATTGGAATAGAAAAGAGTATCCCGCATCTATTTCCCCAGAGGTGACCCTGGGTTATCGAACCCACAAGAGGAAGATTCCCTTGAAGCGATGGTCTCTAGCAAGCTTTTGTCAAAGTGTCAAATCAAAGTTTTGACCGGATCAACAAGCAAATAGTGATTCAAACACTTATAATAAAAAGAGGTAAGGGTATGAAGTCTTATGTTTACAATCTTATATTTGCGCTAGAATCAAATATGATATTAATTTGTATGCTGGAACACACCCATCGAGAGGTGCTTGTTACGGATCAAAGTGGGGTGTGTGTCCAAATAACATGTTGACCGACACGAGTCCTGGATCAAGAATCAGTTGTCCTACCGCATGCCCTATCCGTCGCGCGGGGTTGCCTCGATAATTAAGATAATGAAATCAGACAAGAGCTTTGGGCGTTTAATGACTACACCTCATTTATCCCCAAGGATATGATCCATGTTACCTTACTGAACCCTACTGTCACCGGTGTTTGGTATAACTCTTCATGGTCTCCTTGCTCCTAGCCTCACCGGTGCTCGATCTCGATGATCCAGGGTATCTGTATGGATGAAGATAGCGGACAAGACAAGAGACATCTTCATGGTGATATTGAAGGAAATATGCCCTAGAGGCAATAATAAAGTTGTTATTTATATTTCCTTATACCATGATAAATGTTTATTATTCATGCTAGAATTGTATTAACCGGAAACTTAGTACATGTGTGAATACATAGACAAACAGAGTGTCACTAGTATGCCTCTACTTGACTAGCTCGTTGAACCAAAGATGGTTAAGTTTCCTAGCCACAGACATGAGTTGTCATTTGATTAACGGGATCACCGACGGTGTCAAAACCGGCGGATCTCGGGTAGGGGGTCCCGAACTGTGCGTCTAAGGAGGATGGTAACAGGAGTCGGGGGACACAATGTTTACCCAGGTTCTGGCCCTCTCGATGGAGGTAATACCCTACTTTCTGCTTGATTGATCTTGATGATATGAGTATTACAAGCGTTGATCTACCACGAGATCGTAGAGGCTAAACCCTAGAAGCTAGCCTATGATTATGATTGTTGTTGTCCTACGGACTAAACCCTCCGGTTTATATAGACACCGGAGGGGGCTAGGGTTACACAGAGTCGGTTACAAGGAGGAGATCTACATATCCGAATTGCCAAGCTTGCTTTCCACGCAAAGGAGAGTCCCACCCGGACATGGGACGAAGTCTTCAATCTTGTATCTTCATAGTCCAACAGTCTGACCAAAGTATATAGTCTGGCTGTCCGAGGACCCCCTAATCCAGGACTTCCTCAGTAGCCCCTGAACCAGGCTTCAATGACGATGAGTCGGCCGCGCAGATTGTCTTCGGCATTGCAAGGCAGGTTCCTCCTCCAAATACTCCATAGAAGATTTTGAACACAAGGATCGTGTCCAGCTCTGCAAAACAAATTCCACATACCACCGTAGAGAGTATAACATTCCACAAATCTAATCTGCCGACAAATTTCGTAGCATGACATCACCACTACAAGAAATATGTCCACTTGTGACCCTCACTATTGGCCGCTGAAAGGTCATAGTTTTTCATTTGCGACCTTTTTGTGACAAAAAACAGAAGGTCAAAAGCTGGCGGTCGTAAACTGAAATTAACGGCCTTCTCACAGAAGGTCGTTGAACCCATGACCTTTTGTTTTGGTCACTGGCTGTCTGCCCAGGCCACGTCGGATCCGACGTGGCAATCTGACGTGGCAAAATTGCGACCAATTCAAAAGGTCACTGACAAGATTCAGCCCGGTCGGATTAGGTGTTTTACATGGGCCGAGCCCAATAATTCAACCTATTTGTGTTTTTTTCTGTGAATTTTTGGTCAAGTTCATGGGCCAAGCCCTACAATTCGGCCTTTTTATTTTCTAGGCCTAGGCCATTTTGCATTTCGTTTCATTCAGCCTTTTGTTTTTGTTTTTCATAATGCACAATATTCCAGTCCACTATTGTTTGGGCCATAGCCTTTTTAGAGCCCAAATATTATTCGGTCCAATAGACGAACATTCAGCCTTTCTCATTCACAGATTTCAATTTTACACATTTCAACAGCAAACAATCAATAATTCTCACAATTAAATGATCAAATCCAAAAATCACTCTATGAAACTCAGAACAGCACATCTGCACGATCCATCAAGTGTACATACAATCGGAAACAAATACAGAGGCACCAAAACTATTGTGCACATCTCCAGGCTTCTTCTGATCTTCGGTCACAGCAACAGCCACCTCGGTCGCTTGCCTCGCGCTGGCGGAACTTGTTGGTCGTGTTCGCTGTTATAGTCAAGCATCAGCCTCTTGTACTCGAAGGCCTATAAAATAAAATGGATAAGTTAGATTGATTACTGTAGGTGCAGCACATTTTCTGGAAGAGGCATAAGCATGAATGGAGCATTATACTTGGAAGGAAAAAACAGCATCCTGTCACCAAGCAAACATTCTTGACAGGAAACTGTGCATTTCGTCCTTGTATCCACTAGTAGCAGGATAGCAGCAATGATTCACATGGCACGAATAATTCATTATGAGGAAACATGTTGCTAGGTAAACTATTTACAGAGGTAAAATGGACACATGTACAATACATAGCTTGCTGTAAGCAGGAAACACTAGTGCTCATATACCAAAATCAACGGCTATACTTATGGACGATAGTAACAAGGTTAAACATCGAAGAAAGCACTTGCTAAGATATCATCATTTAGGGGCATTTACATCACCAATGTGGCAAACTGCAAAGCTGGTCAGCAGAACATATTTTTCACTAGTTACAAGCATATTCTCGTTCATGCATAACTATAGTCAGCTCTATTTCAAAAACCAGAAGCAAACCAACCGCCCTTCAACATTTCTATACTATCTAAACCAACAAAGATGTCAACTCAAATACTTCTAGAAATCAGTGCCTATACGCACTTGTAGGTTGCAGAAACACTAGAGTTTCACCACAACATTGCACAGACTGCAACAGATGAATAAACAAATTAAACAACATGCCACAATTTCCTCAGTGCCTACAATACCACTGTGATTCATTGACATTGCCAGGGGCAAGGGAAGCACTCAGCGAGTGTTTCTACAAAGCTAGAGAGAGGGATAGCAGCAAAGTAGAGCGGACCTTGGTCGTCTTGTGCGGCAGCCTGAAGGTTGTCCACCTCCTCGTAGCCTTCTCCTCGCCATCGCCGTGGTCGTGGTCATGCGAAGACAGAAGAGGTCGGATCTGCAGCAGGAAGCAAGCTCATCATATTCATCCTTGCCAGCAATGTACAGGTAGACGTCTCCGATCATGGTATACGCGATGGAGACCGACCTGGGAGAGTAATTCTGGGAAACACAATGTAATGCATTGATGGCTCACAATGATGGCTTTGGCATAGCAGAGAGCAAACTAAATAAAAATGGCTTAGTTCACCCACTTGAATAGAATAACAACTCATGTAAACATTTAATCAAAACGTGATGCTTTGGTTTCGGTCAAGGTTTAATCAAATCGACACATACAAAACTGAACCAATACCTGATTTGTTTCATTTATAGCTGCACAATTGCAAGTATCATCCAGATCTGGGAGAGGGGAAGCTCACCATGCTAGGAGAGCAGGAGGATGCAACCGTCGGTCCATGCGCTGGAGGATAGGAGGCCTTGCTGCTACACCTCCTCCGACCAAGAGAGCTCGTCGGGGACGGCCGCGTCGAGGAGGACGACGTCCAGCACACTGCCGGATGGGCGGAGAATGGGGTTCAGGGGCATTGCCTGCGTGTTAACAAACTTTAAGACAACCTCAAAAAAAATCAAATGCGTCGAGCATGGCACATACCCCAGCAACATGGGCTCATGTCTAATGTATGAACTATTCTTTAATTATTTTTTCTCATGTCTAATGTAACTTATGCCAGGTCTGAATTGCCATATATGCAATAGTAATTAGAATGAGTCAAATGGAACAGGCTGCTAGCAGAGAGTAAGAGCATGCCAACCAGATCGACTTAGCCTAGTCGGAGAAATTTTAGCTAGGACTAGCCCCTCACAAGCATATTTGAATTAATGGCAGATTATAAGTGACAGGTGCAATGCAACTGTTGAAGGAAATATGCCCTAGAGGCAATAATAAAGTTATTATTTATTTCCTCATATCATGATAAATGTTTATTATTCATGATAGAATTGTATTAACCGGAAACATGATACATGTGTGAATACATAGACAAACTTAATGTCACTAGTATGCCTCTACTTGACTAGCTCATTGATCAAAGATGGTTATGTTTCCTAACCATAGACATGTGTTGTCATTTGATTAATGAGATCACATCATTAGAAGAATGATGTGATTGACTTGACCCATTCCGTTAGCTTAGCACTTGATCGTTTAGTATATTGCTATTGCTTTCTTCATGACTTATACAAGTTCCTATAACTATGAGATTATGCAACTCCCGTTTACCGGAGGAACACTTTGTGTGCTACTAAACGTCACAACATAACTGGGTGATTATAAAGGAGCTCTACAGGTGTCTCCAAAGGTACATGTTGAGTTGGTATATTTCGAGATTAGGTTTTGTCACTCCGTTTGTCGGAGGGTATCTCTGGGCCCTCTCGGTAATGCACATCACTATAAGCCTTGCAAGCAATGTAACTAATGAGTTAGTTACGGAATGATGCATTACGTAACGAATAAAGAGACTTGCCGGTAACGAGATTGAACTAGGTATTGAGATACCGACGATCGAATCTCGGGCAAGTAACATACCGATGACAAAGGGAATAACGTATGTTGTTATGCGGTTTGACCGATAAAGATCTTCGTAGAATATGTAGGAGCCAATATGAGCATCCAGGTTCCGCTATTGGTTATTGACCGGAAACAGTTCTAGGTCATGTCTACATAGTTCTCGAACCCGTAGGGTCCGTACTCCTACTAGGAATAGGAAAGAGGGGAGTCCTACTCCTACTAGGAGGAGGACTCCTCCTCCTGGCGCGCCTAGCAAGGGCCGGCCGGCCTCCCCCCTTGCTCCTTTATATACAGGGGCAGGGGGGCACCCTAGATAACACAACAATTGATCCTTGAGATCTCTTAGATGTGTGCGGTGCCCCCTCCACCATAGTTCTCCTCGATAATATTGTATCGGTGCTTAGGCGAAGCCTTGCGATGGTAGAACATCAAGATCGTCACCACGCCATCATGCTGACGGAACTGATCCCCGACACTTTGCTGGATCGGAGTCCGGGGATCGTCATCGAGCTGAACGTGTGCTAAAACTCGGAGGTGCCATAGTTTCGGTGCTTGATCGGTCAGGCCGTGAAGACGTACGACTACATCAACCGCGTTGTTATAACACTTCCGCTTTCGGTCTACGAGGGTACATGGACAACACTCTCCCCTCTCGTTGCTATGCATCACCCTGATCTTGCGTGTGCGTAGGAAAATTTTGAAATTACTACGTTCCCCAACAGTGGCATCCGAGCCTGGTTTTATGCGTAGATGTTATATGCACGAGTAGAACACAAGTGAGTTGTGGGCGATACAAGTCATACTGCTTACCAGCATGTCATACTTTGGTTCGGCGGTATTGTTGGATGAAGCGGCCCGGACCGACATTACGCGTACGCTTACGCAAGACCGGTTCTCCCGACGTGCTTTGCACAGAGGTGGCTAGCGGGTGTCAGTTTCTCCAACTTTAGTTGAACCGAGTGTGGCTACGCCCGGTCCTTGCGAAGGTTAAAACAACACTACCTTGACGAACTATCGTTGTGGTTTTGATGCGTAGGTAAGAACGGTTCTTGCTAAGCCCGCAGCCACGTAAAACTTGCAACAACAAAGTAGAGGACGTCTAACTTGTTTTTGCAGGGCATGTTGTGATGTGATATGGTCAAGACGTGATGCTATATTTTATTGTATGAGATGATCATGTTTTGTAACCGACTTATCGGCAACTGGCAGGAGCCATATGGTTGTCGCTTTATTGTATGCAATGCAATCGCCCTGTAATGCTTTACTTTATCACTAAGCGGTAGCGATAGTCGTAGAAGCATAAGATTGGCGAGATGACAACGATGCTACGATGGAGATCAAGGTGTCGCGCCGGTGACGATGGTGATCACGACGGTGCTTCGGAGATGGAGATCACAAGCACAAGATGATGATGGCCATATCATATCACTTATATTGATTGCATGTGATGTTTATCCTTTATGCATCTTATCTTTCTTTGATTGACGGTAGCATTTTAAGATGATCTCTCACTAATTATCAAGAAGTGTTCTCTCTGAGTATGCACCGTTGCAAAAGTTCTTCGTGCTGAGACACCACGTGATGATCGGGTGTGATAGGCTCTACGTTCAAATACAACGGGTGCAAAACAGTTGCACACGCGGAATACTCAGGTTAAACTTGACGAGCCTAGCATATACAGATATGGCCTCGGAACACGGAGACCGAAAGGTCAAACGTGAATCATATAGTAGATATGATCAACATAGTGATGTTCACCATTGAAACTACTCCATCTCACGTGATGATCGGACATGGTTTAGTTGATTTGGATCACGTAATCACTTAGATGACTAGAGAGATGTCTGTCTAAGTGGGAGTTCTTAAGTAATATGATTAATTGAACTTAAATTTATCATGAACTTAGTACCTGATAGTATTTTTCTTGTCTATGTTTGTTGTAGATAGATGGCTCGTGCTGTTGTTCTGTTGAATTCTAATGCGTTCCTTGAGAAAGCTAAGTTGAAAGATGATGGTAACAACTACACGGATTGGGTCCGTAACTTGAGGATTATCCTCATTGCTGCATAGAAGAATTACGTCCTGGAAGCACCACTGGGTGCCATGCCTGCTGCAGATGCAACTGACGACGTTAAGAACGTCTGACAGAGCAAAGCTAATGACTACTCGATAGTTCAGTGTGCCATGCTTTACGGCTTAGAACCGGGTCTTCAACGACGTTTTGAACGTCATGGAGCATATGAGATGTTCTAGGAGTTGAAGTTAATATTTCAAGCAAATGCCCGGATTGAGAGATATGAAGTCTCCAATAAGTTCTATAGCTGTAAGATGGAGGAGAATAGTTCTGTCAGTGAACATATACTCAAAATGTCTGGGTATAATAATCACTTGATTCAACTGGGAGTTAATCTTCCTGATGATATTGTCATTGACAGAATTCTTCAATCACTGCCACCAAGCTACAAGAGCTTCGTGATGAACTATAATATGCAAGGGATGGACAAGACTATTCCCGAGCTCTTCGCAATGCTAAAGACTGCGGAGGTAGAAATCAAGAAGGAGCATCAAGTGTTGATGGTCAATAAGACCACCGGTTTCAAGAAGAAGGGCAAAGGGAAGAAGAAGGGGAACTTCAAGAAGAACAACAAGCAAGTTGCTGCTCAGGAGAAGAAACCCAAGTCTGGACCTAAGCCTGAAACTGAGTGCTTCTACTGCAAGCACACTGTACACTGGAAGCGGAACTGCCCCAAGTATTTGGCGGATAAGAAGGATGGCAAGGTGAACAAAGGTATATGTGATATACATGTTATTGATGTGTACCTTACTAATGCTCGCAGTAGCACTTGGGTATTTGATACTGGTTCTGTTGCTAATATTTGCAACTCGAAACAGGGACTACGGATTAAGCGTATATTGGCTAAGGACGAGGTGACGATGCGCGTGGGAAATGGTTCCAAAGTCGATGTGATCGCTGTCGGCACGCTACCTCTACATCTACCATCATGATTAGTTTTAGACCTAAATAATTGTTATTTGGTGCCAGCGTTAAGCATGAACATTATATCTGGATCTTGTTTGATGCGAGACGGTTATTCATTTAAATTAGAGAATAATGGTTGTTCTATTTATATGAGTAATATATTTTATGGTCATGCACCCTTGAAGAGTGGTCTATTTTTATTGAATCTCGATAGTAGTGATACACATATTCATAATGTTGAAGCCAAATGATGCAGAGTTGATAATGATAGTGCAACTTATTTGTGGCACTGCCGTTTGGGTCATGTTGGTGTAAAACGCATGAAGAAACTCCATACTGATGGACTTCTGGAACCGCTTGATTATGAATCACTTGGTACTTGCAAACCGTGCCTCATGGGCAAGATGACTAAAACGCCGTTCTCCGGAACTATGGAGCGAGCAACTGATTTGTTGGAAATCATACATACTGATGTATGTGGTCCAATGAATATTGAGGCTCGTGGCGGGTATCGTTATTTTCTCACCTTCACAGATGATTTGAGAAGATATGGGTATATCTACTTGATGAAACACAAGTCTGAAACATTTGAAAAGTTCAAAGAATTTTAGAGTGAAGTGGAAAATCATCGTAACAAGAAAATAAAATTTCTACGATCTGATCGTGGAGGAGAATATTTGAGTTACGAGTTTGGTTTACATTTGAAGCAATGCGGAATAGTTTTGCAACTCACGCCACCCGGAACACCACAACGAAATGGTGTGTCCAAACATTGTAATCATACTTTACTAGATATGGTGCGATCTATGATGTCTCTTACTGATTTACCGCTATCGTTTTGGGGTTATGCTTTAGAGACGGCCGCATTCACGTTAAATAGGGCACCATCAAAATCCGTTGAGACGACGGCTTACGAACTGTGGTTTGGCAAGAAACCAAAGTTGTCGTTTCTTGAAGTTTGGGGCTGCGATGCTTATGTGAAGAAACTTCAACCAGATAAGCTCGAACCCAAATCGGAGAAATGTGTCTTCATAGGATACCCAAAAGAGACTATTGGGTACACCTTCTATCACAGATCTGAGGGCAAGATTTTTTTTGCTAAATTCGGATCCTTTCTAGAGAAGGAGTTTCTCTTGAAAGAAGTGAGTGGGAGGAAAGTAGAACTTGATGAGGTAACTGTACCTGCTCCCTTATTGGAAAGTAGTTCATCACAAGAACCGGTTCCTGTGACAACTACACCAATCAGTGAGGAAGCTAATGATATTGATCATGAAACTTCAGATCAAGTTACTACCGAACCTCGTAGGTCTACCAGAGTAAGATCCGCACCAGAGTGGTACGGTAATCCTATTCTGGAAGTCCTGTTACTTGACCATGGCGAACCTACGAACTATGAGGAAGCGATGATGAGCCCAGATTTCGCAAAATGGCTTGAGGCCATGAAATCTGAGATGGGATCCATGTATGAGAACAAATTATGGACTTTGGTTGACTTGCCCGATGATCGGCAAGCCATAGGAAATAAATGGATATTCAAGAAGAAGACTGAGGCTGATGGTAATGTATCTGTCTATAAAGCTCGACTTGTTGCAAAAGGTTTTCGACAAGTTCAAGGGGTTGACTACGATGAGACTTTCTCACCCGTAGCAATGCTTAAGTCTGTCCGAATCATGTTTGCAATTACCGCATTTCATGATTATGAAATTTGGTAAATGGATGTCAAAACTGCATTCCTGAATGGATTTCTGGAAGAAGAGTTGTATATGATGCCACCGGAAGGTTTTGTCGATCCAAAAGGTGCTAACAAAGTGTGCAAGCTCCAGCGATCCATTTATGGACCGGTGCAAGCCTCTCGGAGTTGGAATAAACGCTTTGATAGTGTGATCAAAGCATATGGTTTTATACAGGCTCTTGGAGAAGCCTGTATTTACAAGAAAATGAGTGGGAGCTCTGTAGCATTTTCGATATTATATGTAGATGACATATTGTTAATTGGAAATCTTATATTTACTAATTGGAGGCACCATACGAGTCACCACGTTAATCCTAGAAGTTAAGAAAATTCATCCACATGATTAAAAAGTATGTTATCAATAGCCGTTGGATGAGGCGTGAGATGTGCTCATGATCCACGTATGGGAGTCCTGCTCTCACACGTAATGAACAAGGAGTCTGGCCTATCTCCTCCACGTTTCCCTTTCCAAGGAAAAAAGAAAAAAACATGTTGCATCTGTCTACGAAAATATTCTAATAGGAAGTATCCAGTAATTCCTCCAAACCGCAGCTCCGATGTATCCTCTCATCCCTCACGTCCTCACCTCCCATCCAGCGGCCATGTTCCTCCTGTCAGCGGCGTTTCTTGCAGAATTGACCTCTGATCCAGCGGCCAAGTTGGTCAATCCCTGCTGAGGTGCTTCCCTTGCGTGATTCCATCAGCAGCACCCCCCATCTATGGATCTCCCTCCAATATGATTCAATCACAAGTTGCAAGACACTCCTTATGCCGGCCGGCGGGATGATGTCAGGAATCAGCCGACGGTTAGTCTATGTACGTAAGAATTTTTTTTCTTTGATCAGAAGCCTCATTCCCTCAATTTGTTTGGATATAATCTGATCATATAGTTTCGTACGCTTCACACAGTTCAAAAGATTTGTTTTTCTGAAATTTTGAGAGACATAAAAACCTACTAGAACATAAGGCTTAAAAAAATATTCGGAAACAGCCACATACGGACCCGTGGTAGCAGCAGTCTGCACACCAGGCTGCGAACATCGGGCATATGGAAGAAGCCAGCTGTGGCACTGCGAGAAACAATGACGTTGCTGCTACTGCTTACAACCGGGCCTAGAAGAGCAAAGGCCGTGGTGGCCAGTACTTCGATGCCACGCTCATTGTGGGCATGGAATTGTACTGGGAACGGAAAACAGGCCGATGAGGTCGTCCGGGAATACGCGCCTCTCCACTGCATCTGTGGTTCCTATCTTGACAAGCGGGCCCAGCTGCAACGTCTCTTTTGTTGCAAATAGAGGTATTGGATTCCTGGTATTATATCTCTAAATAGGAGGGAAATTTTGTTCTTCTAATAATAAATTGACTAATAATGGCTGCCTGGAGAAGCATAGAAGTAGAGAAGGATGTGACGAGGTCTACGTGAAGCTGCATACAAACATAATTAGTTTAAGCACCATTATAAATATTATGTGTATGTTTCCAGCATATAATGTGAAGCTGACGTCATTTTTACTCCAACCAAAGTGCATGTTTGTTTTGGAGTTTACATGCAGGCATGCATAACATCTGTGGCGCTTCTAATTTCTGGAGCAAGTGCAAAGGACAGTTTTCTTATATTTAAAGTTTCAGTCTGACTCCATTCTCTCTTGATTTCATGGTAGTAAGTAATGTATTATTTAACTGTTGGGTAATTAACGTGACTGTAGCGCAGTTCTGACATCATGTTTACCAATGTTTCTTTTTAAATGGTAATTTCAAGGAGCCTTTAAGTTTCTATAGTTTGCGCTCCAAAAAATCTGTGTTACAGATGGTCTATCTTTTTTATTACATAAATCTTATTTCTACGGGTGCCCTTTTTCCAGTGCTTGCATTTTTTCTTAAGTCATCGATGCTCCAAGGTATTACACAAAGTTATGTGTAAGTATGTGTATATTCTTTGGGTAAGAAGAACAACGAACTTTCCATGGTCATCATTACGTGTGCGACGACTTATACTGCTGGAAGTGTTTTAATGTGTAAGACATTCTTAAAAGTATTATTTATTCACTGTATAGTTGTAGGCCTACTGTCAGCTCAGTCAATCTTATTTCTATGGGTGCCCTTTTTTCAGTGTTTGCACATTTTTTTCGTAAGCCATAGATGCGCCAAGGTATTGCACACAGTTATGGATACATTCTGTGGGTAAGAACAGCAAACTTTCCATGATCATCAGTACGTGCGTGACTTATACTGCTGGTGTTTCAATGTGTAAGACATTGCTAGAAGTATTATTTATTCACTGTATTTTTGTAGGCTTACTGTCAGCTCAGTTCGTCATCCCAAATTTTGTTTATAACTATGTAGGCAAAATCTGAAACCACATGTTCCTTAATTATTTTTTTCTTTATGTTTGATGTCATCTTTTTTTCCAGCTCAGACTATATTCCAACTATTGCTTAGATTTCACATGCAGGTTTCATACCACTTAAAATTGTGTGGCACTACAAATTTCAGGAGCAATGCATGCGATTGCTTCTTTAAATTAAATTTCAGTATGACCTCACCGTCTCTTATTTGACTTAAGAATTAGTTGTGTGTTCAGTGACCGGTAACGTGTTGTCATCATGCTTGCAAATGATTCCATCCTTATTAGATACTCCAACAGTTTTATTTTCCATAGTTTACACCTCTGAATGATCATCTTACAGTTCTTACGTCTTCATTAGATGAATGTCATTTATTTGGTCCCATTTCCTGTTTTACATTTTACTTTAGTCACCGGTGCGCTAGAATTGGAAATATCATGTATTCATTGTCTATTTTGTAGGCTTACTCTCATCTTTGTTCCTCACCAAGGAGTTTGCTGATGACTAATAAGTTTGCAAAACATAAATCCTCTGAAACCATGTATGGTATTTAGATATGCAGCTTAGTTGAGCATGAGATTCCTAAATTTCATATTTACCTTGCATCTCAATACGACATTTGTAGGCTAGGAAATTGTCAAAGGCTTGCATTTCCCCATGCCATTTAATACTTTTGGTTTAGATTCCAGTTATGTATACATTGCACATATCCTTTGTACAATTGTGAGATTGGATTTAAAGAGCACGAGCTAAGGAATTTATGATGGTCTAGATAAATGATTAAGTTCCTTTATCATTTGTATATATGTTCCTCTAAATAATTGTTGAATCTGAGCACATATTATGTGTATAGGCATGCATTTAACCCAAATGGACAAAAACTATGAATTTACGTTTATAAATTTGATTGCTGATGTTCCTATGTGATTACTTTCGGAATAGAAAATTGCTCTTATATATTGTAGGTTTTGATACATTCGAGTGAAAACCAGGGAAAACATTTGAAATTTTGATGGACCTTGGGTGCAATTAGGTTCCTTCCAAGTTATTTGTCAAGTCAAAAGTTCTTTTGCAAGTCGTAAGATTTGAATGTCATTTGGCTTTGAAGGAGCACTGGCCACTATGTTGCACATACCACTATATTCCTTTTTATTTTTCAATTTGTCTGGATGTTGTTACAAAATCAAATAGATCCATTTTGACAAATTCTAGCCCGTGCAGTGGCATGGGTTGATGACTAGTGATATAGAATTTCTGGATGGCATAAAGGGATACTTGAATAAAAGTTTTTCAATGAAAGACCTCGATGAAGCTGCTTACATATTGGGCATCAAGATCTATAGAGATAGATCAAGACGCTTAATTGGACTTTCACAAAGCACATACCTTGATAAAGTTTTGAAAAAGTTCAAAATGGATCAGGCAAAGAAAGGGTTCTTGCCCGTGTTACAAGGTGTGAAGTTGAGTCAGACTCAATGCCCAACCACAGCAGAAGATAGAGAGAAAATGAAAGATGTTCCCTATGCTTCAGCCATAGGCTCTATCATGTATGCAATGCTGTGTACCAGACCTGACGTGTGCTTAGCAATAAGCTTGGCAGGTTGGTACCAAAGTAATCCAGGAGTGGATCACTGGAAAGCGGTCAAGAATATCCTGAAATACCTGAAAACGACTAAGGATATGTTTCTCGTTTATGGAGGTGACAAAGAGCTAGTGGTAAATGGTTACGTCGATGCAAGCTTTGACACTGATCCGGACGATTCTAAATCGCAAACCGGATACGTGTTTATATTGAACGGTGGAGCTGTCAGTTGGTGCAGTTCTAAACAAAGCGTCGTGGCGGGATCTACATGCGAAGCGGAGTACATAGCTGCTTCGGAAGCAGCAAATGAAGGAGTCTGGATGAAAGAGTTCATTTCCGATCTAGGTGTCATACCTAGTGCATCGGGACCAATGAAGATCTTCTGTGACAATACTGGTGCAATTGCCTTGGCAAAGGAATCCAGATTTCACAAGAGGACCAAGCACATCAAGAGGCGCTTCAATTCCATCCGGGACCAAGTCCAGGTGGGAGACATAGAGATTTGCAAGATACATACGGATCTGAATGTTGCAGACCCGTTGACTAAGCCTCTTCGACGAGCAAAACATGATCAGCACCAAGACTCCATGGGTGTTAGAATCATTACTGTGTAATCTAGATTATTGACTCTAGTGCAAGTGGGAGACTGAAGGAAATATGCCCTAGAGGCAATAATAAAGTTATTATTTATTTCCTCATATCATGATAAATGTTTATTATTCATGCTAGAATTGTATTAACCGGGAACATGATACATGTGTGAATACATAGACAAACTTAATGTCACTAGTATGCCTCTACTTGACTAGCTCATTGATCAAAGATGGTTATGTTTCCTAACCATAGACATGTGTTGTCATTTGATTAATGGGATCACATCATTAGACGAATGATGTGATTGACTTGACCCATTCCGTTAGCTTAGCACTTGATCGTTTAGTATATTGCTATTGCTTTCTTCATGACTTATACAAGTTCCTATAACTATGAGATTATGCAACTCCCGTTTACCGGAGGAACACTTTGTGTGCTACCAAACGTCACAACGTAACTGGGTGATTATAAAGGAGCTCTACAGGTATCTCCAAAGGTACATGTTGAGTTGGCATATTTCGAGATTAGGTTTTGTCACTCCGATTGTCGGAGAGGTATCTCTGGGCCCTCTCGGTAATGCACATCACTATAAGCCTTGCAAGCAATGTAACTAATGAGTTAGTTACGGAATGATGCATTACGTAACGAGTAAAGAGACTTGCCGGTAACGAGATTGAACTAGGTATTGAGATACCGACGATCGAATCTCGGGCAAGTAACATACCGATGACAAAGGGAACAACGTATGTTGTTATGCGGTTTGACCGATAAAGATATTCGTAGAATATGTAGGAGCCAATATGAGCATCCAGGTTCCGCTATTGGTTATTGACCAGAAATAGTTCTAGGTCATGTCTACATAGTTCTCAAACCCGTAGGGTCCGCACGCTTAACGTTACGATGACAATTATATTATGAGTTTATATGTTTTGATGTACCGAAGGTTGTTCGGAGTCCCGGATGTGATCACGGACATGACGAGGAGTCTCAAAATGGTCGAGACATAAAGATTGATATATCGGGCGACTATATTCAGACACCGGAAGTGTTCCGGGTGATTTCGGAGAAAACCGGAGTGCCGGAGGGTTACAGGAACCCCCCGGGAGAAGTAATGGGCCTTATGGGCCTTAGTGGAGAGAGAGAGGGGCAGCCAGGGTGGGCCGAGCCCCCTCCCCCTCTGGTCCGAATTGGACTAGGAGAGGGGGGGGGGGCGCCCCCCTTTCCCTCTCCCTCTCCCCCTTCCTTTCCCCCTCCTAGTAGGAGTAGGAAAGAGGGGAGTCCTACTCCTACCAGGAGGAGGACTCCTCCTCCTGGCGCGCCTAGCAAGGGCCGGCCGGCCTCCCCCCTTGCTCCTTTATATACGGGTGCAGGGCGGCACCCTAGAGAACACACCAATTGATCCTTGAGATCTCTTAGCCGTGTGCGGTGCCCCCTCCACCATAGTTCTCCTCGATAATATTGTATCGGTGCTTAGGCGAAGCCCTGCGATGGTAGAACATCAAGATCGTCACCACGCCGTCGTGCTGACGGAACTCACCCCGACACTTTGCTGGATCGGAGTCCAGGGATCATCATCGAGCTGGACATGTGACGAAAACTAGATAGAGATCCCGGGTCTTCGAAAACCGTGTTCATGGGACATCGAAGGTGGCTTCACGACGAAGACCAATGGAGGAAACACAAGGATCTGTTCGATGGTGAAACCGAACCCCGAAAACGTCCGCGTACGAGGAGCGGCGAGGAAATAGATGAGCTTTTGAAAAATTGGAAAGATTGCCCACTGCCGGGAAAGAATCAAAAGGCGCCAGAGCTGGGAAAGAAGCGAAAGGCGCCAGGGCCGCTGCTGAAGGTATGGAAAACGAGGTCTGTTTTCTGGGACTTGCCGTACTGGAAGATCCACCATGTGCCTCACAGCCTTGATGCCATGCATATCACGAAGAACGTGTGCGAGAGTCTGCTTGGTAACCTGCTCAACATGCCAGAGAGGACCAAAGATGGGCCGAAAGCAAGGGCAGACTTGAAATCAATGGGCATCAGGCAGGAGCTTCATGCTAATGATGATGATGATGATGATGAGGCAAAGCAGGACACAGAAACTCGTGCAAAGGCAAAAAGGCCAAGAAGACCGGAAGTGACTACCCTCCCGCGTGCTTCACTCTAAGTCAGGAGGAGATCGAGCAGTTTTTCACCTGCCTCGTAGGAGTAAAAATTCCTTACGGTTACGCGGGGAAGATAAGCAGATACCTAGACCCAGCGAAGCAGAAGTTCAGCGGGATAAAGTCTCACGACTGTCACGTGCTGATGACGCAGATACTTCTAGTTGCAATCCATGGGATCATGGACGCGCACGTCCGTGAAACGCTATTTGGCCTATGCAACTTTTTCGATGTCATCTCTTGGAAGTCGATTGGCGTGAGGCAACTCAGAAGGCTACATGAAGAGATCGTGGTGATACTATGCGAGCTTGAGATGTACTTCCTGCCCGCATTCTTCGACGTTATGGTGCATCTGCTGGTCCATATCGTGGAGGATATCATCCAACTCGGGCCGACGTTCCTGCACAACATGATGCCGTTCGAAAGGATGAATGGTGTCATCAAAGGATACGTTCGCAACATGTCACGTCCAGAGGGAAGTATAGCCAGGGGCTTTCTGACCGAAGAGTGCATCTCCTACTGCACAAATTATCTAGGCATCGAGAACCCCGTTGGTCTGCCTGTCAACAGGCACGTCGGCAGGCTCGCTGGATGGGGTCACCGTGAGGGTCACCGCGAAATGCATGTCGACTTCGAGGGTCGACTCGCCGACTTTGAAAGAGCAAACCTAGTCGCGCTACAACACATAGACGTGGTCGATCCTTGGGTGGTAGAGCACAAAACCTTTATTGAGAAGACGTACAATGACCGAGGCCAACAGAGGATGGACGGAGATATAATCAAAGAGCACAACTCATGTTTCACGCGTTGGTTCAAGCAGAAGCTTCTGTCGTACCCTTTACATGAGGATTCTTCCACGGAAGAACAACTCATATTCACCTTGTCACAGGGCGCCGAGCACAACCTGATGACGTATGAGGCGTACGATATCAACGGCTACACATTCTACATCGAGAACAAGGACATGAAGAGCGATGGTTATCAGAACTCCGGGGTAATGATGGAATCCTACACCGGTAACGACAAGGACAGATACTACGGAAGGATCGAGGAGATCTGAGAGCTGAGCTATGCTGGAGAGAAGGTCCCGATGTTCCGTGTCAGATGGGCCAAGAGCTTCCTAAAAGAAGACCGATATTTCACCACCATGGTTATACCCGAAGCCAAATCCAAGACAGCGGGTGCAAACGTCACCGCGAAAAATGAGCCATGGGTACTGGCTTCCCAAGTGGACCAATGCTTCTTCATTACCGACCCGTCAAAGCCTAGTCGTGTTATCGTGAGGAGAGGCAAAAGGAAGATCATCGGAATGGATGGAGTAGCCAATGAGCAAGACTTCGACAAGTACGGCGACCCGAAGATCAAACATGACGACGACGATGAAGTAGCAGCACACACCACAAGAAGAAGCAGGACCACTCTACCTAAAGGACGTCCGTTCCACAGAAGAACTCCATTTGCGAAAAAGAAGGGCAAGAAGATTGTGAACAGATAGCTAGCTAAGATCGATTGTATTTAAATCGTAGTCTTCATTTCTCGATTGTATTTCATGGGCACTTTTTGATATCATGAATAATTTTAAATTTCATGGGCACTTTTTGAATTCATGAGGACACTCGATCTCGATCCCCCTCCACCGCCGACGACGAGCACCCGCCCCCCCGCACCCTCCCCCGCTCCACCGCCGCCAACGGGCACCCCCCGCACCCTCCCCCGCTCCACAACCGCCGCCGATGATATTTTCAAGTAACAAATTTGAACATATTTTTCTAAAAATTATTACTGTTTTTATAAAAAAATATTACTGTTATGATTTAAACAAGTTTGAACATATTTAAACACAAATAAATATCAAACAACATTTAAAATGCAAAAAAAATATTGGGGAGCAGGAATCGAACCAGGACCTCCTGGTGTGTGTCTTGCGTCTTGACCGTCGGGCTAGTGGGCGGGTTCTGATGTGGATTGGGTTAGGTGAAATATAACCTGTGCTCGAACTGTAATAAAAAAACATTCTAATGGCGCACCTCTGCGGGGTGCGCCATTAGTAATCTTCCCCCATCAATACACCACCGCACCGCTCCTTCCCCCCTTCTCCCTCTCGCCAGACTACTTTTATTCGTCCCTCTTCCTCCACCGCGCCGCTCCCTCCCTCGTCCCTCCCTCCACTCGCGCCGCTGCCGCTGCCCGACCCATCTTGCCAGCCAGCCGCCCCGCGCCGCCGCCTCCCTCCCCTTCCCCCCTCGAGCGCCGCCTCCCCCCGAGCCCCGCCTCCCCCTCAAAACCCTAGAAACCTCGGAGCCGCCCCCCGTCCAGCAGGAGAGGAGGCCCCACGTCCAGCAGGAGAGGAGGCCCGCGACCTCCCCGCCGTCCGGCAGGAGAACAGGGTACTAATCTCTGAAGTTTATTGTTCAGTACTTTGCAATATTCAGAATTGATATGTGTAGTACCTGAAATATTCAGATTTCATAAGAGCTTGCAACTTGACAATTGTTCAGTTTCACACTCGCAAAATATAGTGCATTTTATTGTTTGTTCTAACTAGTTAATGTCTAGTTGTTTGAATTATATTTACTATGTGTGATATGCTCTGTGATATAGTATTGTTTCTACCCTTTGTTTACTTTCTCAAATAAAACAAAATACCAAAATGACAGTGGGTAAAATCTGAACCTCCCTTTGCTATTTTTCATTTTCTTTGTGGATTATCTTTGGGAACAACCTTGTTTAGTTTACGTTTATTTTTTTGTAACCATATTCTGAATTCTGTCACATAGCTTTAGCCGAGCATAGTCGCCATCGCCTAGTCCCTGTGGGTAACATGACACTTGTAGATTTGGGCGAAATACCCTACTGTACTTACAATCTATCAATTTGTATTGTAAACAGAGGAGTGACTTCATTCTTATCTCATTGACAAACAACAGATAGTGTTAAATGATCAGTTACCGCTCAGTTTTTTGGTAAAAGCCGCACAAATATATCTGTCAAGGTGTTCGCGGTAGTGCCCAAACAACAGATAATGGGCTGTAGTGCTTTCTGTTCTACCTTAGTATGCTGCCACTTAGCATGGCAGATTAATCTGCCCTATGTATGTGTTTAATTATGTTGGGGAACGTAGCAGAAATTCAAAATTTTCCTACGTGTTACCAAGATCTATCTATGGAGAAACTAGCAACGAGGGAAGGAGAGTGCATCTACATACCCTTGTAGATCGCTAAGCGGAAGCGTTCATGAGAACGGGGTTGAAGGAGTCGTACTGTCGTGATCCAAATCACCGGAGATCCTAGTGCCGAACGGACGACACCTCCGCGCTCAACACACGACAGCCGGTGACGCCTCCCACGCCTTGATCCAGCAAGGAGAGAGGAGAGGTTGAGGAAGACTCCATCCAGCAGCAGCACAACGGCATGGTGGTGATGGAGGAGCGTGGCATCCCAGCAGGCTTCGCCAAGCACCAAGGGAGAGGAGGAGGAGGAGAGGCAGGGCTGCACCAAGAGGGAGAGAACTCATGTGTGTTGGGCAGCCCAAAACCTCAAGTATATATAGGGGGAAAGGGGGGCTGCACCCCCTTTAGGGTTTCCCACCCCAAGGGGTGCGGCCAGCCCTAGATGGGACTTGGGGCGGTTAAGAGGGGAGGAGTGCCTCCCAAGTCAAGTGGAGGCCCTCCCCCTTAGGGTTTCCCCTTTCCCATGCGCATGGGCCTTGGGGGGGGGGGCTGGTGCCCCTAGCCCATTAAGGCTAGGGCGCCCCCCCTACAGCCCATGCTAATGTATTGGACATGGTGGAACAATTTCCGGACATCCGGACCCTCCGAATCCTCCGAACCTTCCGAAGCTTCGGTACAATACCGAAAAACCCGAACTTTTTCCTAACCCAACAACAACTTTCCATATATAAATCTTTACCTCCGGACCATTCCGAACTCCTCGTGACGTCCGGATCTCATCCGGACTCAACAACATTCGGTAACCACATACAAACTTCCTTTATAACCCTAGCGCCATCGAACCTTATGTGTAGACCCTACGGGTTCGGAGACATGTAGACATGACCGAGACGTTCTCCGTCAATAACCAATAGCGGGATCTGGATACCCATATTGGCTCCCACATGTTCCACGATGATCTCATCGGATGAAGCACGATGTCAAGGACTCAATTGATCCCGTATACAATTCCCTTTGCCTAGCGGTATTGTACTTGCCCGAGATTCGATCGTCGGTATCCCGATACCTTGTTCAATCTCGTTACCGGCAAGTCTCTTTACTCGTTCCGTAACACATCATCCCGTGATCAACCCCTTGGTCACATTGTGCACATTATGATGATGTCCTACCGAGTGGGCCCAGAGATACCTCTCCGTTTACACGGAGTGACAAATCCCAGTCTCGATTCGTGCCAACCCAACAGACACTTTGGGAGATACCTGCAGTGCACCTTTATAGTCACCCAGTTACGTTGTGACGTTTGGTACATCCAAAGCATTCCTACGGTATCCGAGAGTTGCACAATCTCATGGTCTAAGGAAAAGATACTTGACATTTAGAAAAGCTTTAGCATACGAACTACAATCTTTGTGCTAGGCTTAGTATTGGGTCT
Source organism: Aegilops longissima (assembly GCA_021605205.1). NCBI lineage: Eukaryota > Viridiplantae > Streptophyta > Magnoliopsida > Poales > Poaceae > Aegilops > Aegilops longissima. The sequence goes on along the minus strand of CM038681.1, from coordinate 31,075,631 downwards.
TGTCCATCACATCATTCTCCTAATGATGTGATCCCGTTATCAACGACATCCAATGTCCATTGTCAGGAAACCATAACCATCTATTGATCAACGAGCTAGTTAACTAGAGGCTTACTAGGGACATGGTGTTGTCTATGTACCCACACATGTATCTGAGTTTCCTATCAATACAATTATAGCATGGATAATAAACGATTATCATGAACAAGGAAATATAATAATAACTAATTTATTATTGCCTCTAGGGCATATTTCCAACAGTCTCCCACTTGCACTAGAGTCAATAATCTAGTTCACATCGTCATGTGATTAACACTGATAGGTCACATCGCCATGTGACCAACATCCAAAGAGTTTACTAGTGTCATTAAACTAGTTCACATCATCATGTGATTAAGACTCAATGAGTTCTGGGGTTTGATCATGTTTTGCTTGTGAGAGAAGTTTTAGTCAACGGGTCTGAAGTATTCAGATCCGTATGTACTTTGCAATTCTCTATGTCATATTGTAAATGCTGCTACCACTCTCCACTCGGAGCTATTCCAAATGGTTGCTCCACTATACGTATCCGTTTTGCTACTCAGAGTCATTCGGATAGGTGTTAAAGCTTTCATCGACGTAACCCTTTACGCCGAACTCTTTATCACCTCCATAATCGAGAAACATGTCCTTGTTACTCCAAGGACAATTTTTGACCGCTATCTGGTGATCTACTCCTTGATCACCTTTGTACTCTCTTGCCAGATATGTAGCAAGGCACACAACCGGTGCGGTACTTAGCATAGCATACTGTAGAGCCTATGTCTAAAGCATAGGGGACGACCTTCGTCCTTTCTCTCTTTTCTGTCGTGGTCGAGCTTTAAGTCTTAACTTCATACCTTACATCTCAGGGAAGAACTCCTTCTTTGACTGATCCATCTTGAACACCTTCAAGATTATGTCAAGGTATGTGCTCATTTGAAAGTATTATTAAGCATTTTGATCTATCCTCATAGATCTCGATGCTCAATGTTCAAGTAGCTTAATCCAGGTTTTCTATTGAAAAACATCTTTCAAATAACCCTATATGCTTTCCAGAAATTCTACATCATTTCTGATCATCAATATGTCAACAACATATACTCATCAGAAATTCTATAGTGCTCCCACTCACTTCTTTGGAAATACAAGTTTCTCATAAACTTTGTATAAACCCAAAATCTTTGATCATCCTATCAAAGTGCATATTCCAACTCCGAGATGCTTACTCCAGTCCTTAGAAGGATTGCTGGAGCTAGCATACCTTTTAGCATCCTTAGGATCGACAAAACTTTTCTGATTGTATCACATACAACCTTTCCTTACGTAAACTGGTAAGGAAACTCGTCTTGACATCCATCTGCCAGATTTCATAAATGCAGCTAATGCTAACATGATTCCGACGGACTTAAGCATCGCTACGGATGAGAAAATCTCATCGTAGTCAACTCCTTGAACTTGTGAAAAACTCTTCGCCACAAGTCGAGCTTCATATACGGTGAAATTACCGTCCACGTCCGTCTTCTTCTTAAAGATCCATTTATCTCTATGGCTTGCCGATCAACGGGCAAGTCCACCAAAGTCCATGCTTTGTTCTGATACATGGATCCTATCTCGGATTTCATGGCTTCTAACCATTTGTCGGAATTTGGGCCCACCATTGCTTCTCCATAGCTCGAGGTTCATTGTTGTCTAGCAACATGACCTTCAAGACAGGATTGCGTACCACTCAAGTAGTACGCATCCTTGTCACCCCACGAGGTACGTCAGTGACTTGATCCGAAACTTCATGATCACTATCATAAGCTTCTACTTCAATTGGTGTAGGTGCCACGGGAAAAACTTCCTGTGCCCTGCTACACACTAGTTGAAGTGATGGTTCAATAACCTCATCAAGTCTCCACCATCCTCCCACTCAACTTTTCGAGACGAACTTTTCCTCGAGAAAGGACCCGATTCAAGAAACAATCCCTATTGCTTCCGGATCTGAATTAGAAGGTATACCCAACTGTTTTGGGTGTCCTATGAAGATGCATTTTGTCCGCTTTGGGTTCGAGCTTATCAACCTGAAACTTTTCCACATAAGCGTCGCAGCCCCAAACTTTTAAGAAATGACAACTTAGGTTTCTCCAAACGGTGTCGTCTCAACGGAATTACGTGGTGCCCCATTAAAGTGAGTGCGGTTGTCTCTAATGCCTAACCCATGAACGATAGTGGTAATTCGATAAGAGATATCATGGTACGCACCATATCCAATAGAGTGCAACTATGATGTTCGGACACACCATCACACTATGGTGTTCCAGCGGTATTAATTGTGAAACAATTTGCACAATGTCTTAATTGTGTGCCAAAACTCAGAACTCAGATATTCATCTCTATGATCATATCATAGATATTCTATCCTCTTGTCACGAAGATCTTAAACTTCACTCTGAAATTACTTGAACCATTCAATAATTCAGACTTGTGTTTCATCAAGTAAATATACTCAACATCTACTCGAATCATCGTGAAGTAAGAACATAACGATATTCCTTTGCATGCCTCAAAGACTCATTGGACTGCACATATCAAAATGTGTTACTCCAACAAGTTGCTATCTTGTTCCATCTTCTGAAACCGAGGCTTTTAGGTCATCTTGCCCATGTGGTATGTTTTGCATATCTCAAGTGATTTAAAATCAAGTGAGTCCAAACGATCCATCTGCATGGAGTTTCTTCATGCGACACACCAATAGACATGGTTCGCATGTCTCAAATTTTCAAAACGAGTGAGTCCAAAGATCCATCAACATGGAGCTTCTTCATGCTTTTATACCAATATGACTTACATGGCAGTGCCACAAGTAAGTGGTACTATCATTACTATCTTATACTTTTGGCATTAAAATGTGTATCACTACGATCGAGATTCAATAAACCATTTATTTAGGTGCAAGACCATCAAGGTATTATTCAAATAAATAGAGTAACCATTATTCTCCTTAAATGAATAACCGTATTGCGATAGACATAATCCAATCATGTCTATGCTCAACGCAAACACCAAATGATAATTATTCTGGTTTAATACTAATCTTGATGGTAGAGGGAGCGTGCGATGTTTGATCACATCAAAATTGGAAACACTTCCAACACATATCGTCACTCTCCTTTAGCTAGTCTCCGCTTATTCCGTAGCCTTTTATTTCGAGTTACTAACACTTTAGCAACCGAACCGTATCTAATACCCTGGTGCTACTAGGAGTACTAGTAAAATACACAATAACTTAATGTATATCCAATATACTTCTATCGACCTTGCCAGCCTTCTTATCTACCAAGTATCTAGGGTAATTCTGCTCCGGTGGCTGTTCCCTTATTGCGAAGCACTTAGTCTCGGGTTTGGGTTCAACCTTGGGTTTCTTCTTCGAGCAGCAACTGATTTGCCGTTTCATGAAGTGTCCCTTCTTGCCCTTGCCCTTCTTGAAACTAGTGGTTTCACCAACCATCAACAATTGATGCTCCTTCTTGATTTTTACTTTCGCGATGTCAAACAACGCGAATACCTCAAGGATCATCATCTCCATCCTTGATATGTTATAGTTCATCACGAAGCTCTAGCAGCTTGGTGGCAATGACTTTGGAGAAACATCACTATCTCATCGGAAGATCAACTCCCACTCGATTCAAGTGATAGTTGTACTCGGACAATCTGAGCACCAGCTCAACGATTGAGCTTTTCTCCCTTAGTTTGTAGGCTAAGAAAATCGCCGGAGGTCTCATACCTCTTGGCGTGAGCACGAGCCTGAAATCCTAATTTCAGCCCTCAAACATCTCATATGTTCCGCAACATTTCAAAACGTCTTTCGTGCCTCAACTCTAAACCGCTTAACGAACTATCACGTAGTTATCAAACGTGCATGTCCGATGTTCGCAACATCCACAAACGACGTTTGGGGTTCAGCACAATCGAGCGTGCATTAAGGACATAAGATTTCTACTGTCCGCATAATCGCTACTTTCAACTTTCAACTATATTTTCTCTAGGAACATATCTAAACAGTGGAACTAAAGCGCGAGCTTACGACATAATTCGCAAAAGGTCTTTTGACTATGTTCAAGATAATTAAGTTCATCTTATGAACTCCCACTCAGATAGACATCCCTCTGGTCATCTAAGTGATTACATGATTCGAGTCAACTAGGCCGTGTCCGATCATCACGTGAGACGGACTAGTCATCATCGGTGAACATCTTCATGTTGAGCCTATCTACTACACGACTCATGCTCGACCTTTCGGTCTCTGTGTTCCGAGGCCATGTCTGTACATGCTAGGCTCGTCAAGTTAACCCTTAGTGTTTCGCGTGTGTAAATCTGTCTTACACCCGTTGTATGTGAATGTAAGAATCCATCACACCCGATCATCACGTGGTGCTTAGAAGCGATTTAACTTTAGCAACGGTGCACAGTTAGGGAGAACACTTCTTGAAATTGTTGTAAGGATCATCTTATTTACTACCGTCGTTCTAAGTAAACAAGATGCATAAACATAATAAACATCACATGCAATTATATAGTAGTCACATGATATGGCCAATATCATATAGCTCCATTGATCTCCATCTTCGGGCTCCATGATCATCATTGTCACCGCATGACACCATGATCTCCATCATCATGATCTCCATCATCGTGTCTTCATGAAGTTGTCTCGCCAACTATTACTTCTACTACTATGGCTACCGTTAGCAATAAAGTAAAGTAATTACATGGCGTTGTTTAATGACACGCAGGTCATACAATAAATAAAGACAACTCCTATGGCTCCTGCCGGTTGTCATACTCATCGACATGCAAGTCGTGATTCCTATTACAAGAACATGATCAATCTCATACATCACATATCATTCATCACATTCTTCTTGGCCATATCACATCACATAGCATACCCTGCAAAAACAAGTTAGACGTCCTCTAATTGCTGTTGCATGTTTAACGTGGCTGCTATGGGTTTCTAGCAAGAACGTTTCTTACCTACGCAAAACCACAACGTGATATGCCAATTGCTATTTACCCTTCATAAGGACCCTTTTCATCGAATCCGTTCCGACTAAAGTGGGGAGGCGGCACCGCTAGCCACCTTATGCACCAAGTGCATGTCATCGGTGGAACCTGTCTCACGAAGAGCGTGTAAGGTCGGTCCGGCCGCTTCATCCCACAATACCATCGAAACAAGATTGGACTAGTAACGGTAAGCATATTGAACATCATCAACGCCCACAACTACTTTGTGTTCTACTCGTGCAAAGAATCTACGCAATAGACCTAGCTCATGATGCCACTGTTGGGGAACGGCAGAAATTCAAAATTTTCCCACGTGTCACCAAGATCTATCTATGGAGAAACTAGCAACGAGGGAAGGAGAGTGCATCTACATACCCTTGTAGATCGCTAATGGAAGCGTTCATGAGAACGGGGTTGAAGGAGTCAGATTGTCGTGATCCAAATCACCGGAGATCCTAGTGCCGAACGGACGGCACCTCCGCGCTCAACACACGTACAACCCGGTGACGCCTCCCACGCCTTGATCCAGCAAGGAGAGAGGAGAGGTTGAGGAAGACTCCATCCAGCAGCAGCACAACGGCATGGTGGTGATGGAGGAGCGTGGCAATCCAGCAGGCTTCGCCAAGCACCAAGGGAGAGGAGGAGGAGGAGAGGCGGGGCTGCACAAAGAGGAGAGAACTCATGTGTGTTGGGCAGCCCAAAACCTCAAGTATATATAGGGGAAAGGGGCTGCGCCCCTTTAGGGTTTCCCACCCCAAGGGGTGCGGCCAGCCCTAGATGGGACTTGGGGCGGTTAAGAGGGGAGGAGTGCCTCCCAAGTCAAGTGGAGGCCCTCCCCTTAGGGTTTCCCCTTTCCCATGCGCATGGGCCTTGGGGGGCTGGTGCTCCTGGCCCATTAAGGCTAGGGCGCCCCCTCACAGCCCATGCTACTGTATTAGACGTGGTGGAACAATTTCGGACATCCGGACCCCTCCGAATCCTCCGAACCTTCCGAAGCTTCCGGTACAATACCGAAAAATCCGAACTTTTCGGAACCCAACAACAACTTTCCATATATAAATCTTTACCTCCGGACCATTCGGAACTCCTCGTGACGTCCGGGATCTCATCCGGACTCAACAACATTCGTAACCACATACAAACTTCCTTTATAACCCTAGCGTCATCGAACCTTAAGTGTGTAGACCCTACGGGTTCGGGAGACATGTAGACATGGCCGAGACGTTCTCCGGTCAATAACCAATAGCGGGATCTAGATACCCATATTGGCTCCCACATGTTCCATGGTGATCTCATCGGATGAAGCACGATGTCAAGGACTCAATTGATCCCGTATACAATTCCCTTTGTCTAGCGGTATTGTACTTGCCCGAGATTCGATCGTCGGTATCCCGATACCTTGTTCAATCTCGTTACCGGCAAGTCTCTTTACTCGTTCCGTAACACATCATCCCGTGATCAACCCCTTGGTCACATTGTGCACATTATGATGATGTCCTACCGAGTGGGCCCAGAGATACCTCTCCGTTTACACGGAGTGACAAATCCCAGTCTCGATTCGTGCCAACCCAACAGACACTTTGGGAGATACCTGTAGTGCACCTTTATAGTCACCCAGTTACGTTGTGACGTTTGGTACACCCAAAGCATTCCTACGGTATCCGGGAGTTGCACAATCTCATGGTCTAAGGAAAAGATACTTGACATTTAGAAAAGCTTTAGCATACGAACTACGATCTTTGTGCTAGGCTTAGTATTGGGTCTTGTCCATCACATCATTCTCCTAATGATGTGATCCCGTTATCAACGACATCCAATGTCCATGGTCAGGAAACCATAACCATCTATTGGTCAACGAGCTAGTTAACTAGAGGCTTACTAGGGACATGGTGTTGTCTATGTACCCACACATGTATCTGAGTTTCCTATCAATACAATTATAGCATGGATAATAAACGATTATCATGAACAAGGAAATATAATAATAACTAATTTTTTATTGCCTCTAGGGCATATTTCCAACAAATTATACTCATGGTTGCTTTATGTGTTTGTTGATTACGCAGGTTCCCTGGCTAGGCCTCTAGGTGAGTGCATCATCTGCTCCTGCTGCAGCTGCTCCTGCTGCTTCCAAGGTTTGATCCTACATGTCCCTTTGAGAGTTTGAGCACTTGAACTATGGCTTTATTTGCCCCTTGAAGGCTTTTATTGTTATGTTAATAACTTCTATAGTGGCTGCAGCATGTGCTATAAATCCAGATTGTACTTTAGTTCCAGATTTCTATACATGCCACCTTGTTGTGATTAGTTAGGTTAGTTTAGTTCCAGATGTTTGAAATATACTCTACTTATTGTTCAGGGTTGATTGCAAATTAGTTCTGGTGCCTCCAGTGGAGTAAAGTGTGGAGAGCCAAGAAGCTTTATCTCTTTAAATTCAGTTAATTTCCTTACTGAAATTAGGTTGTTGCCTTGATACAGTATTGTACAGTGGCTCTGCCTCTGGAAATTTTATTTGATTGTGAGATGATTGGAAATTTTATTGTACTGAACTATAGTACTGAACTGAACTATAGTGATTGTTTTTTGAGCTCTTTCTTTTTCATTTCCTACTATCCTTATCCTAATTATCTTAAATTGTTATGATGTGTGTAACTGGATTAGATCTTGGATTTGCTAGTGGACTTTGGGAGTTTCTTAGCCAGCTTGGTGACTCCATATTTTTCACTATTTCAACAAGTCTTTTGTAAGCATTAAACTTTCAGCACTACATTTTTATCTTATGTGTACATCTGTTTGCTTCCAATTGCTATATATGTATTGTTGTTACTAAAAATGATGAAGCTCCTGTCAATTGCTATACATATATATGTGTATGATGATCCTCCTTTCCTGCAGTAGTATAACTAGGATATAAAGCACATTGAACTAACAATCTTGTATGGTGCCTAAACTACAATGATTCAGAACATCGATGACATAGCATGTGGATATTGACATAGGATGAGTAGATTAATAAGTGAGCCAAAAGTGATGGACAAACCTCATGCTAGGAATTCTCGAGGGTTGCATCTTTCTGAATGACCCTAATTGTCACTGACAATATCTGGATAGATTGAAAACAATTTAACTTCAGTACTTCAAGTAATTTGCATGAAAGATTTTTGAAGTCCAACTTCTGGATCCAGAATTTGATTAGTTCCGTAAATTTGTATGACCATAGATTTGTAAAGTTTCAGAGATTTGTATGACCAAGGATACAGTTCAGATTTGATTAGTTCCATAAATTTATGACCAAATATATATTTCAGATTTGTAAAGTTTCAGAGATTTGTATGACCAAAGATACAGTTCAGATTTGAATTGTTTCAGAAATTGGTATGACCAAAGATGCTATTGTATATAAATGGGCTGCTGTAGAACTGTTCTTCAACTTTATAGTGCTGTTGTATAGAAATATGCTGAATTTAGCAAAAAAATGGGGTCCTAGGAGACGCCGCTGCTGCTTGAGGCCCTTGAGAGGCCCTTCGTGTCGTGATGATTTTGCAGGTACCCCGAGAGGCCCTTGAGTTTGCCGGAATGTCGATTAACTTCCGTTCCGGCAAATTCGGGTACTCCATATGTCCTATTTTCAGCAAAGGTCATGCTGAAATTTTCCGTGAATTTAGCATGACTTTGCTAAAAATCGGACATATGAGGTACTTGCTACTAATGCATGGGCCGGGGTATCTTAGTACTTAATTAAGTAGGATCAACTGCCCCTTTATTCTTGCTGCATTAAACCATAGGTGGCAATAGAGCCAAGTGATTAGGCCCAACTTAGAATTCTCCTCAGCATCGATAAACCCTAGATGATAAACCCAACATAGGTGGCAATAGAGCCAAGTGATTAGTGCAATAAACCCAACATAGGCTTTTAGGGTGCCTCGGCGTCGACAAACCCTAAATGATAAAAGCTTAGCTTTTAGGATGCCTCGGTGTCGACAAACCCTAAATGATGAGACCATGATCTTGTTCCTTGACAATAACCAACTTTTGAACCAAACTTTTTTCCTATTTAGAGCGAAACATGGCCCACAACGATGAGGCCGGCGGTTCGGGCGGCAAGCAATTCTGGGACCTGTCCCAGGAGTTGGAGGAAGAACCTCACCGTTATGAGGACACCGCGGAAGACACCGATCCTGACTACACAACCCCTAGTGGCGTCGGGGATGACACCACTGATGGTGCCGCCGAGGATGCCACCACTGATGATGGCGGCGCACATTTAGATGGCAGCCAACCGAAGAGGCAACGGAAGGACCGGCGCCTGAGCGTGCTCGGCACCGTCAGGGAGGAATTTACTGAAGTGGACTCCGACGGGAATCCGACGGCGCCCAAACAAGTAGTCAAGGGGTACTCGATTCAGCTCAGGTGCATTCTCCGGAGCACCGTCTCGATCAACACCGAGAACCTAAGGCATAAGGACCACGGGAATTTGCGCAGCCTCCTCTTCACGAAGCTGCATGAACGATACAAGTTCCCCGCTGAGTTTGCAAACAGACGCCTCTAAGGGAATAAAGTGAACAGTACCCCCCTCACGAGGATGAGCACGACCCTATCTACTTGGAGAAGAACGGTGAAGGCAATGATTGACAAAGGTGGTAGTTATGACAAGATCAAGGCGAAATATCCTTTGATGAGCGAAGATGAGTACAAGGAGTTCAAGATCAAGTGCGAGAGCAACGCAACCTCCGAATCAAGTCAGTGGGGGAAAGAAATGCGGAAGTTGAACTTAGGGGTCCACCAACTCGGTCCCGGCGGTTACAGAGTGGCGGAGCCTATATGGGACAAGGAGGACGCGGAGCATGCCGAGCAAGGCCTACCGCCCCGCTTCGAGAAATACCGTGACAAGCAGACCAGGAACTTTCTCAGGGACCGGTACAAGGAGGACCCGGTAACAAAGGAGCTTACCACGGATCCGAAGATCGGGCGCCGAGCTTGTTCGTAAGGAATACACCCCGCGTAATTAGCTCCATATGGTTGCATTCTAATTAATCCCCAATATTTCTAAATGGTTCACGTTCCTTCCACAGACACCTTTGAAAGCGATGGCGCGGGTCGCCTCGAGCTCCCTTTGACACCCCTTTAAATAGGGCGTTGAACGTAATGAAAAACAAGGATAAGCTCAGTAAGCCGACGTCAGCTGGTCGTGTGGCCGGCAAAGGCTTGTCCACAAAATGGTCGTCATACTATACCGCTGGTGGGCGAAAGGAGAAAAAGACCAGCTCGGAAAGCCAGTTGCGCGAGGTTGAAGCACTCAAGGCACAAGTGGCGCGGATTCCGGAGCTTGTCCAAGAACAAGTGGAACAACAACTGGGAATGAAGCTCAACGCCATGGTGCCTACGTTGATTCATGGGCTGACGACGTGGATTGCGGGCGGCCAACAGGGGCCTCCCCTGGTTCCCAGCTTCACGGCCAGCAACTTCAACTGGCGTCGGCGGCGCCATTGCTGTCTCCGGCGGCGCCATTTGTGTCTCCGGCGGAGGCGGTATTCGTGTCTCCGGCGCCGGCACGGGCATTGGAGCTTAATGCACCCGGGTGTACGCCGGCCGGCACCTCGCCAGCAAGCGGCCCCTCCGTCAGTTGCACGCCCGCCGTTGGCGGTGCCTCGACATTAGCCGAGCTCGACGGCATCACGGTAACTAAGCCTCTCGGCCGATGACTTCATCTCCTTGCCTTTGACTATGGATCCCTGACGCCCTACATGTTTTCGCAGGGCGCTGCCGACGTTCCTTGCACTCTTCTGCACTTCGTGGGCGGCGAGTTGGTCGATGTCGCCAAGGGCAGAATCGTTCAACCGGGCAACCCCATGTTCCACGGTAATCTGATGCCACCCATAGTGTATAGGGTTGAAGTGGTTCGGTGCTTCGAGCTGCGACGAGCTATTACCTCCGATTCGACCACCGGGCCGACGAAGAAGATGAGATGACCCTCGGCGCTGCGTAAATCGGCCCTGCTTTGGTCAAGAGCCAGATTCGTTTGGGGCGGGGACACCACCCCACGACAAGACCGACATCGTGCGGCGCCAAGCCATGGCAAGAACGCCGCAACGCATCGACCTGCCGGACATCCCTATGGCACGAGGATCCGGACAGCCCTATGGCATCGATCCGGACGGCGACGACAACGACGACGGTACATTTACCAAAGTTGATAAGTACTTTGCCGAACATGGGTACGCTGACGAGTTCTGCGGGCCTCTTTCTCAAGAACCCAACCAAGACGACCGCGATCTAGCTGGTACGGCGGAGAAATCCAATTGCAACAGGTGTCGTCTAGCGTTCAGTTCTCAGGACACGCCTCCAGCTCCCGCCTTCACCGAGCCTCAGATAGCTGAGGTGCGAAATATTATCAGCCCCAACACGCTCAAGAAGGCGGTGCGTGAGCAAAACTCGGTCCCATTACGGAGATCAAGAAGAAGGGACGAAACGAAGACTAACAAGGGCGCCGGTGCGAGCCAGCCCGGCACCAAGTTCGATCCGTGCTCAGGACGGGCCACCTTCACCTAAGGATATCTCGAGGAGGGTGCATGTGGCGGGTAGGGTGATGCTACCGCCAAATATGCTGAATGCTGCAACTGGTGCTATGCGGAGTATGCACGACAGTGTTCTTTCTTTGGAGAAGCGGCGTCTGAGAGAGAATGATGTGGCATACCCGGTTTTCATGGCCAAGGTGCTAGAGGGCAAGGGCTTTGTGGATAGCGACATCGGGGGTACGATCGTCCTGCAGTTTGATGATATCTTTGCTATGTTTAACCTTCATCCGCTGCACTACACCTTCGTTCGGCTGTTTTCGCTGAGTATGGAGATGCGGATCATTAGAGACAAGACCCCAGACATCGTGATAGTCGACCCCTTCTACATGCGTGCCAAGCACTTGAGCAGCGTTGGGGACCGCCAAGTTGCGAGTTCACACCTCGAAGGCGTCATTCTGGCAAACCCAGATAAGGATAACTTCCTTGTGGCTTACTTTCCCAAGTAAGTCATCCCTTAACCGCCCCGTAACATATGATTTCTTAGATTTTGATCGTTCTTTTTTTTCTAACATTCCGTGTTCTGTGCAGTGACACACATTGCACACTCATCCTCTTAAGCCCGAAATATTCCATGGCCACGTATTTCGACCCGAACCGTAACTCCAAGATAGACTACAAAAATGTCAAGAAAGTTCTTGATGATGTTCTCCCCGGCTACACCAAATCTGGAGGCACCTTCACCAGGGCAGTTCGTAAGTACGGCAAGCACATGTTCTCACACAATACGAAGTTCTGCTGTGTCAAGCAGCCGCCTGGCGGTCAGAAGGATGCCTACTATGCCCTCCATCGAATGCGGGCGATCGTAAGGGACCATCATCAACTTCTGCTACCAGATAATCTCAAATATTGGGCTACGAGCTTGTCGGCAGTCCAGGACGCGGACCTCAGACAAGAATTCTTTCGCATCTAGTCGGAGTTTGCGGACATCACCCATCAAGATGTCCTTCATACCTTGGGGCAGTTCTTCCTCAGATATCAACCGTACAACAGTGAGATAGATGAAATGCTACAAATGCAGGGTGACAACGACCGCGATTTCATGACCATCACGACAGACAGCGGCTTCATCCACGCTCCTGTCCGATGAGTCGAGTCGAAAGTAGTGATGTGTAGTTCTGAAACATTGATTGGCTCATGTTGTAATTAAACTTTAATGAATTCGTATGTCTCTTTGGTTTGGACAGTCGTTCAACTTAGATGTAATCGATGCTATTTATTAGTAGGACCATGAATCGTGCTATTAATTTCTTGCTTTTCTCTTTCGATCCTTTTGTTGCATACTTACATATTGCTTATGTATTGTCTGTTGTTTGGCTTGTGCATAGAGATGCTGTCGTATGTCGTGTACAAGGGTAAGGTTCCCGGAGTCTACGACGACTGGGAGGAGTGTCGGAGACAGGTTCACCGTTTCAGCGGTAACAGTTACAAAGGGTACACCACTAGGGCGGAGGCCGAATCTAGATACGCCCGCTATCTAACGGGAGAGAGGAGGGAGCGTTGGAGGAACCGGATAAAGACCAGTTTGATCGCGATGATGCTCATTGTGTTGACCGCATCTCTCTTCTATGTGATGGTAGTTTAGATGATCGATATCGACTTGTAATGTGAAGACAAACTCGATACTCGCGGTCTTGAGACTTGTAATGTTTTATCTTTGTTCGTGTTGGGGAACTAGCAGAAATTCAAAATTTTCCTACGTGTCACCAAGATCTATCTATGGAGAAACCAACAACGAGGGGAAGGAGAGTGCATCTACATACCCTTGTAGATCGCTAAGCGAAAGCGCTCAAGAGAACGGGGTTGATGGAGTCGCACTCGCCGTGATCCAAATCACCGATGATCCTAGCGCCGAACGGACGGCACCTCCGCGTTCAACACACGTACAGCCCGGGGACGTCTCCTCCTTCTTGATCCAGCAAGGGGAGAGGAGAAGTTGAGGGAAAAACTCCGACAGCACGACGGCGTGGTGGTGATGGAGCTCGTGGTTCTCCGGCAGAGCTTCGCTAAGCACTACGGAGGAGGAGGAAGTGTTGGAGGAGGGTGGGGCTGCGCCAGGGGAAGGGTTTTGCTGCCCTCTCTCTCCCTCACTATATATAGGGGTAAGGGGGGTGGCGGAGGCACCCCAGGGTTCCCTAGGGGAGGGGCGACGGCCACAGGGGAAATCCTAGATGGGTTTGGGCGCCCCCACCCCCTAGGAAACTTGCCCCCCAAGCCGGGAAGGGGGGCTGCCCTAGGGGAGGCGCCCCCACCTCTCCTGGTTACGTGAGAGGTGCTGGGAGGGGCGCACCACCCCTTAGTGGGCTGGTTTGCCACTTCCCTTTGGCCCATGAGGCCCCCAACACTTGCCGGGCTCCCAAACACCTTTCGGTCATGCTGGCCATAGCTTCGGTACCCCGAACACTTCGGACTCCAATACCCTTCGTCCAATATATCGGTCTTCACCGCCGGACCATTCCGAACTCCTCGTGACGTCCGGGATCACATCCGGACTCGAACAACCTTCGTAACCACATACTATTTCCCATAACAACTCTAGCGCCACCGAACCTTAAGTGTGTAGACCCTACGGGTTCGGGAACCATGCGAACATGACCAAGACGTTCTCGGTCAATAACCAACAGCGGATCTGGATACCCATGTTGGCTCCTACATGTTCCACGATGATCTCATCGGATGAACCACGATGTCGAGGATTCAATCAATCCCGTATTCAATTCCCTTTGTCTAGCGGTATTGTACTTGCCCGAGATTCGATCATCGGTATCCCGATACCTTGTTCAATCTCGTTACGGCAAGTCTCTTTACTCGTTCCGTAACACATCATCCCGTGATCAACCCCTTGGTCACATTGTGCACATTATGATGATGTCCTACCGAGTGGGCCAGAGATACCACTCCGTCAACCGGAGTGACAAATCCGATCTCGATTCGTACAACCCAACAGATACTTTCGGAGATACCGTGATGAACCTTTATAGCCTCCCAGTTACGTTTGACGTTTGGTACACCCAAAGCATTCCTACGGTATCCGGGAGTTGCACAATCTCATGGTCTAAGGAAATGATACTTGACATTAGAAAAGCTTTAGCATATGAACTACACGATCTTTGTGCAAGGCTTAGGATTGGGTCTTGTCCATCACATCATTCTGCTAATGATGTGATCCCGTTATCAATGACATCCAATGTCCATGGTCGGGAAACTGTAACCATCTATTGATCAACGAGCTAGTCAACTAGAGGCTTACTAGGGACATGGTGTTGTTTATGTACCCACACATGTATCTGAGTTTCCTATCAATACAATTATAGCATGGGTAATAAACGATTATCATGAACAAGGAAATATAATAATAACTAATTTATTATTGCCTCTAGGGCATATTTCCAACAGTCTCCCACTTGCACTAG
Organism: Aegilops longissima; assembly: GCA_021605205.1. NCBI lineage: Eukaryota > Viridiplantae > Streptophyta > Magnoliopsida > Poales > Poaceae > Aegilops > Aegilops longissima. Next base: position 31,060,579 of record CM038681.1, on the reverse strand, counting down.
AGTCAATAATCTAGTTCACATCGCCATGTGATTAACACTCACAGGTCACATCGCCATGTGACCAACATCCAAAGAGTTTACTAGAATCAATAATCTAGTGCACATCACTATGTGATTAACACTCAATGAGTTCTGGCTTTGATCATGTTATGCTTGTGAGAGAGGTTGTAGTCAATGGGTCTGCAATATTTAGATCCGTATGTACTTCGCAAATCTCTAGGTCATATTGTAAATGTTGCTTCCACGCTCCACTTGGAGCTATTCCAAATTGTTGCTCCACTATACATATCCGGTTTGCTACTAAGAGTCATTCGGATAGGTGTTAAAGCTTGCATCGACGTAACCCTTTACGCCGAACTCTTTATCACCTCCATAATCGAGAAACATGTCCTTATTTGCTGCAAGGACAATTTTGACCGCTGTCCAATGATCCATTCCTGGATCATTCTTGTACCCCTTGACAGACTCATGGCAAGGCACACTTCCAGTGCGGTACACAGCATAGCATACTACAGAGCCTATGTCTGAAGCATAGGGGACGACCTTCGTCCTTTCTCTCTCTTCTGCCGTGGTCGAGCTTTAACTCTTAACTTCATACCTTACAACTCAGGCAAGAACTCCTTCTTTGACTGATCCATCTTGAACACCTTCAAGATCATGTCAAGGTATGTGCTCATTTGAAAGTACCATTTAGCGTTTTTTATCTGTCCTCATAGATCTTGATGCTCAATGTTCAAGCAAGTTAATTCAGGTTTTCTATTGAAAAACACTTTTCAAATAACCCTATATGCTTTCCAGAAATTCTACGTCATTTCCGATCAACAATATGTCATTCACATATACTTTCAGAAATTCTATAGTGCTCCCACTCACTTCTTTGGAAATACAAGTTTCTCACAAACTTTGTATAAACCCAAAATCTTTGATCATCTCATCAAAGCGTACATTCCAACTCCTATATGCTTACTCCAGTCCTTAGAAGGATTGCTGGAGCTTTGCATACTTGTTAGCATCTTTCAGGATTGACAAAACCTTCTGGTTGTATCACATACAACCTTTCCTCAAGTATAACGTCGAGGAAACAATGTTTTGACATCCTATCTGCAAGATTTCATCAATCATGCAGTAATTGCTAATCCAATTCCAATAGACTCTTAGCGTTGCTACGAGTGAGAAAGCCTCACCGTAGTCAACTCCTTGAACTTGTCGGAAAACATCTTTAACGACAAGTCGAGCTTTCTTAATGATGATACTTACCATCATTGTCTGTCTTCCTTTTAAAATCCATCTTTACCCAACGTCCTTACGACCATCAAGTGTTTCTTCCAAAGTCATGGATCCTCTCTCGGATGTTATGGCCTTGAGCCATTCGTCGGAATCCGGGCCCACCATCGCTTCTTCATAGCTTGTAGGTTCATTGTTGTCTAGCAACATGACCTTCAAGACAGGATTACTGTACCACTCAGAAGTAGTACGCATCCTTGTCACCCTACGAGGTACGGTAGTGACTTGATCCAAAACTTCATGATCACTATCATAAGCTTCTACTTCAATTGGTGTAGGCGCCACAGGAACAACTTCTTGTGCCCTGCTACACACTTGTTGAAGTGACGGTTCAATAACCTCATCAAGTCTCCACCATCCTCCCACTCAATTCTTTCGAGAGAAACATTTCTCGGAAAGGACCTAATTCTAGAAACAATCCTTTTGCTTCGAACTGAGATCGGAGGTATACCCAACTGTTTTGGGTGTCCTATGAAGAAGCTTTTATCCGCTTTGGGTTCGAGCTTATCAACCTGAAACTTTTTCACATAAGCGTCGCAGCCCCAAACTTTTAAGAAACGACAATTTAGGTTTCTCCAAACCATAGTTCAAACGGTGTCATCTCAACGGAATTACGTGGTGCCCTATTAAAGTGAGTGTGGTTGTCTCTAATGCCTAACCCATGAACGATAGTGGTAATTCAATAAGAGACATCATGGTACGCATCATATCCAATAGGGTGCAACTATGATGTTTGGACACACCATCACACTATGGTGTTCCAGGCGGTATTTATTGTGAAACAATTTCCACAATGTCTTAATTATGCCAAAGATCGTAACTCAGATACTCATCTCTATGATCATATCATAGACATTTTATCCTCTTGTCACGATGATCTTCAACTTCACTCTGAAATTACTTGAACCATTGAATAGTTCAGACTTGTGTTTCATCAAGTAAATACACTCAAGATCTACTCAAATCATCCGTGAAGTAAGAACATAACGATACTCATTTGATGCCTCAAAGCACTCATTGGACTGCACACATCAAAATGTGTTACTTCCAACAAGTTGCTATCTTGTTCCATCTTCTTGAAACCGAGGCTTTTGGTCATTTTGCCCATGTGGTATGATTTGCATATCTCAATCAAAATCAAGTGAGTCCAAACGATCCATGCGTATACACCAATAGACATGGTTCGCATGTCTCAAACTTTTCAAAAACGAGAGAGTCCAAAGATCCATCAACATGGAGCTTCTTCATGCGTTTTATACCAATATGACTTACATGGCAGTGCCACAAGTAAGTGGTACCATCATTACTATCTTATATCTTTTGGCATGAAAATGTGTATTACTATGATCGAGATTCAATAAACCATTCCTTTAGGTGCAAGACCATTGAAGGTATTATTCAAATAAATAGAGTAACCATTATTCTCCTTAAATGAATAATCAGTACATGTATAGACATAATCCAATCATGTCTATGCTCAACGCAAACACCAAATGACAATTATTCTGGTTTAATACTAATCTTGATGGTAGAGGGAGCGTGCGATGTTTGATCACATCAAACTTGGAAACACTTCCAACACATATCGTCAGCTCACCTTTAGCTAGTCTCCGTTTATTCCGTAGCCTTTTATTTCGAGTTACTAACACTTAGCAACCGAACCGGTATCTAATACCCTGGTGCTACTAGGAGTACTAGTAAAGTACACAATAACTTAATGTATATCCAATATACTTCTATCGACCTTGCCAGCCTTCTCATCTACCAAGTATCTAGGGTAATTCTGCTCCAGTGGCTGTTCCCCTTATTACAGAAGCACTTAGTCTCGGGTTTGGGTTCAACCTTGGGTTTCTTCATTAGAGCAGCAGCTGATTTGCTGTTTCATGAAGTATCCCTTCTTGCCCTTGCCCTTCTTGAAACTAGTGGTTTCACCAACCATCAACAATTGATGCTCCTTCTTGATTCCTACTTTCGCGGTGTCAAACATCGCGAATATCTCAAGGATCATCATATTTATCCCTGATTTGTTATAGTTCATCACGAAGCTCTAGCAGCTTGGTGGCAATGACTTTGGAGAAACATCACTATCTCTGGAAGATCAACTCCCACTCGATTCAAGTGATTGTTGCACTCAGACAATCTGAGCACAAGCTCAACGATTGAGCTTTTCTCCCTTAGTTTGCAGGCTAAGAAAATCGTCGGAGGTCTTATACCTCTTGACGTGGGCACGAGCCTGAAATCCCAATTTCAGCCCTCGAAACATCTCATATATTCCGCGATGTTTCTAAAAACGTCTTTGGTGCCTCAACTCTAAACCGTTTAACTGAACTATCACGTAGTTATGAAAACGTGTATGTCCGATGTTCGCAACATCCACAGACGACGTTTGGGGTTCAGCACACCGAGCGTGCATTAAGGACATAAGCTTTCTTACGTCCGCATAATCGCCATCGTCAACTTTCAACTATATTTTCTCTAGGAACATATCTAAACAGTGGAACTAAAACGCGAGCCTACGACATAATTTGCAAAGATCTTTTGACTATGTTCAGGATAATTAAGTTCATCTAATGAACTCCCACTCAGATAGACATCCTCTAGTCATCTAAGTGATTACATGATCCGAGTCAACTAGGCCGTGTCCGTCATCACGTGAGACGGACTAGTCATCATCGGTGAACATCTTCATGTTGATCGTATCTATTATACGACTCATGCTCGACCTTTCGGTCTCTTGTGTTCCGAGGCCATGTCTGTACATGCTAGGCTCGTCAAGTCAACCTAAGTGTTTGGCGTGTGTAAATCTGGCTTACACCCGTTGTATGTGAACGTAAGAATCTATCACACCCGATCATCACGTGGTGCTTCAAACGATTTAACTTTCATAACGGTGCACAGTTAGGGGAACACTTTCTTGAAATTTTAATGAGGATCATCTTATTTACTACCGTCGTTCTAAGCAAATAAGATGTATAATCATGATAAACATCACATGCAATCATATAGTGACATGATATGGCCAATATCATATTGCTCCTTTGATCTCCATCTTCGGGCTCCATGATCATCATCGTCACCGCATGACACCATGATCTCCATCATCGTGTCTCCATGAAGTTGTCTCGCCAACTTATTACTTCTACTACTATGGCTACCGTTAGCAATAAAGTAAAGTAATTACATGGCGTTGTTCAATGACACGCGGGTCATACAATAAATAAAGACAACTCCTATGGCTCCTGCCGGTTGTCATACTCATCGACATGCAAGTCGTGATTCCTATTACAAGAACATGATCAATCTCATACATCACATATCATTCATCACCTTCTTCTTGGCCATATCACATCACATAGCATACCCTGCAAAAACAAGTTAGACGTCCTCTAATTGTTGTTTGCATGTTTTACGTGGCTGCTATGGGTTTCTAGAAAGAACGCTTACCTACGCAAAACCACAACGTGATACGCCAATTGCTATTTACCCTTCATAAGGACCCTTTTCATCGAATCCGTTCCGACTAAAGTGGGAGAGACTGGCACCCGCTAGCCACCTTATGCACCAAGTGCATGTCATCGGTGGAACCTGTCTCACGTAAGTGTACGTAAGGTCGGTCCGGCCGCTTCATCCCACAATACCGTCGAAACAAGATTGGACTAGTAACGGTAAGCATATTGAACAAAATCAACACCCACAACTACTTTGTGTTCTACTCGTGCAAAGAATCTACGCAATAGACCTAGCTCATGATGCCCTTGTTGGGGAACGAGCAGAAATTCAAAATTTTCCCACGTGTCACCAAGATCTATCTATGGAGAAACCAGCAACGAGGGGAAGGAGAGTGCATCTACATACCCTTGTAGATCGCTAAGCGGAAGCGTTCAAGAGAACGGGGTTGATGGTGTCGTACTCGTCGTGATCCAAATCACCGATGATCCTAGCGCCGAACGGACGACACCTCCGCGTTCAACACACGTATAGCCCAGGGACGTCTCCTCCTTCTTGATCCAGCAAGGGGAGAGGAGAAGTTGAGGGAAAAACTCCGACAACACGACGGCGTGGTGGTGATGGAGCTCGTGGTTCTCCGGCAGAGCTTCGCTAAGCACTACGGAGGAGGAGGAAGTGTTGGAGGAGGGACGGGCTGCGCCAGGGGAAGGGTTTTGCTGCCCTCTCTCTCCCTCACTATATATAGGGGTAAGGGGGGTGGAGGAGGCGCCCCAGGGTTCCGTAGGGGAGGGGCAGCAGCCACAGGGGAAACCCTAGATGGGTTTGGGCGCCCCCACCCCCTAGGAAACTTGCCCCCCAAGCCGGGAAGGGGGGCTGCCCTAGGGGAGGCGCCCCCACCTCTCCTGGTTACGTGAGAGGGGTTGGGAGGGGCGCACCACCCCTTAGTGGGCTGGTTTGCCACTTCCCCTTTGGCCCATGAGGCTCCCCAACACTTGCCGGGGCTCCCGAAACACCTTTCGGTCATGCTGGCCATAGCCTGGTACCCCCGGAACACTTCCTGACTCCAATACCCTTCGTCCAATATATCGATCTTCACCGCCGGACCATTCCGAACTCCTCATGACGTCCGGGATCACATCCGGACACCAACAACCTTCGTAACCACATACTATTTCCCATAACAACTCTAGCATCACCGAACCTTATGTGTAGACCCTACGGGTTCGGGAACCATGCGAACATGACCAAGACGTTCTCCGTCAATAACCAACAGCGGATCTAGATACCCATGTTGGCTCCTACATGTTCCACGATGATCTCATCGGATGAACCACGATGTCGAGGATTCAATCAATCCCGTATTCAATTCCCTTTGTCTAGCGGTATTGTACTTGCCCGAGATTCGATCGTCGGTATCCCGATACCTTGTTCAATCTCGTTACCGGCAAGTCTCTTTACTCGTTCCATAACACATCATCCCGTGATCAACCCCTTGGTCACATTGTGCACATTATGATGATGTCCTACCGAGTGGGCCCAGAGATACCACTCCATCAACCGGAGTGACAAATCCCAGTCTCGATTCGTGCCAACCCAACAGATACTTTCGGAGATACCTGTGATGAACCTTTATAGCCACCCAGTTACGTTGTGACGTTTGGTACACCCAAAGCATTCCTATGGTATCCAGGAGTTGCACAATCTCATGGTCTAAGGAAATGATACTTGACATTAGAAAAGCTTTAGCATATGAACTACACGATCTTTGTGCTAGGCTTAGGATTGGGTCTTGTCCATCACATCATTCTGCTAATGATGTGATCCCGTTATCAACGACATCCAATGTCCATGGTCAGGAAACTGTAACCATCTATTGATCAACGAGCTAGTCAACTAGAAGCTTACTAGGGACATGGTGTTGTTTATGTACCCACACATGTATCTGAGTTTCCTATCAATACAATTATAGCATGGGTAATAAACGATTATCATGAACAAGGAAATATAATAATAACTAATTTATTATTGCCTCTAGGGCATATTTCCAACAGTTCGGTCTTTTGAATTCGGAGACTAATATGATGAATTGTATTCGGAGACTAATCTTCTATTGTATTCGATTAATCTGCTCTTGCTGTGTGCTGCTGTCTATATTCTGTCCAGTAATATATTTTGTAACCTGTGCAAAAATCAGAAAATTAAAAAAACCAAATATTCATACTAATGGCGCATCAGCTCAAGGTGCGCCATTAGTATGCCAAAGGATACTAATGGCGCATCACAACAGAGTGCGCCATTAGTATGACAAAGCACATGGTTACGTATGGCCCCCCGGGAGACACACTAATGGCGCATGGTGTTACAAACTAATGGCGCACTGCGTGGTGCGCCATTAGTATACCATATACTAATGGCGCACCAGTGGTGCGCCATTAGTAAAAAATACTAGTGGCGTGATACTAATGGCGCACCGGTAGTGCGCCATTAGTAGGCAAAAACCGCTGCGCCATTAGTAGGCCTTTTCCTAGTAGTGACCTCTTGACGTGGGCATGAGCCTGAAATCCCAATTTCAGCCCTCGAAACATCTCATATGTTTCGCGATGTTTCGAAATCGTCTTCGGTGCCTCAACTCTAAACCGTTTAACATTACTGAACTATCACGTAGTTATCAAAATGTGTATGTCAGATGTTCGCAACATCCACAGACGATGTTCGAGGTTCAGCACACCGAGCGGTGCATTAAGGACATAAGCCTTCTACGGCAACGAGGACAATCCTCGCCATTTAACCTAGTCCGCATAATCGCTACTATCAACTTTCAACTGAATTTCTCTAGGAACATATCTAAACAGAGAACTAAAGCGCGAGCCTTACGACATAATTTGCAAAGACCTTTTGACTATGTTCAGGATAATTAAGTTCATCTTATGAACTCCCACTCAGATAGACATCCCTCTAGTCATCTTAAGTGATTACATGATCCGAGTCAACTAGGCCGTGTCCGATCATCACATGAGACGGACTAGTCATCATCGGTGAACATCTTCATGTTGATCGTATCTACCATACGACTCATGCTCGACCTTTCGGTCTCTTGTGTTCCGAGGCCATGTCTGTACATGCTAGGCTTGTCAAGTCAACCTAAGTGTTTCGCGTGTGTAAATCTGGCTTACACCCGTTGTATGTGAATGTTAGAATCTATCACACCCGATCATCACGTGGTGCTTCGAAACAACGAACTTTCGCAACGGTGCACAGTTAGGGGGAACACTTTCTTGAAATTTTAATGAGGGATCATCTTATTTACTACTGTCATTCTAAGCAAATAAGATGCATAAACATGATAAACATCACATGCAATGAAAAAGTGACATGATATGGCCAAAATCATTTTGCTCCTTTTGATCTCCATCTTCGGGGCTCCATGATCATCATTGTCACCGGCATGACACCATGATCTCCATCATCATGATCTCCAACATCGTGTCTCCATGAAGTTGTCTCGCCAACTATTACTTGTACTACTAAGGCTAGCGGTTTAGCAATAAAGTAAAGTAATTACATGGCGTTGTTCATTGACACGCAGATCATACAATAAATTAATACAACTCGTATGGCTCCTGCCGGTTGTCATACTCATCGATATGCAAGTCGTGATTCCTATTACAAGAACATGATCAATATCATACATCACATATCATTCATCACATTCTTTTGGCCATATCACATCAGATAGCATACCCTGCAAAAACAGGTTAGACGTCCTCTAATTGTTGTTTGCATTTTTTACGTGGCTGCTATGGGTTTCTAGCAAGAACGTTTCTTACCTACGCAAAAACCACAACGTGATATGTAAATTGCTATTTACCCTTCATAAGGACCCTTTTCATCGAATCCGATCCGACTAAAGTGGGAGAGACTGGCAGCCGCTAGCCACCTTATGCAACAAGTGCATGTCAGTCGGTGGAACCTGTCTCACGTAAGTGTACATGTAAGGTCGGTTCGGGCCGCTTCATCCCACAGTACCGTCGAAACAAGATTGGACTAGTAACGGTAAGCATATTGAACAAAATCAACACCCACAACAACTTGTGTTCTACTCGTGCATAGAAACTACGCATAGACCTAGCTCTGATACCACTGTTGGGGAACGTAGCAGAAATTCAAAATTTTCTACGCATCACCAAGATCAATCTATGGAGTAATCTAGCAACGAGGGAAAGTGGAGTGCATCTACATACCCTTGTAGATTGCTAAGCGGAAGCGTTCAAGTGAACGGGGTTGATGGAGTCGTACTCGTCGTGATCCAAATCACCGATGATCCTAGCGCCGAATGGACGACACCTCCGCGTTCAACACACATACGGTTCGGAGAGACATCTCCTCCTTCTTGATCCAGCAAGGGAAGGAGAGGTTGATGGAGATCCAGCAGCACGACGGCGTGGTGGTGGAAGTAGCGGGATCCCGGCAGGGCTTCGCCAAGCGCAAGCGGGGAGGAAGAGGTGTCACGGGAGGGAGGGAGGCGCCAGGGACTCAGGTGCGGCTGCCCTCCCTCCCCTCCACTATATATAGGGGCCTAGGGAGGCGCCGGCCCCTTGTAGATCCCATCTAGGGAGGGGGGCGGCTGCCCTAGGGGTGGCTTGGCCTCCAAGCCAAGTGGAGGCGCCCCCACCCCTTAGGGTTTCCAACCCTAGGCGCATGGGAGGCCCAAGGGGGGCGCACCAGCCTACCAGGGGCTGGTTCCCACGCCCCTTCAGCCCACGGGGACCTCCGGGATAGGTGGTACCACCCGGTTGACCCCCGAGACCCTTCCGGTGGTCCCGGTACAATACCGATGACCCCCGAAACTTTCCCAGTGGCCGAAACTGGACTTCCTATATATAAATCTTTACCTCCGGACCATTCCGGAACTCCTCGTGACATCCGTGATCGCATCCGGGACTCCGAACAACTTTTGGGTTACCGCATACTAATATCTCTACAACCCTAGCGTCACCGAACCTTAAGTGTGTATACCCTACGGGTTCGGGAACCATGTAGACATGACCGAGACAACTCTCCGGCCAATAAACAACAGCGGGATCTGGATACCCATGTTAGCTCCCACATGTTCCATGATGATCTCATCGGATGAACCACGATGTCGAGGATTCAATCAATCCCGTAGTCAATTCCCTTTGTCTACCGGTATAGTACTTGCCCGAGATTCGATCGTCGGTATCCCGATACCTTGTTCAATCTCGTTACCGGCAAGTCTCTTTACTCGTTCCGTAACACATCATCCCGTGATGAACTCCTTGGTCACATTGTGCACATTATGATGATGTCCTACCGAGTGGGCCCAGAGATACCTCTCCGTCACACGGAGTGACAAATCCCAATCTTGATTCGTGCCAACCCAACAGACACTTTCGGAGATACCCATAGTGCACCTTTATAGCCACCCAGGTACATTGTGACGTTTGGTACACCCAAAGCATTCCTACGGTATCCGGGAGTTGCACAATCTCATGGTCTAAGGAAATGATACTTGACATTTAGAAAAGCTTTAGCATACGAACTACACGATCTTTGTGCTAGGCTTAGGATTGGGTCTTGTCCATCACATCATTCTCCTAATGATGTGATCCCGTTATCAACGACATCCAATGTCCATGGTCAGGAAACCGTAACCATCTATTGATCAGCGAGCTAGTCAACTAGAGGCTTACTAGGGACATGGTGTTGTCTATGTACCCACACATGTATCTGAGTTTCCTATCAATACAATTATAGCATGGATAATAAACGATTATCATGAACAAGGAAATATAATAATAATAACTAATTTATTATTGCCTCTAGAGCATATGTCCAACATGGCCGTGAAGACGTACGACTACATCAACCGCGTTGTTATAACGCTTCCGCTTTTGGTCTACGAGGGTATGTGGACAACACTCTCCCCTCTCGTTGCTATGCATCACCATGATCTTGCGTGTGCATAGGAAAATTTTGAAATTACTACGTTCCCCAACAACTGTATCATGTACATTGACTTAAACGTGGTCTCAGCATCCAGAGATCGCCTTCCACAAGCAATGCATACAACTTAGGTAGTCAGATATGCTTAGGTAATACAGTTGCCATTATTTATCTCACCGGCACATGCACAAGAAAAACATCACGGAGGATTGATTTTGACCGACTTCCCTGTCAGTGGAAAAATTGCGGTGTGAGAGTCTCAGTGCTAAACTTTGAATGTATCAAGGGCATGCCGACAGGTATTCCAGTGTACCTGCATCAAAGGAAACAATAGAGCACATGTAAGGCAACACTGGAAACAAGCAAAGGAGGTAGTATCTGCATATATAATATAACTGGAAAGAAGCTTCATGCCTAAGAAAAATGGATGGGTCGGTCACTTGCCTTGACGATGTTCTCCATTCCTTTGGCGATGAAGTAGTTGAAGGAGTCATTGTGCTCCTTCACGAGACCTCTGACCTATGGATTCAATCAGCCAGACATACACATGTGTCAAAGCAAAGGAATCGATGTGAATTGAGGCATAAATCAAATGACACACGTGTCAGACCAAACAAATTGAGGCATAGATCAAATGAGTAACCCCGTTGAAAGGAAAGGTGGATCAACTAGCGTACGACAAAGAGGAACCCAACCGTGTGCATTCACAGGACCAAAAAATTGATCAACCCACCTGCCTCAAACGCAAAAGCTGCAAGATCTTCTTAGTCTTTGGGTGCATAGCATTGATACTGTAGTAAACATTTCAAAAAATTAACATCAAAACATGTGCACACAAATCTAAATCAATGCAGATAGCAATGATCAAGTGGCAAGTGATGCCTTACCCACGGATATGGACGAAAAACAACAGCTTTGCCTCGGGACTGACATAGAACCCACCCTTCATCCGGGCCTCACGCTTAAGTTGCACCTGCTCCTTGTCCTCCTCACAACACCCACATTAGCATTCCATCAGGCAGAAACACAAAACATGTCAATGATCAATCCAGCTAGATTCGACCTATGTGGTAGTGGTACATATGTTGGATTACAGCAAAACAAACTGAATATGAAGGAATTAAACAAAACTGACACGACTACACATAGATATCAGTGGACTTGCGGTAATGTACAACACAAAAGCAAACAAAAATGGACAGGTATGAACAAATCTCGCATATAGAACTGGTAAACTCTGATCAGCCTTTCCCTATCGACTAAAGAAAGGTAAAGCATATAGTTGATACAGTCCAAATTCCACATGGCACCGCGGCAAAACCTAATCGGTGGTACAACCGTGCGTAGCAAGTTTGCAGAGCGAGAATCTAATCAACATCCACGAACGAGCAAATGGCATTGGATCGAGCGATCTGACCTGGGCCTAATACTCTCCGACGTATTGCTTGGAGCGGGCGTGGATGACCTTGGTGTTCTCCGCGTCCTTCTTCTTCTCGTCGGCGACCTTCTGCTTCTTCGCGACGGCCCAGAGCTCTCCCCTCTTCCTCTTGAAGTTCACCGACTGCGGCACCGGCACCTTCGCCGCCTCGGAGGCCATCTGCTCGGACGCAATCAACCACAGATCCTTCAGTCTTAGATCGATACGGGGAGGGGACAACGGTGGGTTCGAGCGACCGGTGCTTACCTCGACGAGCTGCGCTTCGTGGGAGAGGAGACGGCGAGGGTATGGGGAGAGGCGGCGACAGTGACGGGGTTGAGTGCGCGGATTAAGTAGGGAGAGGGGAGACGAGGGCACGGTGGCCGTGGGAGGAGGTGGTCGCCGCGGTAGAATGGATCTGGGATGCAGGGAGAGGGGAGAAGGAGAGGGTAGGGGCGCCGACTGTGGAGTAGAGGGCGGCGGGGGCGGTGGGGGCGGCGGGTCGTCAATGGTGGCAGTGGGGGCGGTGACAGATCGAGATCGGGGAGAGGAAGGAGAAGAGAGCGAGGCGAGAAAGAAAGGAGGCGGGGGGGGGGGGGTGGATGGAAATGTGCACGAGGACTCGGGAGAGCTAGGGTTTCGACTTAGGTGGGCTTCGGGTGAGGACAGTCGTTGGATCCGCGAGCATCCGACGGTGATCCATCCACGATCCGCGTGAAACACCCACGGACCAATCAAAATGCAGCACACGCGTACGATGTCATGACCATCTAAATTGTTCGTAGTTAACTAAAATATTGGTCATGGTTGATTAAGAAATCATTTTTCATTTTTCGAGTGCCCAAAATGAGTTTTTTGTAAAGGACCTATAATATATTTGTTCCAAAATTGTACCAAATCAATTTTCTAAAATACTAGGACATATTTAATGCACAATTGACCAAATGGTTGGATGTAAAAAGTTTTTATACACCTCTGGTGAAAAAGACAAATTTCGGCCGATTCAGCTGGAAGCGGGTCAAATTTGAACTGTAGCTACCTCATAGTTTGCTCTTTATTTTTTCCAAAAATCATTTGTAGGTACATAAGTATCTATTTAATCAGAGAAACACCAAAAAATTCCAATATTTAACCACTAGCTAGGAATGGTTATTCCCGCTGTTTTGACCGCATTTTGAAACGGGCATAAAGAATTAAAAAAAATCAAAAAATTGGAAAACCTTCGCATAGTTTCATTATATGTTTCCAAGTTACCAGCAAAAATTATAAACTTGTAATAAAGCAATTATTTAAAAAAAATGTTCTCAGAAACGAGCTATCAAGTGTGAAGATTCATGGCTTTCAAGCCAAATGATTAATCTTATGGCCACATTCATGGCATAGTTTGTTCAAATGATCTCATGTTGTGCACAAGGGTGCATCTTGGAATGGCAGACAATGTTGCCTAAGGAAGTTTTCATTTTCTTTGGACGAAAAATTCATTTTCCATTTTTCGAGTGCCCAAAATGAGTTTTTTTTGTGAAGGACCCATAATATATTTGTTGCAAAATTGTACCAAATCAATTTTCTAAAATACTAGGACATATTTAATGCACAATTGACCAAATGGTTGGGTGTAAAAAGTTTTTATCCACCTCTGGTGAAAAAGTCAAATTTCTGCCGATTCAGTTGGAAATGGGTCAAATTTGAACTACAACTGCCTTATAGTTTACTCTTTAATTTTTCCAAAAATCATTTCTAGGTACATAAGTATCTATTTAATCAGAGAAACACCAAAAAAATTCAAAAAAAATCGAAAAATTGGGAAACCTTCGCATTGTGTCATTATATGTGGCCAAATTTCCAGGAAAAATAACAAACTTGTAATACGGAAATTATTTTAAAAAAGTGTTCTGAGAAACGAGCTATCACGTGTGGAGATCAATGGCTTTCAAGCCAAATGATCAATCTTATGGCCACATCCATGGCATAGTTTGTTCAAATGATCTCATATTGTGGACAAGGGTGCATATTGGAATGGCAAACAATGTGGCCTAAGGAAGTTTTCATTTTCTTTGGACGAAAAAACCATTTTCCATTTTTCGAGTGCCCAAAAGGAGGTTTTTTTTTTGTGAAGGACCTCCCAAATAATTGTTGCAAAATTGGACCAAATCAATTTTCTAAAATACTAGGACATATTTAATGCACAATTGACAAAATGGTTGGGTGTAAAAAGTTTTATCCACCTCTCGTGAAAAAGACAAATTTCCGCCGATTCAGCTGGAAGTGGGTCAAATTTGAACTGGAGCTGCCTCATAGTTTGCTCTTTGTTTTTTCCAAAAATTATTTCTAGGTACATAAGTATCTATTTAATCAGAGAAACACCAAAAAAATTCCAAGATTCAACAACTAGCTAGGGACGGTCATTCCCGCCGTTTTGACCGCATTTTGAAACGGGCATAAAAATTGAAAAAAATCAAAAAATTGGGAAACCTTCGCATTGTGTCATTATATGTGGCCAAGTTTCCAGGAAAAATAAAAAACTTGTAATACCGCAATTATTTTAAAAAGAGTTCTCAGAAACGAGTTATCACGTGTGGAGATCAATGGCTTTCAAGCCAAATGATCAATCTTATGGCCACATCCATGGCATAGTTTGTTCAAATGATCTCATATTGTGCACAAGGGTGCACATTGGAATGGCAAACAATATTGCCTAAGTAAGTTTTCATTTTCTTTGGATGAAAAAACATTTTCCATTTTTTGAGTGCCCAAAAGGAGGTTTTTTTTTGAAGGACCACCCAAATAATTGTTGCAAAATTGGACCAAATCAATTTTCTAAAATACTAGGACATATTTAATGCACAATTGACAAAATGGTTGGGTGTAAAAAGTTTTGATCCACCTCTCTTAAAAAAGACAAATTTCCGCCGATTCAGTTGGAAGCGTGTCAAGTTTGAACTGCAGCCGTCTCATAGTTTGCTCTTTATTTTTTCCAAAAATCATTTCTAGGTACATAAGTATCTATTTAATCAGAGAAACACCAAAAAATTCCAAGATTCAACCACTAGCTAGGAACGGTCATTCCCGCCGCTTTTGACCGCATTTTGAACGGGCATAAAAATTAAAAAATCAAAAATTGGGAAACCTTCGATTGTGTCATTATATGTGGCCAAGTTCCTAGAAAAATAGCAAACTTGAAATACGACAATTATTTTAAAAAGTGTTCTTTAAACGAGCTATCATGTGTGGAGATCAATGGCTTTCAAGCCAAATGATCAATCTTATGGCCACATCCATGGCATAGTTTGTTCAAATGATCTCATATTGTGCACAAGGGTGCATATTGGAATGGCAACCAATGTTGCCTAAGGAAGTTTTCATTTTCTTTGCACGAAAAAATCATTTTCCATTTTTCGAGTGCCCAAAAGGAGGTTTTTTTTTGAAGGACCTCCCAAATAATTGTTGCAAAATTGGACCAAATGAATTTTCTACAATACTAGGACATATTTAATGCACAATTGACAAAACGGTTGGGTGTAAAAAGTTTTGATCCACCTCTCATGAAAAAGACAAATTTCCGCCGATTCAGTTGGAAGCGCGTCAAATTTGAACTGAAGCTGCCTCATAGTTTGTTATTTATTTTTTCCAAAAATCATTTCTAGTTACATAAGTACCTATTTTATCATAAATACATGGTTTGGTGGCTATACGTCGAGGTTTGGGCGGTGGCCGAGGGCCGCAACTCTAGAGCGCGTTGTCGGAGTAATGGACTACGGGTAGGCAGACCCGAGCCCCTGAGCCTTCCAAAACATCGGGGCAGGCTGCGCCCCTCAAGACCTCAAGACGAGAAGCCGCCTTCAGATAGTCAGCGAAAGCGCCGGCCGACTACCCCTCTGGGCCGAGTCCCAGGGGCCGCCTTCAGGACAAGCCGACTCCAAGCCAGCGACCTCCAGCGAGGCCGGCTACAAGGAGTCGGCCCGCGACCTCCACCGCCTTATGCCTGGGCGACTATGTGGTAAAGCCGCCTCGCGGCCCTTCCCCGCCCAGTCCATAAAGGGCAGGTATGGCTATAGGGCGCCGTACCAACGGAGATCTCTGTGCGGCGCAGCACTGTTGCCATGCCGGCCCTGATATCATCACCGTGGGTAGATTCCTGTACCCACGTCGGCCTGTCTGTACGACCCGAAGACGGCGGGACCCGCCTGTCGGCGGGAGTACCGAAGACGGCGAGAGCACCCCAAAGACGGACCCGATGGAGTCGGCCTCCGGAAGTCGGCCGGCTCCTCCCCCGGGATCCACGCGCCATTAACTAGACAAGACAGGGAATGGCAACAGTGATCGCCGCCAGCGGCGGCATGTTGCTATAACCTCACGACCAAGCTCGCGTCATTAGAAGCACGGCTACAGTGATCTGCAGCCGGCAAGACCCGCCCGCGGCGGACAAGGGCTGTCGGCCCCATGCTGGGTCGTCGGCGGGGCCCGCTAGTCGGCGGGCCCAAGGAGTCGGCGGGGAAGACGGCGACTTAGAGACTGACGGCTTGGACCCACACCCAGCCGGATTACCGTTGTACCCCCGGGGGGTAGGCCTATATAAACCCCCGGGGCACCCATGCAAAGGGTTGGAAGCTAGTAGCTTTAGACGCACACATAGAGGGAGAGAAGAACAAGCCAAGCCCTTCTCCTTCCTCACCCCGAACAGCTCAAGGAGCCTCTTGTACCCATTTTGCCATAGTGATCATGCGGAGACCCGCAGAGCAGCAGTAGGGGTTTTATCTCCTCGGAGAGCCCTGAAGCTGGGTAAGATTCGCCGGCGTGCATGTCTTCGCCCATCCTGCTTCTGTGCACCAGCGACGTTCTACTCGCCTCCATGATAAGCCATCCTTTGGCATATGTCGCACCCAACCCCGACATTTGGCGCCCACCGTGGGGCCTGGTGCACCGCCGTCTCGAGACCTGCTCGACGGAACCTCTTCCTCCTCGGGCGAGCGCAGCCAGCCCGACACGCTAGATGGAGTTTGCGCCGACGCCGCTGCATGGCGCTGAGATTGCTCGCGCGCAAGTTGCCTCGCCAACTTGTCGGGCGAGGTTCGCTCTCCGACGAGCCTGCATCCGACGCAGCACGGACGGCCCCGAAGCCTCCTCGCGGGCCTCCTCGAGCAGCTTCACGCCGACGGCGAGCCCGCCCGCCGACTGGAGTCCGTGAGGCTCCACCGACCGATGCTGGTCGACCGACACCTCGCCGCCGACGCTGCTCCCCACCAACGTGGTGGTTCACGACGAGCCTCTCCCTCGCGGAGAGTGGCGGAGCACCGCCATAGAAGTACTCGTCATCGCCACGGCGAGCCCTCCGCGCGGGGCTCTCGACCTTTCGACACTGTTCTGCGAGACCTGACCGCCTCCATTCCGGAGGACGCCGATGCCGAAACGCTGGAGGCGCGCCGCCTTCAGCTCCTCGAGGGCGCACAGAAGTTGGCAAGCATGAGACGCTTGTCAGAAGCCTATCAGCGCGAGATGGACAGCGCCGTGGGCGGCTCGCCGGCTCCGACTGGGCCTAGCCGCCTAGGCGTTGTCCGACAGCGCGGTGCGGCCCTCGCCAGTCTGTTTGGGGCCGACCGCCCTGTATACGCCACGCCAGCGGAGAACATTCGCGCTGCCCAGGCGGCGGCGGACGAGCTGGATAACTTCGAGGGCGAGGAGCGCCGCCTGATGACGGAGCGAGTCCAGCAGCTCCTCGACGCGGCCGCCGCGCAAGACGAAGCCGGCTGCCGCACGGAGGCACCACGACGACAACACGGCGACTTGCCTCCCTGCCGAGATCAAGGCGCGACATCTCGGACGCCGACTGGCGGCATCCGCGGAAGAAAGAACCAGGATCCGGCTGCCAGCCATAGCCGGACTCACATCTCCATAGAACGCGACGAAGACGGCCACCCCAGGGCGGTGGAGCGGCGGGACGACTATCAGCCTCCTCTTCCCCGAAGAGAAAGGCAAGTCTCCCCGCCACCCGTCGAGCATCCGACTCTCGGCGACCGCCTTGGCCGCCGAGAGGGAGTCGGCGAGAACGACGCCCGCCACCGGATCGAGCGACTTCAACGATCCCTGGCGCTAGAAGAAGATGATGAGTTGGGCCCACCTTGTTTCGGACTCGTGATCCGCGACGCAGCCCTTCCCGAGGATTCACACTCCCGAGACACGCCCAAATACACCGGCTCGGAAGCCGGAGGACTGGCTGGTGGACTACCCACGGCCGTCAAGATAGCGAACGGCAACAAGCGCGTTGTCGCAAAGTATGTTCCTCATGCTCTGTGGCACGGCCCGACATGGTTGAACAGCTTGAAGCCCCACAACATCAACGGCTGGGTCAACTTCACCGAGGCCTTCGTCCGCAACTTCACGAGCACGAAGCGACCTCCCAAGCCTCGCTACCTGTCCCAGCGCATAAGGCCCCAAAGAGTCCACTCATGACTACCTCACGCTGGGCGAAGCTCCGAACTCCCGTGAAGGAGTGCACGAGGTGCAGGCAATCGAGTACTTCACCGCCGGGTGCAGAGAAGGCACCCTCCTCAAGCACAAGCTCCTTTGCGACGAGCCGGAGACCCTCGACGAGCTGCTAGTCATAGCAGACAAATACGCCACTGCCGACTCCTCCATGAAGGCGGAGATCGAAGTCAGTGCGACGGGCAAAGTAGCTCCTCATGCTCCCAGAACTCCAGCTGGCGATCCCAGCCGACGACAGCAGCAGCAGAATGATCACAAGCGCAAGGCCCCGCAGCCGGCTTCCAACAGCCGGCAGGTGGCGACAGTCGAAGACCAGCAGCCAGAGGGGCAGCCTCCTGCCAAGCGGCAGAAAGGCGGCAAGTCCAACTGGTTGCCGGCCTTCTCCTACGAGCAGACTCGACGGACCTCGCAAGTTCCACAGCGCGCCGGCCGCCAAACCACACCACCCGGAAGTGCCATCGCTCACCAGATCGCCATGAAGACGGCCTTGCCCTCCTCGCCTGCTGGGCCGCCGCCCACCGCCGCCTCAAAGAGCCGGCTGTCCGCCATTCGCGCAAGACAAGACGACACTCAAGAGCACGGGCGCCTATGTCGTGTTTACCAGCGTGGCAGATGATCGCCAGCAGCAGCGGCAGCAGCAGCAAGAGGTGAATGCCGAGCATCGACGCCCTGAATTCATGCATCGTCCGAGAAGCCCATCAGCCGAGTCGCCGATCACCCGAGGTGATGTCAATCCGGCTCCTACGCCCTGGTCTTGGGAGCCACCCTTGCCGCGGATAGGCGGGCCGCTCGCTTCTCGTGAGTACTGATAGACGGAGGCAGCAGGATCAACATCCTGTACAAGGATACGATGGAGAAGCTAGGAATCAAGCAGAGGCAGCTTCAGCATAGTCGGACTGTGTTCCACGGAATTGTACCTGGCCTTTCCTGCTCACCGATTGGCAAGATTATGATAGACGTCCTCTTTGGGGACAAGGATCACTTTCACCGAGAGCCAGTCTGGTTCGAGGTGGTGGACCTCGAGAGCCCCTACCATGCCTTGCTTGGCCGACCTGCTTTGGCCAAGTTCATGGCGGTCCCCCACTACGCCTACCTCAAGATGAAGATGCCGAGTTCCAAGGGGATTCTGACCGTAGCCGGCGACTACAGAAAGTCGTCCACCTGCGCAGCTGAAAGCAGCCGGCTAGCCGAGTCCCTGGTGATCGCGGTGAGAAGCTGCCTCGGATCGGTCGTGGCGATGGCCGCCAGCAGCCGAGATATCGTCCCACCCCAAGGAGTCGGGCCGAGGGCCTGCTCAAGCCAGCCAAAGAGACTAAGAAGATGCCCTTGGACCCGAGCACTGGAGAAGCACGCTGTCATAGGTGCGAACCTCGACAACAAATAGGAAGGCGAGCTCGCCGATTTCTCCATGAGAATCGACATCTTCGCATGGTCCCCAAAGACATGCCAGTGTACCGACGGATTTCGCCGAGCACAAGCTACATGTCCGACCTGATGTGAAGCCCGCAGTAGCCCTTGCGCCGCCTGTCGAAGAGAAAAGAAGAGTTGTTGGAGAAGAGATAGCCCGCCCTTGCAGCCAGTTTCATCATGGAAGTTTTCTTTCTAGAATGGTTGGCTAACCTGTTCTCGGTACTAAAGAAGAACAAGCAGTGGCGAATGTGTATTGACTACACAAGCCTCAACAAAGCGTGCCCCAAGGACCCGTTCGCTCTACCCAGAATTGATCAGGTGATAGACTCCACAGCCGGATGCGAGCTGTTGAGTTTCTTAGATGCATATTCAGGATATCACCAGATCAAGCTGAACCCGGCAGACAGATTGAAGACCGCCTTCATCACGCCATTTGGAGCCTTCTGCTACCTGACCATGACGTTCGGCTTGAGGAACGCCGGCGCCACCTTTCAGCATTGCATGCAGAAGTGCCTCCTCAAGCAGCTCGGCAGAAACGCCCACGTTTACGTGGACGACGTGGTGGTGAAGACGGAGAGGCGAGGAACGCTATTGGAAGACCTCAAAGAGACCTTTGAAAACCTACGCCGATTCCAGATCAAGCTCAACCCAGAGAAATGCGTCTTCGGAGTACCAGCCGGCCAGCTCCTCGGCTTCCTGGTATCCGAACGCGGCATAGAGTGCAACCCCGTGAAGATCAAGGCAATTGAGAGAATGGAAGTGCCCCGCCGACTGCTGGATGTGCAGAAGTTCACCGCTGCTGGCGCCTATCACGATTCATCACCGGCTGTGTGAGAAAGCCCTTCCTCTGTACCAACTTATGAAGAAGACCACCTTCTTCGAATGGAACTCCAAGGCGGACGAAGCTTTTCTCCAGTTGAAAAGAATACCGGCTACTCCCCCTGTTGGCGGCTCCGACCCAAAGGAGCCCATGCTCTCAGATATTTCCGCCACCAGCCGGGTAGTCAGCGTAGTTATTGTGGTTGAGCGCAAGGAGGAAGGCAAGGCGCTACCTGTCCAGAGACCGGTATACTACCTGAGCGAGGTACTGTCGACTTCCAAGCAGAACTACCCCCACTACCAGAAGATGTGTTACGGCGTGCACTTTGCCGCCAAGAAGTTGAAGCCTTACTTTCAAGAGCACTCAATCACCGCGGGTTTGCACGGCCCCACTAGCAGAGATCATCGGAAGCCGAGATGCTTCAGTCGAGTGGCCAAGTGGGCCATAGAGTTGGCCCCTACACCATCTTTTATCAGCCCCGCACCACCATCAAGTCACAAGCACCGCCGACTTCCTCGCTGATTGGGCCGAGACCCAAAGATTCGCCGCCAAATACCGACTCCACCCATTGGCGGATGCACTTTGATGGCTCCAAGATGCGCACCGCTTGGGAGCCAGCGTGGTCCTCACTTCCCTAAAGGCGATAAGCTCAAGTACGCGCTGCAGATCCATTTCGCCGCCCAACAACGCCACCGAATACGAGGCGCCATCCATGGGCTCCGCTTGTTAAAGAACTCGGCATTCGCCGGATCCCGTGCAATGGCGACTCGACTTGGTGGTCCAACAGTCATCCGCGATCGACGCAAAGATGCAAACATGGCGAGCTACCGCTTCGTACATCAGCTGAGTGGATATTTTGAGGATGCGAATTCCTCCATGTACCAAGAAACGACAATGACCAAGCAGATGCCCCGCAAGAATCGGTTCCACCCGACAGCAATACCATCCGTGTCGCCTTCAAAGACCTTCTCAAGCCATCCGTCAAACCGTCACCAGAATCAGACTCCATTTTTGTGCCGGCTCCCCCCGAAGAAAGCAGATCCGACTCCAGAGCCTCGGCAGGCGGCACAAGAATCCTTGAAGACGCCCCCAAGAACGCGGCAGTCGAAGCCGGCCCGGGGACTTCAGAACCCGGTCCGGGACTGCATCGACTTTGCAAAGACTCCAAGATCGCCCGGATCGTGCTACCGGCCGGGACTTCTCAATGCAGCAAGCTGCTGCAGACTCAACCCGCCGCCCCCAGCCCAGCCACCTCGCCCAAGTAGCAGATCTTGGCGGTCGAAGAAATAGCAGCACCCTCATGGGCCCAACCCATCTTGAAGTTTTTGGTAAGCGGAGAGCTACCAACTGATGAAACCTTAGCTCGGCAGGTGCAACGCCGAGCGGCAGCCTATACTATAATCAATAGAGAGCTGGTCAGCGCAGCGCCACCGGGCCTACCAGCACAAGGCCGAATCGAGCAAGGCCAAGCAATCCTCAAGACATTCATCGTGGTGAGTGCGGCCATCATGCAGCCTCCAGAGCACTCGTCGCCAAAGCCTTCCGACACGGTTTCTTCTGGCCGACCGCCCTAGAAGAGGCCAAGGAATTAGTTCAGAAATGCAAGGGGTGCCAGGTGTTCCGCTCCAAGCCGCTTCAGCCGGCTTCAGCGCTAAAGACAATCCCCATCGCCTGGCCCTTTGCTGTCTGGGGCCTGGACATGGTGGGACCATTCAAGACGGCACGAGGTGGCCTAACTCACCTACTTGTCGCGGTGGACAAGTTCACCAAGTGGATAGAAGCAAAACCCATCAAGAAGTTGAATGGTCCTACGGCAGTAACTTTCATCGCCGACATCACGACTCAGTACGGCGTACCACACAACATCATCACCGACAACGACACAAATTTCGCCAAGGGCGGCCTGGCCCGTTTCTGCGCGACGCAGGGCATCCGACTGGACTTAGCTTCCGTTGCTCATCCGCAGTCAAACGGCCAGGTGGAGCGAGCGAACGGCCTCATCTTGTCCGCATCAAGCCTCGCTGGTCGAACCATCGAGCGCTCGCCGCTGCTGGCTTGAGGAGTTGCTACCGCCCTCCGAGTCTGCGACGACTCCAAACAAGTCAACCGCTTCACACCTTCTTCCTCGTCTCACGGTGCCGAAGCCGTCATCCCAACGGATATAGAGTTCGACTACCCGCGAGTCACCATGTACACCGAGGAGGAAGCGGAAGAAGCATGCCAAGACGGCGTCGATCTGCTGGAAGAGGGCCAGCTGCTGGCACTCAGCCGGTTCGGCATCTACCAGCAGAGCCTGCGCTGCTACTACAACAAGAAGGTCAAGCCAAGATCATTCCTAGAGGGCGACCTTGTGCTCCGGCTGATTCAGCGAACGGCCGGCCAGCACAAGCTGTCGGCGCCTTGGGAAGGACCGTTCATCATCAGTAAGGTGCTGGGCAATGACTCTTACTACCTGATCGACGCTCAGAAGCCCCGAGCACGCAAGAGGGACGACCCCGGCAAAGAGACGGAGCGACCATGGAATGCAAATCTCCTCCGAAGATTTTACAGTTGATGCATCGGCCCGGGGACTCGCCGCTTTTGAGCTATGAAGTGCTTCCTAAAGTCCGACAAGTAGCGTGTGGTGCCCAAGCCGTCTCCTGTCAGAAGCCGCAGCTCGCAGAGCGACTGTTTGGCGGGCATGAGTAAGGCAGAACGGGCGCCCACACGAAAAAAGGGCTAAGGACCCAAAGCATACACATAGTTGAAACCGGCTCCCAGCCCGTTTTATGAAACTAACCCTTAAGAGGCCGGTGTGCCATCTTCTACCCAACTTGCTTAAACGACTCTAAAATGGCCAAGTACTTGCCTTCTCAAAGTAGCCGAGCACTTGACCTAGACGGCAGTCCGCAGAGCGGCTGCCCGACGGGCAAGGCGGCATCTAAGGGAAGGCGGCAAGGGAAAAGCCACAAGAGCACTGAGCAAGGAAACATGAAATTAGAACAATATTTACACAAACTTAGGCCCTTGGCCGGATCTTCGAACAGAGGTTCAGAATACACCCCGCGGGTGGAATTGTGCGAATTAACAAAGTTCCTTCGAAAGACTAACAAGCAGATAAAATAAAGCCAAGGCAGCGGCCTAAGAAGCAGCGGATGGGGCTGGAAGGCCGGAGGCGGTGGCGGCGTCAGGCGCCGGGGCGGCTGGCTGGGCAGTCTCAGTTTGATCGTCTCTGGCAGCGGCTGGCTCGTAGGGGCGCGCTGCTGTCGGAGGCGCGGTCGAGCTGAGGCTGGCCGCCCGCTCCGCTGTCGACGCCCATGCCGTCTCCGCCCTCCGCCTCGCCCTCATCTCGTGCCGAGTCGATCACCTCCGCCGAAGTCTCGCCGCTGTCCGGTTCATCTCAACCACTCGCGGCGCCTCACCGCCTTTCAGCCCGCCCAGACGGCGGCGCTGGTGTCCGTGTAGTCGGCGATCGCCACCGACGCTGACGAGGGCGCCCATGCCTGCAGCTCCGCTCGGCTTCGACCGAACGCTGCCAGCCGGTCCAGGTCAACCTCGATACCACGCTTGACGAACTCTGTGGCCCGGCGAAGCTCCAGCCGGGCCGCGGAGCCCTTCCAAGCCTCAAGACGCCCAGCCGCGACCTCCGGCCACCGGCGGTACGGCTGGGAGGCGCAGAATCGCATGTCCGCCACAGGCAGCAATCGCTCGGCCCCGACACGTCAAGACGGCGCGAGATCCGATGTGCCGGCCGCAGACGAGCCTCAATGCTCAGGAGCTGCTCGTCAAGGGTCCGGGGGGCGTTGGCTGCGATCTCGGCGCCATCCGCCCTCCGCGCCTCGCGTTCGGCCTCAATGGCCTGATTGGCGCTGCGATGACTAGGGAAGAAGTCTGCTGTAGAAGAAAAAGCAAGCTAGAAAAGACAAGAGCCGCTTAACCCATAGTCGGCAACCCAAAAGAGAAAGTAAAAGCAACTTACCATCAACGATATCTTCGATCTCATGGAAGCCGGAGGTCGATGCGCCTCGGTCGGTCCAGGTGGAGCGCCGCTCAAACTCGCCAGAGGGCGGCTCTTTCTTCTCCTCCTCGGCTGCGCCGCCTTGAGCAACTCCCTTTGCTCCGCCCAGCTGCGTGGCCAGCAGGTCGCGCTTCACGGCGAAGCTTGCGATTCCTCCTCCTTGGCGCGCAGGCGGTCTCGGCCGCATTCCAGCTGATCTCGCAGAGCGGCGTTGGACTCAAGAACAAAAGAAGAAGGACGCGAAGTCGCCGATAAGAAGGTCGCCAGAAGATCCGCCCGATCGCGCAGCAGTCTGCCCGAATCTCGGGACTATAGCCGCGGTGCGCAAGCGCCGCCCGTGAAGAAGAAAACTCACCTCGCCTCGCCAGTCAGCAGCCCGCTTGTTCAGCTCTTCAACGCTATGTTGAAGGCGGTAGCTGGAGGTTGTGATACTCCTGTAATAAGGATTCCGCATACGATAAAGACTTGAAGTAGCAATAAAGTTCCGGACCGCTTTGCTCAGCAGCCAATTCAAACTCGGGATTACACTCAGTGGGGCCGGGCGCGCCTCACAGAGAAGATCAAGAGAAAACTTGGAAATGAAACTTACCCGCACGGCAGAGCGCGACGCCAGGTGCGCCTTGGAGAGGTTCTGGAGGGCGACGCCTTCGGCCCGCAGCTTCGCTTGGACGTCCAGGAGCGCCGTGTTCAGCAGGCTCTGATACCACTGTTGGGGAACGTAGCAGAAATTCAAAATTTTCTACGCATCACCAAGATCAATCTATGGAGTAATCTAGCAACGAGGGAAAGTGGAGTGCATCTACATACCCTTGTAGATCGCTAAGCGGAAGCGTTCAAGTGAACGGGGTTGATGGAGTCGTACTCGTCGTGATCCAAATCACCCATGATCCTAGCGCCGAATGGACGACACCTCCGCGTTCAACACACATACGGTTCGAGAGACATCTCTCCTTCTTGATCCAGCAAGGGAAGGAGAGGTTGATGGAGATCCAGCAGCACGACGGCGTGGTGGTGGAAAGAAGGGATCCCGGCAGGGCTTCGCCAAGCGCAAGCGGGGAGGAAGAGGTGTCACGGGAGGGAGGGAGGCGCCAGGGACTCAGGTGCGGCTGCCCTCCTCCCTCCACTATATAGGGGCTTAGGGAGGCGCCGGCCCCTTGTAGATCCCATCTAGGGAGGGGGGCGGCTGCCCTAGGGGTGGCTTGGCCTCCAAGCCAAGTGGAGGCGCCCCCACCCCTTAGGGTTTCCAACCCTAGGCGCATGGGAGGCCCAAGGGGGGCGCACCAGCCTACCAAGGGCTGGTTCCCACGCCTTCAGCCCACGGGACCTCCGGATAGGTGGTCCCACTCGTTGACCTCGAGACCTTCCGTGGTCCCAGATAATACCGATGACCCTCAAACTTTCCGGTGGTCAAACTGACTTCCTATATATAAATCTTTACCTCCGACCATTCCGAACTCCTCGTGACATCCGTGATCGCATCCGGACTCAACAACTTTTGGGTTACCGTGATACTAATATCTCTACAACCCTAGCGCCACCGAACCTTATGTGTAGACCCTACGGTTCGGGAACCATGTAGACATGACCGAGACAACTCTCCGCCAATAAACAACAGCGGATCTGGATACCCATGTTAGCTCCCACATGTTCCATGATGATCTCATCAGATGAACCACGATGTCGAGGATTCAATCAATCCCGTATTCAATTCCCTTTGTCTACCAAGATAGTACTTGCCCGAGATTCGATCGTCGGTATCCCGATACCTTGTTCAATCTCGCTATCGCAAGTCTCTTTACTCTGCTCCATAACACATCATCCCGTGATGAACTCCTTGGTCACATTGTGCACATTATGATGATGTCCTACCGAGTGGGCCCAGAGATACCTCTCCGTCACACGGAGTGACAAATCCCAATCTTGATTCGTACAACCCAATGCACACTTTCGGAGATACCCATAGTGCACCTTTATAGCCACCCGCCATTGCGCCAGGACGCTTTGGTACACCCAAAGCATTCCTACGGTATCCGGAGTTGCACAATCTCATGGTCTAAGGAAATGATACTTGACATTTAGAAAAGCTTTAGCATACTGAACTACACGATCTTTGTGCTAGGCTTAGGATTGTCTTGTCCATCACATCATTCTCCTAATGATGTGATCCCGCTATCAACGACATCCAATGTCCATGGTCAGGAAACCGTAACCATCTATTGATCAGCGAGCTAGTCAACTAGAGGCTTACTAGGGACATGGTGTTGTCTATGTACCCACACATGTATCTGAGTTTCCTATCAATACAATTATAGCATGGATAATAAACGATTATCATGAACAAGGAAATATAATAATAATAACTAATTTATTATTGCCTCTAGAGCATATGTCCAACATGGCCGTGAATACGTACGACTACATCAACCGCGTTGTTATAACGCTTCCGCTTTTGGTCTACGAGGGTACGTGGACAACACTCTCCCCTCTCGTTGCTATGCATCACCATGATCTTGCGTGTGCATAGGAAAATTTTGAAATTACTACGTTCCCCAACAACTGTATCATGTACATTGACTTAAACGTGGTCTCAGCATCCAGAGATCGCCTTCCACAAGCAATGCATACAACTTAGGTAGTCAGATATGCTTAGGTAATACAGTTGCCATTATTTATCTCACCGGCACATGCACAAGAAAAACATCACGGAGGATTGATTTTGACCGACTTCCCCTGTCAAGGAAAAATTGTGTGAGAGTCTCAGCATAAACTCTGAATGTATCAAGGGCATGTCGACAGTATTCCAAAGGTACTGCATTAAAGGAAACAATAGAGCACATGTAAGGCAACACTCGAAACAAGCAAAGGAGGTAGTATCTGCATATATAATATAACTGGAAAGAAGCTTCATGCCTAAGAAAAATGGATGGGTCAGCCACTTGCCTTGACGATGTTCTCCATTCCTTTGGCGATGAAGTAGTTGAAGGAGTCATTGTGCTCCTTCACGAGACCTCTGACCTATGGATTCAATCAGCCGACATACACATGTGTCAAAGCAAAGGAATCGATGTGAATTGAGGCATAAATCAAATGACACACGTGTCAGACCAAACAAATTGAGGCATAGATCAAATGAGTAACCCCGTTGAAAGGAAAGGTGGATCAACTAGCGTACGACAAAGAGGAACCCAACCGTGTGCATTCACAGACCAAAAATTGATCAACCCACCTGCCTCAAACGCAAAAGCTGCAAGATCTTCTTAGTCTTTGGGTGCATAGCATTGATACTGTAGTAAACATTTCAAAAAATTAACATCAAAACTTGTGCACACAAATCTAAATCAATGCAGATAGCAATGATCAAGTGGCAAGTGATGCCTTACCCACGGATACGGACGAAAAACAACAGCTTTGCCTCGGGACTGACATAGAACCCACCCTTCATCCGGGCCTCACGCTTAAGTTGCACCTGCTCCTTGTCCTCCTCACAACACCCACATTAGCATTCCATCAGGCAGAAACACAAAACATGTCAATGATCAATCCAGCTAGATTAGACCTATGTGGTAGTGGTACATATGTTGGATTACAGCAAAACAAACTGAATATGAAGGAATTAAACAAAACTGACACGACTACACATAGATATCAGTGGACTTGCGGTAATGTACAACACAAAAGCAAACAAAAATGGACAGGTATGAACAAATCTCGCATATAGAACTGGTAAACTCGATCAGCCTTTCCTATCGACTAAAGAAAGGTAAAGCATATAGTTGATACAGTCCAAATTCCACATGGCACCGCTGGCAAAACCTAATCGGTGGTACAACCGCATGTAGTAAGTTTGCAGAGCGAGAATCTAATCAACATCCACGAACGAGCAAATGGCATTGATCGAGCGATCTGACTGGGCCTAATACTCTCCGACGTATTGCTTGGAGCGGGCGGATGACCTTGGTGTTCTCCGCCCTTCTTCTTCTCGTCGGGCGACCTTCGCTTCTTCGCAAGGGCCCAGAGCTCTCCCTCTTCCTCTTGAAGTTCACCGACTGCGGCACGGCACCTTCGCCACGGAGGCCATCTGCTCGGACGCAATCAACCACAGATCCTTGAGATTAGATCGACACGGGAGGGACATCGGTGGGTTCGAGCGACGGTGCTTACCTCGACGAGCTGCGCTCGTGGGAGAGGAGACGGCGAGGGTATGGGGAGAGGCGGCGGCAGTGACGGGTTGAGGCGCGGATTAAGTAGGGAGAGGGAGACGAGGCACGGTGGCCGTGGAGGAGGTGGTCGCCGCGGTCGAATGGATCTGGGATGCAGGGAGAGGGGAGAAGGAGAGGGTAGGGGCGCCGACTGTGGAGTAGAGGGCGGCGGGGGCGGTGGGGGCGGCGGGTCGTCAATGGTGGCAGTGGGGGCAGTGACAGATCGAGATCGGGGAGAGGAAGGAGAAGAGAGCGAGGCGAGAAAGAAAGGAGGCGGGGGGTGGATGGAAATGTGCACGAGGACTCGGGAGAGCTAGGGTTTCGACTTAGGTGGGCTTCGGGTGAGGACAGTCGTTGGATCCGCGAGCATCCGACGGTGATCCATCCACGATCCGCGTGAAACACCCACGGACCAATCAAAATGCAGCACACGCGCATTTATGTCATGACCATCTAAATTGTTCAGAAGTTAACTAAAAAATTGGTCATGGTTGATTAAGAAATCATTTTTCATTTTTCGAGTGCCCAAAATGAGTTTTTGTAAAGGACCTATAATATATTTGTTCCAAAATTGTACCAAATCAATTTTCTAAAATACTAGGACATATTTAATGCACAATTGACCAAATGGTTGGATGTAAAGTTTTATACACCTCTGGTGAAAAAGACAAATTTCGCCGATTCAATTTGAAGCGGGTCAAATTTGAACTGTAGCTACCTCATAGTTTGCTCTTTATTTTTTCCAAAAATCATTTGTAGGTACATAAGTATCTATTTAATCAGAGAAACACCAAAAATTCCAATATATAACCACTAGCTAGGTACGGTTATTCCCATTGTTTTGACCGTGATTTTGAAACGGGCATAAAGAATTAAAAAAATCAAAAATTGGAAAACCTTCAGATAGTTTCATTATATGTTTCAAGTTACCAGCAAAATTATAAACTTGTAATAAAGCAATTATTTAAAAAAATGTTCTCAGAAACGAGCTATCAAGTGTGAAGATTCATGGCTTTCAAGCCAAATGATCAATCTTATGGCCACATTCATGGCATAGTTTGTTCAAATGATCTCATGTTGTGCACAAGGGTGCATCTTGGAATGGCAGACAATGTTGCCTAAGGAAGTTTTCATTTTCTTTGGACGAAAAATTCATTTTCCATTTTTCGAGTGCCCAAAATGAGTTTTTTTTGTGAAGGACCCATAATATATTTGTTGCAAAATTGTACCAAATCAATTTTCTAAAATACTAGGACATATTTAATGCACAATTGACCAAATGGTTGGGTGTAAATTTTTTTTATCCACCTCTGGTGAAAAAGTCAAATTTCTGCCGATTCAGTTGGAAACAGGTCAAATTTGAACTACAACTGCCTTATAGTTTACTCTTTAATTTTTCCAAAAATCATTTCTAGGTACATAAGTATCTATTTAATCAGAGAAACACCAAAAAAATTCAAAAAAAATCGAAAAATTGGGAAACTTTCGCATTGTGTCATTATATGTGGCCAAATTTCCAGGAAAAATAACAAACTTGTAATACGGCAATTATTTTAAAAAAGTGTTCTGAGAAACGAGCTATCACGTGTGGAGATCAATGGCTTTCAAGCCAAATGATCAATCTTATGGCCACATCCATGGCATAGTTTGTTCAAATGATCTCATATTGTGGACAAGGGTGCATATTGGAATGGCAAACAATGTGGCCTAAGGAAGTTTTCATTTTCTTTGGACGAAAAAACCATTTTCCATTTTTCGAGTGCCCAAAAGGAGGTTTTTTTTTGTGAAGGACCTCCCAAATAATTGTTGCAAAATTGGACCAAATCAATTTTCTAAAATACTAGGACATATTTAATGCACAATTGACAAAATGGTTGGGTGTAAAAAGTTTTATCCACCTCTCGTGAAAAAGACAAATTTCCGCCGATTCAGTTGGAAGTGGGTCAAATTTGAACTGGAGCTGCCTCATAGTTTGCTCTTTGTTTTTTCCAAAAATTATTTCTAGGTACATAAGTATCTATTTAATCAGAGAAACACCAAAAAAATTCCAAGATTCAACAACTAGCTAGGGACGGTCATTCCCGCCGTTTTGACCGCATTTTGAAACGGGCATAAAAATTCAAAAAAAAATCAAAAAAATGGGAAACCTTCGCATTGTGTCATTATATGTGGCCAAGTTTCCAGGAAAAATAACAAACTTGTAATACCGCAATTATTTTAAAAAAGAGTTCTCAGAAACGAGTTATCACGTCTGGAGATCAATGGCTTTCAAGCCAAATGATCAATCTTATGGCCACATCCATGGCATAGTTTGTTAAATGATCTCATATTGTGCACAAGGGTGCATATTGGAATGGCAAACAATATTGCCTAAGTAAGTTTTCATTTTCTTTGGATGAAAAAACATTTTCCATTTTTTGAGTGCCCAAAAGGAGGTTTTTTTTTGAAGGACCACCCAAATAATTGTTGCAAAATTGGACCAAATCAATTTTCTAAAATACTAGGACATATTTAATGCACAATTGACAAAATGGTTGGGTGTAAAAAGTTTTGATCCACCTCTCTTAAAAAAGACAAATTTCCGCCGATTCAGTTGGAAGCGTGTCAAGTTTGAACTGCAGCCGTCTCATAGTTTGCTCTTTATTTTTTCCAAAAATCATTTCTAGGTACATAAGTATCTATTTAATCAGAGAAACACCAAAAAAATTCCAAGATTCAACCACTAGCTAGGAACGGTCATTCCCGCCGTTTTGACCGCATTTTGGAACGGGCATAAAAATGAAAAAATCAAAAAATTGGGAAACCTTCGCATTGTGTCATTATATGTGGCCAAGTTCCTAGAAAAAATAGCAAACTTGAAATACGGCAATTATTTTAAAAAAGTGTTCTCAGAAACGAGCTATCATGTGTGGAGATCAATGGCTTTCAAGCCAAATGATCAATCTTATGGCCACATCCATGGCATAGTTTGTTCAAATGATCTCATATTGTGCACAAGGGTGCATATTGGAATGGCAACCAATGTTGCCTAAGGAAGTTTTCATTTTCTTTGCACGAAAAAATCATTTTCCATTTTTCGAGTGCCCAAAAGGAGGTTTTTTTTGAAGGACCTCCCAAATAATTGTTGCAAAATTGGACCAAATCAATTTTCTACAATACTAGGACATATTTAGTGCACAATTGACAAAACGGTTGGGTGTAAAAAGTTTTGATCCACCTCTCATGAAAAAGACAAATTTCCGCCGATTCAGTTGGAAGCGGGTCAAATTTGAACTGAAGCTGCCTCATAGTTTGTTATTTATTTTTTCCAAAAATCATTTCTAGTTACATAAGTACCTATTTTATCATAAATACATGGTTTGGTGGCTATACGTCGAGGTTTGGGCGGTGGCGAGGGCCGCAACTCTAGAGCGTTGTCGGAGTAATGGACTACGGGTAGGCAGACCCGAGCCCTCGAGCCTTCCAAAACATCGGGCAGGCTGCGCCTCAAGACCTCAAGACGAAGAAGCCTTGAGATAGTCAGCGAAAGCGCCGCCGACTACCGCCTGGCCGAGTCCTGGGGCCGCCAGACAAGCCGACTCAAGCCAGCGACCTCCAGCGAGGCCGGCTACAAGGAGTCGGCCCGCGACCTCCACCGCCTTATGCCTGGGCGACTATGGTAAAGCCGCCTCGCGGCCCTTCCCCGCCCAGTCCATAAAGGGCAGGTATGGCTACATGGCGCCGTACCAACGGAGATCTCGCGCGGCGCAGCATGCTGCCATGCCGCCCTCGATATCATCACCGTGGGTAGATTCTGTACCCACGCCGGCCTGTCTGCACGACCGAAGACGGCGGGGATTACTGTCGGCGGAGTACCAAGACGGCGAGAGCACTTAAAGACGGACCCGATGGAGTCGGCCTCGAAGTCGGCCGCTCCTCCCCGGATCCACGCGCCATTAACTAGAAAGACAGGGAATGGCAACAGGGATCGCCCGCCAGGCGGCGGCACTGTTGCCATAACCTCACGACCAAGCTCGCGTCATTAGAAGCACGGCTACAGTGATCTGCAGCCGGCAAGACCCGCCCGCGGCGGACAAGGGCTGTCGGCCCCATGCTGGGTCGTCGGCGGGGCCCGCTAGTCGGCGGGCCCCAGGAGTCGGCGGGAAGACGGCGACTTAGAGACTGACGGCTTGGACCCACACCCAGCCGGATTACCGTTGTACCCCCGGGGGGTAGGCCTATATAAACCCCCCGGGGCACCCATGCAAAGGGTTGGAAGCTAGTAGCTTTAGACGCACACATAGAGGGAGAGAAGAACAAGCCAAGCCCTTCTCCTTCCTCACCCCGAACAGCTCAAGGAGCCTCTTGTACCCATTTTGCCATAGTGATCATGCGGAGACCCCGCAGAGCAGCAGTAGGGGTTTTATCTCCTCGGAGAGCCCTGAAGCTGGGTAAGATTCGCCGGCGTGCATGTCTTCGCCCATCCCGCTTCTGTGCACCAGCGACGTTCTACTCGCCTCCATGATAAGCCATCCTTTGGCATATGTCGCACCCAACCCCCGACATTTGGCGCCCACCGTGGGGCCTGGTGCACCATCGTCTGGAGACCTGCTCGACGGAACCCTCTTCCTCCCTGGCGGCGCGAGCCAGCCCGCACGCTTAGATGGAGTTTGCGCCGACGCGCTGCATGGCGCTGAGATTGCCTGCGCGGCAAGTTGCCTCGCCGAACTTGTCGGCGAGGTTCGCCTCTCCGACGAGCCTGCATCCGACGCAGGCACGGACGGCCCCGAAAGCCTCCTCGCGGGCCTCCTCGAGCAGCTTCACGTCGACGGCGAGCCCGCCGCCGACCTGGAGTCCGTAGGCTCCACCGACCCGATGTTGGTCGACTCCGACACCTCTTCGCTCGACACGTTCCCCACCAACGTGGTGGTCTACGACGAGCCTCTCCCTCGCGCGGAGAGCGGCGGGAGCACCGTCATAGAAGTACTCGTCATCAGTCACGGCGAGCCCTCCGGCGCGGGGGCTCCTGACCCTTTCGACACTGTTCTGCGAGACCTGACCGCCTCCATTCCGGAGGACGCCGATGCCGAAACGCTGGAGGCGTGCCGCCTTCAGCTCCTCGAGGGCGCACAAAAGTTGGCAAGCATGAGACGCTTGTCAGAAGCCTATCAGCGCGAGATGGACAGCGCCGTGGGCGGCTCGCCGGCTCCGACTGGGCCTAGCCGCCTAGGCGCGGTCCGACAGCGCGGTGCGGCCCTCGCCAGTCTGTTTGGGGCCGACCGCCTGTATACGCCACGCCAGCGAGAACATTCGCGCTGCCCAGCGGCGCGGACGAGCTGGATAACTTCGAGGGCGAGAGCGCCGCCGATGACGGAGCGAGTCCAGCAGCTCCTCGACGCCGCGCCAAGAAGACGGCTGCCTGCCGCACGGAGGCACCACGACGACAACACGGCGATTTGCCTCCCTGCCGAGATCAAGGCGCGACATCTCGGACGCCGATCGGGCGCATCCGCGAAGAAAGAACCAGGATCCGGCTGCCAGCCATAGCCGGACTCACATCTCCATAGAACGCGACGAAGACGGCCACCCCAGGGTGGTGGAGCGGCGGGACGACTATCAGCCTCCTCTTCCCCGAAGAGAAAGGCGAAGTCTCCCGCCACCCGCCGAAAGATCCGACTCGGCGACCGCTTGGCCGCCGAGAGGAGTCGGCGAACGACGCCCGCCACCGGATCGAGCGATTTCACCGATCCTGGCGCTAGAAGAAGATGATGAGTTGGGCCCACCTTGTTTCGGACTCGTGATCCGCGACGAGCCCTTCCCGAGGATTCACACTTCGAGACACGCCCAAATACACCGCCTCGGAAGCCGGAGGACTGGCTGGTGGACTACTCCACGGCCGTCAGCATAGCGAACGGCAACAAGCGCGTTGCCGCAAAGTATGTTCCCCTCATGCTCCAGGGCACGGCCCGGACATGGTTGAACAGCTTGAAGCCCCGCAACATCAACGGCTGGGTCGACTTCACCGAGGCCTTCGTCCGCAACTTCACGAGCACATAGAAGCGACCTCCCAAGCCTCGTCAGCTGTCCTTGTGCGTACAAGGCCCCAACGAGTCCACTCGCGACTACCTCACGCGCTGGGGCGAGCTCCGGAACTCCTGTGAAGGAGTGCACGAGGTACAGGCAATCGAGTACTTCAACACCGGGTGCAGAGAAGGCACCCTCCTCAAGCACAAGCTCCTTTGCGACGAGCCGGAGACCCTCGACGAGCTGCTAGTCATAGCAGACAAATACGCCACTTCCGACTCCTCCATGAAGGCGGAGATCGAAGTCAGTGCGACGGGCAAAGTAGCTCCTCATGCTCCCAGAACTCCAGCTGGCGATCCCAGCCGACGACAGCAGCAGCAGAATGATCACAAGCGCAAGGCCCCGCAGCCGGCTTCCAACAGCCGGCAGGTGGCGACAGTCGAAGACCAGCAGCCAGAGGGGCAGCCTCCTGCCAAGCGGCAGAAAGGCGGCAAGTCCAACTGGTTGCCGGCCTTCTCCTATGAGCAGACTCTGGACGGACCCTGCAAGTTCCACAGCGGCGCGAAGCCGTCAAACCACACCACCCGGAAGTGCCACTGGCTCACCAGGATCGCCAAGGGAGACGGCCTTGCCCCTCCTCTGCCTGCTGGGCCGCCGCCTCCACCGCCGCCCCAGCAGCCGGCTGTCCGACCATTCGGCGCAGTACAAGACGATTACCCCGAAGAGCACGGCGCCTATGTCGTGTTTACCAGCGTGGCAGATGATCGCCGCAGCAGGCGGCAGCAGCAGCAAGAGGTGAATGCCGAGCATCGACGCCCTGAATTCATGCATCGTCCGAGAAGCCCATCACCGAGTCGTGCCGATCACCCGAGGTGATGCGAATCCGGGCTCCACGCCTGGTCTTGGGAGCCACCCTTGCAGCGGATAGGCGGGCCGCCGCTTCTCGTGAGTACTTGATGAGACGGAGGCAGCAGGATCAACATCCTGCATAAGGATACGATGGAGAAGTTAGGAATCAAGCAGAGGCAGCTTCAGCATAGTCGGACTGTGTTCCACGGAATTGTACCTGGCCTTTCCTGCTCACCGATTGGCAAGATTCTGATAGACGTCCTCTTTGGGGACAAGGATCACTTTCGCCGAGAGCCGGTCTGGTTCGAGGTGGTGGACCTCGAGAGCCCCTACCATGCCTTGCTTGGCCGACCTGCTTTGGCCAAGTTCATGGCGGTCCCCCACTACGCCTACCTCAAGATGAAGATGCCGAGTTCCAAGGGGATTCTGACCGTAGCCGGCGACTACAGAAAGTCGTCCGCCTGCGCAGCTGAAAGCAGCCGGCTAGCCGAGTCCCTGGTGATCGCGGCTGAGAAGCGGCTCCTGGATCGGGTCGTGGCGATGGCCGGCCAGCAGCCAGAGATATCGTCCGACCCCAAGGAGTCAGAAGCCGAGGGCTCGTTCAAGCCGGCCAAAGAGACCAAGAAGATACCCTTGGACCCGGAGCACCCGGAGAAGTACGCTGTCATAGGTGCGAACCTCGACAACAAATAGGAAGGCGAGCTCGTCGATTTCCTCCATGAGAATCGGGACATCTTCGCATGGTCCCCCAAAGACATGCCAGGTGTACCGACGGATTTTGCCGAGCACAAGCTACATGTCCGACCTGATGTGAAGCCCGTCAGGTAGCCCTTGCGCCGCCTGTCAGAAGAGAAAAGAAGAGTTGTTGGAGAAGAGATAGCCCGGCTCCTTGCAGCCGGTTTCATCATGGAAGTTTTCTTTCTAGAATGGTTGGCGAACCCGGTCCTGGTACTAAAGAAGAACAAGCAGTGGCGGATGTGTATTGACTACACAAGCCTCAACAAAGCCTGCCCCAAGGACCCGTTCGCTCTACCCAGAATTGATCAGGTGATAGACTCCACAGCCGGATGCGAGCTGTTGAGTTTCTTAGATGCATATTCAGGATATCACCAGATCAAGCTGAACCCGGCAGACAGATTGAAGACCGCCTTCATCACACCATTTGGAGCCTACGCACCGACCATGACGTTCGGCTTGAGGAACGCCGGCGCCACCTTTCAGCATTGCATGCAGAAGTGCCTCCTCAAGCAGCTCGGCAGAAACGCCCACGTTTACGTGGACGACGTGGTGGTGAAGACGGAGAGGCGAGGAACGCTGTTGGAAGACCTCAAAGAGACCTTTGAAAACCTGCGCCGATTCCAGATCAAGCTCAACCCAGAGAAATGCGTCTTCGGAGTACCAGCCGGCCAGCTCCTCGGCTTCCTGGTATCCGAACGCGGCATAGAGTGCAACCCCGTGAAGATCAAGGCAATTGAGAGAATGGAAGTGCCCCGCCGACTGCTGGATGTGCGAAGTTCACCGCTGCTGGCGCCTATCGGTCGATTCATCACCGGTGTGAGAAAGCCCTTCCTCTGTACCAACTTATGAAGAAGACCACCTTCTTCGAATGGAACTCCAAGGCGGACGAAGCTTTTCTCCAGTTGAAAAGAATACTGGCTACTCCCCCAGTGTTGGCGGCTCCGACTCCAAAGGAGCCCATGCTCCTGTATATTTCCGCCACCAGCCGGGTAGTCAGCGTAGTTATTGTGGTTGAGCGCAAGGAGGAAGGCAAGGCGCTACCTGTCCAGAGACCGGTATACTACCTGAGCGAGGTATCGCCGACTTCCAAGCAGAACTACCCCACTACCAGAAGATGTGTTACGGCGTGCACTTTGCCGCCAAGAAGTTGAAGCCTTACTTTCAAGAGCACTCAATCACCGTGGTTTGCACGGCCCCACTAGCAGAGATCATCGGAAGCCGAGATGCTTCAGGCCGAGTGGCCAAGTGGGCCATAGAGTTGGCCCCCTACACCATCTTTTATCAGCCCCGCACCACCATCAAGTCACAAGCACTGGCCGACTTCCTCGTCGATTGGGCCGAGACCCAGTATCTGCCGCCAGCGCCCGACTCCACCCATTGGCGGATGCACTTTGATGGCTCCAAGATGCGCACCGGCTTGGGAGCCAGCGTGGTCCTCACTTCCCCTAAAGGCGACAAGCTCAAGTACGCACTGCAGATCCATTTCGCCGCCTCCAACAACGCCGCCAATACGAGGCGCCATCCATGGGCTCCGGCTTGCCAAAGAACTCGGCATTCGCCGGATCCTGTGCAATGGCGACTCTGACTTGGTGGTCCAACAGTCATCCGGCGACTGGGACGCAAAAGATGCAAACATGGCGAGCTACCGCTTTCTGGTACATCAGCTGAGTGGATATTTTGAGGGATGCGAATTCCTCCATGTACCAAGAAACGACAATGACCAAGCAGATGCCCTGGCAAGAATCGGTTCCACCCGACAGGCAATACCATCCGGTGTCGCCCTTCAGCACCTTCTCAAGCCATCCACAAACCGTCACCAGAATCAGACTCCATTTTGTGCCGGCTCCTCAAGAAAGCAGATCCGACTCAGAGCCTCGGCGAAGCGGCACAAGAATCCTTGAAGACGCCCCAAGAACGCTGGCAATGGCCGCCCGAGGACTTGAGAACCCGTCCGGGACTGCAGCGACTTTTGCAAAGACTCCAAGATCGGCGCGGGGACTGTGCCAGTCGGCCCGGGGACTTCTCCAATGCAGCAAGCTGCTGCAGACTCCAACCCGCCGCCTCCCAGCCCAGCCACCCTCGTCCAAGTAGCAGTACTGGCGGTCGAAGAAATAGCAGCACCCTCATGGGCCCAGCCCATCTTGAAGTTTTTGGTAAGCGGAGAGCTACCAACTGATGAAACCTTAGCTCGGCAGGTGCAACGCCGAGCGGCAGCCTATACTATAATCAATAGAGAGCTGGTCAGGCGCAGCGTCACCGGCGTCTACCAGCGCTGCGTCGAATCAGAGCAAGGCCAAGCAATCCTCGAAGACATTCATCAGGGTGAGTGCGGCCATCATGCAGCCTCCAGAGCACTCGTCGCCAAAGCCTTCCGACACGGTTTCTTCTGGCCGACCGCCCTAGAAGAGGCCAAGGAATTAGTTCAAAATGCAAGGTGTGCAGGTGTTCGCTTCCAAGCCGCTTCACCGGCTTCAGGCTTAAAGACAATCCCCATCACTTGGCCCTTTGTCTGTCTGGGGCCTGGACATGGTGGGACCATTCAAGACGGCACGAGGTGGCCTAACTCACCTACTTGTCGCGGTGGACAAGTTCACCAAGTGGATAGAAGCAAAACCCATCAAGAAGTTAAATGGTCCTACGGCAGTAACTTTCATCGCCGACATCACGACTCAGTACGGCGTACCACACAGCATCATCACCGACAACGACACAAATTTCGCCAAGGGCGCCCTGGCCCGTTTCTGTGCGACGCAGGGCATCCAACTGGAATTAGCTTCCGTTGCTCATCCGCAGTCAAACGGCCAGGTGGAGCGAGCGAACGGCCTCATCTACCAGCAGAGCCTGCACCGCTACTACAACAAGAAGGTCAAGCCAAGATCATTCCTAGAGGGCGACCTTGTGCTCCGGCTGATTCAGCGAACGGCCGCCAGCACAAGCCGTCGGGCGCTTTGGGAAGGACTGTCATCATCATCGAAGGTGCTGGGCAATGACTCTTACTACCTGATCGACGCTCAGAAGCCCCGAGCACGCAAGAGGGACGACTCCGGCAAAGAGACGGAGCGACCATGGAATGCAAATCTCCTCCGAAGATTTTACAGTTGATGCATCGGCCCGGGGACTCGCCGCTTTTGAGCTATGAAGTGCTTCCTGAAGTCCGACAAGTAGCGTGTGGTGCCCAAGCCGTCTCCTGTCAGAAGCCGCAGCTCGCAGAGCGACTGTTTGGCGGGCATGAGTAAGGCAGAACGGGCGCCCACACGAAAAAAGGGCTAAGGACCCAAAGCATACACATAGTTGAAACCGGCTCCCAGCCCGTTTTATGAAACTAACCCTTAAGAGGCCGGCGTGCCATCTTCTACCCAACTTGCTTAAACGACTCTAAAATGGCCAAGTACTTGCCTTCTCAAAAGTAGCCGAGCACTTGACCTAGACGGCAGTCCGCAGAGCGGCTGCCCGACGGGCAAGGCGGCATCTAAGGGAAGGCGGCAAGGGAAAAGCCACAAGAGCACTGAGCAAGGAAACATGAAATTAGAACAATATTTACACAAACTTAGGCCCTTGGCCGGATCTTCGAACAGAGGTTCAGAATACACCCCGCGGGTGGAATTGTGCGAATTAACAAAGTTCCTTCGAAAGACTAACAAGCAGATAAAATAAAGCCAAGGCAGCGGCCTAAGAAGCAGTGGATGGGGCTGGAAGGCCGGAGGCGGTGGCGGCGTCAGGCGCCGGGGCGGCTGGCTGGGCAGTCCCAGTTTGATCGTCTCTGGCAGCGGCTGGCTCAGAGGGACGTGGCTC
This sequence comes from Aegilops longissima, assembly GCA_021605205.1. Lineage (NCBI taxonomy): Eukaryota > Viridiplantae > Streptophyta > Magnoliopsida > Poales > Poaceae > Aegilops > Aegilops longissima. The sequence goes on along the minus strand of CM038681.1, from coordinate 31,020,179 downwards.
GTTGCTGGAGGCGCGGTCGAGCTGAGGCTGGCCGCCCCGCTCCGCTGTCGACGCCCATGCCGCCTCCGTCCTCCGCTCGCCCTCATCCTCGTGCCGGAGTCGATCACCTCCGCCGAAGTCTCGCCAGTAGTCCGGTTCATCTCAACCACTCCGGCGGCGCCTCACCGTTTTCAGCCCGCTCCAGGACGGCGGCGCTGGTGTCCGTAGTCGGCGACGCCGCCCGACGCCGACGAGGGCGCCCACGGCCTGCAGCTCGCTGGGCTTCGACCGAACGCGCCAGCCGGTCCAGTCAACCCGGATACCACGCTTGACGAACTCCGTGGCCCGGCGAGCCCAGCCCGGCCGCGGAGCCTTCCAAGCCTCAAGACGCCCACCGCGACCTCCAGCCGGCCGGGCGGTCCGCTGGGAGGCGCAGAATCGCATGTCCGCCACAGGCAGCAATCGCCGGGCCCCGACACGTCAAGACGGCGCAGATCCGATGTGCGGCCGCAGACGAGCCTCAATGCTCAGAGCTGCTCGCCAAGGGTCCGGGCGCGTTGGCTGCTTCGGCGCTTATCCGCCTCCGCGCCAAGCGCTCGCCTCAATGGCCTGATTGGCCGCTGCGATGACTAGGGAAGAAGTCTGCTGTAGAAGAAAAGGCAAGCTAGAAAAGACAAGAGCCGGCTTAACCCATAGTCGGCAACCCAAAAGAGAAAGTAAAAGCAACTTACCATCAACGATATCTTCGATCTCATGGAAGCCGGAGGTCGATGCGCCTCGGTCGGTTCAGCGGAGCGCCGCCTCAAACTCGCCAGAGGGCGGCCTCTTTCTTCTGCCTCGCCTGCGCCGCCTTGAGCAACTCCTTTGTTCGCCAACAGTGCGTGGCCAGCAGGTCGCGCTCAAGGGCGAAGCTTGCCGCATTCCTCCTCCTTATGCCAAGCAGGGCGGTCTCCCGGCCGCATCCAGCTGATCTCTGCAGAGCGGCGTGGACTCAAGAACAAAAGAAGAAGGACGCAAGTCGCCGACAAGAAGGTCGCCAGAAGATCCGCCCGATCGCAAGCAGCGCCTGCCCAATCTCGGGACTATAGCCCGGTGCGCAAGCGCGCCCCGTGAAGAAGAAAACTCACCTCGCCTCGCCAGTCAGCAGGTCGTTTGTTCAGCTCTTCAACGCTATGTTGAAGGCGGTAGCTGGAGGTTGTGATACTCCTGTAATAAGGATTCCGCATACGATAAAGACTTGAAGTAGCAAATAAAGTTTGGCCGCCGCCAGCAGCCGATCCAAACTCGGGATTACACTCAGCAGGTGCTGGCTGCCGCCTACGAGAAGATCAAGAGAAAACTTGAAATGAAACTTACCCAAGACGGCAGAGCGCGACGCCAGTGCGCCTTTGAGAGGTTCTCGAGGGCGACGCCGCCCGCAGCTTCGCTTGGACGCCCAGAGCGCCGTGTTCAGCAGGCCTGCCGCCTTCTTCGCACTTCCACCCTGGCGCGGGCGCCGACGCTTCAGCGCCGGGATCGCCGAGTGGGCGGCGCCGGGTCTCCGGGGCGCGGCGCCGAGTCCGCTTTTCAAGGCAGCGCCGCGCTGGCGAGGCGACTTGAAGAAGTAGCCGCGCCACGGCTTCATCATCGGTCGGCGGCGCGGGTGGGTCCGCTGGCTGTTTGCCTCGCGCGACTTCAGACTGCGGCGGGGGCGGCGGAGGTGGCGCGGCCGCGCCCGGCGAGGAAGCCTCGCCGTCCCCCCTCCCTGCGACGGGAGCCTCACCACCATCTCCCTCCGATTGCCCCGTGAAGTCCGGCGGCGGTGGCGCTGACCTCAGAGGAACGACGAGCAGCGCCGACTGGAGACGCGCGACCTCCTCGGCTTGCCTTTGAGCTGCGGCGGCGGCTTCGAGCGCCCTCTCGGCCACCGCTTTCTCTCGACGGGCGGCCGCCTCCTTGTCACGCTTCTCCTGCGTGTTCCGCTCTGTTGCCTCCCTGAGGGCGGCCGCAGGGTCAGCCCGCCGACTGCTGGCGGACGTCTCTGCCGACCCCATGACGGAGGCGGCGGCGACCCTCTCCAGAGTGAGAGGAGCCCTGATGAGAGAAAAAGACATAAGAAGACTTGGGCAAGACGGACCAGAAGAAAACAAAACAGAATAAAAAGATACTTACGCGGAGACCAGCGGTGGCTTCTTCACCTCCTTGCGGAAGCGGTTGGCCTTCGCGACCGCTTCTTCACGCTGAGTCGCGGCGGCTGCTCCCCTGATCCTCTTGGCCTGGCCGCCTGGCTGACTCGGCCCGGCCCGGCGCTTCTTCGCGCCGCCTCGGCCCCCCAAGGCGGCGGAGGAGCTCGCGCCTGGTTGGCCGGTTCTCTGCTGGCGGCGGGGGGCGACTTCGTCATCAGGCCAGTCTGCAAAAGTGGCCGAGGGCCTGAAGTCGTCGGCCTCTCCCCCTCCTTCGGCATCGGTCTCCACCGCCGCCACGCCCAAGTCGGGGTCGTCGGCGTCACTCTCCGCCCGGTCAGGGACGAACTCGCGAGCCGGCCCCGCGGCGCCGGTCGAGGGCGGCATGAGAGGATTCTGAGTCGGAAAGAACAAAGGAAAGTAAGAGCCGGATCCGGCTAAGGAAGGAAACAAGGAAGCGAGAGGCGACTTACCATCGGCGGGGGATTGGCGCGCGAGTATGGCTCCTTGCCGAAGAGCCATTCGTCCTTGAGGTCGCAGTTCGCCAAGAAGTTCACCGTGTCCACCACCTCTGCGTGGGGCATGTCCTTGGAGCACATCCGGCTGGGGTCCTGGCGGCCGCTCATCTGGCAGATCAGATGAGGGCGGACCTGGAGAGGGAGGACTCGGCGCGCCACGAAGGAGGCCAGCAAGTCAGCCCCAGTCAGGCCCTCCGATCAGATCATTCGCTGGAACGCGCGACGGCGGCGTTACTGCATGGAGTCAGCGTCCGGGCCTCAGAGGACCAGCTGGTGGGTCGGCCCGCGATTCGCCCACCACGAGGGCGGCAAGTTGACCAGCCACCGTCGGGCGACGTTCTTGACGATACAAATCTGGCGCTGCCACATCTTCACCGACTTGATGAGGAGGATGGCAGGGAAAGGATTATCGGCCACCGGCCTCCTCTTGGCGATGAACGCGCCGCACAGAGCCGGCAAGCGAGCGATTTGGGTCCCGAGCTTCGCTTGAAAGAACTTCCCCCATAGCTCGATGGCGGGAGAACTCGAGAAACCTTCGCATAAGGATGCGGGCGCCAGCAGCACCACCGTGTTGGGGGTGAGGTGGTGCGGCTGGAGCCCGAAGAACTCCAAGAACGCGCGGAAGAAGCCGCTCGCCGGCAGCCCCAACCCGCGCATGAGGTGCGAGCGGAAGACAACCCGCTCGCCCTCCTCCGGCGCCGGCGTGATTTCGCCCTCCGGCGGGGCGCGGGCTCGCACGAGGTTGCTGCCGGGAATGCGGCGCGTCTGACGAAGGAACTCGACCATGTCGTCGTCGATGACGGAGCCGTCCCACACGCCGGAGCGCGCGGTGGGAGGCGCGGCGGCTGATGAGGAGCTCATCTCCGCGGCGAGGAAGGAACGAGGCTCGGCGCGGAGGAGCAAGGAAGAAGACGGGGCAGGGAGCGGGGATGAGAGAGTGCGCGTGCGTCGCCGCCCCCTCCCTCCCCCCGCCTACTTATAGGCGCCTGGGCTGCGAAGCCGAGGGGGCGGGCGTGGGATTAACTGCGCCCACGTCCTCGCGCCCCCACGATTTAACCCACGACGTTACTGCGCGCAGTAACGGCGTGGGGAGCCCAACCGCCCGCACGACCGCAGCGGATCCGCTGCGCGCCGGGGCGTGGTAGTGGCGGGCCCCGCCTGACGGGCCCGTCTTGTCACGCGCGTGGGCTGGCAGACTGGCCCTGCCGCGTGGCGCCGTGTGGCGGGCCCATGACGGGCGGTTGCCAGGAAGCTTATCAGGCACGCCACCCAGGTCGCGCTGCGACCTTCGAAACCTTTGAAGGGCAAGACGGCCCCCTGCAAAGCCGATTCCGGATGGAGACGGCGGGCCGAGTCCAAATTCTTCCTGTCAAGGGGATGAAGCTATCGTGGCTCCTCGATGGGCTGCCTCGGCGCCTCCCCAGCTTCGGGGACTACTGTCGGAGTAATGGACTACGGGTAGGCAGACCCGAGCCCCTGAACCTTCCAAAACATCGGGGCAGGCTGCGCCCCTCAAGACCTCAAGACGAGAAGCCGCCTTCAGATAGTCGGCGACAGCGCCGGCCGACTACCCCTCTGGGCCGAGTCCCAGGGGCCGCCTTCTGGACAAGCCGACTCCAAGCCAGCGAACTCCAGTGAGGTCGGCTACAAGGAGTCGGCCCGCGACCTCCACCACCTTATGCCTGGGCGACTATGGGGTAAAGCCACCTCGCGGCCCTTCCCCGCCCAGTCCATAAAGGGCAGGTATGGCTATAGGGCGCCGTACCAACGGAGATCTCTGTGCGGCGCAGCACTGTTGCCATGCCGGCCCTGATATCATCACCGTGGGCAGATTCCTGTACCCACGTCGGCCTGTCTGTACGAACCGAAGACGGTGGGACCCGCCTGTCGGCGGGAGTACCAAAGACAGCGAGAGCACCCCAAAGACGGACCCGATGGAGTCGGCCTCCGGAAGTCGGCCGGCTCCTCCCCCGGGATCCACGCGCCATTAACTAGACAAGACAGGAATGACAACAGTGATCGCCCGCCAGGCGGCGGCACTGTTGCCATAACCTCACGACCAAGCTCGCGTCATTAGAAGAACGGCTACAGTGATCTTCAGCCGGCAAGACCCGCCCGCGGCGGACAAGGGCTGTCGGCCCCATGCTGGGTCGTCGGCGGGGCCCGCTAGTCGGCGGGCCCCAGGAGTCGGCGGAGAAGACGGCGACTTAGAGACTGACGGCTTGGACCCACACCCAGCCGGATTACCGTTGTACCCCCGGGGGGTAGGCCTGTATAAACCCCCCGGGGCACCCATGCAAAGGGTTGGAAGCTAGTAGCTTTAGACACACACACGAGAGGAGAGAAGAGCAAGCCAACCCCTTCTCCTTCCTCACCCGAACAGCTCAAGGGCCTCTTGTACCCATTTGCCATAGTGATCATCGGAGACCCCGCAGAGCAGCAGATGGGGTTTTATCTCCTCGGAGAGCCCCGAAGCTGGGTAAGATTAGCGGCGTGCATGTCTTCGCATCATCCCATTTCCAGGCACCAGCGACGTTCTACTCGCCCCCTCCATGATAAGCCATCCTTTGGCATATGTCGCACCCAACCCCCGACACGCGTAAACTTGCATGCCGGCCCGCCGCGTGGTCACCGCCTGATCGTGGCATTGCCATGTGTTCTGGGCAGCCTAGGCATGTCTAGTGGGTTGGGCACTCCCCAGGTAGGTGCTAGGAAGAAAATTACAACATAAGATTCTCACGAGGAGACCGATCGATGCTCAAACATGAATTAGCAACCAAGTGTTTGATTAGTGGTACGGGAAATGTACATGGCTAATGGGCGTGAGTTTTGGCTGAGGATGATCAGTTACTAAGAAGACCGTCTTAACAAATTTTCAGCTCAAAAGGAGGAGCCTAGGTGGTACTTGCTTTGCAAAGTACCACACTGGACACAAATATGAATGTTGAAGCTGGGCTCAAAATAATGAATGGATGGAGCTGACATTTCGTGGAGGATGGTTATTTGGGCCTGGGAAGCACTGTTGAAAATGGATACTATTTGGACATATCAAAGTGGTACTTCCTTCACAAAGTGCTGCTCTGAATAGAATAGGAAAATGAATATTGTTGAATTATTTTTGAACTAGGAAAGGAAGGTTTTTGACATATTTGATGAAGATATGATCCAAACAGTTTATGAGAATTTTTTTGGGAATTTTTGGAATAATAGAAATATAGGCTGCTTCACAACCTAGGGCAAAAATTGACACATGGACATAACACATAGGCAAAACTGATGAGATGGCGCCTAGTCATCGCAACCCACCACAATTTACAAGGCTATGACCATCTATATTGGTTGTTAACAACTAGAAATAAGGCAGCGGACTAGCGTTGTTTGCTTTATGACCATTTCGTGTAAGGAAATTACGACCTTTCTGACCAAAATGGTCGCAATGGTTTAGGGTTTGGAGCCCCCCGAACAGCTTTTGACCAACTGGTCTCAAATGGTCATAGATCTATGACCAATTCTTCCAGGGTCACCGACAGAAGGTCACTAGTTGACATATTTCTTGTAGTGCACGCCCCGACCCGGTCATTATTCGAACCGTTTTTCTGAACCAGCTACTGCACATATTGCGAGGCGGTTTTCTTGGCACGTCTTGTCGAAGCAGAGAACGTGTCCCCTTATCACGGGATTCTCATCAATACGGGTGTGGGTAACCCAACCGCGCCATCAATCGCGGCGCTTGGGGAATAAGCAATTTTACGGGGCAAGTAGGGAGGCGCAGAGTTTCTATTGCCCTTATAAAGGGACTAGGACTCCTCTTTTTCACCCACGCCTTCTTCTTCCATTCCCATCCACTCTCGCGCACTTGAGCTCCAGCGCCCAAGTTCTCATTTTCTCCGCAAAACCATTCCAAACATGTCCGGAGCGGGAGGCAAGTGGAAGGTCTCCCCCGTTATGTAGGAGGACATTACAAAGCTCTGGGAAGTCGGATACCTGGCCGCGGACATCGCACACCGGCTCCCAGACGCGGGGCAGATCATCCCTACTCCAGAACCCCATGAGAGGGTTGTATTCCTCACCCACTTCGTCCGCGGATTGGGATTTACTCTCCACCCATTTGTCCGCGAGCTCATGTTCTACTACGGGCTGGACTTCCATGATCTGGCTCCCAATTTCATCTTCAACATCTCGGCTTTTATCGTCGTGTGCGAGGCCTTCCTCCGCATCAAGCCCCACTTCGGCCTATGGCTGAAGACCTTCAACGTGAAATCAAAGGTGGTGGTCGGCCAGCAAGCGGAGTGCGGAGGCGCCATGGTGGGTAGAATGCCCAATGTCACCTAGCTCGACGGCTCCTATGTGGAGACCGTGAAGGGGTGGCAATCGGGGTGGTTCTAAATCACCGAGCCGCGTGACACCAACTGGGTGGCGGCCTCCGAATTTCAATCCGGCATCCCCATGCGGCTCACCTCCTGGAAAGAGAAGGGCCTATCCTGGGGTTCGTTGGTGGAGCTGACCGGACTACAGAACTGTGTCAAGAATATGATAAGCAAGAAAATCAAGCTTGTCAACATGGTCCAGGTCATGCTCTTCCGCCAAATCCTCCCGTGTCAAAGACGGGCATTTAATATGTGGGAGTTTGACCCGGCCGAGCACCAGACGCTGCGAGAGCTTTTCGACATGATGCACAAAGACGTCTGGAAGGTGCTGTTCAAGGCCGCTGAGGTACCTCCTCCCCTTACCGAGGATCGCAGACTCAGCGCAAAGCGCCCTGCCAATCCGGTAAGCTCTTTATATCTCACAAGATATTACTTTCCCCAGTATAATCGTGTGAGGGATCTGAGCCTCCACGCCATTTTAACAGGACTGGGTAGCGACGTCGGAGCGGATCGATTGTCCGGCCCCCCTGCCCGAAGATCTAGCAGAGGCTCTCTTAACGAAGATGCTGGTTCCGGCGCCCTGTGAGGCGCGGGAGAAGAAGGCCAAGAAGAAGGCCGCGGGGACCAGAAAAGGTCTCCAGCACAAGGTCGTATCGGACTCATCGTCTGATAACACTGAGGTGCCCTCCTCCTACGAAAACAAGGAGGAGAAGAGGAAAGTTCTCCCCTCCCAGCCGGGGGAGACAAGAAAAGGAAGGCCGCCCCATCTAGGGATGCTAAATGGTCCAAGAAGGGAAGGACCCTCCTTCCGGACTACTCCACAACAGCCGCTTACAGCGACGAGGAGTGGTTGCCCAGGGACAAGCCCCTAGCAAAGTCGTAAGTATTCGGATACCATAATAGTTCTGGTATGTTTTGTTTTATTGCTTCTTATCATGCCAAACATGATCATGCAGTCCATGCAAAGCGCATATCGACGTATCCTCTTCGGATGAGTCTTTGGGCCAGTCGGCGATGAACATCGATTCACTCCCGACCGCCACCTCCCCCATGCCCTACGGACAACGTCGAGGTGTTGTCCCAAAGGGCACTGAACCAAGGGGAGATAGTTCTGGAGGCGCTCCATGGCGACATCCCAGATGCTAGGTGCATGGGGGGCAAGACTCCCGTGGGCTCTAATGACGGGGGCAGCAAGTTTGGCCCCCAGACAGATACTGCGCCGAAATCTCCAGTGGTTCCGGATTCTGTCAGGCGACCCCTCGCTAAGGGGGCGAACCGTATGTGCCAATGGCCTTTGTCCATCCAGAGGCATCGGACAACTTGCTGGAAGCGCTTCGCAGTGCTTCCATTGACGAAGAGCACCGCACTATCATGAGTGCGGTGGTCGAGAAATTCGATCCGCCAAAAGCGGACTGGTCAAGCTTTATGCCGCCTCCTAATAGGCTTTGAGGTAAGTAATCAAATTATGAGAAGATGTTACAGCATAGACAGTAGCCCTAATGCTCTGTCTGGTGTTCGCAAAGACAGGCCGAACAGAGGATCAAATAATAATCACAGGAGTCTAATCAGAATATGTCTATGTGAAAAAGCAGGCTTCGCTGTTGGCCGCTGCCGCTCGTACTGCAGAGGTCTCCTGACTGAAGCGGGACCTTGAGCGGTCCAAGCAAGAGCTCGGCCTTATCAAGAGGCAGCTCGAAGAGAACAAAGGTAAGTGATACCCCGTCCGTATATTGATAAAGAAAAAAGAGAAGGTTGTTGTTAGATCATAGGATCGTCATGAATTTTGCTAGGGGCCACGACCGAAGTGGCGGCCCTGAAGAAGGATCTATCTGAGGCCGAAGATAGAGCGGCCAAGGAACGCACCGAGCGCGAGAAGCAAGAGGCCCGAGTCGGCGAGGTTCAGCAAGGGCTCCAGGATTTTGTCAGTAAATACGAGTCATTGGATCGTGACTCTAAGACGCAAGGGTCCGAGCTTGCAAAGGCCCTCGAGAACGCACAAAATGCCAAGGCCGAAGCCCAAAAGGCCCTCCAGGAAATTCAGGCGGTCAAGAAGATAGCGGCGGGTAAGGCATTCATTATGCAAAGAAAGCATGTGAAGGAAACTTTCCTTTTACTTACCCGAATTCGGAGCTCTCCAGGAGCGTTCGCAGATCTACCCAGCAGCGTATCGGATGCCGCGGAGTTCTACTGGGCCGAGGAAGGGAGCTCGACGGAGAAGTTGTTCTGGTCTCAGTATACTGGGACTGAACATCTGATGCCCTAGAGCGACCAGTTGAAGCAACTGGTCGAGCTTCACAAGGCGGCCGAACTGGCCATGAAGGGTCTCATAGTCCGGATGTGGCCTGGCGAGTCCCTGCCTGGCAGCTACTTCGGCTTGGTAAAGCGGCTTGTGAATGCCTGCCCACGGTTTGAAGTCATAAAGCGGTCCGTCTGCATTGAAGGTGCGCGCAGGGCCTTTGCCCGTGCAAAAGTGCACTGGGCGAAGATGGACGCCGAAAAGCTGGTGAAGGAGGGGCTGCCGGAGGGCAAGGAGCATCACCACCCCGAAAAGTATTATGACAGTGTCCTGAAGGGTGCTCGCCTTGTGGCGGAGGAATGTGCTAAGGATGTAATATTTGAATGAATGTACTCATGTGATCCTATAATATGAAAACGAGTTCATATGCGCTATATAACGCTTGTTGATTTAAAATATTACCTTCTGTGCGGCCGTTTATAAAATCTGAGAGTTGGCTAGCCGTCGGCTTCTGCCCCCATGTAACTAGTACCGAGGTGTTCGGGATAAACCTGATCACTCTTTATCCCAGTTTTGGGTCCTTCGAAGGTGGTGTTCAGCACGACGAACCAGGCAATCGGACTATAAAGCTTTATCACTCTCACCTAGCCATAGAAGCCTACAATTTTAAATTTTGGCGAAGCCCCTAGTATCCGGAAGGCCGAACTTGGGGCGCTATGTACGCCTAAATCGGACAAGGCCGACTCCTCGCCCTAAGCGGAAAAAATCTTTAAGGATTTGAGACCTCTCGAACAGCGTCCAGCTCTCGCCGCATCATGACAGTCAGTTTTCGGCTTTCTCTACTGAGGTGCTCGTCCAGAAGAACCAAGACGCAATCGCAGTAGTTCTCCCAGTGCTACCTTAGCCGATATAGTGGAACGTAAGGTACCATAACATGGGAGCCGGGTAAACCCAACTATTGACCCAAGACATGATTCGGAGCTGATGCATATAATGCTATAAGTTCAGGGTGCCGCACTGTCGAAAGTGTTCGGGCTTTTCATGTCGTGTTATGGGGTACATTGAAGCCCCTGGCGCACTGGACGTATCAGAATGTACGGGTGCAATTTGTTGTAAATAAGCAGACAAGGAAAAAGATGAAGAAAATGTAATAATAAGCTAATGATGTACATTGTTATTTAAATGATACGTCAAAGCATATGTATACAAGTAGTGTAATAAGCAAAAAATAGGACTATTTGACATGTCCTATCCAAGGGCAAGCTGCGTATGGGTATGTAAAACAGGTATAGCGATCGTTATCAGAGACCACCTGGGGATTCCCTTGTACGTCAGAGCTTCTTGCTTCCTTGGTATTTCCTTCCCATAATGGGTCCGATAATCAGGCTATCAGAAAGGGCTTCCAGAGAATAGGGTCTTGAAAGAGAAAAAATGATAAAGATATACGGGCCCTGAGGCGGTTGAGCCGCATTGTGGGCCATGCCATAGTCGTGCCTCCGCCTATGCCCATGGTATCTTGAGTGCATAATTATGTATGCATATCGCAAATTTCGCCGCTTGACTAGGGCTATGATGGAGGCCGAATTGCTAGGCGAGCTCTGAACGTGCCAGGCGATCCTGTTGCAGGGTACTCCAGACTCGCTTGAAGGTGTCCAGGGGCTTTATCGCCGAGTTGACGGTTTGTCTCAGAAGGCTGCTTTGCACTTCTGCTGCGAGGGCCGCAGTGTGCTCCTCCGTACGGAGCGAGCATTCTCTATTTCCATTAACTGTTATAACCCCACGAGGTCCTGGCATTTTGAGCTTGAGGTATGCATAATGCGGTACCGCATTGAATCTGGCGAATGCGGTTCGTCCAAGCAGTGCGTGATAGCCACTGCGGAAGGGGACGATATCGAAGACTACTTCCAGTGTGATCGAGCCCGTGCAACAGGCCTCTACACCTGGTATGACACCTTTAAATGTGGTTTTTGTGGGTTTGATCCTTGAGGGGTCGATACCCATTTTGCGCACTGTATCCTGATAGAGCAGGTTCAGGCTGCTGCCACCGTTCATAAGGACTTGAGTGAGGTGAAATCCGTCAATGATGGGTCAAGAACCAACGCGGCAGAACCGCCATGACGGATACTGGTGGTGTGGTCCCTGCGATCGAAAGTGATCGGACAAGAAGACCATGGGTTGAACTTTGGGGCGACTGGCTCCATCGCATAGACGTCCCTTAGTGCACGCTTCCGTTCCCGCTTGGGAATATGGGTTGCGTATATCATGTTCACCGTTTTCACTTGGGGAGGAAATTTCTTCTGTCCTCCTGTGTTCGGCGGCCAGGGCTCCTCCTCGTCGTTGCTATGCAGCCCCTTTTCCTTGTTTTCGGCATTCAACTTGCCGGCCTGTTTGAACACCCAGCATTCTTTGTTGGTGTGGTTGGCTGGTTTGTCGAGGGTGACGTGAATTTGACACGAGCGATCGAGTATGCAGTCCAAACTAGACAGGCCCGGATTGCTTCTTTTGAACGGATTTTTCCACTGATCGGATTTAGATCCACTGAATCCGGCATTGACTGCGGTGTCTTCGGCGTTGTCGCCGTTGTTGTGGCGCTTGTGTCTGTTGCGACGTGGCCTGCCGTTGCTATCTTTGGCATATGAATTGCTAGGATTTCTTGATGTGTTGTTGCTGCGAGCCAGCCAGCTGTCCTCACCCGCACCAAAGCGGGCCATGAGTGTCGTGAGGGCTGCCATGGACTTCGGCTTCTCTTGGCCGAGGTGTCGGGCGAGCCACTCGTCGCGGATGTTATGCTTAAATGCCGTTAAGGCCTCGGCATCCGGACAGTCGACAATTTGGTTCTCTTTAGTTAGGAACCGAGTCCAGAATTTCCTGGCTGATTCCCCTGGCTGTTGGGTTATGTGACTCAAGTCAACAGCATCCGGTGGTCACACATAAGTGCCCTAGAAGTTGTCAAGGAATGCGTCTTCCAAATTCTCCCAACTGCCAATGGAGTTTGCCGGCAGGCTATTCAGCCAATGCCGAGCCGGCCCTTTGAGTTTTAGTGGGAGGTACTTGATGACATGTAGATCGTCACCGCGGGCCATGTGGATGTGGAGGAGGAAATCTTCGATCCATACCACGGGGTCTGTTGTACCATCATATGATTCAATGTTCACGGGTTTAAAATCCCTCTGGGAATTCGTGATCCATTACTTTGTCAGTGAAGCATAGGGGGTGTGCGGCACCTTTGTGCCGGGCTATGTCACATCAAAGTTCATACGAGTCTTGTTTGCTGTATTCGGCCCGACCGGATTTGCTTTTAGTATATCCGGCGTGACGGTCGTCCTAACGATTTGGGGCGCGCCCCCGTGATCCGTAGATCGATCTTGTATGTCCTGCTTTGTTTTCCAATTCGTCTCACAGGTCCTGCGTGTTGCCTCGGGCCTTGGTGTTTTTGTTCGACTGACGACGGGGTGCGGGCTGGACTTCAGGCTGATATGCCGCTTTGTCTCTGCCACGAGGTGGCCGGTCAGCCGCATCATACGCTGGTAGTGCAGGCTTTAATGCTTCCTCCTCGAGTTGGGGTAGCAACCTGCTCTTTGGGTAACTTTTGGTTGGGCGCTCGAGTTCGTATTCCTTGGCCGCCAGGACCTCAGTCCATCTATCCGCTAGCATATCTTGGTCAGCTTGAAGCTGTTGTTGCTTTTTGTTCAGGCTTTTTGCTGTGGCTATAAGCCGGCGCTTGAAGCGCTCCTGCTCGACAGGATCCTCAGTCATGATAAATTCTTCGTCGCCGAGGCTCACCTCGTCTTCGGAAAGGGGCATGTAATTGTCATCCTCTGATTCTCCATCTGCTGCCTGTTCCTTAGGGCTAGCTTGCCCGTCCTCCCGCTCGAAGTCTGGCTGGAGGGGATTGTCTTCTTCTTCGGCACTATCCGCAGCGTTATTGTCCCTTGTGCCGGTATCGCTGCTTTTGCTATGGCGGGGCTTAGAGCGGCGCCGATGACGCCGGTGCTTAGGTTGCTTCTCGAGGGGATTATCCTCCGTTGCCTTATTTCCATCGCTTTCTTTGGGGGTGTCCACCATGTATATATCATATGATGAGGTGGCAGTCCAGCGCCCTGTGGGCGGTGGTTCCTATTCTTCTTCTGCATCGTCGTCCATACCATCGATGTCTTCGGAGCCGAAATCCAGCATGTCGGTTAAGTCGTCGAAAGTGGCTATTAAGTGGGTGGTGGGTGGGGAACGAATTTCTTCGTTGTCCGCTTCCCACTCAAGCCGGACATGGTTCGACCGAGGGTCTCCTGACAAGGAGAGATACCTCAATGAATTTAGCACGTCACCCAAAGGCGAGTGCTGAAAGATATCCGTGGAGGTTAACTCCATGATCGGCGCCCAATCAGATTCAATAGGCACAGACGCAGGCGGTTCGGAGCCTGAGGCCGGCGACGAATCCAAGGGTCCGGCAACACTGGTCTCATAGGAGGTGAAGTTAGTATTCGGCTCTATCGCCGCTGAGTGTGCGGCCTCCGTGGAGGGGTCCATCCACCCGTCCTCGGATGGCACGATCTGCTCCGGATTGCGGGCCGGAGTATCCGCAGGTGTGATCTCCCGAACATCGTCCAACGGCAGGGCTAAGTCATGCTCGTCGTGACTGTGTGGCGCACCTGACATGAGCTCGAATCCGTCGAAGATCAAGTTTCCGCGGATGTCGGCAGTATAGTTTAAGCTTCCAAACCTGACCCGACGGCCAGGGGCGTAGCTCTCGATCTGCTCCAGATGGCCAAGCGAGTTGGCCCGCAGTACGAAGCCGCCGAATACGAAGATCTGTCCAGGGAGAAAAACCTCACCCTGGATCACATCGTTGCCGATGATCAAAGGAGCCATCAAGCCCTTATCGTGATGGCATAGTGGAACTCTCAATGAAAGCACCAATGTCGGTGTCAAAACCGGCAGATCTCGGGTAGGGGGTCCTGAACTGTGCGTCTAAGGCGGATGGTAACAGGAGGCGGGGGACACAATGTTTACCCAGGTTCGGGCCCTCTCAATGGAGGTAATACCCTACTTCCTGCTTGATTGATCTTGATGATATGAGTATTACAAGAGTTGATCTACCACGAGATCGTAGAGGCTAAACCCTAGAAGCTAGCCTATGATTATGATTGTTGTTGTCCTACGGACTAAACCCTCCGGTTTATATAGACATCGTAGGGGGCTAGGGTTACACAGAGTCGGTTACAAGGGAGGAGATCTACATATCCGAATTTCCAAGCTTGCCTTCCACGCAAAGGAGAGTCCCACCCGGACACGGGACGAAGTCTTCAATCTTGTATCTTCATATTCCAACAGTCCGGCAAAGTATATAGTCTGGCTGTCCGAGGACCCCCTAATCCAGGACTCCCTCAATCACATCATTAGAGAATGATGTGATTGACTCGACCCATTCCGTTAGCTTAGCACTTGATCGTTTAGTATGTTGCTATTGTTTTCTTCATGACTTAATGACTTATACATGTTCCTATGACTATGAGATTATGCAACTCCCGAATACCGGAGGAACACCTTGTGTGCTATCAAACGTCACAACATAACTGGGTGATTATAAAGATGCTCTACAGGTGTCTTCGAAGGTGTTTGTTGGGTTGGCATAGATCGCGATTAGGATTTGTCACTCCGAGTATCGAGGAGGTATCTCTGGGCCCTCTCGGTAATGCACATCACTATAAGCCTTGCAAGGAATGTAACTAATGAGTTAGTTGCGGGATGATGCATTACGGAATGAGATTGAACTAGGTATTGAGATACCGACGATCGAATCTCGGGCAAGTAACATGCCGATGACAAAGGGAACAACGTATGTTGTTAGCGGTTTGACTGATAAAGATCTTCGTAGAATATGCTGGAGCCAATATGAGCATCCAGGTTCCGCTGTTGGTTATTGACCGGAGATGAGTCTCGGTCATGTCTACATAGTTCTCGAACCCGTAGGGTCCGCACGCTTAACGTTCGGTGACAATCGGTATTATGAGTTTATGTGTTTTGATGTACCGAAGGTTGTACGGACTCCTGGATGAGATCAGGGACATGACAAGGAGTCTCGAAATGTTTGAGACGTAAAGATCGATATATTGGAAGGCTATATTCGGACATCGGAAAGGTTCTGAGTGGTTCGGGTATTTATTGTAGTACCGGAGAGTTACGGGAATTCGCCGGGGAATATATGGGCCTTATTGGGCTTTATGGGAGAGAGAGAGGGGATGCCTAGGGCTGGCCGCGCGCCCCCCAAGGCCTAGTCCGAATTGGACTAAGGGGAGGGGCGGCGCCCCCTCCTTCCTTCTCTTCTCTCTTCCCCTTCCTTCTCTCCTACTCCTACTACTTGGAAGGGGGGAATCCTACTCCCGGTGGGAGTAGGACTCCCCAGGGCGCGCCATAGTAGAGGGTCGGCCCTCCCCCTCCTCCATTCCTTTATATACGGGGGAAGGGGCACCACATAGACACACAAGTTGATCATTGATCTCTTAGCCGTGTGCGGTGCCCCCCTCCACCATAATCCACCTCGGTCATATCGTCGTAGTGCTTAGGTGAAGCCCTGCGCCGGTAGCTTCATCATCATCGTCATCACGCCGTCGTGCTGACGAAGCTCTCCCTCGAAGCTCTACTGGATCGTGAGTTCGTGGGACGTCACCGAGCTGAACGTGTGCAAATCGCGGAGATGCCGTACGTTCAGTACTAGGATCGGTCGATCGTGAAGACGTACGACTATATCAACCGCGTTGTCATAACGCTTCCGCTTACGGTCTACGAGGGTACGTGGACGACACTCTCCCCTCTCGTTGCTATGCATCACCATGATCTTGCGTATGCGTAGGATTTTGTTTTTGAAATTACTACATTTCCCAACAGATATACCTAGATTCGGGGACAAGACGGAGCAGCCAACCCGGTCCCATGGACCCCCTTTTTACTCTCTCCCTCACTCTCTTGGAGCCTTCATAGAGGGGAGCCCCGACCATTCATTCATTCGACCCACACACAACCACACATTCGAGGATAGAGCAGAGCCTAGAGCCCTCTTCTTACTCCTCTAATACTGCTCTAGGAGCAATCTTATACACCATGTGTTCATCATAGTGATCTTTGCAGGAGTAGGTGTTATGTCCATACGAGGGCCCCGAACCTGGGTATCGTGAAACACCATGAGCAGCAGGATGTTGAGGTCCGGAATTCGAAGTGAAATTCTTGATTTGCCCGTTCCTAGTCGTCATGGGAAAGAAATAAGAAAGAACCGTGTGCTGTTGCCCAATCCCGTCCCGAATCTCCACCGTGGCCTTGCTCTCACCTCTCTTAACCATCCCATGGCATCTGCCGTGCAAGTACCACAATAGAGGCTCGCCGCATGAGCTCCCCCCTGTTTGAGGGTGCGTTTACTGGGACGCCACAACCCCGGCAAAACTAATTATGTAACCGCTAACTAAATATTGTACTAGAGATTTACTATCAAAACATGAAATTGAATAACCAAACTACACCTTATATGTAGATAGAATCAGGATGATTAATTAGTATTCAATCCTAGATATAAACACTAAAATGTTAGCCCGAGCAAAACTAATTATGTAACCGCTGACTAAATATTGTACTAGAGATTTACTATCAAAACATGAATTTGAATAACCAAACTACAACTTATATGTAGATAGAATCAGGGTGATTAATTAGTATTCAATCCTAGATATAAATACTAAAATGTTAGCCCGAGCAAAACTAAATATTGTACTAGAGATTTACTATCAAAACATGAATTTGAATAACCAAACTACACCTTATATGTAGATAGAATCAGGGTGATTAATTAGTATTCAATCCTAGATATAAACACTAAAATGTTAGGGAGTACCTAGAACTCATCTAGATGAGATGTAATTTGGTCTCATTCACTTTAAAAACAAGAATAGATACAACCCACGTCAGCACACACGCATCTTATAGCATCACATCCAATGGCTATAAAAGCTGAATGAGACCAAATTAGATCTCATCTAGATGAGTTCTAGCAAAACTGAAAATGTTAGCCCGAGCAAGCAGATAGTGCATGCTATTTTTGGTGACCGGACGTTTTTTCCTTTCTTCTTGCATGAGTCTCTTTTGGGTCTATGGTACTGATAGCAAACTATACTTAGAGCTGCAAAAATATAGCAAACCTTACTTAATTAGAAAATGCTTCCAAACCACCAAATGAAGCTCCTCCCCATTTGCCCCCTCTCTCCCGGCATCATTTGGTTCTGTTCGTGTGTCTTTGGTTTGTCTATCTATCAAACGAACCAAGACACACACATGCACGTGCCTAAGCGCGCCAAGAGATTCCTCAATCAATCAACCTTGAATTTCTTGTGAAGATCGACGTACGACAATGGAGTCGGACACATGCGATCTCAGCGAAGGCATGTCGACGGAGCGCGCCTACGAGGCGGAGCCGGTGCCGTCGCTGTCGGAGACCATCACGGCGCGGTCGCTGGCGGTGAGCTTCGTCCTGGGCGTGACCCTCACCGTGGTGGCCATGAAGATCAGCCTCAACTCGGGGTTCCTCCCGTCGCTCAGCATCCCGGCGTGCCTCCTGGGCTTCTACCTCTCGCGCGCGCTCATCCGGCTGCTGGAGTACCTGGAGGTGTCCCACCTCCCCTTCACCCGGCAGGAGAACACCGTGATCCAGACCTGCGTCGCCGCCTGCACCACCATCGCCTTCAGCGGCGGCTTCGGCACGTTCCTCCTGGCCATGGGCCGGAAGTCGGCCGGCGACGGCCACGTCAAGTACGACGTCAACGTGGAGGAGCCGAGCATCCCCCGCATGATCGCCTTCCTCTACCTCGTCAGCTTCGCCGGCATCTTCATCATCATGCCGTTCCGGAAGGTGATGATCATCCGGCACCAGCTGACGTTCCCCAGCGGCACGGCCACGGCGCACCTCATCAACAGCTTCAACACGCCGCAGGGCGCCACCCATGCCAAGCTGCAGGTGTCCATGCTGTTCAAGTCGCTCGCGGGCTCCCTGGCCTGGTCCGTCTTCCAGTGGTTCTTCTCCGCCGGGAAGGACTGCGGCTTCAAGACCTTCCCCACCTTCGGCATGGAGGCCTACAGGCAGGGCTTCTTCTTCGACTTCGGCATGACCAACGTCGGCATCGGCATGATCTGCCCCTACGCGATCACCGTCTCCATGCTCGTTGGGTCCGCCGTGTCCTGGGGCTTCCTCTGGCCCTACATCGAGACCAAGGAGGGGGACTGGTACCCCGCCGACCTCGCCAGCGGCAGCCTCAGCGGCATCAAGGGCTACAAGCTGTTCATCGGCGTCTCCATGATCCTCGCCGACGGCCTCTTCAACTTCCTCTCCATCATGTTCCGGACGTCGCGCACCATGACCAAGCGCCGCAAGCAGCCCATGTCATCCGCCGGGGGCAACGTTAACCAGCCGTTCCAGCACCTGATCGGCGAAGGCCCGGACATGGAGCAGCAGAAGACGGCCAAGAGCTTCGACGAACGCCGCAGGGCGCAGGTCTTCCTCAGGGACAACATACCCAACATGGTCACCATCGGCGTCTACATCCTCCTCGCCGCCCTCTCCACCGCCGCCGTCCCGATACTATACCGGCAGCTGCACTACTACCACGTCGCGCTCGTCTACCTCATCGCGCCCCTCTTCAGCTTCTGCAACGTCTACGGCTTCGGCCTCACTGACATGAATCTGTCCAGCACCTACGCCAAGATCGCCATGCTGGTCTTCGGTTCGTGGGTCGGGCTCAAGGACGGGGGTGTGGTTGCCGGCCTCGTCGCCTGCGGGATCATGATGTGCACGCTCTCCAATGGCGGCGAAGTCATGCAGGACCTCAAGACGGGGTACCTCACCCTCACCTCGCCGCGCGCCGTGCTCATCAGCGAGCTCATCGGCACGGCGTTCGGCTGCCTCATCAACCCCACCGTCTTCTGGGTGTTCTACAATGTGTACAAGACGGGGGAGGCCAACGGCGGCGACATCCCCGACGTGCCCTACGCCAGGGTGTACCGCGGCATGGCCATGCTGAGCGTCGGCCAGGATGGGCTGCCCAGGCACAGCATGCTCCTCGCCAAGATCTTCTTCATGCTCGCGCTGGCCCTGTGCATGCTCCGGGAGCTGGCTAGCCGCTGGGAGTGGCGCGTGCAGGCGTACCTCCCGAGCACCGTGGCCATGGCCCTGGCCTTCTTCGTGCCGCCGGACATGTCCATCGGCATGTGCGTCGGGAGCCTGGTGCTGTGGCTGTGGGAGCGCACGGACCCTGTCGAGGAGCGGATGCTGTCGTCGCCGGTGGCGTCCGGGCTCATCTGCGGGGACGGGCTCGGCTCACTCGTGTCTTCGCTGCTCACGCTCACCAAGGCGACGGCGCCCATCTGCATCAAGTTCTTGTCCCGAGGCGACAACGAGAAGTTGGATGCCTTCTTGGCAAAGATGCCCGCGACGTAGCTCCTTGGTGTGCAAGTGCAACGTGTGCTTTGTGTAGGTTAACCAAATTATAATTGACCGTGTACAAACTATTCAGGCATGTAGATCTTAGATGTGTAAGTTCAACTCGACTGCAAGCAACAAGTCCACACTGAATACAATATTCCCTAACAGTTTTGCTAAATCTCAGTGACATTTGGTTATGTCTCCGTCGATACTGCATTCATGAAATCTTATGTGGATATTCGTAATTTTTTCCTTTTTAAAGTCTTCTTTCTTTCTTATGTGTTATATCACTGGACTGACACCTAGCCACACCTTATTTCTAAGTAGAGTAAAATGCATCGTAAGTCCTAAAACTATTGATGATGTGTCAGTTTAGTCCTATAATTTTAAAACTACAGTTTTGGGTCCTAAAACTATTAGATGTGTGTCAGTTTAGTTCCATAACTTCGAAACTACAATTTCGGGTCACAATACTATTTAAGTTTGTTCATCTTAGGTCCTGAGCTTGCATAGCCAGCATCTATGGTGCATTTTTTTAAATGAGCCTTTTATATGTGTTTACTTACCCAAAAAATGGTACATATAAACGTCGCAGTGTGTGTTGCAAACTACAAGCCCGCCACCTGCATAGATCCAACACAAGAAGATACAAGAGGTGACTAGTTCATCCCAATCCTATGAGGAAAGAGGTGTTGATGATCCTATGATGGGGATCCTTCTCCAAGAGGAGGCCTTGATATCCACAAGAGGATCTTCTCCCTTAGGAGGTCATGATCTCCATGAGGAGGAAGATGAGAAAAGCTCTCTCTTTGTCTATCAAATACTTTGCTATGCTCTAGAACAAGCTAGGTGAGGGGTACTTATAGTCTAGGGACGACATGGGGGAAACGGGGGTACAAGGTCCATTTGACCCTAAGTGCACGCAGGCACATTTCGGGATGTCCGGGCACCTGGTGTAAATGTCCGGGCACCCGGGGATGCCTGGGAGTGATACGTCTCCAACGTATCTATAATTTTTGATTGTTCCATGCTATTATATTATCTGTTTTGGATGTTTAATGGGCTTTAATATACCTTTTAATATTATTTTTGGGACTAACCTATTAACCGAAGGCCCAGTGCAAATTGCTGTTTTTTTGCCTATTTCAGTGTTTCACAGAAAAGGAATATCAAACGGAATCCAAACGGAACGAAACCTTCGCGAGGATCTGTTTTGGAACAAACGCAATCCAGGAGACTTGGAGTGGAGGTCAAGGAAGCCATGAGGCGGCCACGAGGTAGGAGGGCGCGCCCAGGGGGGTAGGCGCGCCCCCCACCCTCGTGGGCCCCTTGTAGCTCCATCGACCTACTTCTTTCGCCTATATATACTCTTATACCCTGAAAACATCAGGGGGGGGGGGGGGGAGCCACAAAACCACTTTTCCACCGCTGCAACCTTCTGTACCCATGAGATCCATCTTGGGGCCTTTTCCGGCGCTTTGCCGGAGGGGGGTTCGATCATGGAGGGCTTGTACATCAACACCATAGCCTCTCTGATGACGTGTGAGTAGTTTACCACATACCTTCGGGTCCATAGTTATTAGTTAGATGGATTCTTCTGTCTCTTTGGATCTCAATACAAAGTTCTCCTCGATCTTCTTGGAGATCTATTCGATGTAATTCTTTTTGCGGTGTGTTTGTCGAGATCCGATGAATTGTGGGTTTATGATCAAGATTATCTATGAACAATATTTGATTCTTGTCTGAATTCTTTTATGCATGATTTAATATCTTTGCAAGTCTCTTCAAATTATCAGTTTGGTTTGGCCTACTAGATTGATCTTTCTTGCAATGGGAGAAGTGCTTAGCTTTGGGTTCAATCTTGCGGTGCTCGATCCCAGTGACAGAAATGGAAACGACACGTATTGTATTGTTGCTATCGAGGATAAAAAGATGGGGTTTATATCATATTGCTTGTGTTTATCTGTCTACATCATGTCATCTTGCCTAATGCGTTACTCTGTTCTTATGAACTTAATACTCTAGATGCATGCTGGATAGCGGTCGATGTGTGGAGTAATAGTAGTAGATGTAGAATCGTCTCGGTCTACTTGTCACGGACGTGATGCCTATGTTCATGATCATGCCTAGATATACTCATAACTATGCGCTTTTCTATCAATTGCTCGACAGTAATTTGTTCACCCACCGTAAGAGATGCTATCTTGAGAGAAGCCAATAGTGAAACCTATGGCCTCGGGGTCTATTTTACATCATATTAGTTTTCCGTCAACTAGCTATTTCTGTCGCCGTTTATTTTGCAATCTTTACTTTCCAATATATACAGCAAAAAAATACCAAAAATATTAATCTTATTATATTTATCAGATCTCACTT
Organism: Aegilops longissima; assembly: GCA_021605205.1. Lineage (NCBI taxonomy): Eukaryota > Viridiplantae > Streptophyta > Magnoliopsida > Poales > Poaceae > Aegilops > Aegilops longissima. The sequence continues at coordinate 30,998,088 of CM038681.1, read as the reverse complement.
TTGCAAGTGCCCGTGAAGGGATTGACAACCCCTTTATCACGTTGGTTGCAAGGTTCTTGATTGTTTGTGCAGGTACCAGGCGATTTGCGTGTAGTCTCCTACTGGATTGATACCTTGGTTCTCAAAAACTGAGGGCAATACTTACGCTACTTTGCTACATCACCCTTTCCTCTTCAATGGAAAACCAACGCATGCTCAATAGGTAGCAAGAAGGATTTCTGGCGCCGTTGCCAGGGAGATCTACGCACAAGTCAAGACATACCAAGTACCCATCACAAACTCTTCTCCCTCGCATTACATTATTTGCCATTTTCCTCTCGTTTTCCTCTCCCCCACTTCTCCCTTGCCGTTTTATTCGCCCTTTTTTTTTCATCCGTGTCTTTTCGCTTGCTCCTTTTGTGTTTGTGTGTTGGATTGATTGTTTGTCACGATGGCTCAAGAGAATACTAAATTGTGGATCTTTTCCAATACCAACAATAATGATTTTATTAGCACTCCGATTGCTCCTATTACCGATGCTGAATCTTGTGAAATTAGTGCTGCTTTGTTGAATCTTGATATGAAAGATCAGTTTTCTGGCCTTCCTAGTGAAGATGCCGCTACCCATCTAAACAACTTTGTTGATTTGTGAGATATGCAAAAGAAGAAAGATGTGGATAATGATATTGTTAAATTGAAACTATTTCTGTTTCCGCTACTTGGTTCTCTTGTTTGCCTAAAAATAGTATTGATTCATGGAATAAGTGCAAAGATGCTTTTATCTCTAAGTATTTTCCTCCCGCTAAGATCACCTCTCTTAGAAACGATATTATGAATTTTAAGCAACTTGACCATGAGCTTGTTGCACAAGCTTGGGAGAGGATGAAATTAATGATACGTAATTGCCCTACACATGTTTGAATTTCTGGATGATTATACAATTTTTTTATGCTGGATTGAATTTTGCTTCTATAAATCTTTTAGATTCGGCCACGGGAGGCACTTTTATGGAAATCACTTTAGGAGAAGCAACTAAACTCCTAGATAATATTATGGTTAATTATTCTTAATGGCACACCGAAAGATCTACTAGTAAGAAAGTTCATGCGATAGAAAAGATTAATGTTTTGAGTGGAAAGATGGATGAACTTATGAAATTGTTTGCTAATAAGAGTGCTTCTTCTGATCCTAATGATATGACTTTGTCTACTTTGATTGAAAATAATAATGAATCTATGGATGTGCATTTTGTTTGTAGGAACAATATTGGTAACAACGCGTATAGAGGAAATTTTAATTCCAGGCCACTATTGAAACTTAATACTCTAGATGCATGCTGGATAGCGGTCGATGTGTGGAGTAATAGTAGTAGATGCAGAATCGTTTCGGTCTACTTGTCACGGACGTGATGCCTATGTTCAGGATCATGCCTAGATATTCTCATAACTATGCGCTTTTCTATCAATTGCTCGACAGTAATTTGTTCACCCACCGTAAGATATGCTATCTTGAGAGAAGCCACTAGTGAAACCTATGGCCCCGGGGTCTATTTTACATCATATTAGTTTTCCGTCAACTAGCTATTTCTGTCGCCGTTTATTTTGCAATCTTTACTTTCCAATCTATACAACAAAAAAATACCAAAAATATTTATATTATTATCTTTATCAGATCTCACTTTTGCAAGTGGCCGTGATGGGATTGACAACCCCTTTATCGCGTTGGTTGCAAGGTTCTTGATTGTTTGTGCAGGTACCAGGCGATTTGCATGTAGTCTCCTACTAGATTGATAACTTGGTTCTCAAAAACTGAGGGAAATACTTAAGCTACTTTGCTACATCACCCTTTCCTCTTCAAGGGAAAACCAACGCATGCTCAAGAGGTACTAAGAAGGATTTCTGGCGCGTTGCCAGGGAGATCTATGCACAAGTCAAGACATACCAAGTACCCATCACAAACTCGTCTCCCTCGCATTAAATTATTTGCCATTTGCCTCTCGTTTTCCTCTCCCCCACTTGTAGCGACCTGACCCAAAATCGGTCAAATCTATGTGTCTGTACCATCCCAAGATCATGCTGGTACTCACAGTACATCGATGAAATAATCAAAGTTCAATCACACCTGAATTTATTACACGATTCTCATATAGAGTCTTTATTACAATAGAATAAATTCGGCTCAAGGCCAACTCAATAGAAATAAACTACTAATGCTGCGGAAGCGTAGAAGATAAAGCGAGTCCATCCGACTCCAAAGGGCAATCATAAGCGCGGAGCGTAGCCTCACTCTGATCGAATAAATCTCTGCAACATAAGACGTTGCAGCCGTGTAGGTCAGCTTTTTGAATAAGCTGGCAAGTCATGAAGAGAATAACAATAATAAAAATTACTAACACTATATGCATTTTGGCTGTGGGGCTCTAAGTTTCATCATTTTGCGAAAAGCCAATTTTTCCCTACTACAGTGGACTTACTTGCAAATACTTCAAAATTGTTGGTAGTTATTGAGATGGTTCCGCCAACCAATGTCTCATTCCCAAATTATTAAGTCATAAACCCCTCAAATTAATTTATTAGTTTTAGTGTTGAGATTTCCGAATACTTCCAAGTTCCAGAGGCTCAAATTGTCCGTAACCGGGGACACGGCTAATCGATTAGATCTTTAACTCTCAGAGGTTTGCGACTTTCCCGCAAGAATCATTCCTCCTTTTAAGTCTTCGCACTTCATGGTGTTTGAAGGCGGGACGAGATAAACAGGGTCTTCCAAAGAGTTCTTCGCTACTGCCGGTACCCATCCAATCCTACCGTTCTTCTACATCTCGTAGTACTGTCCAGCCAGCGTCACAACTAGGGTTAACCCAGCCATAGCCCATAAAGGCTTGCGGCTGCACAGGTAAGCTTCCGGTCAATGGGGCATCCATCCGTCTCTTTGTGGCTGGGTGAAGCTTTCCGCAAGATGTCATGGCACTTCTCCATGCATCCCGGCCAACCACTGGGTTCTCCAGGGTGCCCGTCAACCGTCCTCCACCCAGTAGTGAATTCCGAAGTCCATCTTGATTCTTGTAGTTCATGGGGTTGTCATCATCATTGACTCTCGCATCTTACTTATGAATTCACTCAACCAAACCCGTCTACGAGCATAGAAAAATAAACTACTTCGTCCCGGGGTCATGGTATCAAGGGGAATTGGTTCATCCTACCACATGATACTACTCAAGATTATAACTTCAAAATTTCAACTACTGCATGCATGGTGGGGTGGTATAATTTCTAATGCACAAAATCATAGGTATTGAAATAACATGATCAAGACTTGCCTTGCTGATGATCCTCGTAAGCTAAAGACTCGTAGTAGCAAGCTTCGCACTCCGGAAACTCTACCGAGACAAACAATAATCACAATAAGCATATAGCATAGGATCACATAATACAATAGCATAGTAACATAACACACCAAACAACAAATCAAAACCCAAAGGGAAAACTCAAAGAAAAACCAACTCAAGTTTTTCCTACTTCAAGCAACAACTAAAAATAGTTTTATATAACAAAATTTTTTCTAACACAACCTAAGCATGAGTTTATGTTAACTTAACAGAAAATAATGCATTAAACAATTAGGAGCAAAAAGAATCAATATAAAATCTATTATGAAACTCCTATTAGGTCTAATTCAATTTCTATTAAGAAAAATAAATTAAAAGTTTTATTTATTATAAATAAAAGTTCATCCTATAAGGTGACAGAAACTATCCTAGAATAATCAATCACATGTGAAAAATGAATTTATTTACTAATTATAATAATAGGAAAACAGTAGCTAGTTAATTAATTAAGACTAACAAGATTCTGATTAAAACTAATTTTTGTTAATCCTAAAATGCCCAAATTAACTCCTATGGTTAGGTAATGTCAAAACAAAGTTTGGACAAAAGAATCATATAAAAATAATTTTCCTAGCTCATTTTATGACAGATTTAATATTCTGACTAAAACTAAATTAAAGCAATTATAAATAATTTTAACATAGATAATTATATTTGCTGCAGAAACTATAAGAAATTTTCAAACCAACAAAAAAAGAATTACCTAAAAATATTAAACAGAATAAAAGATATGAATTTTTCAAATCAGGAACTATTCTGTTAAAACAGAAAAACGAAAATAAAGAAAAACGGGCTAAATGGGCCTAACTAACGCACTGCGCGTAATATAACTAAAATGGGCCTAGGGTTAAACGAATCGGGCCGGTACTAAAAATAAAACCCTAACTAAAAATAAACCGCAACGAACCGGGCCGAACCGGTTTTTTTATAAAGAACATACCCCTTGAGGTGTTCTAATCCTAGCCGTGGATGTGAGATCGGACGGCGGGGTGGAGTCCGTGGCTTACGGAGCTCGGCGGCGGCGGCGGGGCGGCGAAAAGTCGTCGGCGGCTCGGTCGTCGGGAGGTCGGCGGGGTCCTCCTCCGTGGTGAGACGGGCTCGGGGTGGTCTGGTGGAGTCGGCGAGGCTCGGGGTGGGCTAGCGGCGGCGGCGAGTGAAATGGGCGGCGGTAGGCTCGGGCTCCGGCAGCGTGAGGAGGAGGAGGGTTCAGCGAGGCGGCGGGGGGGGAATGCGGGGAGGGGGTTTATATAGGGCGGGGCGGCTTGCGCGAGGGGCGAATCGAGAGATCGGTGAGATCCGGATCCTTCGGGATCGGTGGGGTGGCGAGGTGGCATGGGCGAGGTTGAGGAGGTGGTGGCCCACCTGTCGGCGACGGCGCTGAGCGGGCGTTCGGTCGGGTGGCCGACGCGAAGCGATTCAGGCGAGGGGGTCGGTTGGCGCTGGGCGGTCTGGTGGCGCTGGTGGGGCTGCTGGGCCTGGGCGCTCTGGTGCCTCGGCGCTGGCTGGGCCAGTGGCCTGGCTGGCGCCTGAGGTTCTTTTTTTTTTAAATTTTTTTAATAAAAACAAAACAGAGATAACTTATAAAATATAAATATTTTATATAGGACATATATATACCAAAATGATCAGGGAAAAATTCCCTATCATTTGAACATTTTTCCAAAGGCAAAATCCAGACTTTATAAAAATTCATTTTTTTCAAATTCAAATAAAACTCAAGTTTGAATTCAAAACTTTTGGCATTGTTTTCCTCTGATATTTTTGGAGTGTCATGTTTGCTCCTCTCATACTTTTGCTCAAGTATTTATCAGGCATAGTTTTTGAAATGATTCCCACTTGTCAAAGTTTGAATTCAAATTCCAAAACTCAAAACTTCAAATGCCACTCAAATTCAAACAGAATGCATAGATGCTTAGCTATAATTGTAAAACATTCCAAATAGGAAATTTGGGATGTTACAAACCTACCACCTTAAGATGAATCTAGCCCTCGAGATTCGGGTTAACTAACAAATAGGTGCGGGTGGTCTCGAAGAAGGTCTTCTTGGCGCTCCCAGTGGCTTCTTCCTCGGAGTGGTGACTCCACAGCACCTTGCAAAACTTGATGACCTTGCTGCGGGTGACTCTGCTCGCAGTCTCAAGAATCTGACGGGTTTCTCCTTATAAGTCAGATCCTTTGTCAAGCTGTATGGCCTCTAGTGGCTTTGTGTCTCTCAACGGAATATCGGCCATGTCGGCATGACACTTCTTGGTGAGAAACATGGAAGACATCATGAACTCCGGACAATCCTTCCGCAATTCCAACTTGTAAGCAACTTCTCCACGACGTTCGAGGATTTTGTAGGGCCAATGAATCGGGTGCTAACTTTCCTTTGACACCAAACCTCTTGATTCCACGAAGTGAGACACACGAAGATATGCTCGGTCTCCGCCCGTAAGTCACTTCCTGCGCTTCTTGTCGGCATAACTCTTCTGTCTCGACTGTGCTATCTTGAGTCTGTCTCGAATCAGCTTGACTTTCTCTTCGGAATCCCTGATAAGGTCGGAACCGAAAAGTGATCGATCTCCAACACTATCCCACAGCAATGGTGTTTCGCACCTCCTTCCGTATAGAGCTTGAAGGGCCATCTTGATTGGATTGATAACTGTTGTTGTATGAGAACTCTGCGTATGGCAAATTATCATCCCAGCTAGACCCATAGTCTAGCACACAAGCTCTCAACATGTCCTCCGAATCTGGTTGACTCTCTCGGTCATCCATCATCTGCGGATGAAAAGCTGTCTTGAATTCCAGCCTCGTACCCAAAGTTTCATGCAAGCGCTTCCAAAACTTTGAGGTAAACTGTGTTCCTCTATCGACACGATTTTCCTCGGAACTCCATGCGAGACAGACGATCCTGGTCATGTATATCTTGGCCAACTTAGCACTGGTATAGGTAGTCTTCACGGGAATGAAGTGAGCTACCTTGGTCAAACGATCAACCACTACCCGGATGGAATCATAACCTGAGCGGGTCTGGGTAATCCTGTGATGAAATCCATTCCAAGTTTTCCCATTTCCAATCGGGAATCGGCAAAGGTTGAAGTAACCCTGCTGGCTTCGATGTTCTGCCTTTACTCGTTGACAAACATCGCATCTGCTACGTACTCGGCAATATCCTTCTTCATACCGTCCACGAAACTTTCCTTCAAATCCAGGTACATCTTGGTGTTACGGGGTGAATCGAATACGGTGAATCATGAGCCTCTGAAGAATTAGCTTCCTGAGTTCGGGATCATTGGGCACATAAATACGATCCTCGAACCATATAGTTCCGTGTTCATCCTTACGGAATCCTTTAGCTTTTCCTTCATTCATCTTCTGCTTTATCTCATCAATTTCCTTGTCCGACTTCTGAGCTTCACGAATCCTTTCGGCCAAAGTGGACTGAACTTCCAGAGTTGCAATATATCCTCTCGGGACTATCTCCAGTCGGAGATCTCTGAGGTCATCGACTAACTCCTGGGGTAATCCTCCTGCTGTAAGAGTATTCACATAACTCTTACGGCTCAAAGCATCTGCTACAACATTAGCCTTACCTGGGTGGTAATGCAATCTCATGTCATAATCCTTGATTAACTCTAGCCATATCCTCTGCCTGAGGTTCAACTCTTTCTGCGTGAAAATATACTTCAAACTCTTGTGATCTGTGTAAACATCACAACGGTTTCCGATGAGGAAATGTCTCCAGGTCTTGAGTGCATGCACTACGGCTGCTAACTCCAAATCATGTGTGGCATAGTTCATCTCGTGAGGTCGTAGCTGTCTGGAGGCATAGGCTACAACTTTTCCTTCCTGCATGAGTACTCCTCCGAGTCCTTGACGAGAAGCGTCACAATAAACCTGGTATTCCTTGTGTATGTCCGCAAAATCAATCTTTGGGGCTGTGACCAAACGTTTCTTCAATTCCTGGCGGCTTCACAGTCCTCGGTCCAAACATACTTGGCTTCCTTCTTCAACAGCTCAGTCATGGGCTTGGCAATCTTCGAGAAGTTCTCAATGAACCTCCGATAATATCCTGCGAGTGCGAGAAAACTGCGGATCTCCTTGGTGAGGTGGGTGACTGCCAATCGGTGACTGATTCAACCTTAAGCGGGGTCAACTGCTATTCCTTCCCTGAAATAACATGTCCGAGGAATCCAACTTCCTTCAGCCAAAATTCACATTTGCTGAACTTGGCATACAACTGATGTTCTCGAAGTTTCTCGAACTAGGCGCAAATGTTCCTTATGCTCTTCCTCGCTCTTGGAAAATCAGTATATCATCGATGAACACCACGACAAACTTGTCCAGATATTCCATAAATACCTTGTTCATCAAATTCATGAAGTATGCAGGAGCATTAGTCAATCCAAATGACATGATGGTATACTCATATAAACTATACCTGGTGGTGAATGCTGTTTTGGGTATATCCTTTTCACGGATCTTCAACTGATGATACCCTGATCGAAGATCGATCTTGGAGAATACCTTGACTCCTACTAGCTGATCAAACAAGTCATTAATCATCGGCAGAGGGTACTTGTTCTTGATGGTCACTTCGTTCAACGCACGATAATCCACAACCATCCTCAAGCTTCCATCCTTCTTCTCTACCAAAAGAACTGGGGCTCCCCAAGGTGATGAGCTTGGCCGAATATATCCTTTCTCCAATAACTCATTAATTTGATCCTTGATCTCTTTCAACTCATTCGGGGGCATCCGATAAGGTCTCTTGGATATTGGGGCTGTGCCGGGCAATAACTCGATCAGAAATTCAATGTCCCTGTCCGGTGGCTTTCCTAGTAATTCCTCCGGAAACACATCGGGAAAATCTTGCACTACTGGCACTTCCTCCTGAACAACTCCCGTGAGGGAATTCACCTGATTCTTCATCTGGCTACGTCTGGATACATACTTGATCCTCTTCTGCTCCGGGGTGGTGAGCAGAATAGACTTGCGGGCACAGTCTATGTTTCCTTCAAACTTCGTCAACCAATCCATGCCTAGGATTACATCCAAGGTCTGGGTTTCCAACACTATGAGGTCTGCGGGAAATTTATGGTTCCCGATGTTGAGGGTTGCATGACAGCCTAAACCTGTCATCATTTCTCCTCCTGCGGAACTGACGCAAAGGGGGTTTCTAAGGGTTTTAGTGGGCAACCCGTACTTTTCCACAACTACCCTTGATATGAATGAATGCGTTGCACCAGAATCAAAGAGTACCAAAACTGAACGCGAATTCAATAAAAACTTACCAACCACAGTGTCTGGCTGATCATAGACGTCCTCCACGTCAATGTGGTTCACTTGAGCCCGAGGGAAAGGGTTGGGCTTCTTCGCTGAGCTTCCATTGCCGTTTCCATTCCTCTGCTTGGCCTCTGGGAAGTCGGTGGCATAGTGCCCTGTTTTCTGGCACTTGAAGCAGGTGATGTGGCTCAGATCCTTCGGAGTCGGGGCAGGACGATGCTGGTTTCCATTACCGTTTCCATTGCCATTGCCATTGCCAGACCTGTTGTCCTGGTTGCGATTGTTCCCATTGCCTCCATGGTTATGTCCTCCATGGTTGTGATGGGTATGCCCTCCTGAGTATGGGGCATAACGGGGCTTCTGCTGAGCTCCTGAGTTGTGCTTCCCCTGGCTGTACTTCCGCTTGCGGCTTTCAATCTGCTGCTGCTTGCCTTCAAGTACGATGGCCTTGTCTACCAGCTGCTGGTAGTTGGCGAAAGTAGCCACCATAAGCTGCATGCCCAGTTCATCATTGAGTCCCTCGAGAAACTTCTCCTGCTTTGCGGCATCTGTGGCCACATCATCCGGGGCATAGCGGGCTAGCTTGCTGAACTCATCCACGTACTGTGCCACAGTACGGTTCCCCTGGCGTAAGTTGCGGAACTCACGCTTCTTCAGACTCATGGCTCCAGCTGAAACATGAGCGGTGCGGAAGGCCTGCTGGAACTGATCCCATGTGATGGTGCCGATGGGATAAGTGGCGGTGTAGTTCTCCCACCAAGAAGCTGCAGGTCTATCAAGTTGATGTGCGGAAAAGCGCACCTTCTCTGCATCAGTGCTCCCAACAGTGATTAACTCTCTTCCGATCTTGCAGAGCCAATCATCGACCACAATCGGCTCAGTGCTGCTAGAGAACACCGGCGGATTCAGCCTCAGGAATCGAGTCAAGTTGTCAACATGAGGTGGTGGTGGCGGTGGTGGATTGTTGTTGTTGTTCTGATTCTGGATGAGCATCTGCATGATGGCGTTCTGCTGCTGAAGCAGCTGGGTGAGCTCCGGCGGAAAGTTGAGACTGGGGTCACGTCTCGGAGGCATCTGGTGTTTTGGGGTGGATGAGAAAATTAGAATAGAACAGTGGTCTAATGAGAAATAACACTACCCATATGAATGCACAAACATAAACACACCAATCATTTATTCATTCCACTCAAACATGGTTCAATCTCGATTACAAAAACTCATGACTAATCGAAAATAACGACCTAGCTGATCGACGAAAAAGTAAAATAACATGGTGGTCGACTAAAAGTCTTCATCAATAATCCTTGCATCCTCTGGTGCGATGTCCTCCGGTGTGGTGTCCTCTGTTGCGGCGCCTCCTCTTGCGGCTTCCTTCAGTGGAACTCCCTTCATAATCCTGATCATTGCTCACGAGGGGTCCGTCATCTCCACTCGGAAAAAGGTCCTCTCCCAAGTCCATCTTTTCCTCTATTGCGGCAAGCTTCATCTTCAGGTCATCGACTCTCTCCATGAAGTCCGCGACTTCTTCCTCATGGTTAAGGAAGTCTGCGTGTGCCTTCTCCTCCAGTTCTAGTTCACGGAACAATAGCCTCCTGTGTGCCTTCGAGTTACGGCGAGTCTGGATCTCCCGTTTCCTGAGGAGACACTCCAAGTCCTGGACATAAGAGAGAATGGAGTCGTCCTCTACGGTGCGGATGATATCTCCATTCCTCGCTCTGCGAGAAACCATGGCGAGGTCTGATGGATCGAGCTCGGCCCTGTACTCTTCTCGGAGATGTCCAAGTGCACGATAGATCGCCATGTCTCTTCCGATGATCCAGTTGAAGTCGGTGAACTCAAAGTCAATAGGCTCTGTGTGTCCTCCGAAGGTTCTCCCTGGAATATGCACTTCAATCCTGTAGCGGGTGTCCGTCGGAAGTGCATTGGTTGGCTTCCCGGTGATCGAGGGCAGAGCAATCTTCAGCTTCTTCACCATCTGGACCAGCTTCCTTCCGAAGGGCATCGTCTCGTCGGGCTGGCAAAACTCCGGTAGCAAAACTGGGGTGAACTCGACGGCCATCTAGAATGTTGAAAACTGGAGAGGAGTCAGAAATGAACAAGGGAGAATTACGGAATGATAAGGATATAAAGTAAATAGTCTCTTCCTATGGCTTTCCGATCCTAGGGTTTACGATCCTACGGTCAGCGTGTGCTCTGATACCATCTCTGTAGCGACCTGACCCAAAATCGGTCAAATCTCTGTGTCTGTACCATCCCAAGATCATGCTGGTACTCACAGTACATCGATGAAATAATCAAAGTTCAATCACACCTGAATTTATTACACGATTCTCATATAGAGTCTTTATTACAATAGAATAAATTCGGCTCAAGGCCAACTCAATAGAAATAAACTACTAATGCTGCGGAGCGTAGAAGATAAAGCGAGTCCATCCGACTCCAAAGGGCAATCGCCAAGCGGGCGTAGCCTCACTCTGATCGGAATAAATCTACGCAACATAAGGCGTTGCAGCCGTGTAGGTCAGCTTTTTGAATAAGCTGGCAAGTCATGAAGAGAATAACAATAATAAAAATTACTAACACTATATGCATTTGGCTGTGGGGCTCTAAGTTTCATCATTTTGCGAAAAGCCAATTTTTCCCTACTACAGTGGACTTACTTGCAAATACTTCAAAATTGTTGGTAGTTATTGAGATGGTTCCGCCAACCAATGTCTCATTCCCAAATTATTAAGTCATAAACCCCTCAAATTAATTTATTAGTTTTAGTGTTGAGATTTCCGAATACTTCCAAGTTCCAGAGGCTCAAATTGTCCGTAACCGGGGACACGGCTAATCGATTAGATCTTTAACTCTGCAGAGGTTTGCGCACTTTTCCCGCAAGAATCATTCCCTCCTTTTAAGTCTTCGCACTTCATGGTGTTTGAAGGCGGACGAATAAACAGGGTCTTCCAAAGAGTTCTTCGGCTACTGCGGTACCCATCAATCCTACCGTTCTTCTACATCTCGTAGTACCGTCCAGCCAGCGTCACAACTAGGGTTAACCCAGCCAGAGCCCATAATGGCTTGCGGCTGCACACGTAAGCTTCCGGTCAATGGGGCATCCATCCGTCTCTTTGTGGCTGGGTGAAGCTTTCCGCAAGATGTCATGGCACTTCTCCATGCATCCCGGCCATCACTGGGTTCTCCGGTGCCCGTCAACCGTCCTCCACCCGATGAGTGAATTCGAAGTCCATCTTGATTCTTGTAGTTCATGGGGTTGTCATCATCATTGACTCTCACATCTTACTTATGAATTCACTCAACCAAAGCCGTCTACGAGCATAGCAAAATAAACTACTTCGTCCCGGGGTCATGGTATCAAGGGGAATTGGTTCATCCTACCACATGATACTACTCAAGATTATAACTTCAAAATTTCAACTACTGCATGCATGGTGGGGTGGTATAATTTCTAATGCACAAAATCATAGGTATTGAAATAACATGATCAAGACTTGCCTTGCTGATGATCCTCGTAAGCTAAAGACTCGTAGTAGCAAGCTTCGCACTCCGGAAACTCTACCGAGACAAACAATAATCACAATAAGCATATAGCATAGGATCACATAATACAATAGCATAGTAACATAACACACCAAACAACAAATCAAAACCCAAAGGGAAAACTAAAAGAAAAACCAACTCAAGTTTTTCCTACTTCAAGCAACAACTAAAAATAGTTTTATATAACAAAAATTTTTCTTACACAACCTAAGCATGAGTTTATGTTAACTTAACAGAAAATAATGCATTAAACAATTAGGAGCAAAAAGAATCAATATAAAATCTATTATGAAACTCCTATTAGGTCTAATTCAATTTCTATTAAGAAAAATAAATTAAAAGTTTTATTTATTATAAATAAAAGTTCATCCTATAAAGTGACAGAAACTATCCTAGAATAATCAATCACATGTGAAAAATGAATTTATTTACTAATTATAATAATAGGAAAACAGTAGCTAGTTAATTAATTAAGACTAACAAGATTCTGATTAAAACTTATTTTTATTAATCCTAAAATGCCCAAATTAATTCCTATGGTTAGGTAATGTCAAAACAAAGTTGGGACAAAAGAATCATATAAAAATAATTTTCCTAGCTCATTTTATGACAGATTTACTATTCTGACTAAAACTAAATTAAAGCAATTATAAATAATTTTAACATAGCTAATTATATTTTCTACAGAAACTATAAGAAATTTTCAAACCAACAAAAAATAATTACCTAAAAATATTAAACAAAATAAAAGATATGAATTTTTCAAATCAGGAACTATTCTGTTAAAACAGAAAAACGAAAATAAAGAAAAACGGGCTAAATGGGCCTAACTAACGCACTGCGTGTAATATAACTAAAATGGGCCTAGGGTTAAACGAATCGGGCCGGTACTAAAAATAAAACCCTAACTAAAAATAAACCGCAACGAACCGGGCCGAACCGGTTTTTTTATAAAAGAACATACCCCTTCGGGGGTGTTCTAATCCTAGCCGTGGATGTGAGATCGGACGGCGGGGTGGAGTCCGTGGCTTACGGAGCTCGGCGGCGGCGGCGGCGGCGGCGAAAAGGCTCGGTCGTCGGTCGTCGGGGAGGTCGGCGGGGTCCTCGTGGCGGGTGCGGACGGGCTCGGGGTGGTCAGTGGAGTCGGCGAGGCTCGGGGTGGGCTAGGGCGGCGGCGGCGAGTGAAATGGGCGGCGGTAGGCTCGGCTCCAGCGAAGCGTGAGGAGGAGGAGGGTTCAGCGAGGCGGGGGAATGGGGTGCGGGAGGGGTTTATATAGGGCGGGCGGCTTGCGCGAGGGGGCGAATCGGAGATCGGTGAGATCCGGATCCTTGAGGATCCGGTGGTGGCGGCGGCGAGGTGGCGTGGGCGAGGTTGAGGAGGTGGTGGCCCACCTGTCGGTGACAGTCGGAGCGGGCGTTGGTCGGGTGGCCGGCGCGAAGCGATTCAGGCGAGGGGGTCGGTTGGGCTGGGCGGTCTGGTGGCGCTGGTGGGCTGGTGGGCCGCTGGCGCTCTGGTGCCTCGGCTGGCTGGGCGATGCTTTGGCTGGCGCTGAGGTTCTTTTTTTTGAATTTATTTTTTAATAAAAACAAAACAGAGATAACTTATAAAATATAAATATTTTATATAGGACATATATATACCAAAATGATCAGGGAAAAATTCCCTATCATTTGAACATTTTTCCAAAGGCAAAATCCAGACTTTATAAAAATTCATTTTTTTCAAATTCAAATAAAGTCAAGTTTGAATTCAAAACTTTTGGCATTGTTTTCCTCTGATATTTTTGGAGTGTCATGTTTGCTCCTCTCATACTTTTGCTCAAGTATTTATCAGGCATAGTTTTTGAAATGATTCCCACTTGTCAAAGTTTGAATTCAAATTCCAAAACTCAAAACTTCAAATGCCACTCAAATTCAAACAGAATGCATAGATGCTTAGCTATAATTGTAAAACATTCCAAATAGGAAATTTGGGATGTTACACCACTTCACCCTTGCCGTTTTATTCGCCCTCTTTTTCCATCCGTGTCTTTTCGCTTGCTCCTTCTGTGTTTGTGTGTTGGATTGATTGTTTGTCACGATGGCTCAAGAGAATACTAAATTGTGTGTCTTTTCCAATAACAACAATAACGATTTTATTAGCACTCTGATTGCTCCTATTACCGATGCTGAATCTTGTGAAATTAATGCTGCTTTGTTGAATCTTGATATGAAAGATCAGTTTTCTGGCCTTCCTCGTGAAGATGCCGCTACCCATCTAAACAACTTTGTTGATTTGTGCGATATGCAAAAGAAGAAAGATGTGGATAATGATATTGTTAAATTGAAACTATTTCCGTTTCCGCTACTTGGTTCTCTTGTTTGCCTAAAAATAGTATTGATTCATGGAATAAGTGCAAAGATGCTTTTGTCTCTAAGTATTTTCCTCCCGCTAAGATCACCTCTCTTAGAAACGATATTATGAATTTTAAGCAACCTGACCATGAGCATGTTGCACAAGCTTGGGAGAGGATGAAATTAATGATAGTAATTGCCCTACACATGGTTTGAATTTATGGATGATTATACAAATTTTTTATGCTGGACTGAATTTTGCTTCTAGAAATCTTTTAGATTCGGCCACGGGAGGCACTTTTATGGAAATCACTTTAGAAGAAGCTACTAAACTCCTAGATAATATTATGGTTAATTATTCTCAATGGCACACCAAAAGATCTACTAGTAAAAAATTTCATGCGATAGAAAAGATTAATGTTTTGAGTGGAAAGATGGATGAACTTATGAAATTGTTTGCTAATAAGAGTGCTTCTTCTGATCCTAATGATATGCCTTTGTCTACTTTGATTTAAAATAATAATGAATCTATGGATGTGCATTTTGTTGGTAGGAACAATTTTGGTAACAACGCGTATAGAGGAAATTTTAATTCTAGGCCACTAGTGAAACTTAATACTCTAGATGCATGTTGGATAGCGGTCGATGTGTGGAGTAATAGTAGTAGATGCAGAATCATTTCAGTCTACTTGTCACGGACGTGATGCCTATGTTCATGATCATGCCTAGATATTCTCATAACTATGCGCTTTTCTATCAAGTGCTCGACAGTAATTTGTTCACCCACCATAAGATATGCTATCTTGAGAGAAGCCACTAGTGAAACCTATGGCCCCGGGGTCTATTTTACATCTTATTAGTTTTCCGTCAACTAGCTATTTCTGTCGCCGTTTGTTTTGCAATCTTTACTTTCCAATCTATACAACAAAAAAATACCAAACATATTTATCTTATTATCTTTATCAGATCTCACTTTTGCAAGTGGCCGTGAAGGGATTGACAACCCCTTTATCGCGTTGGTTGCAAGGTTCTTGATTGTTTGTGCAGGTACCAGGCGATTTGCGTGTAGTCTCCTACTAGACTGATACCTTGGTTCTCAAAAACTGAGGGAAATACTTACGCTACCTTGCTACATCACCCTTTCCTCTTCAAGGGAAAACCAACGCATGCTCAAGAGGTACTAAGAAGGATTTCTGGCGCCGTTGCCAGGGAGATCTACGCACAAGTCAAGACATACCAAGTACCCATCACAAACTCGTCTCCCTCGCATTAAATTATTTGCCATTTGCCTCTCGTTTTCCTCTCCCCCACTTCACCCTTGCCGTTTTATTCGCCCTCTTTTTCCATCCGTGTCTTTTCGCTTGCTCCTTCTGTGTTTGTGTGTTGGATTGATTGTTTGTCACGATGGCTCAAGAGAATACTAAATTGTGTGTCTTTCCCAATACCAACAATAATGATTTTATTATCACTCCGATTGCTCCTATTACCGATGCTGAATCTTGTGAAATTAATGCTGCTTTGTTGAATCTTGATATGAAAGATCAGTTTTCTGGCCTTCCTAGTGAAGATGCCGCTACCCATCTAAACAACTTTGTTGATTTGTGCGATATGCAAAAGAACAAAGATGTGGATAATGATATTGTTAAATTGAAACTATTTCCGTTTTCGCTACTTGGTTCTCTTGTTTGCCTAAAAATAGTATTGATTCATGGAATAAGTGCAAAGATGCTTTTATCTCTAAGTATTTTCCTCCCGCTAAGATCACCTCTCTTAGAAACGATATTATGAATTTTAAGCAACTTGACCAAGAGCATGTTGCACAAGCTTGGGAGAGGATGAAATTAATGATACGTAATTTCCCTACACATGGTTTGAATTTATGGATGATTATACAAATTTTTTATGCTGGATTGAATTTTGCTTCTAGAAATCTTTTAGATTCGGCCACGGGAGGCACTTTTATGGAAATCACTTTAGAAGAAGCTACTAAACTCCTAGATAATATTATGGTTAATTATTCTCAATGGCACACCGAAAGATCTACTAGTAAAAAAGTTCATGCGATAGAAAAGATTAATGTTTTGAGTGGAAACATGGATGAACTTATGAAATTGTTTGCTAATAAGAGTGCTTCTTCTGATCCTAATGATATGCCTTTGTCTACTTTGATTTAAAATAATAATGAATCGATGGATGTGCATTTTGTTGGTAGGAACAATTTTGGTAACAACGCGTATAGAGGAAATTTTAATTCTAGGCCACTAGTGAAACTTAATACTCTAGATGCATGTTGGATAGTGGTCGATGTGTGGAGTAATAGTAGTAGATGCAGAATCATTTCAGTCTACTTGTCACGGACGTGATGCCTATGTTCATGATCATGCCTAGATATTCTCATAACTATGCGCTTTTCTATCAAGTGCTCGACAGTAATTTGTTCACCCACCGTAAGATATGCTATCTTGAGAGAAGCCACAAGTTAAACCTATGGCCCCGGGGTCTATTTTACATCATATTAGTTTTCCGTCAACTAGCTATTTCTGTCGCCGTTTGTTTTGCAATCTTTACTTTCCAATCTATACAACAAAAAAATACCAAACATATTTATCTTATTATCTTTATCAGATCTCACTTTTGCAAGTGGCCGTGAAGGGATTGACAACCCCTTTATCGCGTTGGTTGCAAGGTTCTTGATTGTTTGTGCAGGTACCAGGCGATTTGCGTGTAGTCTCCTACTAGACTGATACCTTGGTTCTCAAAAACTGAGGGAAATACTTACGCTACCTTGCTACATCACCCTTTCCTCTTCAAGGGAAAACCAACGCATGCTCAAGAGGTACTAAGAAGGATTTCTGGCGCCGTTGCCAGGGAGATCTACGCACAAGTCAAGACATACCAAGTACCCATCACAAACTCGTCTCCCTCGCATTAAATTATTTGCCATTTGCCTCTCGTTTTCCTCTCCCCCACTTCACCCTTGCCGTTTTATTCGCCCTCTTTTTCCATCCGTGTCTTTTCGCTTGCTCCTTCTGTGTTTGTGTGTTGGATTGATTGTTTGTCACGATGGCTCAAGAGAATACTAAATTGTGTGTCTTTCCCAACACCAACAATAATGATTTTATTATCACTCAGATTGCTCCTATTACCGATGCTGAATCTTGTGAAATTAATGCTGCTTTGTTGAATCTTGATATGAAAGATCAGTTTTCTTGCCTTCCTAGTGAAGATGCCGCTACCCTTCTAAACAACTTTGTTGATTTGTGCGATATGCAAAAGAACAAAGATGTGGATAATGATATTGTTAAATTGAAACTATTTCCGTTTTCGCTACTTGGTTCTCTTGTTTGCCTAAAAATAGTATTGATTCATGGAATAAGTGCAAAGATGCTTTTATCTCTAAGTATTTTCCTCCCGCTAAGATCACCTCTCTTAGAAACGATATTATGAATTTTAAGCAACTTGACCATGAGCATGTTGCACAAGCTTGGGAGAGGATGAAATTAATGATACGTAATTTCCCTACACATGGTTCGAATTTATGGATGATTATACAAATTTTTTATGCTGGATTGAATTTTGCATCTAGAAATCTTTTAGATTCGGCCACGGGAGGCACTTTTATGGAAATCACTTTAGAAGAAGCTACTAAACTCCTAGATAATATTATGGTTAATTATTCTCAATGGCACACCGAAAGATCTACTAGTAAAAAATTTCATGCGATAGAAAAGATTAATGTTTTGAGTGGAAACATGGATGAACTTATGAAATTGTTTGCTAATAAGAGTGCTTCTTCTGATCCTAATGATATGCCTTTGTCTACTTTGATTGAAAATAATAATGAATCTATGGATGTGCATTTTGTTGGTAGGAACAATTTTGGTAACAACGCGTATAGAGGAAATTTTAATTCTAGGCCACTAGTGAAACTTAATTCTCTAGATGCATGCTGGATAGCGGTCGATGTGTGGAGTAATAGTAGTAGATGCAAAATCGTTTCAGTCTACTTGTCACGGACGTGATGCCTATGTTCATGATCATGCCTAGACATTCTCATAACTATGCGCTTTTCTATCAATTGCTCGTCAGTAATTTGTTCACCCACCGTAAGATATGCTATCTTGAGAGAAGCCACTAGTGAAACCTATGGCCCCGGGGTCTATTTTACATCATATTAGTTTTCCGTCAACTAGCTACTTCTGTCACCGTTTATTTTGCAATCTTTACTTTCCAATCTATACAACAAAAAAATACCAAAGTTATTTATCTTATTATATTTATTAGATCTCACTTTTGCAAGTGGCTGTGAAGGGATTGACAACCCCTTTATCGCGTTGGTTGCAGGGTCGTTGATTGTTTCTGCAGGTACCAGGCGATTTGCGTGTAGTCTCCTACTGGATTGATAACTTGGTTCTCAAAAACTGAGGGAAATACTTATGCTACTTTGCTACATCACCCTTTCCTCTTCAAGGGAATACCAACGCATGCTCAAGAGGTAGCAATAAGGATTTCTGGCGCCGTTGCGAGGGAGATCTACGCACAAGTGAAGACATACCAAGTACCCATCACAAACTCTTCTCCCTCGCATTACATTATTTGCCATTTGCCTCTCGTTTTCCTCTCCCCTAATCCACCCTCGCCGTTTTATTCGCCCTCCTTTTCCATTTGTGTCTTTTCGCTTGCTCCTTCTGTGTTTGTGTGTTGGATTGATTGTTTGTCATGATGGCTCAAGAGAATACTAAATTGTGTGTCTTTTCCAATACCAGCAATAATGATTTTATTAGCACTCCGATTGCTCCTATTACCGATGCTGAATCTTGTGAAATTAAAGCTGCTTTGTTGAATTTTGATATGAAAGATCAATTTTCTGGCTTTCCTAGTGAAGATGCCGCTACCCATCTAAACAACTTTGTTGATTTGTGCGATATGCAAAAGAAGAAAGATGTGGATAATGATATTGTTAAATTGAAACTATTTCCCTTTCCGCTACTTGGTTCTCTTGTTTGCCTAAAAATAGTATTGATTCATGGAATAAGTGCAAAGATGCTTTTATCTCTAAGTATTTTCCTCCCGCTAAGATCACCTCTCTTAGAAACGATATTATGAATTTTAAGCAACTTGACCATGAGCATGTTGCACAAGCTTGGGAGACGATGAAATTAATGATATGTAATTGCCCTACACATGGTTTGAATTTATGGATGACTATACAAATTTTTTATGCTGGATTGAATTTTTCTTCTAGAAATCTTTTAGATTCGGCCACGGGAGGCACTTTTATGGAAATCACTTTAGGAGAAGCTACTAAACTCCTAGATAATATTATGGTTAATTATTCTTAATGGCACACCGAAAGATCTACTAGTAAAAAAGTTCATGCGATAGAAAAGATTACTGTTTTGAGTGGAAAGATGGATGAACTTATGAAATTGTTTGCTAATAAGAGTGCTTCTTCCGATCCTAATGATATGCCTTTGTCTACTTTGATTGAAAATAATAATGAATCTATGGATGTGCATTTTGTTGGTAGGAACAATTTTGGTAACAACGCGTATAGAGGAAATTTTAATTCTAGGCCACTAGTGAAACTTAATACTCTAGATGCATGCTGGATAGCGGTCGATGTGTGGAGTAATAGTAGTAGATGCACAATCGTTTTGGTCTACTTGTCAAGGACGTGATGCCTATGTTCATGATCATGCCTAGACATTCTCATAACTATGCGCTTTTCTATCAATTGCTCGACAGTAATTTGTTCACCCACCGTAAGATATGCTATCTTGAGAGAAGCCACTAGTGAAACCTATGGCCCCGGGGTCTATTTTACATCATATTAGTTTTCCGTCAACTAGCTATTTCTGTCGCCGTTTATTTTGCATTCTTTACTTTCCAATCTATACAACAAAAAAATACCAAAGTTATTTATCTTATTATCTTTATCAGATCTCACTTTTGCAAGTGGCTGTGAAGGGATTGACAACCCCTTTATCGCGTTGGTTGCAGGGTTGTTGATTGTTTCTGCAGGTACCAGGCGATTTGCGTGTAGTCTCCTACTGGATTGATACCTTGGTTCCCAAAAACGGAGGGAAATACTTATGCTACTTTGCTACATCACCCTTTCCTCTTCAAGGGAATACCAACGCATGCTCAAGAGGTAGCAAGAAGGATTTCTGGCGCCGTTGCCAGGGAGATCTACGCACAAGTGAAGACATACCAAGTACCCATCACAAACTCTTCTCCCTCGCATTAAATTATTTGCCATTTGCCTCTCAATTTCCTCTCCCCCACTTCACCCTTGCCGTTTTATTCGTCCTCTTTTTCCATCCGTGTCTTTTCGCTTGCTCCTTCTATGTTTCTGTGTTGGATTGATTGTTTGTCACGATGGCTCAAGAGAATACTAAATTGTGTGTCTTTTCCAATACCAACAATAATGATTTATTAGCACTCCGATTGCTCCTATTACCGATGCTGAATCTTGTAAAATTAACGCTGCTTTGTTGAATCTTGATATGAAAGATCAGTTTTCTTGCCTTCCTAGTGAAGATGCCGCTACCCATCTAAACAACTTTGTTGATTTGTGCGATATGCAAAAGAACAAAGATGTGGATAATGATATTGTTAAATTGAAACTATTTCCGTTTCCGCTACTTGGTTCTCTTTTTTGCCTAAAAATAGTATTGATTCATGGAATAAGTGCAAAGATGCTTTTATCTCTAAGTATTTTCCTCCCGCTAAGATCACCTCTCTTAGAAACGATATTATGAATTTTAAGCAACTTGACCATGATCATGTTGCACAAGCTTGGGAGAGGATGAAATTAATGATACGTAATTGCCATACACATGGTTTGAATTTATGGATGATTATACAAATTTTTTATGCTGGATAGAATTTTGCTTCTAGAAATCTTATAGATTCGGCCACGGGAGGCACTTTTATGGAAATCACTTTAGGAGAAGCTACTGAACTCCTAGATAATATTATGTTTAATTATTCTCAATGGCACACCGAAAGATCTACTAGTAAAAAAGTTCATGCGATAGAAAAGATTAATGTTTTGAGTGGAAAGATGGATGAACTTATGAAATTATTTGCTAATAAGAGTGCTTGTTCTGATCCTAATGATATGCCTTTGTCTACTTTGATTGAAAATAATAATGAATTTATGGATGTGCATTTTGTTGGTAGGAACAATTTTGGTAACAACGCGTATAGAGGAAATTTTAATTCTAGGCCACTAGTGAAGCTTAATACTCTAGATGCGTGCTGGATAGCGGTCGATGTGTGGATTAATAGTAGTAGATACAGAATCGTTTCGGTCTACTTCTCACGGATGTGATGCCTATGTTCATGATCATGCCTAGATATTGTCATAACTATGTGCTTTTCTATCAATTGCTCGACAGTAATTTGTCCACCCACCGTAAGATATGCTATCTTGAGAGAAGCCACTAGTAAACCTATGGCCCCGGGGTCTATTTTACATCATATTAGTTTTCCGTCAACTAGCTATTTCTGTCGTCGTTTATTTTGCAATCTTTACTTTCCAATCTATACAACAAAAAAATACCAAAAATATTTATCTTATTATCTTTATCAGATCTCACTTTTGCAAGTGGCCGTGAAGGGATTGACAACCCCTTTATCGCGTTGGTTGCAAGGTTCTTGATTGCTTGTGCAGGTACCAGGCGATTTGCGAGTAGTCTCCTACTGGATTGATACCTTGGTTCCCAAAAACTGAGGGAAATACTTACGCTACTTTGCTACATCACCCTTTCCTCTTCAAGGGAAAAGCAACGCATGCTCAAGAGGTAGCTAGAAGGATTTCTGGCGCCGTTGCCAGGGAGATCTACACACAAGTCAAGAAATACCAAGTACCCATCACAAACTCTTCTCCCTCGCATTACATTATTTGCCATTTGCCTCTCGTTTTCCTCTCCCCCACTTCACCCTTGCCGTTTTATTCGCCCTCTTTTTCCATCCGTGTATTTTCTCTTGCTCCTTCCGTGTTTGTGTGTTGGATTGATTGTTTGTCACGATGGCTCAAGAGAATACTAAATTGTGTGTCTTTTCCAATACCAACAATAATGATTTTATTAGCACTCCGATTGCTCCTATTACCGATGCTGAATCTTGTGAAATTAATGCTGCTTTGTTGAATCTTGATATGAAAGATCAGTTTTCTGGCCTTCCTAGTGAAGATGCCGCTACCCATCTAAACAACTTTGTTGATTTGTACAATATGCAAAAGAAGAAAGATGTGGATAATGATATTGTTAAATTTAAACTATTTCCGTTTTCGCTACTTGGTTCTCTTGTTTGCCTAAAAATAGTATTGATTCATGGAATAAGTGCAAAGATGCTTTTATCTCTAAGTATTTTCCTCCTGCTAAGATCACCTCTCTTAGAAACGATATTATGAATTTTAAGCAACTTGACCATGAGCATGTTGCACAAGCTTGGGAGAGGATGAAATTAATGATACGTAATTGGCCTACACATGGTTTGAATTTATGGATGATTATACAAATTTTTTATGCTGGATGGAATTTTGCTTCTAGAAATCTTTTAGATTCGGCCACGGGAGGCACTTTTATGGAAATCACTTTAGGAAAAGCTACTAAACTCCTAGATAATATTATGGTTAATTATTCTCAATGGCACACTGAAAGATCTACTAGTAAAAAAGTTCATGCGATAGAAAAGATTAATGTTTTGAGTGGAAAGATGGATGAACTTATGAAATTTTTTGCTAATAAGAGTGCTTCTTCTGATCCTAATGATATGCCTTTGTCTACTTTGATTGAAAATAATAATGAATCTCTGGATGTGCATTTTGTTGGTAGGAACAATTTTGGTAACAATGCGTATAGAGGAAATTTTAATTCTAGGCCGTTCCCTAGTAATTCCTATAATAATTATGGTAATTCCTACAACAACTCTTATGGAAATTTTAATAAGATGCCCTCTTATTTTGAGAGTAGTGTTAAAGAATTTAATTTTTCGCAAAAGAATTTCAATGCTTTGCTTGAAGAAAAATTGCCTAAGATTGATGAGTTGGCTAGGAACGTGGATAGAATTTCTCTTGATGTTGATTATTTGAAACTTAGATCTATTCCACCTAAGCATGATATCAATGAGTCTCTGAAGGCCATGAGAATTTCCATTGATGAGTGCAAAGAAAGAACTGCTAGGATGCATGCTAAAAAAGATTGATGTGTGAAAGCGTGTTCTTCTAGTTTTCATGATAATAATAATGAAGATCTAAAAGTAATTGATGTGTCCCGTATTAAATCTTTGTTTTCAAATATGAGTCTTCATAAAGATGGGACTAGAGATGAGTCAACTTTAGTTAAAAGGCGTCCCATTGATTCGGAGTTTTTAGATCTTGATGCAAAAATTGGTAAAAGTGGGATTGAAGAGGTCAAAACTTTACATAGCAATGAACCCACTGTTTTGGATTTCAATGAATTTAATTATGATAATTGCTCTTTGATAGATTGTATTTCCTTGTTGCAATCTATGTTAAATTCTCCTCATGCTTATGATCAAAATAAAGCTTTTACTAAACATATCGTTGATGCTTTAATGCAATCCTATGAAGAAAAGCTTGAATTAGAAGTTTCTATCCCTAGAAAACTTTATCATGAGTGGTAACCTACTATTAAAATTAAAATTAAAGATCATGAATGCTATGCTTTATGTGATTTGGGTGCTAGTGTTTCCACAATTCCAAAGACTTTGTGTGATGTGTTAGGTTTCCGTGAATTTGATGACTGTTCTTTAAATTTGCACCTTGCGGATTCCACCAATAAAAAACCTATGGGAAGGTTTTAATGATGTTCTTATTGTTGCAAATAGGAATTATGTGCCCTTAGATTTCATTATCCTTGATATAGATTGCAATCCTACATGTCCTATTATTATTGGTAGACCTTTCCTTAGAATGATTGGTGCAATTATTGATATGAAAGAAGGAAACATTAGATTCCAATTTCCATTAAGGAAAGTCATGGAACACTTTCCTAGGAAGAAAATTAAATTACCTTATGAATCTATTATGAGAGCCACTTATGGATTGCATACCAAAGACGGTAATACCTAGATCTATTCTTGTTTTTATGCCTAGCTAGGGGCGTTAAACGATAGCGCTTGTTGTGAGGCAGGCAAATTTTATTTTTGTTCCTTGCTTTTTGTTCCTGTTTAGTAATAAATAATTCATCTAGCCTCTGTTTGGATGTGTTTTTATGTTTTAATTAGTGTTTGTGCCAAGTAGAACCAATAGGATCTTCTTGGGTGATAGTTGTTTGATCTTGCTGAAAAAGACAGAAACTTTGCGCACACGAAAATAATTTTTAAAATTCACCAGAACGTGATAAAATACTAATTATTTTTGAAGTATATCAATATACAAATTTTCCAGGTTGTCCTAGTTTTTCAGAATTTTCGGAGTTTCAGAAGTATTCGAACAAATCAGATTTCTACAGACTGTTCTGTTTTTGACAGATTCTGTTTTTCGTGTGTTGTTTGCTTATTTTAATGACTCTATGGCTAGTATCGGGCGGTATGAACCATAGAGAAGTTGGAATACAGTAGGTTTAACACCAATATATATAAAGAATGAGTTTATTACAGTACCTGATACGTCTCCAACGTATCTATAATTTTTTATTGCTCCATGCTATATTATCTACTGTTGTTGGGCAAATTCAGGCTTTATTATCCACTTTTATATTATTTTTGGGACTAACCTATTAACTGGAGGCCCAGCCCAGATTTGCTGTTTTATGCCTATTTCAGTGTTTCGAAGAAAAGGAATATCAAACGTAGTCAAAACGGAACGAAATAACTGGAGAAGTTATTTTTGGAAGGAAACCTACCAGATAGACTTAGATCCTACGTCAGGAGATGATGGAGGTGCTCACGAGGGTGGGGGGCGTGCCCACCCGCCTAGGGCGCGCCCCTGCCTCGTGGGGCCCCCGTAGCTCCACCGACGTACCCCCTGCACCCATATATACCTACGTATCATAAAACTTCCAGAACAGAAGATAGATCAGGAGTTCCGCCGCCGCGAAACCTCCAGAGCCACCAAAAACCAATCAGGACCCTATTCCGGCACCCTGCGGGAGGGGGGAACCCTCACCGGTGGCCATCTTCATCATCCCGACGCTCTCCATGACGAGGAGGGAGTAGTTCACCCTCGGGGCTAAGGGTATGTACCAGTAGCTATGTGTTTGATCTCTCTCTCTCTCTCTCGTGTTCTTGATTTGGCACGATCTTGGTGTATCGTGAGCTTTGCTATTATAGTTGGATCCTATGTTTCTTCTCCCCCTCTACTCACTTGTAATGAATTGAGTTTTCCCTTTGAAGTAATCTTATCGGATTGAGTCTTTAAAGATTTGAGAACACTTGATGTATGTCTTACCGTGCGTATCTGTGGTGACAATGGGATATCACGTGATTCACTTGATGTATGTTTTGGTGATCAACTTGCGGGTTCCGCCCATGAACCTATGCATAGGGGTTGGCACACGTTTTCATCGTGATTCTCCGGTAGAAACTTTGGGGCACTCTTTGAGGTTCAATGTGTTGGTTGAATAGATGAATTGAGATTGTGTGATGCATATCATATAATCATGCCCACGGATACTTGAGGTGACATTGGAGTATCTAGGTGACATTAGGGTTTTGGTTGATTTGTATCTTAAGGTGTTATTATAGTACGAACTCTAGGGCTGTTTGTGACACTTATAGGAATAGCCCAATGGATTGATTGGAAAGAATAACTTTGAGGTGGTTTTGTACCCTACCATAATCTCTTTGTTTGTTCTCCGCTATTAGTGACTTTGGAGTGACTCTTTGTTCCATGTTGAGGGATAGTTATATGATCCAATTATGTTATTATTGTTGAGAGAACTTGCACTAGTGAAAGTATGAACCCTAGGCCTTGTTTCCTAGCATTGCAATACCGTTTACCCTCACTTTTACCACTTGTTACCTTGCTTTTTTTTTATTTTCAGATTACAAAAACCTATATCTACCATCCATATTGCACTTGTATCACCATCTCTTCGCCGAACTAGTGCACCTATACAATTTACCATTGCATTGGGTGTGTTGGGGACACAAGAGACTCTTTGCATTTGGTTGCAGGGTTGTTTGGAGAGACCATCTTCATCCTACGCCTCCTACGGATTGATAAACCTTGGGTCATCCACTTGAGGGAAATTTGCTACTGTCCTACAAACCTGTGCACTTGCAGGCCCAACAACGTCTACAAGAAGAAGGTTGTGTAGTAGACATCAAGCTCTTTTCTGGCGCCGTGGCCGGGGAGGCTAGGTAAGTGAAGGTATATCTTTAGATCTTGCAATCGAATCGTTTTGTTTCTTGTTTTAGCACTAGTTTAGTTTACCAAAGAAAACTACAAAAAAATGGAATTGATTTTGTCTCATACGCTTCATCTTTTTAATATCTTTCGTGAGTATGATGGAAAGGAAAATTGTGCTCAAGTACTAGAAGAAGAATTACATAGAATGCTTGGAATACAATATGTGAATGATGAGCATGATTTCAATGTTGTTAGTATGAATTCTTTGAATACCCATGATGCTAATGATATGCAAAGTCACAAGCTTGGGGAAGCTATGTTTGATGAAGATGATATTTTTTGTCCCCCAAGTTGGGATGAGCAAATTTACTATGATGAAAGCATGCCTCCTATATATGATGATTATTGTGATGACACATATGCTATAAAGAATAATGATAACCTTGAAACTTGTCATCTTTATCTTAATTTTCAATCACATGATAGCTATTTTGTTGAGTTTGCTCCCACTACTATTGATGAGAAGAATTTTGCTTATGTGGAGAGTAATAAAATTTCTATGCAAGTAGATCATGAAAATAATGCTTTAGGTGCTGGTTATATTGTTTAATTCTTTCATGATGCTACTGAAAATTATTATGAGGGAGGAATATATGCTTGTAGGAATTGCAATAATATCAAGTTTCCTCTCTATGTGCTTAAAGTTTTGAAGTTATGCTTGTCTTACCTTCCTATGCAAGTAGATTATTGTTCCCATAAGTTGTTTTCTCACAAAATCCCTATGCATAGGAAGTGGGTTAGACTTAAATGTGCTAGTCATATTCTTCATGATGCTCTCTTTATGTTTCAATTCTTATCTTTTATGTGAGCATCATTGAAATCATAATGCCTAGCTAGGGGCGTTAAACGATAGCGCTTGTTGGGAGGCAACCCAATTTTATTTTAGTTTCTTGCTTTTTGGTTCTGTTTAGTAATAAATAAATCATTTATCCTCTGGTTAGATGTGGTTTTGTGTTTTAATTAGTGTTTGTGCCAAGTAGAACCTTTGGGAAGACTTGGGTGAAGTCTTTATGATCATGCTGTAAAAAACAGAAACTTTAGGGCTCACGAGATTAGATAAAACTTTTTACTGGAGAGTGATATTTAGTTTATTCTTTTTGCAGATGTTTACTAGACAAATTCCTCAGGTCCACCAATTTATTTTAGAATTTTTGGAATTCCATAAGTTTGCGTTAGTTACAGATTACTACAGACTTTTCTGTTTTTGACAGATTCTGTTTTCATTGTGTTGTTTGCTTATTTTGATGAATCTATGGCTAGTAAAATAGTTTATAAACCATATATAAGTTGGGATAAAGTATGTTTAACACCAATATAAATAAATAATGAGTTTATTACAGTACCATGAAGTGGTGTTTTGTTTTCTTTCGCTAACGGAGCTTACAAGTTTTTTGTTAAGTTTTGTGTTGTGAAGTTTTCAAGTTTTGGGTAAAGATTCGATGGACTATGGAATAAGGAGTGGCAAGAGCCTAAGCTTGGGGATGCCCAAGACAACCCAAGGTAATATTCAAGGACAACCAAGAGCCTAAGCTTGGGGATGCCCCGGATGGCATCCCCTCTTTCGTCTTCGTTCATCGGTAACTTTACTTGGAGCTATATTTTTATTCACCACATGATATGTGTTTTGCTTGGAGCGTCATTTTATTTTGTTAGTTTTTTCTTGCTGTTATTTAGAATAAAGTTTTGCATCTTTAATTTCAATGCTTATTTTGTCAAGGATAGCCTTTGCCATGCTTATTTTGCTACTATACATGTTGCTGTTTGAAAACAGAAAGTTTACCGCTGTTGCAAAAATTCCCTAGAAAAGTCAGAGCACGATATATTGTTGAAACTTTTTGCATAATAATCTATGATAAATTTACTACAGTAGGAATTTTATTTCATAATTTTTGGAGTTAGGGAAGTATTTATACTCTTGCATTCTTTACAGACTGTACTGTTTTAGCAGATTGCTGTTATGTTTGCATTGTTTGCATATGTTTGCTTGTTTAATGATTCTATTTAAGGATAGGAGTATTAAATATGCAGAGGCATTTAGTATGAAATGTTGAATAATAATTTTAGTGATTTGTTACAGTAGGAAATGATAAGGTTTTGCATTGGTTTATACTAACCTATCTCACGAGTTCTTGTTGAGTTTGTTGTGAATGAAGCTTTTCATAAAAAGAGAAACCATGATATGAGAGGAATTAAGGAGACACAAAAGTTCAAGCTTGGGGATTCCCAAGGCACCCCAAGTAATATGTCAAGAAGTCTCAAGCATATAAGCTTGGGGATGCCCCGGTAGGCATCCCACCTTTCTTCTTCAACAACTATCGGTTAGTATCGGTTGAGCCTAAGTTTTTGCTTCTTCACATGAGTTGTGCTATCCTTGCATTGTCATTTTATTTAGCTTTGCTTTCTGTTTGAATACGATACCAAGATCTGAAATTATTAAATGGGAGAGTCTTCACATAGTTACATAATTATTCGACTACTCATTGATCTTCACTTATATCTTTCGGAGTAGTTTGTCATTTGCTCTAGTACTTCACCTATATATTTTAGAGCACAATGGTGGTTTTATTTTGAGGAAATATATGATCTCTCATGCTTCACTTAGATTACTTTGAGAGTCTTAAATAGCAAGGTAATTTGCTTAAATAATCCTAATATGCTAACCATACAAGATTTGTAAGAATTCTATGAGTGTGTTGAATACTAAGAGAAGTTTGAAGATTGATAATATTTTTGAGATATGAAGATGGTGATATTAGAGTCATGCTAGTTGAGTAGTTGTGAATTTGAGAAATACTTGTGTTAAAGTTTGTGATTCTCGTAGCATGCACGTATGGTGAACCGTTATGTGATGAAGTCGGAGCATGATTTATTTATTGATTGTCTTCCTTATGAGTGGCGGTCGGGGACGAGCGATGGTCTTTTCCTACCAATCTATCCCCTAGGAGCATGCGCGTAATACTTTGCTTTGATAACTTGTAGATTTTTGCAATAAGTATATGAGTTCTTTATGACTAATGTTGAGTCCATGGTTTATATGCACTTTTTCTCCTTCCACCATTGCTAGCCTCTCTAATACCGCGCACCTTTCGTCGGTATCATACACCCACCATATACCATCCTCAAAACAGCCACCATACCTACCTATCATGGCATTTCCATAGCCATTCCGATATATATTGCCATGCAACTTTCCACCGTTCCGTTTATTATGACACGCTCCATCATTGTCATAGTGCTTTGCATGATCATGTAGTTGACATTGTATTTATGGCAAAGCCACCATTCATAATTCTTTCATACATGTCACTCATGAGTCATTGCACATCTCGGTACACCGCCGGAGGCATTCATATAGAGTCATATTTTGTTCTAAGTATCGAGTTGTAATTGTTGAGTTGTAAGAAAAATAAAAGTGTGATGATCATCATTTTTAGAGCATTGTCCCAGTGAGGAAAGGATGATGGGGACTATGATTCCCCCACAAGTCGGGATGAGACTCCGAACGAAAAAAAAAACAATAAAAAAAAGAAAAAAAAGAGGCCAAAAAAAGAGAAAATGCCCAAATAAAAAAAATGAGAGAAAAAGAGAGAAGGGACAATGCTACTATCCTTTTACCACACTTGTGCTTCAAAGTAGCACCAAGATCTTCATGACAGAGAGTGAGGGAGTCCTGGATTAGTGGGTGTCCGGATGGCCGGACTATGACCTTTGGCCGGGTTCCTGGACTATGAAGATACAAGATTGAAGACTTCGTCCCGTGTCCGGATGGGACTTTCCTTGGCGTGGAAGGCAAGCTTGGTGATACGGATATGTAGATCTCCTTCCATTGTAACCGACTCTGTGTAACCCTAACCCTCTCCGGTGTCTATATAAACCGGAGGGTTTTAGTCCGTAGGACGAACAACAATCATACCATAGGCTAGCTTCTAGGGTTTAGCCTCTCTGATCTCTTGGTAGATCTACTCTTGTACTACCCATATCATCAATATTAATCAAGCAGGAGTAGGGTTTTACCTCCATCGAGAGGGCCCGAACCTATGTAAAAACATCGTGTCCCTTGTCTCCTGTTACCATCCGCCTAGACGCACAATTCGGGACCCCCTACCGAGATCCGCGGTTTGACACCGACATTGGTGCTTTCATTGAGAGTTCCTCTGTGTCGTCACCTTTAGGCCCAATGGATCCTTCGATCATCAACAACGACGCGGTCCAGGGTGAGACTTTTCTCCCCGGACAGATCTTCGTATTCGGCGGCTTTTGCTGCGGGCCAATTAAGCAGCCATCTAGAGCAGATTGAAAGCTACGACCCTGGCCATCAGGTCAGATTTGGAAGTTTGAACTACACGGCCGACGTCCGCGGAGACTTGATCTTCGACGGCTTCGAGCCACAGCCAAGCGCGCCACACTGTTACGATGGGCACGATCTAGCTCTGTCGCCGAATAGTGTCCTGGAGGCCGCACCAGTGTCCGCTCCGACCCTTAGCTCAGAGCCGACTGCGCCAATCGAGGATGGGTGGCTGGACACCGCCTCGGGGGCTGTAATCTCTACGGCGATCGAGCCGAACACCATACCCGTCTTTTGCGACGCTCGTGACTCCAAGGTGCCGGACTCCTTTCCGGACTCCGAACCTTCCGCGCCCCTGCCAATCGAATCCGATTGGGCGCCGATTATGGGGTTCACCGCCGCTGACATCTTTCAGCACTCGCCCTTTGGCGACATTCTGAATTCACTAAAGTCACTCTCTTTATCAGGAGAGCCTTGGCCGGACTATGGTCGACTTCATAGCCACTGTCGATGATTTAACCGACATGCTCGACTTCGACTCCGAAGACATCGACGGTATGGACGACGATGCAGGAGACGAACAAGAACCAGCGCCTACAGGGCACTTGAAGGCCACCTCGTCATATGACATATACATGGTGGACACCCCAAAAGAAGGGAACGATGACGGAACAACGGAGGATGACCCCTCCAAGAAACAGCCTAAGCGCCGGCGTCAGCGGTGCCGCTCTAAATCCCTCCATAGCAAAAACGGCGTTCCGACACCAGAGACAATAACACCCCGGACAGTACCGAAGACAAACCCCTCCAGCAGGATTCAGCACAGGAGGATGGAGAAGCCAGCCCTCATGAGAGAGCGGCAGACAGAGAGGTAGAGGACGACAATTACATGCCTCCCTCCAAAGGCGAGGCAAGCCTCGACGACGACGAATATGTCGTGCCTGAGGATCCCGTCGAACAAGAGCGTTTCAAACGCAGGCTCATGGCCACAGCGAGCAGCCTCAAGAAAAAAACAGCAACAGCTTAGAGCTGACCAAGACATGGTAGCCGACAGATGGACTGATGTCCTTGCGGCCGAAGAGTACGAACTCGAACGCCCCTCCAAGAGCTACCCAAAACGCAGGCCGCTACCTCGATTAGAGGAGGAAGCACCTAGACCTACATCACCAACGCATGATACGGCCGACCGGCCACCTCGTGGCCGCGACAGAGAGGCCTCTCGGCCCTCCACTCAAGCCGCACCCCAGCGCCGCTCAAAGAATACCAAGGCACAGGGAAATGTGCCAGACCTGCGAGATATATTGGAGGACAGGGCAAGGCAAACAAGATCGATCTATGGATCGCGTGGGCGCCCCACGACACGTGACGATAACCGTCATGCCGGATATAGTAAATCCGGCCGGGCCGAACACAGCAGACAAAGCTCATTTGAGCTACGTCGTGATATAGCCCAATACAGAGGCGCCGCACACCCACTATGCTTCACAGATGAAGTAATGGATCATCAAATCCCCGAGGGTTTCAAACCCGTAAACATCAAATCATACGATGGCACAACAGACCCTGCGGTATGGATCGAGGACTATCTCCTTCATATCCACATGGCCCGCGGTGATGATCTACACGCCATCAAATACCTCCCACTCAAGCTTAAAGGACCAGCTCGGCATTGGCTTAACAACTTGCCAGCAGAATCAATTGGTTGTTGGGAGGACCTGGAAGCCGCATTCCTCGACAACTTCCAGGGCACCTATGTGTGACCACCAGACGCCGATGACCTAAGCCACATAATCCAGCAGCCAGAGGATCGGCCAGGCAATTCTGGACATGGTTCCTAACGAAGAAAAATCAAATAGTCGACTGTCTGGACGCAGAGGCCCTTGCAGCCTTCAAGCATAACATCCGTGACGAGTGGCTTGCCCGGCACCTAGGACAGGAAAAGCCGAAAATCCATGGCAGCCCTCACGACACTAATGACCCGCTTTTGCGTTGGAGAAGACAGCTGGCTAGCTCGTAGTAATAACATGACCAAGATCCCTGGTAATTCGGATACCAAGGACAGCATGGGCAGGTCGCGTCGCAACAAGCAAAAGCGCCGCGTGCGGCGACAATCTGAGGATCTGGCGTTAATGCGAATTCAGAGGCTCTAAACCCGGTCAGCGGAAAAAGCCATTCAAAAGAAATACTCCGGGCCCATCCAATTTGGACCGAATACTCAATCGCTCGTGCCAGATACACGGCACCCCCGAAAAACCAGCCAACCACACCAACAGGGATTGTTGGGTGTTCAAGCAGGCAGGCAAGTTAAACGCCGAAAACAATGACAAGGGGCTGCATAGCGATGACGAGGAGGAGCCCGGCCGCCCGAACAATAGGGGATGAAGGGTTTCCCCCACAAGTGCGGACGGTGAACATGATATCATAACCCACATACCCAAAAGGGAGCGAGCGTGCACTCGAGGGCGTATATGCATTGGAGCCATCGCCCTAAAGTTCAACCCATGGTCCTCCTGCCCGATCACTTTTGATCGAAGGACCACCCACTAGCATCCGCCATGGCGGATTCGCCAAGTGGTTTTAGACCCAATCATTGACGGATTTCACCTCACTAGAGTCCTTATGGACGGCGGCAGCAGCCTGAACCTGCTTTATCAGGATACAATGCGAAAAATGGGCATAGATCCCTCAAGGATTAAACCCACAAAGACGACCTTTAAAGGCGTCATACTGGGTGTAGAGGCCAACTGTACAGGCTCAGTCACACTTGAGGTGGTCTTGGATCCCGGGTAATTTCGAGCGAGGAGTTAATCTTGACATAGTCCCGTTCGCGATGGCTATCACGCCTGCTTTCGGACGAACCGCATTTGCAAAGTTCAATGCGGTGCCGCACTATGAATACCTCAAGCTCAAGATGCCAGGCCCTTGAGGAATCATTACGGTCAATGGAAACACCGAACGCTCTCTCCGGACGGAGGAGCATACGGCGGCCCTCGTGGCGGAAATACAAAGCAGCCTGTCAAGGCAATTCTCTAGTCCGGCCATTAAACGTCCGGACACCGTCAGGCGTGCCCGGAGTAACCTACAGCAAGACCGCCTGGCACATTCCGAGCACGCATAGCAATGCGGCCGTAACCCCAACCCTCGCGAAATTGCGAAACCGGTGCTGCGCGTACATAACTACGCTCTGGAAATACCATGGGCATAGGGGGAGGGGCACGACCACGGCACGCACAAAATACGGCTCAACCGCACAAGGGGATCCCGAGTTTGTTTTTCTTTTTTTCCTTTTTCTTCTTTCTTACTTTCAGGACTCCACTTTCCGGAAGGCCTGTCCGGCAGCATAATCACCGAACACACGATGCAACAGCCAGGGAGGCAGAAAGCTACGTCGAGTGTCCAGGTGGTCTCTATAACGAGCAGTATACTTGTTTCACATATAATCCCGCAGCTCGCCCCTGGAGGGGGGACACGTTAAATAGTCCCATCTCTTGCTTATCGCACTATTTGTATCGTTCTGCTTTTACCGCAGACTTTTCGAATAAACAATGCATAGCTTTTGTCTATTATTGCATTACCTTTTTTATATATAAAAATATGTTCAGTTATGACATTATGCAACCGTACACTTTGGTATGACCAATACGCCAGGGGCTTACGCACCCCAGAATATGGTATGAGAAGTCCGAACACTCTCATGAGTGCGGCACCCCGAACTTATAGCATTATATGCATCGGCTACGAATCATGTCTTGGGTCAATAGTTGGGTTTGCCCGGCTCCCATCTTTTGGTACCTTACATTCCGTTATATCGGCTAAGGTAGCACTGGGAGAACCACTTCGATTGTGCCCCGGTTGAGCCGGGCTGAGCACCTCAGTGGAGAAAGCTAAAACTGACCGTCATGATAGGGCGAGAGCTGGTCGCTGTTTGAGAGGTTTTCGAGTCCCTAAAGACTTATGCTGCTTAGAGCAAGGATTCGGCTTTGTCCGGCATAGGCGTGGATAGCGCCCCGAAGTCGGTCTTCCGAATACTAGGGGCTTCGCCGAAATTTAAAATTATAGAATTCTATGGCTAAGTGAGAGTGTTCAAGCATTATAGTCTGATTGCCTTGTTCGTTGTGTTGAGCGCCTCCCTCGAAGGACCCAATAATGGGAAAAAGAGCGCTCAAGTTTATCCCGAACGCCCCAGCACTCGCGGCATGGGGGCAGAAGCCGACGACTCGCCATCTCTCAATTTTGATAAACGGCCGCACAGAAGGTAATATTTTAAATTCAAAAGCGTTGCTTAGCGCATATGAAACAAGTTTTCATCGTACAGGATTACAAATGCGAGTTTACTCAAAAATTACATCTTTGGAGCAATCATCCGCTATATGGCGGGCACCCTTCAGGACGCCCTCATAATACATCTCGGGCTTGCGATGCTCCTTGCCCGGCGGTGGTCCGTCCGTCACAAGCTTCTCAGTGTCCATCTTGCCCCAGTGCACTTTAGCACGGGCAGGGGCCCTACGGGCACCTTCGATGCATACTGAGCGTTTGATGACTTCAAGCCTTGGACATGCATCCACCAGCCACCTTACCAGCCCGAAGTAGCTTCCAGGCATGGCTTCCCCAGGCCACAGCCGGACTGCGAGACCCTTCATGGCCTGTTCGGCCACCTTATGGAGCTCGACCAGCTGCTTCAGCTGGTTGCTCAAGGGCACCGGGTGTCCGGCCTCAGCATACTGAGACCAGAACACCTTCTCCGTCGAGCTTCCCTCCTTGGCTCGGTAGAATGCGGCTGCGTCGGACACACTCCGGGGAAGATCTGCGAATGCTCCTGGAGAGCTCCGGACTCGGGTAAGTAACAAGTAATTCACTTTCGCATGCTTGCTTTGCATAAAGAATGCCTTACCCACTGCTATCTTCTTCATCGCCTCAATTTCCTGGAGGGCTTTTTGGGCTTCGGCCTTGGCAGATTTGGCGCTCTCAAGCGCCGAGGCGAGCTCGGACTCTCGAGTTTTCGAGTCACGCTCCAAACTCTTGTGTTTTTCCACGAGAGCCTGGAGCTCCTGCTGCACCGCCGCCACCCGCGCCTCCTGCTTCTCTCGCTCGGTGCGCTCCACGGCCGCATTGTTTTCGGCCTTGGACAGCGCCTCCTTCAGGGTCGCCACCTCGTTCGTGGCCCCTGCATACCCACGTTGATCCTGTCATTTTCTTTGCAACCACATCTTATATATATATATATATATATATATATATATATATATATATATATATATATATATATATATATATATACTTACATAAGGTATTACTTACCTTCCTTGTCCTCGAGCTGCTTCTTGGCAAGGCCGAGCTCGTCCTCGGACCGCTCGAGGCTCTGCTTCAATACATTGACCTCCGCAGTCAGTGCGGCAGAGGTCAGCAGCACAGCCTGCATTCCCATATTGACACACTTATGTTAGACTCCTGCGTATATCTTTTTGATCCTCAGTTCGGCTTTTCTTTCCGAACACCAAACTGAGCATCAGGGGCTACTGTCAATGCGGTAATATTTTTAGATATCTTAAATACGTACCTCAAAGTTTGTTAGGAGACTGGCACAGGCTTCGGTCAGCCCGCTCTTGGCGGACTGAACCTTCTGGATCACCGCACTCATAATAGTGCGGTGCTCCTCGTCGATGGAGGCGCCGTTAAGCACCTCTAGCAGATTATCCGGTGCCTCCGGTTGGACGGAGGTCACCGGCGTCGTAGGCTTGCCCTTCTTAGTAGGGGGACGCCTGCCGGATACCGGAACCGTTGAAGGTTCGGTGCGGTGTCCGGCCTAGGGCCGGACTTAGAACCCTTAAGGGTTTTATCCCCTTTTCACCTGGAGTCCGGGAGGTTGCCTTGCGGCGCCTCCAGGACCGTCTCCTCCTGGCTTGACCCCTTTTGAGACGCCACCTCAGTGTCATCCGCTGCGCGAGGAGAGGAGGCGGTCGGAAGTGAAGTGTTTTTCACATCCGACAAACCTAGTGAACCGCTCGACGAAGCGTCGAGCCCGGCCTTGGGCGGACTGCATGATTGTATCCGATGTCAGAAGGTACTGTGCAAAAAAGGAAAGCCACGAGTTATTCTGGTATCCGGAAACTTACGATTTCGCCAGGGGCTTGGCCCTGGATGGCCACTCCTCTTCACCGTCGTCGGCGTTGGTGGAGTAGTCCGGAGGAAGGGTCCTTCCCTTCTTGGACCCTCCGGCCCCCCCAGTTGGGGCGGCCTTCCTTTTCTTCTCTCCCCCTACTGGGGGAGAGACCTCTCTTTCCTCCTCCTCGTCTTCACGGGAGGAGTCCGCCTCGGAGTCATCGGACGATGAGTCCGACACCACCTGGCGCCGGGAACTCCATCGAGTTCCTGTGGCCTTCTTCTTGGCCTTCTTCTCCGGCACCACGTAAGGTGCCGGAACCAGCAGCCCCGTCAAGAGGGCATCCGCTGGGTCTTCTGGCAAGGGAGCCGGACAGTCAATCTTCCCGGACGTCCTCTGCCAATCCTGTCAAAGGTAAGGGAGTTTAGATCCCGCATAGAGTCAAACTATGAAAACAAGTGTCCCGTAAAGGGCAAAATAACTTACCGCGTTGGCTTGATGCTGCGCGCTGAATCTGCGATCCTCGGTAGCGGATGTGGGAGCCTCGGCATCCTTGAACAGCACCTTCCAGGCATCTTCGTACGTAGTATCGAAGAGCCTACTCTGGGTTTGGTGCTGTGCCGGATCAAACTCCCACAAGCTGAAAGCTCGTTGTTGGCACGGGAGGATCCGGCGGATGAGCATGACCTGGAGTACATTGACGAGTTTGAGCTTCTTGCTCACCAGGTTTTGGACGCAGGTTTGGAGTCCGGACAGCTCCTCCGAATTACCCCACGACAAGCCCATCTCTTTCCAGGAGGTGAGCTGTGTAGGGAAGCCAGATTGGAATTCGGGGGCCGCTGCCCATTCAGGGTCACGCGGCTCGGTGATGTAGAACCACCCCGATTGCCACCCCTTTAAGGTCTCCACGAAGGAGCCCTCGAGCCATGTAACGTTGGGCATCTTGCCCACCATGGCGCCTCCACACTCTGCTTGTTTGCCGCCCACTACCTTCGGCTTGACACCAAAGGTCTTCAGCCATAAACCGAACTGGGGCTTAATGCAGAGGAAGGCCTCGCACGCGACGATAAACGTCGAGATATTGAGGATGAAGTTTGGGGCCAGATCGTGGAAATCCAAGCCGTAGTAGAACATGAGTCCCCGGACAAATGGGTGAAGTGGGAAACCTAGCCCGTGGAGGGAGTGGGTGAGAAACACCACCCTCTCATGGGTCCTGGGGGTGGGGATGAGCTGCCCTTGTCGGGAAGCCGGTGCGCTATGTCATTAGACAAGTATCCGGCCTTCCTCAGCTTCTTGATATGTCCCTCCGTGACGGAGGAAACCATCCACTTGCCTCCCGCTCCAGACATGGCTGGAGAAGGTTGAGGTCGGATGTGCGGACTTGGGCGCTGGAGCTCGAGTGCGCGAAAATGGATAAGCAAAGGAGGGCGAAGGCGTAGATGGAAAAGGTGGATCCTTATCCCCTTATATGGGAGACGAAACTATGCGCCCCCACCCGCCTGGTAAAACTCGCTTATCTCCCAAGCGCCGTAAATTAATGACACGGTTGGGTTACCCACGTCCGTATTGATGAGAATCCCGGAATAAGGGGACACGATCTCTGCTTTAACAAGACGTGCCAAGGAAACCGCCTCGCTAAGTGCGCTGAGGTGGGCCAGTAAAAACGATTCGAATAAAGGCTTGGCCGTGGTGTGATGACATGCTGCGAAATACGTCAGCAGATTAGATTTGTGTGAATATTGTTCTCTCTACGGTGGTATGTGGAAATTATTTTGCAGCGCCGGACACTATCCTTGTGTTCAAAATCTTCTATGAAGTATTCAGAGGAGGAACCCGCCTTGCAATGCCGAAGACAAACTGCGCGCCGGACTCGTCGTCATTGAAGCCTGGTTCAGGGGCTACTGAGGGAGTCCTGGATTAATGGGTGTCCTGAGGGCCGCACTATGACCTTTGGCCGGACTCCTGGACTATGAAGATACAAGATTGAAGACTTCATCCCGTGTCCGTATGGGACTTTCCTTGGCGTGGGAAGGCAAGCTTGGCGATACGGATATGTAGATCTCCTTCCATTGTAACCGACTCTATGTAACCCTAACCCTCTTCGGTGTCTATATAAACCGGAGGGTTTTAGTCCGTAGGACGAACAACAGTCATACCATAGGCTAGCTTCTAGGGTTTAGCCTCTCTGATCTCGTGGTAGATCTACTCTTGTACTACCCATATCATGAATATTAATCAAGCAGGAGTAGGTTTTTACCTCCATCGAGAGGGCCCGAACCTGGGTAAAAACATCGTGTCCCTTGTCTCCTGTTACCATCCGCCTAGACGCACAGTTCGGGACCCCCTACCTGAGATCCGCCGGTTTTGATACCGACAGAGAGTCTCTCATTTTGTCACTTTCATATACTAGTGGGAATTTTTCATTATAGAACTTGGCTTGTATGTTCCAATGATGGGCTTCCTCAAATGCCCTAGGTCTTCGTGAGCAAGCGAGTTGGATGCACACCCACTTAGTTTCTTTTGTTGAGCTTTCATATACTTATCGCTCTAGTGCATCCGTTGCATGGCAATCCCTACTCACTCACATTGATATCTATTGATGGACATCTCCATAGCCCGTTAATACGCCTAGTTGATGTGAGACTATCTTCCCTCCTTTTGTCTTCTCCACAACCACCATTCTATTCCACATATAGTGCTATATCCATGGATCACGCTCATGTATTGCGTGAGGATTGAAAAAGTTTTCAGAATGTCAAAAGTATGAAACAAGTGCTTGGCTTGTCATCGGGGTTGTGCATGATTTAAATACTTTGTGTGGTGAAGATAGAGCATAGCCAGACTATATGATTTTGTAGGGATAGCTTGCTTTGGCCATGTTATATTGAGAAGACATGATTGCTTTGTTAGTATGCTTGAAGTATTATTATTTTTATGTCAATATGAACTTTTGGCTTGAATCTTTCGGATCTGAATATTAATACCACAATTAAGAAGAGTTACATTGAAATTATGCCAAGTAGCACTCCGCATCAAAAATTATGTTTTTTATCATTTACCTACACGAGGACGAGCAAGAATTAAGCTTGGGGATGCTTGATACGTCTCCAACGTATCTATAATTTTTGATTGCTCCATCCTATATTATCTACTGTTTTGGGAAAATTTGGGCTTTATTATCCACTTTTATATTTTTTTGGGACTAACCTATTAACCGGAGGCCCAGCCCAGATTTGCTGTTTTATGCCTATTTCGGTGTTTCGAAGAAAAGGAATATCAAACGGAGTCAAAACGGAACGAAATCAACTGGAGAAGTTATTTTTGGAAGGAAACCTACCAGATAGACTTGGACCCTACGTCAGGAGATGAGGGAGGTGCTCACGAGGGTGCGGGGCGCACCCACCCCCCTAGGGCGCGCCCCCTGCCTCGTGGAGCCCCCGTAGCTCCACCGACGTACCCCCTGTACCCATATATACCTACATATCGTAAAACTTCCAGAACATAAGATAGATTGGGAGTTCCGCCGCCGCAAAACCTCCAGAGCCACCAAAAACCAATCGGGACCCTGGTCCGGCACCCTGCCGGAGGGGGGAACCCTCACCAGTGGCCATCTTCATCATCCCGGCGCTCTCCATGACGAGGAGGGAGTGGTTCACCCTTGGGGCTGAGGGTATGTACCAGTAGCTATGTGTTTGACCTCTCTCTGTGTTCTTGATATGGCACGATCTTGATGTATCACGAGCTTTGCTATTATAGTTGGATCCTATGTTTCTTCTCCCCCTCTACTCTCTTGTAATGAATTGAGTTTTCCCTTTGAAGTAATCTTATCGGATTGAGTCTTTAAAGATTTGAGAACACTTGATGTATGTCTTGCCATGCGTATCTGTGGTGACAATGGGATATCACATGATTCGCTTGATGTATGTTTTGGTGATCAACTTGCGGGTTCCGCCCATGAACCTATGCATAGGGGTTGGCACATGTTTTCGTCGTGATTCTCCGGTAGAAACTTTGGGGCACTCTTTGAGGTTCTATGTGTTGGTTGAATAGATGAATTGAGATTGTGTGAGGCATATCGTGTAATCATGCCCACGGATACTTGAGGTGACATTGTAGTATCTAGGTGACATTAGGGTTTTGGTTGATTTGTATCTTAAGGTGTTATTCTAGTACGAACTCTAGGGCTGTTTGTGACACTTATAGGAATAGCCCAACGGATTGATTGGAAAGAATAACTTTGAGGTGGTTCCGTACCCTACCATAATCTCTTCGTTTGTTCTCCGCTATTAGTGACTTTGGAGTGACTCTTTGTTGCATGTTGAGGGATAGTTATATGATCCAATTATGTTATTATTGTTGAGAGAACTTGCACTAGTGAAAGTATGAACCCTAGGCCTTGTTTCCTAGCATTGCAATACCGTTTACCCTCACTTTTACCACTTGTTACCTTGCTGTTTTTATATTTTTCAGATTACAAAAACCTATATCTACCATCCATATTGCACTTGTATCACCATCTCTTCGCCGAACTAGTGCACCTATACAATTTACCATTGTATTGGGTGTGTTGGGGACACAAGAGACTCTTTGTTATTTGGTTGCAGGGTTGTTTGAGAGAGACCATATTCATCCTACGCCTCCTACGGATTGATAAACCTTAGGTCATCTACTTGAGGAAAATTTGCTACTGTCCTACAAACCTGTGCACTTGCAGGCCCAACAACGTCTACAAGAAGAAGGTTGTGTAGTAGACATCATTACCTTAAAGTTGTGATTTGTTTTCTTATACTAACGGAGCTCATGAGACTTTCTGTTGAGTTTTGTGTTGTGAAGTTTTCAAGTTTTTGGGTAAAGATTTGATGGATGTTGGAATAAGGAGTGGAAAGAGCCTAAGATTGGGGATGCCCAAGGCACCCCAAGGTAAAATTCAAGGACAACCAATCTTTCGTCTTCGTCTATCGGTAACTTTACTTGAGGCTATATTTTTATTCACCACATGATATGTGTTTTGCTTGGAGCGTCTTGTATGATTTGAGTCTTTGCCTTTTAGTTTACCACAATCATCCTTGCTGTACACACCTTTTGGAGAGACATATAGGAATCGGAATTTATTAGAATACTCTATGTGCTTCACTTATATCTTTTGAGCTAGATAATTTTGCTCTAGTGCTTCACTTATATCTTTTAGAGCATGGTGGTGGTTTTATTTTATAAAAATTATTGATCTCTCATGCTTCACTTATATTATGAGATTCCTTTATAACAACATGGTAATTTGCTTTGGCTATAAAATTAGTCCTAATATGATAGGCATCCAGGATGAGTATAATAAAAACTTCCATATAAAGTGCATTGAATACTATGAGAAGTTTGATACTTGATGATTGTTTTGAGATATGAAGATGGTAATATTAGAGTCATGCTAGTTGAGTAATTGTGAATTTCCGAAATACTTGTGTTAGAGTTTGCAACTCCCGTAGCATGCACGTATGGTAAACATTGTGTGACAAATTTGAAGCATGAGGTGTTTCTTTGATTGACCTCCTTATGAGTGGCAGTCGGGGACGAGCGATGGTCTTTTCCTACCAATCTATCCCCCTAGGAGCATGTGCGTAGTGCTTGGTTTTTGATGACTTGTAGATTTTTGCAATAAGTATGTGAGTTCTTTATGACTAATGTTGAGTCCATGGATTATACGACTCTCACCTTTCCATCATTGCTAGCCTCTTCGGTACCGTGCATTGCCCTTTCTCACCTTGAGAGTTGGTGCAAACTTCGCCGGTGCATCCAACCCCCGTGATACGATACGCTCTATCACACATAAACCTCCCTATATTTTCCACAAAAAAGCCACCATACCTACCTATTATGGCATTTCCATAGCCATTCCGAGATATATTGCCATGCAACTTTCCACCGTTCTGTTTATTATGACACGCTTCATCGTTGTCATATTGCCTTGCATGATCATGTAGTTGACATCGTATATGTGGCAAGGCCACCATGCATATTTTTATACATGTGACTCTTGTTTCATTGCCCATCCAGGTACACCGCCGGAGGCATTCACATAGAGTCATACTTTGTTCTCGTATCGAGTTGTAATCTTTGAGTTGTAAATAAATACAACTGTGATGATCATCATTAATAGAGAATTGTCCCGAAAAAAAGAAAAAAAGAAAGGCCAAATAAAAAAAAGAAATGCCAAATAAAAAAATAAAAAAAATAAAAGGGACAATGATACTATCCTTTTTCAACACTTGTGCTTCAAAGTAGCACCATGATCTTCATGATAGAGAGTCTCTTATTTTGTCACTTTCATATACTAGTGGGAATTTTTCATTATATAACTTGGCTTGTATATTCCAACAATGGGCTTCCTCAAATGCCCTAGGTATTCGTGAGCAAGCAAGTTGGATGCACACCCACTTAGTTTCTTTTGTTGAGCTTTCATACATTTATAGCTCTAGTGCATCCGTTTCATGGCAATCCCTACTCCTCGCATTGACATCAGTTGATGGGCATCTCCATAGCCCGTTGATTAGCCGCGTCAATGTGAGACTTTCTCCTTTTTTGTCTTCTCCACACAACCCCCATCATTATATTCTATTCCACCCATAGTGCTATGTCCATGGCTCACACTCATGTATTGTGTGAAAGTTGAAAAAAGTTTGAGAATACTAATGTATGAAACAATTGCTTGGCTTGTCATCGGGGTTGTGCATGATGAGAGCATTTTTCTGTGACGAAAATGAAGCATAGCCAAACTATATGATTTTGTAGGGATAAGCTTTTTTTGGCCATGTTATTTTGAGAAGACATAATTGCTTAGTCAGTATGCTTGAAGTATTATTATTTTTATGTCAATATTAAACTTTTGTCTTGAATCTTTCGGATCTGAACATTCATGCCACAATAAAGAAAATAACATTGAAAATTATGCTAGGTAGCATTCCACATAAAAAAAATTCTTTTTTGATCATTTACCTACTCGAGGACAAGAAGGAATTAAGCTTGGGGATGCTTGATACGTCTCCAACGTATCTATAATTTTTGATTGTTCCATGCTATTATATTATC
Organism: Aegilops longissima; assembly: GCA_021605205.1. Lineage (NCBI taxonomy): Eukaryota > Viridiplantae > Streptophyta > Magnoliopsida > Poales > Poaceae > Aegilops > Aegilops longissima. Next base: position 30,953,720 of record CM038681.1, on the reverse strand, counting down.
TGTTTTGGATGTTTAATGGGCTTTAATATACCTCTTTATATTATTTTTGGGACTAACCTGTTAACCAAAGGCCTAGTGCAAATTGCTGAGTTTTTGCCTATTTCAGTGTTCTGTAGAAAAAGAATATCAAATGGAATCCAAACGGAATGAAACCTTCGCAGGGATCTTTTTTGGAACAAACGCAATCCAGGAGACTTGGAGTGGAGGTCAAGGAAGCCACGAGGTAGGAGGGAGCGCCTGGGGGGGCGCGCCCCCACCCTCGTGGGCCCCTCGTAGCTCCACCGACCTACTTCTTTCGCCTATATATATATATATACTATTATACCCTAAAAACATTGGGGGGAGCCACGAAACCACTTTTCCACCGCCGCAACCTTCTGTACCCGTGAGATCCCATCTTGGGGCCTTTTCCGGCACTCTACCGGAGTGGGATTCGATCACGGAGGGCTTCTACATCAACACCATAGCCTCTCCGATGATGTGCGAGTAGTTTACCACATACCTTCGGGTCCATAGTTATTAGCTAGATGGCTTCTTTTGTATCTTTGGATCTCAATACAAAGTTCTCCTCGATCTTCTTGGAGATCTATTCAATGTAATTCTATTTGCGGTGTGTTTGTCGAGATCCGATGAATTGTGGGTTTATGATCAAGATTATCTATGAAAAATATTTGATTCTTCTCTGAATTTTTATGTGCATGATTTAATATCTTTGCAAGTCTCTTCGGATTATCAGTTTGGTTTGGCCTACTAGATTGATCTTTCTTGCAATGGGAGAAGTGCTTAGCTTTGGGTTCAATCTTGCGGTGCTCGATCCCAGTGACAGAAAGGGAAATGACACGTATTGTATTGTTGCCATCGAGGATAAAAAGATGGGGTTTATATCATATTGCTTGAGTTTATCCCTCAACATCCTGTCATCTTGCCTAATGCGTTACTCTGTTCTTATGAACTTAATACTCTAGATGCATGTTGGATAGCGGTCGATGTGTGGAGTAATAGTAGTAGATGCAGAATCGTTTTGGTCTACTTGCCACAGACGTGATGCCTATGTTCATGATCATGCCTAGATATTCTCATAACTATGCGCTTTTCTATCAATTGCTCGACAGTAATTTGTTCACCCACCGTAAGATATGCTATCTTGACAGAAGCCACTAGTGAAACCTATGGCCCCCGCGTCTATTTTACATCATATTAGTTTCCCGTCAACTAGCTATTTCTATCGCCGTTTATTTTGCAATCTTTACTTTCTTCAACAAAAAAATACCAAAAATATTTATCTTATTATCTTTATCAGATCTCACTTTTGCAAGTGGCCATGAAGGGATTGACAACCCCTTTGTCACGTTGGTTGCAAGGTTCTTGATTGTTTGTTCAGGTACTAGGCGATTCATGTGTAGTCTCCTACTGGATTGATACCTTGGTTCTCAAAAACTGAGGGAAATACTTACGCTACTTTTCTGCATCACCCTTTCCTCTTCAAGGGAAAACCAACGCATGCTCAAGAGGTAGTAGGGAGGAGGAGGCCGGGCACCCGGCCTAAGGGGCCGGGCACCCGGGGAGGTCAGAGGCGTCGCGCCCCACTTGGCCGGCGGTGCGGGCAACCGGGGGTGGATGGTCCGGGCACCCGGGGGTGCGGGCACCCGGGGTGTCCAGAGATCCTCCGATTTCTCTCGTCTTGGGGTCCCTTCTTCTCCTTGGGGCTCCAAGTCTACTTGGAGACCCCTTCTTGCTTCTTCATGGTCTTCTCCTCGATACCCAGTCATGCACAAAGTCGCCTCTTGAGGTAGAAGCCATTTCTCATATGAAATCAAAGGGAGCTCCAAGAGGAAAGAAGTAACCTCAGTTTCAGTAGTACGTGCATGTGTTGTTGTCATCGGTCCACTTAGCATTCGTGGTGGTGATAGAATGCCCATGGGGATGACCGTGGGATGCTCCGCATCATCTCCTCCCCCTTGGGAAAGATCTTTCATCGGATCAAAAACCAAATCACCATGGGAAAGAGAGGCCGTCGCAGTGTAGAAGTGGACGATCACCAAGCACTTATCATGTTGAAGCTCGAAATGGGCACTCTCCAATGTTGCACCGTCTTATGATTCCTTAAAAAGGAGAAAGGACAACAAACACTTGGAAAAACAAATATGGTTAGCGTTAGTGCAAAACCAAACATTCAAGAGGCGATTCACCAAATAAGTGTCGTCATCAAGCATAGCATATGGTGTGACAAGGGATTGTGACATGTCATGTAAGCACAAAAATTGAGCAAAATCAAGGACATCATGGAAAAAAGCATGCAAATGTGAGGTAGCTATGCAAATATGTGTGTCAAGAGAATAAGCATCTACCTCAAGCTCATAGAAAGCATGCATAAGACTCTCCATGAACGGTCTACGGTAGGCATAAGAGTCATTCACAACACCAAATGAAATGAAATGTCTAAACACGTGGGGCAAGTGCAAGACAATCCAAGCATAATGTGCATATGGTGTGGTGAAGATAGTGTGGCACTCAACACAAATGAGATAGCAATTGTGCAACATGTGCGAGGCAAGAAATTCGTGCAAGCTAGTAGTGCAAAGATGCAACATACTATAGGTAGTCATGGCAATCATGCCATGTGAGCAAATAATAGGCATATGCAATGCACATGACATATCACAAGCATGATTACAAAGCAAGATCAATGTATCATCATAGGAATGGATCACAAAGGAAACATTACCATGTGTAATGCAAAGCATGGGTCACAAATGCATGGTAAAGGTATATGAATAAGCATGTCATGCAAAGTGAACATGGCAAGATGGGCATATAAAATGTAATGGACAATAACCCATAACCATGGGAGGGCCATGTAGAAGAAATGCGCAAAGTCTTTGCACGAAGAGAGCGGTGGGAAAGACAATCCACGGGATCCCAAGTCATCATTGCTCTCTAGAGCTCGTTTTATCAACTCATGGGATTGTGAGGTTGACAAGTATTCATGGGTACCTACACAAAAAAGAAACAAACCAAAGAAATTGTGTGCGTGGTAAATGTACACATCATCCATCATGATGTGTATGTGCATGTGTGAGTTAGCACAACATAAGCATCGCTCAAAGAAATTTGATGCATGGTATAAGAACATGTCATCCATCATGAAAGAATAGTTATTGTGTATAACACGATGAGGACACAAATTGAGAATGCAAGTATATGGTACATCAATATCATTTTCATTCATGGGGAGCATATTGTGCACACAAGTAGTGGGATCATGCAATGGATAGGATGAATCAAAATCTCCTAAAATGTATGAGGAAACTATGGGGATCTCCACATGAGCAATAGTGGAAACATCATATGGAGAATATGAACAACATCCAAAACAATGCATATCCGAAGCTAGATGGTCATGGCATGGCATATGAGATAAATGATGCAAAGGGAGAATATCAATATCATCACAAGAGAAAGAAATGCCAATAACCATGGGCTTGTCATCTATGCCATAAGTGCAAGTTGGGTTTATTTTAATGGCATATGCATAGTCACTACGATGAGATTGCAAATATGACATATGGTTGATCTCATGCATAGCATATGACAAGTCAAGCGGATTGTCAAACATGATGTGACCTAGAGAATAGTCACAAGGAGTCCTATGTAACATGGCATCACAATTAATGGACTCCACATGGCAATCATCAAACTCATCATAAATGGGTAAATCATCGCATGGGGAAGTCACAATAGCATGAAGCATGGTAGTAGGTGGATCAAAATCATGCAAGCAATCAATGTCAAGAATGTCCACTAGTGGGACTAGAGCATCACCTTCACCTATGTTACCATTCTCATTCCACTCATGTGGTGTAAGTGAGGTGGCAAAGACCAAATGGTGGTCATCATCATCATCAACTTGATGGAACCATGTGCGGGGTGCATCATATTCCACCATGGCCATCGTCTTGTCCAAAGTAAGGACTAAGTCATCGCGAATTGGTGCATCATCATATATGGGGCTAGTGGTGAAGTCACTCTCACTCTCAATATGGTGGCACAAGTCACTCAAGTCATCAAACGTCGCCGTAGTCGAAGGGAAAATCCCATGCTCAACCATCTCGTCGTCGTCGCCATGGATGAAGGCTGAAGATGGCACATCATCGCTCTCCTCCATGACCAAAGGGAAAATCTCATGCTCGATCATCTCACTACCATCGGCGTGGATGAAGGCCAAAGTAGGCGTACTCGTTGAAGGTAGGCGAAGATGCCGTACGTCCAAAGGCGAAGATGCCTTGATAACACTTGGCGAAGATGCCAAAGTAGTGGTAGTAGTCATAGCTCCGTATTGTTGGTGCTCGTCTCGTGGTCTTCTTTTGTGCTCATGAAGGTTTTCTTGACGGTGCCGCGTGGTACTTGCATCTTGTGGCCGCTCCGAAGGTGTGCGACTTGAGCGTCTCCGCCGTGAAGATGACGAAGGGGAAGAAGACTTGTATTTGGCCACCAAGTCTCATACTTGATCCATTCGTTCGTCCAACTTGGTGTCGATGTAGTCCCTTTTTCTTGCTTCGTTTTGGCGAATGTCGATGGCGAGTCGCTGTTGGGGAACGTAGTAATTTCAAAAATTTTCCTACGATCACGCAAGACCATGGTGATGCATAGCAACGAGATGAGAGTGTTGTCTATGTACCCTCGTAGACCAGCAACGGAAGCGTTGGCGCAGCGTAGAGGAAGTAGTCGTACTTCTTCCCGATCCAACCGATCCAAGTACCGAGCGACGGCACCTCCGAGTTCTGCACACGTTCAGCTCGATGGCGTCCCTCGAACTCCAATCCAGCCGAGTGTTGAGGAGAGTTTCGTCGACGACGGCGTGGTAGCGATGATGATGTTCCACCGGCGCAGGGCTTCGCCTAAGCTCCGCAGCGGTATATTCGAGGTGTAGTTTGGTGGAAGGGGCACCGCACACGGCTAAGGAACGATCTCAATGATCAACTTGTGTGTCATGGGGTGCCCTCTGCCCTGTATATAAAGGAGGGAAGGGAGGGGCTGGCGGCCACCAAGGGCTGCGCTGGGAGTCCTACTCCCACCGGGAGTAGGATTCCTTCCCCCCAATCCTAGTCCAACTAGGATTGGCCAAGTGGGAAGGGAGAGAGGGGGCGCCACCCCCTTCTCCTAGTCCTAATAGGACTAGGGAAGGGGGGAAGGTGCGGCCAGCACTTGGGCCCCTTTCCTCCTTTCCACTAAGGCCCATCAAGGCCCATTGACCCCCCGGGAGGTTCCGGTAACCCCCCGGTACTTCGGTAAAATTCCCAATTTCACCCGGAGTGATTCCGGAGTCCAAACATAGGCTTCAATATATCAATCTTTATGTCTCGACCATTTCGAGACTCCTCGTCATGTCCGTGATCTCATCCGGGACTCCGAACAACCTTCGGTACATCAATATCATATAAACTCATAATAACTGTCATCGAAACGTTAAGCGTGCGGACCCTACGGGTTCGAGAACTATGTAGACATGACCGAGACACCTCTCTGGTCAATAACCAATAGCGGGACCTGGATGCCCATATTGGTTCCTACATATTCTACGAAGATCTTTATCGGTCAGACCGCATAACAACATCGTTGTTCCTTTGTCATCGGTATGTTACTTGCCCGAGATTCGATCGTCGGTATCCAATACCTAGTTCAATCTCGTTCTTGGCAAGTCTCTTTTCTCGTTCCGTAATACAACATCTCACAACTAACACATTTAGTTGCAATGCTTGCAAGGCTTATGTGATGTGCATTACCGAGAGGGCCAGAGATACCTCTCCGACAATCGGAGTGACAAATCCTAATCTCAAATATGCCAACCCAACATGTACCTTCGGAGACACCTGTAATGTACCTTTATAATCACCCGATTCGTTGTGACGTTTGGTAGCACCCAAAGTGTTCCTCGGGCAAACGGGAGTTGCATAATCTCATAGTCATAGGAACATGTATAAGTCATGAAGAAAAGCACTAGCAACAAACTATACGATCAGGTGCTATGCTAATGGAATGGGTCATGTCAATCAGATCATTCAACCAATGATGTGATCCCGTTAATCAAATAACAACTCCTTGTTCATGGTTAGGAAACATAACCATCTTTGATTAACGAGCTAGTCAAGTAGAGGCATACTAGTGACACTCTGTAGGTTTATGTATTCACACATGTATTATGTTTCCGGTTAATACAATTCTAGCATGAATAATAAACATTTATCATGATATAAGGAAATAAATAATAACATTATTATTGCCTCTAGGGCATATTTCCTTCAGTCTCCCACTTGCACTAGAGTCAATAATCTAGATTACACAGTAATGATTCTAACACCCATGGAGTCTTGGTGCTGATCATGTTTTGCTCGTGGAAGAGGCTTAGTCAACGGGTCTGCAACATTCAGATCCGTATGTATCTTGCATATCTCTATGTCTCCCACCTGGACCAAATCCCGGATGGAGTTGAAGCGTCTTTTGATGTGCTTGGTTCTCTTGTGAAATCTGGATTCCTTTGCCAAGGCAATTGCACCAGTATTGTCACAAAAGATTTTCATTGGACCCGATACACTAGGTACAACACCTAGATCGGTTATGAACTCCTTCATCCAGACTCCTTCATTAGCTGCTTCGAAGCAGCTATGTACTCAACTTCACATGTAGATCCATAGCGACGCTTTGTTTGGAACTGCACCAACCGACAGCTCCACCGTTTAATGTAAATCGTATCCGGTTTGCGATTTAGAATCGTCCGGATCAGTGTCAAAGCTTGCATCGGCGTAACCGTTCTGACGAGCTCTTTGTCACCGCCATAAATGAGAAACATATCCTTAGTTCTTCTCAAGTACTTAAGGATGTTCTTGACCGCTGTCCGATGATCCACTCTGGATTACTTTGGTACCTGCTCGCTAAACTTACAGCAAGGCACACATCAGGTCTGGTACACAGCATTGCATACATGATAGAGCCTATGGCTGAAGCATAGGAACATCTTTCATTTCTCTCTATCTTCTGCGGTGGTCGGGCATTGAGTCTTACTCAACTTCACACCTTGTAATACCGGCAAGAACCCTTTCTTTGCCTGATCCATTTGAACTTTTTCAAAACTTTATCAAGGTATGTGCTTTGTGAAAGTCCTATTAAGCGTCTTGATCTATCTCTATAGATCTTAATGCCCAATATGTAAGCAGCTTCACGAGGTCTTTCATCGAAAACTCTTATTCAAGTATCCCTTTATGCTATCCAGAAATTCTATATCATTTCCGATCAATAATATGTCATCCACATATAATATCGAAATGCTCTGAGCTCCCACTCACTTTCTTGTAAATACAGGCTTCTCCAAAAGTGCATATAAAACCAAATGCTTTGATCACACTATCAAAACGTTTATTCCAACTCCGAGAGGCTTGCACCAGTCCATAAATGGATCGCTGGAGCTTGCACACTTTGTTAGCTCCTTTGGATCGACAAAACCTTCGGTTGCATCATATACAACTCTTCTTCCGAAATCCATTCAGGAATGCAGTTTTAACATCCATTTGCCAAATTTCATAATCATAAAATCGGCAATTGCTAACATGATTCGGACGGACTTAAGCATCGCCACGGGTGAGAAGGTCTCATCGTAGTCAATCCCTTGAACTTGTCGAAAACCTTTTGCAACAAGTCGAGCTTTATAGACGATAACATTACCATCAGCGTCAGTCTTCTTCTTGAAGATCCATTTATTCTCAATTGCTTGCCGATCATCGGGCAAGTCAACCAAAGTCCATACTTTGTTCTCATACATGGATCCCATCTCAGATTTCATGGCCTCAAGCCATTTTGTGGAATCTGGGCTCACCATCGCTTCTTCATAGTTCGAGGTTCATCATGTTCCAGTAACATGACTTCCAAAATAGGATTACCGTACCACTCAGTGCGGATCTTGCTCTGGTTGATCTCTGAGTTCAGAGAAACTTGATCTGAAGTTTCATGATCATCATCATTAGCTTCCTCCTATTTGGTGTAGGTGTCACGAAACTGTTTTACGTGATGTACTACTTCTCAATAAGGGAGTAGATACAGATTATCTCATCAAGTTCTACTTTCCTCCCACTCACTTCTTTCGTGAGAAACTCTTTCTCCAAAAAGTTTCAATTTAGCAACAAAAATCTTGCCTTCGGATCTGTGATAGAAGGTGTACCCAACTGTCTCCTTTGGGTATCCTATGAAGACACATTTCTCGATTTGGGTTCGAGCTTATCAGGTTGAAGCTTTTTCACATAAGCATCACAGCCCCAAACTTTCGAAAGCGACAACTTTGGTTTCTTGCCAAACCACAGTTCATAAGGCGTCGTCTCAGCGGTTTAGATGGTGCCCTATTTAAAGTGAATGTAGCCGTCTCTAAAGCATAACCCCAAAGCGATAGCGGTAAATCAGTAAGAGACATCATAGATCGCACCATATCTAATAAAATACGATTCGACGTTCGGACACACCATTACGTTGTGGTGTTCGGTGGCGTAAGTTGCGAAACTATTCGCATTGTTTCAAATGTAGGCCAAACTCGTAACTCAAATATTCTCCTCCACGATCAGATCGTAGAAACTTTATTTTCTTGTTACGATGATTTTCCACTTCACTCTGAAATTCTTTGAACTTTTCAAATGTTTCAGACTTGTGTTTCATTAAGTAGATATACCCATATCTGCTCAAATCATCTGTGAAGGTGAGAAAATAACGATATCCGCCACGAGCCTCAACATTCATTGGACCACATACATCGGTATGTATGATTTCCAATAAATCTGTTGCTCTCTCCATAGTTCGGAGAACGGTGTTTTAGTCATCTTGCCCATAAGGCACGGTTCATAAGTGCCAAGTGATTCATAATCAAGTGACTCCAAAAGTCCATCGGTATGGAGTTTCTTCATGCGCTTTACACCGATATGACCTAAGCGGCAGTGCCACAAATAAGTTGCACCATCATTATCAACTCTGCATCTTTTGGTTTCAACATTATGAATATGTGTATCACTACTATCAAGATTAAGTAAAACAAACCATTCTTCAATGGTGCATGACCATAAAAGATATTATTCATATAAATAGAACAACCATTATTCTCGATTTAAATGAATAACCGTCTCGCATCAAACAAGATCCAGATATAATGTTCATGCTCAACGACTGGTACTAAATAACAATTATTTAGGTCTAATACTAATCCGAAGGTAGATGTAGAGGTAGCGTGCCGATTGCGATCACATCGACTTTGGAACCATTTCCCACGCGCATTGTCACCTCGTCCTTAGCCAATCTTCGCAATCCGTAGCCCTGTTTGAGTTGCAAATATTAGCAAGAACCAGTATCAAATACCAGTGCTCTGCGAGTATTAGTAAGGTACACATCAATAACATGTATATCACATATACCTTTGTTAACCTTGCCATCCTTCTTATCCGCCAAATACTTGGGGCAGTTCCGCTTCAAATGACCAGCCTGCTTGCAATAGAAGCACTCAGTTTCAGGCTTAGGACCAGACTTGGGTTTCTTCTCTTGATCAGCAACTTGCTTGCCGCTCTTTTGAAGTTTCCTTTTCTTTCCTTTGCCCTTTTCTTGAAACTAGTGGTTTTGTTAACCATCAACACTTGATGCTCCTTTTGATTTCTACCTCCATGCTTTCAGCATCGCGAAGAGCTCGGCATTGTTTTGGTCATCCCTTGCATATTATAGTTCATCAGAAGCTCTTGTAGCTTGGTGGCGTGATTGGAGAATTCTGTCAATGGCGCAATCATCCGGAAGATTAACTCCCAGTTGAATCAAGTGATTGTTATATCCGGACATTCGAGTATATGCTCACCTTGTGAACCGTTCTCCTCCATCTTACAGCTATAGAACTTATTGGAGACTTCATATCTCTCAATCCGGGCATTCGCTTGGAATATTAACTTCAACTCTGGAACATCTCATATGCCCCATGGTGTTCAAAACGACGTTGAAGTCCCGGTTCTAAGCCGTAAAGCATGGCACACTGAACTATAGAGTAGTCATCATCTTTGCTTTGCCAGACGTTCATAACTTCTCGGCGCAGCCCTTGCACCAGGCCTGGCACCTAACGGTGCTTCCGGGACGTAATTCTTCCGTGCAGCAATAAGGATAATCCTCAAATTACGGACCCAGTCCGTGTAATTGCTGCCATCATCTTTCAACTTTGCTTTCTCAAGGAACGCATTAAAATTCAACGGAACAACAGACGAGCCATCTATCTACACATCATAGACAAGCAAGATACTATCGGTACTAAGTTCATGATAAATTTAAGTTCAATTAATCATATTACTTAAGAACTCCCACTTAGAAAAATATCCTCCAATTCTCTAAGTGATTGCGTGATCCATATCAACTACACCATGACCGATCATCACGTGTGATGGAGTAGTTTCAATGGTGAACATCAATATGTTGATCATATCTACTATATGATTCACGCTCGACCTTCGGTCTCCGTGTTCGAGGTCATATCTTATATGCATAGCTCGTCAAGTATAACCTGAGTATTCGCGTGTGCAACTGTTTTGCACCGTTGTATTTGAACGTAGAGCCTATCACACCCGATCATCACGTGGTGTCTCAGACGAAGAACTTTCATAGCGGTGCATACTCGGGAGAACACTTCTTGATAATTTAGTAAGGATCATCTTATAATGCTACCGTCAATCAAAGCAAGATAAGATGCATAAAGGATTAACATCACATGCAATCAATATAAGTGATATGATATGGCCATCATCATTTTGTGCTTGTGATCTCCATCTCAAGCACCGTCATGATCACCATCGTCACCGCGCGACACCTTGATCTCCATCGTAGCATCGTTGTCGTCTCGCCAACTATTGCTTCTCGACTATCGCTACTCCTTAGTGATAAAGTAAAGCAATTACATGGCGTTGCATTTCATACAATAAGCGACAACCATATGGCTCCTGCCATTGCCGATAACTCGGTTACAAAACATGATCATCTCATACAATAAAATATAGCATCACGTCTTGACCATATCACATCACAACATGCCCTGCAAAAACAAGTTAGACGTCCTCTACTTTGTTGTTGCAAGTTTTACGTGGCTGCTACGGGCTGAGCAAGAACCGTTCTTACCTACGCATCAAAACCACAACGATACTTCGTCAAATAGACTCCGTTTAACCTTCTCAAGGACGGGCGTAGCCACTTTCAGTTCAACTAAAGTGAGAGAGACAGACACCCGCCAGTCACCTTTAAGCAACGAGTGCTCACAGCGGTGAAACCAGTCTCGCGAAGCGTCGCGTAATGTCGGTCCGGGCCGCTTCATCTCACAATACCGCTGAACCAAAGTATGACATGCTGGTAGGTAGTATGACTTGTATCGCCCACAACTCACTTGTGTTCTACTCGTGCATATGACATCAACGCATAAAACCAGGCTCGGATGCCACTGTTGGGGAGCGTAGTAATTTCAAAAATTTTCCACGATCACGCAAGACCATGGTGATGCATAGCAACGAGATGAGAGTGTTGTCTATGTACCCTCGTAGACCAGCAGGAAGCGTTGGCATAACGTAGAGGAAGTAGTCGTACTTCTTCCCGATCCAACCGATCCAAGTACCGAGCGTCACGGCACCTCCGAGTTCTGCACACGTTCAGCTCGATGGCGTCCCTCGAACTCCGATCCAGCCGAGTGTTGAGGAGAGTTTCATCGACGACGGCGTGGTGACGATGATGATGTTCCACGGCGCAGGGCTTCGCCTAAGCTCCGCAAGCGGTATATTCGAGGTGTAGTTTGGTGGAAGGGGCACCGCACACGGCTAAGGAACGATCTCAATGATCAACTTGTGTGTCATGGGGTGCCCTCTGCCCTGTATATAAAGGAGGGAAGGGAGGGGCTGGCGGCCACCAAGGGCTGCGCTGGGAGTCCTACTCCCACGGGAGTAGGATTCCTCCCCAATCCTAGTCCAACTAGGATTGGCCAAGTGGGAAGGGAGAGAGGCGCCACCCCTTCTCCTAGTCCTAATAGGACTAGGGAAGGGGGAAGGTGCGCCAGCACTTGGGCCCCTTTCCTCCTTTCCACTAAGGCCCATCAAGGCCCATTGACCCCGGGAGGTTCCGTAACCCCGGTACTTCGATAAAATTCCCAATTTCACCGGAGTGATTCCGAGTCCAAACATAGGCTTCCAATATATCAATCTTTATGTCTCGACCATTTCGAGACTCCTCGTCATGTCCGTGATCTCATCCGGGACTCGAACAACCTTGGTACATCAATATCATATAAACTCATAATAACCGTCATCGAAGCGTTAAGCGTGCGGACCCTACGGGTTCGAGAACTATGTAGACATGACCGAGACACCTCTCGGTCAATAACCAATAGCGGGACCTGGATGCCCATATTGGTTCCTACATATTCTACGAAGATCTTTATCGGTCGGACCGCATAACAACATCGTTGTTCCCTTTGTCATCGGTATGTTACTTGCCCGAGATTCGATCGTCGGTATCCAATACCTAGTTCAATCTCGTTCTTGGCAAGTCTCTTTTCTCGTTCCGTAATACAACATCTCACAACTAACACATTTAGTTGCAATGCTTGCAAGGCTTATGTGATGTGCATTACCGAGAGGGCCAGAGATACCTCTCCGACAATCGGAGTGACAAATCCTAATCTCAAATATGCCAACCCAACATGTACCTTCGGAGACACCTGTAATGTACCTTTATAATCACCCGATTCGTTGTGACGTTTGGTAGCACCCAAAGTGTTCCTCGGGCAAACGGAGTTGCATAATCTCATAGTCATAGGAACATGTATAAGTCATGAAGAAAAGCACTAGCAACAAACTATACGATCAGGTGCTATGCTAATGGAATGGGTCATGTCAATCAGATCATTCAACCAATGATGTGATCCCGTTAATCAAATAACAACTCCTTGTTCATGGTTAGGAAACATAACCATCTTTGATTAACGAGCTAGTCAAGTAGAGGCATACTAGTGACACTCTGTAGGTTTATGTATTCACACATGTATTATGTTTCCGGTTAATACAATTCTAGCATGAATAATAAACATTTATCATGATATAAGGAAATAAATAATAACATTATTATTGCCTCTAGGGCATATTTCCTTCAGTCGCTCAATGCCTTGCATTGCTTGTTGTATTCCGAAGATGGACATTTTTATGATGTAGTTGTTCGCGCCGTCGTTGTCGAGGGAGACCAGATATGAAATGCATTTCCTATCCATGACAAGACTCGAGCAAATGTGAGTGGAAGAAAGGAAAGAACTAGACTGAATGTACCTTTCCAATGTTGAAGATGGATCAATGATCACTCAATAATGTATCAAGGAAATAGCACAATTGGTACCGGATCTTGTCAATTCTCACACCTACACAAGTAAGTCTTATGGTGGAGCTCGGTGAGGATAGTGGCACAAAAATTTGATGCAAAATGTTAGCAAGAGTCAATAATGTTGGAAAAGATTCACAAATTCGCAAGTAAAACAAGTAGACCAATAGAAATGGGTGGCACACGGAAACACACACATGGATAGATAAATGGGGTCGTGCAACCAAGGAATGAGCACAAAATGTGGAATCCATGAAAAACGCTCGTGTTGCACAACTCTAGAGAGATGCTAGCACGATTTCTCAATAGGCGGATACGACACTTGTGCACAACCTATAAGATGCAAAATGTATCAACTTTCTATCCCGAGTATGCTATATACGTATAATGTTCCGGTGTTTCGCATACGATGATCCAAGATGATCAATATGGGAGTATGGTATGCAACGTGGCGATTCTATGGCTCTTTCTTACAAGCTTCTTTGCTCTCTTTTTGCTTAAAAGCTTATTCTCTTTTTTTTGTATGGACACATATGCAAAATGCACAAACCAAGATAGCAATTGTGTATATGCGGGAACAATCTTGTGACACAAGGGATGATATGATACCAAGATGATAGCAATATGATATGGTATGTATGCAATGTAAGGTTTAGATCAATGATCACTAAAGTGCACACAAGTAACGTTGCCGGCAATACTCAAAGGCTAGTCTCGATAGGCAAGTGACACAAAATGGCTAAGGGGATAACAATGTAATGGCAAGAATGTACAATGATCGGATACCACGGTACAAAGATGATATAGAGGTTATGTAGCGACCAGACCCAAATGGATCAAGTCTCTGTGCTCAGTGTCATCCCTGGATCAGTAATGCTGACACCACACAGTACTTCGAAGGATTTATATCAGAGTAGCAATCACACACTTATTACATCGTTGTCCACAAGGGAACTGAATACAATAATATGGCTTAAGGCCATCTAATAATAACAGCGGAAGGCTCGGAAGATAAGCGAGTCCATCAACTCCAACGGCATCACCTGAGTATAGAACCACGACCTAACACCTTACTAAATAAATGCGAAAAGTCTGCAACATGAAAGTTGCAGCCCAAAACGGTCAGACATGGAATATCTTGGCAATGTAACACATAAAGAGCAATGAAGGAATAAGCCTATACTACATGCATATATGGCTGGTGGTAAGGCTCTACGGTTACATTTGCATAAAGCTGATTTTCCCTACATCAAAGGAATAACTTTATTTAACTATCATGGTGGTTGTTAAACATTGAGAATGGTTGAACATCCTCAATCCCAATTAAAAGTACTCATCAAAACCCAATAACTTTTATTTAGAAGTAACATGTTGAGATTCACATGATAATCAAGTACCGGATACTCAAATTGTCCATAACCGGGGACACGGCTAATCATGATTAGTTTATACACTCTGCAGAGGTTAGCGCACTTTTCCCCACAAGACTCGATCGCCTCCGCTTGATTCTCGCACTACATGGTGTTTGAGAAACGGATGACCGAGACATAGTCTTTCAGAAGCGCTAGCACCTTACATGTGGGTAGACCGTACCAACCTACATCCCCTACATCAGCTAGCCTACCCGTAAGAGTTCATGACGACTTAGTCAACTACGCCAGAGCCCATAATTGGCTTGTGGCTGCACACGGAAGTTTCAGTTTGAATAATCTTATGATCCCTTAGAGCACTGGGTGGCGGTCCGAAGAAATCTGAGCAAGTCTGATGGAAACCAGGTGCCTCAATCCACCCAGATGTGTGTTTAGGTTGCCACCTTAGATAAACCATTAATTAACAATCTCACATCTGTCATGGATATTCACTCACCCAATCCACGTCTACTAGCATAGCATGGCATAATAAGCAAACGTAGAAGTAACTCCCAAGGTTTCATAAGTAAAACAGGTAATAGGTACTACCTCAAATCTAGTTCCCAATACCCACAATTTAATTAGATCCTAATCATGCAAGTGTTTGAGGAAATAGATCTAATGCATAAAAACTGGGTATGAGAAAAGGTATGATCAAGTGTTACTTGCCTTGCTGATGATCCGCGAGTCCTAGAGATTCGAAATAACAAGCGGCGCACTCCGGGTGATCTAACGCAGACAAACAACAAGCATACAATAAGTACTCATCTAATGCACGGGGAAATCTCGAATAAAAGATCTAACCAGAAAGTTCAACTTAAGAACCCTGGTTGCAAAAGAATCGAATCAAAACAAACTCCGAAAGTTGAAACTCGAGAGAGAACGTCTCGGTTTAGCGATCTGAAATTAGGTCAAAATTTCACAGTAGCAAAATTCCGTGAAAGTAGGGTAATCGGAACGGCGGTTTCGTTACGAAACTCCAGGCGCTTGAATCACCTGATTCCGATAAACGAGCGAGAAATAAAATAGTTTTGAAAATCAGATCTGAAATCAAATCAGAAAATAACGGATTAATTCCGATTAAAAAGAAAAACGACGAGCGAGTTAAAAGCGAGCGTTAGATTAACGAAACGAATCTAACGAACGCGTTCATTGAAACGAACGGTTCGGTGAACGTCCGTTAATTAAGAAAACCGAAAAAAAACAAAACCAATCTAGGTTTTTTTAAAAAAACCAAACATATATATATATATATTTTTTTAAATAAACCGGACGGTTCGAGGGGAAAAAAAACCGAATCGGCGCGGGGCGGGGCGGCTACCTCCGGCGATCGCCGGCGAGGTCCGGCGGGGCGGCGGGGCTCGGCGGGGTTCGGCGTCGAGGCGGCGGGGTCCACGGCGGCGGCGGCGTCGTCCTGGCGTCCCTTCTTGGGCGCGCGGGTCGGCGTCGGGCTGGACTCAGGCGGCTCGTGGTGGGGTTTGGGGAGAGAGAGGGGTCGGGGTTATAAAGGGGGGAGGCGGTGGCTTGGGAGGGTCAAGGGGGCGGGGTCAGGCGGGACTCGAGGCGTGAGGCGCCGTCTTGTGTGGGACCGAGGAGGGCGGCGGGCTGAGGAGGAGGAGGGGGGGTGGGCGGGCGCTGGCTGGCTTGGGCCGGCTGGGCCTCGGTCGAAGCGCTGTTTTTTTAAATAAAATTAAAACCAAAACTAATAAAAAAATACCAAACGATCTCGGATTTAAATAAAACAAATTTTCCCCGACTCCTAAAAATGAGTCGAACAAAATGAACTTTAAAAACAATATACATGCAAAAAAAAATTTAAAATGCTCATTTTTGCCTAAGCAAAATAAATCTTCCAAAACCAAATTTGGTTTATTTATAATACCTTCATTTTTCCTAATTGCTTGGGAAAGTCATTTTATTCCCTCTCGAAATATTTTTGGAGGAAAAACTTTATGAAGATAATTTAAATAAATCCAATGATCCTATTTTCAAAATTTGGAAAATCCCAAATATGAAAATAATGAAACTTCCAACTCTCTCCGAGGGTCCTTGAGTTGCGTGAAATTTCTAGGATCGGAAAAAATGCGAGAAAATATGATATGCATGATGACCTAATGTATAACATTCCAAATTGAAAATTTGGGATGTTACAAACCTACCCCCTTAAGATGAATCTCGCCCTCGAGATTCGGGTTGGCTAGAAAATAGGTGAGGGTGGTCCTTAAGCAAAACTTCCTCTCTTTCCCAGGTGGCTTCATCCTCAGTGTGGTGGCTCCACTGAACTTTGCAAAACTTGATAACCTTGCTGCGGGTAACTCTGCTGGCATAATCGAGAATCTTAAGCGGCTTTTCCTCATATGTCAAGTCATCCTTCAACTGAATTGCTTCCAGTGGCACTTGTGTCTCTTAACGGTACCTCTGCTATCTCGGGTGACATTTCTTCAATCGAGAAACATGGAATACATCATGAACTCTGACAGTCCTTGGCAATTCCAACTTATCGCAACTTCTCCCATGCGTTGCAAAATCTTATACGGTCCAACGAAGCGGGTGCTAACTTTCCTTTAACTCCAAAACGCTTAACTCCTCAAGCGGGGATACTCGAGATATACTCTGTCTCCAACCCGTACTCAATCGCTTGCGCTTTGAATCGGCGTAGCTCTTACATGCAGACTGGGCTACCTTGAGCCTGTCTCGAATCAACAACCTTCTGTTCGGACTCCTTAATCAAATCTGGTCCAAATAATCGGCGATCTCGGTTTAGTCCCACGACAATGGTGTCCTACACCTTCTTCCATACAAGGCCTCGAAAGGTGCCATCTTTAAGCTGGTTTGGTAACTGTTATTGTAGGAAAATTCTGCATACGGCAAATTATCATCCCAACTAGATCCGTAATCTAGTGCACAAGCTCTCAGCATGTCTTCCAAAATCTGGTTGACTCTCTCAGTTTGTCCATCGGTCTGTGGGTGGAAAGCTGTGCTGAATTCCAATCGGGTTCCCAATGTTTCGTGCAACTGGTTCCAAAATTTCGAAGTAAACTGGGTTCCTCTGTCTGATACAATGCTCCTCGGAACTCCGTGTAAGCACACAATTCTGGTCATGTATATCTTTGCCAACTTAGCACTGCTATAGGTAGTCTTGACTGGAATGAAATGAGCTACCTTGGTCAACCGGTCGACTATGACCCAAATCGAGTCATATCCTGAGCGGGTCTTTGGCAAACCTGTGATGAAATCCATGCCTAGTTTATCCCACTTCCATTCGGGTATCGGCAATGGTTGTAACAATCCTGCTGGCTTCTGATGCTCTGCCTTTACTTTCTGACATACGTCGCAAACTGCTACATACTCCGCAATATCCTTCTTCATTCCGGTCCACCAGAAAATATTCTTCAAATCCAAATACATCTTGGTATTTCCTGGGTGAATCGAATAGGGTGAATCATGGGCTTCTTGCAAAATCAACTTCCTGATCTCTAGGTCATTGGGCACATAAACACGGTCTTCAAACCATAGGGTATCGTGTTCATCTTCTCGAAATCCTTTAGCCTTTCCTTTGCTCATTTTCTCCTTTATAGCGGCAACTTCCTTATCGCCTTTTGGGCTTCTCGATTTTGTCCATCAATGTCGACTGAATCTCCAATGCTGCTATATAGCCTCTCGGAACTATTTCCAAACATAGCTCTCGAAGGTCCTCGGCTAACTCATTGGGTATTCCTCCCATCATTAGGGCATTGACGTGGCTCTTACGGCTCAATGCGTCTGCTACGACATTAGCCTTTCCGGGGTGGTAATGCAATCTCATATCGTAATCCTTGATTAACTCTAACCATCTCCTCTGTCTGAGATTCAATTCCTTCTGTGTGAAGATGTACTTCAAACTCTTGTGATCCGTATATACTTCACAATGATTCCCAATGAGAAAATGTCTCCACGTTTTCAAGGCATGCACAACGGCTGCTAACTCCAGATCATGAGTGGCATAATTCAACTCATGGGGCTTAAGTTGTCGTGAAGCATACGAAACAACTCTTCCTTCCTGCATAAGCACTGCTCCAAGTCCTCGACGTGAAGCGTCGCAATACACCTCATAATCCTTAGTTTGATCTGGCAATATCAAAACTGGTGAGGTAACCAATCTTTTCTTCAACTCCTGAAAACTTGCCTCACAGTCCTCAGTCCATATGAATTTGTTTTCCTTCTTCAACAATTCAGTCATAGGCTTTGCAATCCTTGAGAAATTCTCAATGAATCTTCGGTAGTATCCTGCGAGTCCAAGGAAACTCCGAATCTCTCCAACTGTCGTTGGTGCTTCCCACTTGGTTACGGTCTCAACTTTTGTGGGGTCAACTGCTATCCCTTCTCCGGATATAACATGTCCGAGAAATCCAACTTCCTTTAACCAAAACTCACATTTGCTGAACTTAGCATACAACTGGTGTTCCCTCAGTTTCTCCAAAACCAATCTCAAATGTTCCTTATGTTCTTCTTCATTCTTCGAGAAAATCAAAATGTCATCGATGAACACCACGACGAACTTGTCCAAAAATTCCATAAACACTTTTGTTCATCAGATTCATAAAATAGGCTGGTGCGTTAGTCAGTCCAAATGACATAACGGTATACTCATACAGTCCATATCTCGTGGTAAATGCTGTCTTGGGTATGTCCTGCTCCCGAATCTTCAACTGATGATACCCTGATCGCAAGTCGATCTTAGAAAACACTTTGGCTCCTTGCAAGCGATCAAACAGATCATTTATCATAGGTAGTGGGTACTTGTTCTTGATTGTTACTTCATTTAATCCACGATAATCAACAACCATTCTCAACGATCCATCCTTCTTCTCCACCAACAAAACGGGTGATCCCCAAGGTGAAGAACTTGGGCGAATAAAACCTTTATCCAATAGTTCCTTAATCTGCTTCTTGATTTCGCCAAATCCTTTGCGGGCATCACATGCGGTCGCTTCGATATCGGGCCTGTTCCTGGCAACAGCTCGATCAGAAACTCAATGTCTCTATCCGGTGGCATTCCTGGCAACTCTTCCGGAAATACATCAGGATAATCTTTCACCACTGGTACTTCTTCCTGTACCACTCGATAAACAATTAACTTGTGCTCTCCTCGGCTCGTGCCGTGATACATACTTGATCCTTCTTCCTTACGGTGTGGTGAGCAAAATTGACCTTGCGGTACAATCTATGTTTCCTCCATACTTTGATAACCAGTCCATTCCTAATATCACATCCAATCCTTGGGATTCCGAACTATTAGGTCCGAGGGAAAACATAGTGTCCAATCCTTAGTGGCGTCGATCACACCATTTACTAGCCATGTACTCTGCTCCGGGTGAGGTTACTAGCATGGGTGACCTAAGGGCTTGGGTTGGTAACTTGTACTTATCCACAAATCCCCTTGATATGTATGAATGCGATGCACCAGTATCAAAAGAACAACTGCAGTAAAAGACTTAACCAAAAACTTACCGATTACTGCATCGGGCTGATCTTCAACCTCCTCCACATCAATGTGGTTCACCTGTCCCCTGTTGAAAGGGTTGGGCTTCTTTCGAGCTTCCATTGCCATTTCCGTTCGGCTACGGCGATCATTGGCATAATGCCCATCTTGCGGCACTTAAAGCAAGTAATGTGACTCAGGTCTACCTTGGATGGTGTTGACGGGTTGGTGCGGTTCTGTCGTTGCTTCCTCCATTCCGTTCCCATTCTTGGTGCCATTATGGTTGTGCGAATTACCTCCTCCATGGGTATGCTGAAACTGAATTCCTGATTTAGGGGTATAACGAGGCTTGCTGGGATCGAGTTATACTTCCCTTGTCCATACTTCCGCTTGCAGTTCTCAATTCTGCTGCTTTCTTTCAATCATGAGAGCTCGGTCTACTAACTCCTGGTAGTTGTTGAAACTTGCTACCATCAACGGCATCTGAACTCATCATTCAGTCCTTCTAGAAACTTCTCTGTTTAGCTGCATCGTAGTAACGTCATCCGGGGCATAACGTGCTAATTTGCTAAAGTCATCCACGTCTCGCCAACAGTCCTTCCTCCTTGGCGTAAGTTGCGAAACTCACGCTTCTTCATGGCCATGGCTCCTGCTGAAACATGGGCTGTGCGAAAAGCTTCTCAAACTGGTCCCATGTGACAGTGTCTACGGGATAAGTGGCTGTGAAATTCTCCCACCATGCTGCTGCGGGTCCTTCAAGCTGATGTGCTGCAAACTTCACTCTTTCACCATCTGTGCATCCTGCAGTGGTCAGCTCCCTTCCTATCTTGCGGAGCCAGTCATCTGCTACAATCGGCTCGGTGCTCTTTGGAATACACCGGCGGGTTCAGTCTAAGGAAACGAGTCAGATGATCCGCAGGTGGTGGTGGTGGCGGTGGGTTGTTGTTGTTGTTGTTCTGCACCAATGTTTGAATCAGGGTATTCTGCTGCTGGATCAATTGGGTGATCTCTGGCGGAAAAACGAATCCGGGGTCGCGTCTCGGAGGCATCTGATGGGTTTAGAAAAGAAGAGGAATGTAGAATAGAATGAGGTCTAAGGGGAATCACTACCCAAATGCACATGAGCAAATGCACACAAAATCACTTCATTCAATCAAACAAGGGTTACAACGATCTAACTATCGCAAAAGTGCGTGTACTATAATGTTTACATGGAGGAATACTACTAATATGTGGGGACTTCTACTAATTTGAACGGTGGAAGACTCCATGATGTCTGCTCCACTTCGTCTTCAAATTCGGGTTCACTTGGATCCGAATCTGTGTCGTCGATGTTGATGTAGTCGATTGGGTGTTCGACATCTGGTCTTCATTCCTGGCGCCAACTTCTTCTTGAGTTCCTCGATCTCGTACTTAAGATCGTTATTGTGTCTTGCCAGAGCTACGATCTCGTCCATGTAGTCTTTGCGTGTAGTCTTTAGTTCTTCTTCCAATTCGATGATCCTTTCCTTCGTCTTCTGCAACTCCAACATGTCATTGCACATTTGATTCTCTGGCGTCGAATGTGCTGATTTAACTCCTGGATGAAAGCTGCAATGGACCTATCCTTCTTGGTGTTGACGACGTCCCAGTTGTCGTCTCGGCGTCCGCAAATCTGGTAGATGGTGTCCTTGAGATCTTCTTGATAAACTTCTCCAATCGTCCCATAGTGATGTGAGCTGCCATGCTCTTTCCAGCACTCAAGTGGGTGCCTTGAAAACACTATCTATAGGCTTGGTGATTGGGGCGAATGTCCTTCCTGGAACGTGAGCATGAATCTTCCAGCGCTCCTCTTCAGGCAGAGTGGCGTTGAAAGTCCCGGTGAAGCTTGGTAATCCAATTTTCAGGTACTTTGTAACTTCCTTCAAGTGAAATCCAAAAGGTGTGCCTTCATCCGGTTGGGTGTACTTGATCTTCGCGTCCGTCATCCTAAAGAGAGTAGAAAAGATGAGGAATTTAGAAAATGAGAAGAGAGAGTGATCTATGGCTTTAACTTAGTGGTCGTGTCCTACAGTCAGCGTGTGCTCTGATACCATTCTCTGTAGCGACCAGACCCAAATGGATCAAGTCTCTGTGCTCAGTGTCATCCCTGGATCGATAATCTTGACACCACACAAGACTTCAAAGGATTTATATCGAGTAGCAATCACACACTTATTACATCGTTGTCCACAAGGGAACTGAATACAATAATATGGCTTAAGGCCATCTAATAATAACAGCGGAAGGCTCGGAAGATAAGCGAGTCCATCAACTCCAACGGCATCACTGAGTATAGAACCACGACCTAACACCTTACTCGTCGTCTGAAAAGTCTGCAACATGAAAGTTGCAGCCAAAACGGTCAGCACATGGAATATCTGGCAATGTAACACATAAAGAGCAATGAAGGAATAAGCCTATACTACATGCATATATGGCTGGTGGTAAGGCTCTCTGATTTACATTTGCATAAAGCTGATTTTCCCTACATCAAAGGAATAACTTTATTTAACTATCATGGTGGTTGTTAAACATTGAGAATGGTTGACAGCATCCTCAATCCCAATTAAAAAGTACTCATCAAAACCCAATAACTTTTATTTAGAAGTAACATGTTGAGATTCACATGATAATCAAGTACCGGATACTCAAATTGTCCATAACCGGGGACACGGCTAATCATGATTAGTTTATACACTCTGCAGAGGTTAGCGCACTTTTCCCCACAAGACTCGATCGCCTCCGCTTGATTCTCGCACTACATGGTGTTTGAGAAACGGATGACCGAGACATAGTCTTTCAGAAGCGCTAGCACCTTACATGTGGGTAGACCGTACCAACCTACATCCCCTACATCAGCTAGCCTACCCGTAAGAGTTCGTGACGACTTAGTCAACTACGCCAGAGCCCATAATTGGCTTGTGGCTGCACACGGAAGTTTCCAGTTTGAATAATCTTATGATCCCTTAGAGCCTTGGTGGCGGTCCGAAGAAATACAGGCAAGTCCTGATGGAAACCAGGTGCCTCAATCCACCCAGATGTGTGTTTAGGTTGCCACCTTAGATAAACCATTAATTAACAATCTCACATCTGTCATGGATATTCACTCACCCAATCCACGTCTACTAGCATAGCATGGCATAATAAGCAAACGTAGAAGTAACTCCCAAGGTTTCATAAGTAAAACAGGTAATAGGTACTACCTCAAATCTACTTCCCAATACCCACAATTTAATTAGATCCTAATCATGCAAGTGTTTGAGGAAATAGATCTAATGCATAAAAACTGGGTATGAGAAAAGGTATGATCAAGTGTTACTTGCCTTGCTGATGATCCGCGAGTCCTAGAGATTCGAAATAACAAGCGGCGCACTCCGGGTGATCTAACGCAGACAAACAACAAGCATACAATAAGTACTCATCTAATGCACAGGGAAATCTTGAATAAAAGATCTAACCAGAAAGTTCAACTTAAGAACCCTGGTTGCAAAAGAATCGAATCAAAACAAACTCCGAAAGTCGAAACTCGAGAGAGAACGTCTCGGTTTAGCGATCTGAAATTAGGTCAAAATTTCACAGTAGCAAAATTCCGTGAAAG
Source organism: Aegilops longissima (assembly GCA_021605205.1). NCBI lineage: Eukaryota > Viridiplantae > Streptophyta > Magnoliopsida > Poales > Poaceae > Aegilops > Aegilops longissima. Next base: position 30,929,833 of record CM038681.1, on the reverse strand, counting down.
TAGGGTAATCGGAACGGCGGTTTCGTTACGAAACTCCAGGCGCTTGAATCACCTGATTCCGATAAACGAGCGAGAAATAAAACAGTTTTGAAAATCAGATCTGAAATCAAATCAGAAAATAACGGATTAATTCCGATTAAAAAGAAAAACGACGAACGAGTTAAAAGCGAACGTTCGTTAACAAAACGAATCTAACGAACGCGTTCATTGAAACGAACGGTTCGGTGAACGTCCGTTAATTAAGAAAACCGAAAAAAAACAAAACCAATCTAGGTTTTTTTTTTAAAAAAAACCAAACATATATATATATTTTTTTTAAATAAACCGGACGGTTCGAGGGAAAAAAAAACCGAATCGGCGCGGGGCGGGGCGGCTACCTCCGGCGATCGCCGGCGAGGTCCGGCGGGGCGGCGGGGCTCAGCGGGTTCGGCCGAGGGCGGCGGGGTCCACGGCGGCGGCGGCGTCGTCCATGGCGCCCATCTTGGCCAGAGGTCGGCGTCGAGTGGCGCGGACTCAGGCGGCTCAGCGGGTGGGGTTTGGGAGAGAGAGAGGGTCGGGGGTTATAAAGGGGGAGGAGGCGGTGGCTTGGGGAGGGTCGAGGGGGCGGGGTCAGGCGGGACTCGGGCGTGAGTCTGCGTCTGCGTGGACACCGGCGGGTGGCGGCTTGGAGGGAGGAGGAGGGGGTGGGCAGGCGCTGGCCTGGCCTGGCTGGCTTGGGCAGCTGGGCCTCGGTCAGAAGGCGTTTTTTTTTTAAATAAAAATTAAAACCAAAACTAATAAAAAAAATACCAAACGATCTCGGATTTAAATAAAACAAATTTTCCCCGACTCCTAAAAATGAGTCGAACAAAATGAACTTTAAAAACAATATACATGCAAAAAAAAATTTAAAATGCTCATTTTTGCCTAAGCAAAATAAATCTTCCAAAACCAAATTTGGTTTATTTATAATACCTTCATTTTTCCTAATTGCTTGGGAAAGTCATTTTATTCCCTCTCGAAATATTTTTGGAGGAAAAACTTTATGTAGATAATTTAAATAAATCCAATGATCCTATTTTCAAAATTTGGAAAATCCCAAATATGAAAATAATGAAACTTCCAACTCTCACCGAGGGTCCTTGAGTTGCGTGAAATTTCTAGGATCGGAAAAAAAATGCGAGAAAATATGATATGCATGATGACCTAATGTATAACATTCCAAATTGAAAATTTGGGATGTTACAGGTTACCGTTCTTGCTTACGATTAGGGTGTTAAAATGGTGAAGTGGTCGACGGTGAATCCTTGTCGAAGGTGAGCGACGGTGTTGTCGATGTCAAACCGTTCATAGTTAGCCGAAACACCCTAGGAAACGGGAAAAACAGCAAACTCAAAATCTCAAAGGAAAATGTCAAATGGTGGTAGTGGAATGCGTTGGTGGTTCCGAAGTTAGCAATGTGGAAGTGGTGGTGATTGATGTCTACTACACAACCTTCTTCTTGTAGACGTTGTTGGGCCTCCAAGTGCAGAGGTTTGTAGGATAGTAGCAAATTTCCCTCAAGGGGATGACCTAAGGTTTATCAATCCGTGGGAGGTGTAGGATGAAGATGGTCTCTCTCAAACAAACCTGCAACCAAATAACAAAGAGTCTCTTGTGTCCCAAACACACCCAATACAATGGTAAATTGTTAGGTGCACTAGTTCGGCGAAGAGATGGTGATACAAGTGCAATATGGATGGTAGATATTGGTTTTTGTAATCTGAAAATATAAAAACAGCAAGGTAACAAGCGATAAAAGTGGGAACAAACGGTATTGCAATGCGTTGAAACAAGGCCTAGGGTTCATACTTTCACTAGTGCAAGTTCTCTCAACAATAATAACATAGTTGGATCATATAACTATCCCTCAACATGCAACAAAGAGTCACTCCAAAGTCACTAATAACAGAGAAAACGAAGAGATTATTGTAGGGTACGAAACCACCTCAAAGTTATCCTTTCTGATCGATCTATTCTAGTGTTCGTACTAGAATAACACCTTAAGACAGAAATCAACCAAAACCCTAATGTCACCTAGATACTCCAATGTCACATCAAGTATCCGTGGGTATGATTATACGATATGCATCACACAATCTCAAATTCATCTATTCAACCAACACAAAGTACTTCAAAGAGTGCCCCAAAGTTTCTACCGGAGAGTTAAGACGAAAACGTGTGCCAACCCCTATGCATAGATTCCCAAGGTCACAAAACCCGCAAGTTGATCACCAAAACACACATCAAGTGAATCAATAGAATACCCCATTGTCACCACGGGTATCCCACGCAAGACATACATCAAGTGTTCTCAAATCCTTAAAGACTCAATCCGATAAGATAACTTCGAAGGGAAAACTCTATCCATTACAAGAGAGTAGAGGGGGAGAAACATCATAAGATCCAACTATAATAGAAAAGCTCGCGATACATCAAGATCGTGCCGAATCAAGAACACGAGAGAGAGAGAGAGAGAGAGAGAGAGAGAGAGAGAGAGATCAAACACATAGCTACTGGTACATACCCTCAGCCCCGAGGGTGAACTACTCCCTCCTCGTCATGGAGAGCGTCGGGATGATGAAGATGGCCACCGGTGATGGATCCCCCCTCCGACAGGGTGCCGGAACAGGGTCCCGACTGGTTTTTGGTGGCTACAGAGGCTTGCGGCAGTGGAACTCCCGATCTAGGTTTCTTTTGGGGGGTTTCTATATTTATTGGGATTTTTGGCTTCGGGAACAAGTCAGGGGGGTCTCCGAGGCGGCCGTGATGTAGGGGGCGCGCCCAGGGGGGTAGGGCGCGCCCCCACCCTCGTGGGTGCCTCGGGACTCTTCTGGTCCATCTCCGATACTTCGTGGGCTTCTTCTGGTCCAAAAATAATCTCTGTGAAATTTCAGGTCAATTGGACTCCGTTTGGTTTTCCTTTTCTGCAATACTCAAAAACAAGGAAAAAACAGAAACTGGCACTGGGCTCTAGGTTAATAGGTTATTCCTAAAAATCATATAAATATGCATATAAATGCATATAAAACATCCTAGATGGATAATATAATATCATGGAACAATAAAAAATTATAGATACGTTGGAGACGTATCAGCATCCCCAAGCTTAATTCATGCTCGTCCTCGAGTAGGTAAATGATAAAAATAGAATTTTTGATGTGGAATGCTACCTAACATATTTATCAATGTAATCTTCTTTATTGTGGCATGAATGCTCAGATCTGAAAGATTCAAGACAAAAGTTTAATATAGACATAAAAATAATAATACTTCAAGCATACTAACCAATTGATTATGTCTTCTCAAAATAACATAGCCAAAGAAATCACATCCCTACAAAATCATATAGTTTGGCCATGCTTTATTTTTGTCACACAAAATGCTCTCATCATGCACAACACCGATGACAAGCCAAGTAGTTGTTTCATACTTTAGCATTTTTAAACTTTTCCAACTTTCACGCAATATATGAGCGCGAGCCATGGACATAGCACTATAGGTGGAATAGAATATGATTATGGAGGTTGTGTGGAGAAGACAAAAAAGGAGAAAGTCTCACATCGACGAGGCTAGTCAACGGGCTATGGAGATGCCCATCAATTGATGTCAATGCGAGGAGTAGGGATTGCCATGCAACGGATGCACTAGAGCTATAAATGTATGGAAGCTCAACAAAAGAAACTAAGTGGGCGTGCATCCAACTTGCTTGCTCACGAAGACCTAGGGCATCTTGAGGAAGCCCATCATTGGAATATACAAGCCAAGTTCTATAATGAAAAATTTCCACTAGTATATGAAAGTGACAAAATAAGAGACTCTCTATCATGAAGATCATGGTGCTACTTTGAAGCACAAGTGTGGAAAAAGGATAGTAGCATTGTCCCTTCTCTCGTTTTCTCTCATTTTTTTTGGGCCTTCCTTTTTTTTGGCCTTTCTCCTTTTTATTTGGCCTTTCTCTTTTTTTGGCCTTTCTCTTTTTTTATTTCCTCACACGGGACAATGCTCTAATAATGATGATCATCACACTTCTATTTATTTACAACTCAAGGACTACAACTCGATACTAGAACAAAATATGACTCTATATGAGTGCCTCCGGCGGTGTATCGGGATGGGCAATGAATCAAGAGTGACATGTATGAAAAATTATGCATGGTGGCCTTGCCACAAATACGATGTCAACTACATGATCATGCAAGGCAATATTGTTGGGGAACGTAGCATAAATTCAAAATTTCCTACGTGTCACCAAGATCTATCTATGGAGAAACCAGCAACGAGGGGAAGGAGAGTGCATCTACATACCCTTGTAGATCGCTAAGCGGAAGCGTTCAAGAGAACGGGGTTGAAGGAGTCGTACTGTCGTGATCCAAATCACCGGAGATCCTAGTGCGAGCAGACGGCACCTCCGCGTTCAACACACGTACAGCCGGTGACGCCTCCCACGCCTTGATCCAGCAAGGAGAGAGGAGAGGTTGAGGAAGACTCCGTCCAGCAGCAGCACAGCGGCGTGGTGGTGGTGGAGGGCGTGGCAATCCTGTGAGGGCCGCCAAGCACCGCGGGAGAGGAGAAGTAAGAGAGGTAGGGCTGCGCCGAGGGAGAGGTTCTCGTGTGTTGGGCAGCCCCAAAACCCCACTATTTAGAGGAGGAGGAGGTGGCTGCACCCCATCTAGGGTTCCCACCCAAGGGTGCGGCAGCCCTAGATGGGACTTGAAGGGGCGGCCAAGAGGGGGAGGCAGGCGCCCCTAGGGTGGGCCTTTAGGCCCATCTGTGCCTAGGGTTTCCCTCTCCCCACCTAGCTGCGCCTTGGGCCTTGTGGGGCGCACCAGCCCACACGGGCTGGTCCCTCCCACACTTAGCCCATGCAGCCCTCCGGGATGGTGGCCCCACTTGGTGGACCCAGGACCCTCCGGTGGTCCCGGTACGTTACCGATAAAACCCGAAACTTTTCGGTGACCAAAACCTCACTTCCTATATATTATTCTTTACCTCCGGACCATTCCGGAACTCCTCGTGACGTCCGGGATCTCATCCGGGACTCCGAAAAACATTCGGTAACCACATACAAACTTCCTTTATAACCCTAGCGTCATCGAACCTTAAGTGTGTAGACCCTACGTGTTCGGGAACCATGCAGACATGACCGAGACGTTCTCCGGTCAATAACCAACAGCGGGATCTGGATACCCATGTTGGCTCCCACATGTTCCACGATGATCTCATCGGATGAACCACGATGTCAAGGACTCAATCGATCCCGTATACAATTCCCTTTGTCTAGCGGTATTGTACTTGCCCGAGATTCGATCGTCGGTATCCCGATACCTTGTTCAATCTCGTTTCCGGCAAGTCTCTTTACTCGTTCCGTAACACATCATCCCGTGATCAACCCCTTGGTCACATTGTGCACATTATGATGATGTCCTACCGAGTGGGCCCAGAGATACCTCTCCGTTTACGGAGTGACAAATCCCAGTCTCGATTCGTGCCAACCCAACAGACACTTTCGGAGATACCTGTAGTGCACCTTTATAGCCACCCAGTTACGTTGCGACATTTGGTACACCCAAAGCATTCCTACTATATCCGGGAGTTGCACAATCTCATGGTCTAAGGAAAAGATACTTGACATTAGAAAAGCTTTAGCATACGAACTACGATCTTTGTGCTAGGCTTAGGATTGGGTCTTGTCCATCACATCATTCTCCTAATGATGTGATCCCGTTATCAATGACATCCAATGTCCATGGTCAGGAAACCGTAACCATCTATTGATCAATGAGCTAGTCAACTAGAGGCTTACTAGGGACATGGTGTTGTCTATGTACCCACACATGTATCTGAGTTTCCTATCAATACAATTATAGCATGGATAATAAACGATTATCATGAACAAGGAAATATAATAATAACTAATTTATTATTGCCTCTAGGGCATATTTCCAACAGTCTCCCACTTGCACTAGAGTCAATAATCTAGTTCACATCGCCATGTGATTAACACTCACATGTCACATCGCCATGTGACCAACATCCAAAGAGTTTACTAGTGTCATTAAACTAGTTCACATCATCATGTGATTAAGACTCAATGAGTTCTGGGGTTTGATCATGTTTTGCTTGTGAGAGAAGTTTTCGTCAACGGGTCTGCAACATTCAGATCCGTATGTACTTCGCAAATCTTTAAGTCATATTGTAAATGCTGCTTTACGCTCCACTTGAAGCTATTCCAAATGGTTGCTCCACTATACGTATCCGGTTTGCTACTCAGAGTCATTCGGATAGGTGTTAAAGCTTGCATCGACGTAACCCTTTACGCCGAACTCTTTATCACCTCCATAATCGAGAAACATGTCCTTTATTTACTCCAAGGACAATTTTGACCTCTGTCCAATGATCCATTCCTGGATCATTCTTGTACCCCTTGACTGACTCATGGCAAGGCACACTTCCGGTGCGGTACACAGCACAGCATACTATAGAGCCTACGTTTGAAGCATAGGGGACGACCTTTGTCCTTTCTCTCTATTCTGCCGTGGTCGAGCTTTAAGTCTTAACTTTGTACCTTACAACTCAGGCAAGAACTCCTTCTTTGACTGATCCATCTTGAACACTTTCAAGATCATGTCAAGGTACGTGCTCATTTGAAAGTATTATTAAGCATTTTGATCTATCCTTATAGATCTCGATGCTCAATGTTCAAGTAGCTTAATCCAGGTTTTCTATTGAAAAACATCTTTCAAATAACCCTATATGCTTTCCAGAAATTCTACATCATTTCTGATCTTCAATATGTCAACAACATATACTCATCAGAAATTCTATAGTGCTCCCACTCACTCCTTTGGAAATACAAGTTTCTCATAAACTTTGTATAAACCCAAAATCTTTGATCATCTCATCAAAGTGCACATTCCAACTCCGAGATGCTTACCCCAGTCCTTAGAAGGATCGCTGGAGCCAGCATACCTTTTAGCATCCTTAGGATTGACAAAACTTTCTGATTGTATCACATACAACCTTTCCTTACGAAAACTGGTAAGGAAACTCGTTTTGACATCCATCTGCCAGATTTCATAAATGCAGCTTATGCTAACATGATTCTGACGGACTTAAGCATCGTTGCGGATGAGAAAATCTCATCGTAGTCAACTCCTTGAACTTGTGAAAAACTCTTCGCCACAAGTCGAGCTTCATAGACGGTGACATTACCATCCACGTCCGTCTTCTTCTTAAAGATCCATTCATCTCAATGGCTTGTCGATCATCGGGCAAGTCCACCAAAGTCCATGCTTTGTTCTGATACATGGATCCTATCTCGGATTTCATGGCTTCTAACCATTTGTCCGAATTTGGGCCCACCATCGCTTCTCCATAGCTCGTAGGTTCATTGTTGTCTAGCAACATGACCTTCAAGACAGGATTACAGTACCACTCTGAAGCAGTACGCATCCTTGTCACCCTACGAGGCACGGTAGTGAATTGATCCGAAGTTTCATGATCACTATCATAAGCTTCTACTTCAATTGGTGTAGGTGCCACAGGAACATCTTCATGTGCCCTGCTACACACTAGCTGTACTGACGGTTCAATAACCATATCAAGTCTCCACCATCCTCCCACTCAACTTTTCGAGACAAACTTTTCCTCGAGAAAGGACCTGATTCAAGAAACAATCCCTATTGCTTTCGGATCTGAATTAGGAGGTATACCCAAATATTTTGGATGTCCTATGAAGATGCATTTTATCCGCTTTGGGTTCGATCTTATCAACCTGAAACTTTTTCACATAAGCGTCGCAACCCCAGACTTTTAAGAAACGACAACTTAGGTTTCTCCAAACCATAGTTCAAACAGGGTCGTCTCAACGGAATTACGCTGTGCCCTATTAAAGTGAGTGCGGTTGTCTCTAATGCCTAACCCATGAACGATAGTGGTAATTCGATAAGAGACATCATGTACGCACCATATCTAATAGGGTGCTACTATGATGTTCGGACACACCATCACACTATGGTGTTCCAGGCGGTATTAATTGTGAAACAATTTCCACTATGTCTTAATAGCGTGCCAAAGCTCGTAACTCAGATACTCATCTCTATGATCATATCATAGACATTTTATCCTCTTGTCACGATGATCTTTAACTTCACTCTGAAATTACTTGAACCATTCAATAATTCAGACTTGTGTTTCATCAAGTAAATATACTCAGTATCTACTCAAATCATCTGTGAAGTAAGAACATAACGATATCCACTGCGTGCCTCAGCATTCATTGAATTGCACACATCAAAATGTATTACTTCCAACAAGTTGCTTTCTTGTTCCATTTCACTGAAAAACGAGGCTTTCAGTCATCTTGCCCATGTGGTATGATTTGCATATCCCAAGTGATCCAAAATCAAGTGAGTCCAAACGATCCATCTGCATGGAGTTTCTTCATGCGTATACACCAATAGACATGGTTCGCATGTCTCAAACTTTTCAAAACCGAGTGAGTCCAAAGATCCATCAACATGGAGCTTCTTCATGTGTTTTATACCAATATGACTTACATGGCAGTGCCACAAGTAAGTGGTACTATCATTAATATCTTATATCTTTTGGCATGAAAATGTGTATCACTACGATCGAGATTCAATAAACCATTCCTTTAGGTGCAAGACCATTGAAGGTATTATTCAAATAAATAGAGCAACCATTATTCTCCTTAAATGAATAACCGTATTGCGATAGACATAATCCAATCATGTATATGCTCAACGCAATCACCAAATGACAATTATTCTGGTTTAATACTAATCTTGATGGTAGAGGGAGCGTGCGATGTTTGATCACATCAAACTTGGAAACACTTCCAACACATATCGTCAGCTCACCTTTAGCTAGTCTCCGTTTATTCCGTAGCCTTTTATTTCGAGTTACTAACGCTTAACAACCAAATCGGTATCTAATACCCTGGTGCTACTAGGAGTACTAGTAAAGTACACATTAACATAATGTATATCCAATATACTTCTATCGACCTTGCCAGCCTTCTCATCTACCAAGTATCTAGGGTAATTCTGCTCCAGTGGTTGTTCCCCTTATTACAGAAGCACTTAGTCTCGGGTTTGGGTTCAACCTTGGGTTTCTTCATTAGAGCAGCAGCTGATTTGCTGTTTCATGAAGTATCCCTTCTTGTCTTTGCCCTTCTTGAAACTAGTGGTTTCACCAACCATCAACAATTGATGCTCCTTCTTGATTCCTACTTTCACAGTGCCAAATATCGCGAATATCTCAAGGATCTTCATATCTATCCCTGATTTGTTTTAGTTCATCACGAAGCTCTAGCAGCTTGGTGGCAATGACTTTGGAGAAACATCACTATCTCTAGGAGATCAACTCCCACTCGATTCAAGTGATTGTTGCACTCAGACAATCTGAGCACAAGCTCAACGATTGAGCTTTTCTCCCTTAGTTTGCAGGCTAAGAAAATCGTCGGAGGTCTTATACCTCTTGACGTGGGCACGAGCCTGAAATCCCAATTTCAGCCCTCGAAACATCTCATATGTTCCGCGACGTTTCGAAAACGTCTTTGGTGCCTCAACTCTAAACCGTTTAACTGAACTATCACGTAGTTATCAAAACGTGTATGTCCGATGTTCTCAACATCCACAGACGACGTTTGGGGCTCAGCACACTGAGTGGTGCATTAAGGACATAAGCTTTCTTCTGTCCGCATAATCGCTACTGTCAAATTTCAACTATATTTTCTCTAGGAACATATCTAAACAGTGGAACGAAAGCGCGAGCTTATGACATAATTTGCGAAGATCCTTTTTGACTATGTTCCGGATAATTAAGTTCATCTCATGAACTCCCACTCAGATAGACATCCCTCTAGTCATCTAAGTGATTACATGATCCGAGTCAACTAGGCCGTGTCCGATCATCACGTGAGACGGACTAGTCATCATCGGTGAACATCTTCATGTTGATCGTATCCTCCATACGACTCATGCTCGACCTTTCGGTCTCTTGTGTTCCGAGGCCATGTCTATACCTGCTAGGCTCGTCAAGTTAATCTAAGTGTTCCGCGTGTGTAAATCTGGCTTACACCCGTTGTATGTGAACATAAGAATCTATCATACCCGATCATCACGTGGTGCTTCGAAACGACGAACTTTCGCAACGGTGCACAGTTAGGGGGGACACTTTCTTGAAATTTTAATGAGGGATCATCTTATTTACTACCGCCGTTCTAAGCAAATAAGATGCATAAACATGATAAACATCACATGCAATCAAATAGTGACATGATATGGCCAATATCATTTTTCTCCTTTTGATCTCCATCTTCGGGGCTCCATGATCATCATCGTAACCGGCATGACACCATGATCTCCATCATCATGATCTCCATCATCGTGTCTCCATGAAGTTGTCTCGCCAACTTATTACTTCTACTACTATGGCTACCGGTTAGCAATAAAGTAAAGTAATTACATGGCGTTTGTTCAATGACATGCAGGTCATACAATAAATTAAGACAACTCCTATGGCTCCTGCCGGTTGTCATACTCATCGACATGGCATACCTTGCAAAAACAAGTTAGACGTCCTCTAATTGTTGTTTGCATGTTTTACGTGGCTGCTATGGGTTTCTTGCAAGAACGTTTCTTACCTACGCAAAACCACAACGTGATATGCCAATTGCTATTTACCATTCATAAGGACCCTTTTCATCGAATCCGTTCCGACTAAAGTGGGAGAGACTGGCACCCGCTAGCCACCTTATGCACCAAGTGCATGTCAGTCGGTGGAACCTGTCTCACGTAAGTGTATGTGTAAGGTCGGTCCGGGCTGCTTCATCCCACAATACCGTCGAAACAAGATTGGACTAGTAACGGTAAGCATATTGAACATCATCAATGCCCACAACTACTTTGTGTTCTACTCGTGCAAAGAATCTATGCAATAGACCTAGCTCATGATGCCACTGTTGGGGAACGTAGCATAAATTCAAAATTTTCCTACGTGTCACCAAGATCTATCTATGGAGAAACCAGCAACGAGGGGAAGGAGAGTGCATCTACATACCCTTGTAGATCGCTAAGCGGAAGCGTTCAAGAGAATGGGGTTGAAGGAGTCGACTGTCGTGATCCAAATCACGGAGATCCTAGTGCGAACGGACGGCACCTCCGCGCTCAACACACGTGACAGCACGGTGACGCCTCCCACTCCTTGATCCAGCAAGGAGAGAGGAGAGGTTGAGGAAGACTCCGTACAGCAGTAGCACAACGGCGTGGTGGTGGTGGAGGAGCGTGGCAATCCTGCAGGGCTTCGCCAAGCACCGCGGGAGAGGAGAAGTAAGAGAGGTAGGGTTGCGCCAGAGGGAGAGGTTCTCGTGTGTTGGGCAGCCCCAAAACCCCCACTATTTAGAGGAGGAGGGGAGGTGGCTGCGCCCCCATCTAAGGTTCCCACCCAAGGGGTGCGGCAGCCCTAGATGGGACTTGAAGGGGGCGGCCAAGAGGGGAGAGGGGGGGCGCCCCCTAGGGTGGGCCTTTAGGCCCATCTGTGCCTAGGGTTTCCCCTCTCCCCACCTAGCTGCGCCTTGGGCCTTGTGGGGGGGCGCACCAGCCCACCTGGGGCAGGTCCCCTCCCACACTTAGCCCATGCAGCCCTCCGGGGATGGTGGCCCCACTTGGTGGACCCCCGGGACACTCCCGGTGGTCCCGGTACGTTACCGATAAAACCCGAAACTTTTTCGGTGACCAAAACCTCACTTCCTATATATTATTCTTTACCTCCGGACCATTCCGGAACTCCTCGTGACGTCAGGGATCTCATCCGGGACTCCGAACAACATTCGGTAACCACATACAAACTTCCTTTATAACCCTAGCGTCATCGAACCTTAAGTGTGTAGACCCTACGGGTTCGGGAACCATGCAGACATGACCGAGACGTTCTCCGGTCAATAACCAACAGCGGGATCTGGATACCCATGTTGTCTCCCACATGTTCCACGATGATCTCATCGGATGAACCACGATGTCAAGGACTCAATCGATCCCGTATACAATTCCCTTTGTCTAGCGGTATTGTACTTGCCCGAGATTCGATCGTCGGTATCCCGATACCTTGTTCAATCTCGTTCCGGCAAGTCTCTTTACTCGTTCCGTAACACATCATCCCTGATCAACCCCTTGGTCACATTGTGCACATTATGATGATGTCCTACCGAGTGGGCCCAGAGATACCTCTCCGTTACACGGAGTGACAAATCCATCTCGATTCGGGCCAACCCAAGCAGACACTTTAGGAGATACCTGTAGTGCACCTTTATAGCCACCCAGTTACGTTGTGACGTTTGGTACACCCAAAGCATTCCTACGGTATCCGGGAGTTGCACAATCTCATGGTCTAAGGAAAAGATACTTGACATTATAAAAGCTTTAGCATACGAACTACGATCCTTGTGCTAGGCTTAGGATTGGGTCTTGTCCATCACATCATTCTCCTAATGATGTGATCCCGTTATCAACGACATCCAATGTCCATGGTCAGGAAACCGTAACCATCTATTGATCAACGAGCTAGTCAACTAGAGGCTTACTAGGGACATGGTGTTGTCTATGTACCCACACATGTATCTGAGTTTCCTATCAATACAATTATAGCATGGATAATAAACGATTATCATGAACAAGGAAATATAATAATAACTAATTTATTATTGCCTCTAGGGCATATTTCCAACAAATATGACAATGATGAAGCGTGTCATAATAAACGGAACAGTGGAAAGTTGCATGGCAATATATCTCGGAATGGCTACGGAAATGGCATAATAGGTAGGTATGGTGGCTGTTTTGAGGAAGATATAAGGAGGCTTATGTGTGATAGAGTGTATCATATCACAGGGTTTGGATGCACCGACGAAGTTGGCACCAACTCTCGAGGTGAGAAAGGGGAATGCACGGTACCGAAGAGGCTAGCAATGATGGAAGGGTGAGAGTGCGTATAATCCATGGACTCAACATTAGTCATAAATACCTCACATACTTATTGCAAAAATCTACAAGTCATCAAAACCAAGCACTACGCGCATGCTCCTAGGGGGATAGATTGGGAGGAAAAGACCATCGCTCGTCCCCGACCACCACTCATAGTCATAAAGACCTCACATACTTATTGCAAAAATCTACAAGTCATCAAAACCAAGCACGACGCGCATGCTCCTAGGGGGATAGATTGGGAGGAAAAGACCATCGCTCGTCCCCGACCACCACTCATAAGGAAGACAATCAAAGAAACACCTCATGCTTCAAATTTGTCACACAACGGTTACCATACGTGCATGCTACGGGACTTGCATACCTCAACACAAGTATTTCTCAAATTCACAATTACTCAACTAGCACGACTCTAATATTACCATCCTAATATCTCAAAACAATCATCAAGTATCAAACTTCTCATAATATTCAATGCACTCTATATTAAGGTTTTTATTATATCCCTCTTGGATGCCTATCATATTTGGACTAAATTTAAAACCAAAGCAAGTTGGCATGCTGTTTATGACACTCAAAATAATATAATTGAAGCATGAGATTTCATCTATTTCTTCAAAATAAAACCACCACCGTGCTCTAAAAAGATATAAGTGAAGCACTAGAGCAAACGACAAACTACTCCGAACGATATAAGTGAAGATCAATGAGTAGTTGAATAATTATGTAACTATGTGTAGAATCTCTAACATTTAAGAATTTCAGATCTTGGTATTTTATTCAAACAGCAAGCAAAACAAAATAAAATAAAATGACGCTCCAAGCAAAACACATATCATGTGGTGAATAAAAATATAGCTCCAAGTAAAGTTACCGATGAACGAAGACGAAAGAGGGGATGCCTTCCGGGGAATCCCAAGCTTAGGCTCTTGGTTGTCCTTGAATATCACCTTGGGGTGCCTTGGGCATCAACAAGATAGGCTCTTGCCACTCCTTATTCGATAGTCCATCGAAGTTTTAACCAAAACCTTAAAACTTCACAACACAAAACTTAACAGAAAACTCGTAATTAAGCTCCGTTAGTATAAGAAAATAAATCACCACTTAGGCACTGTTGTGAACTCATTCATATTGGTGCAATATCTACTGTGTTCCAACTTCTCTATGGTTCATACCTTCCGATAGTACTCATAGATTCATCAAAATAAGCAAACAACACAATGAAAACAGAATCTGTCAAAAACAGAACAGTCTGTAGTAATCTATATCAAACGAATACTTTTGGGACTCCAAAATTTTGAAAGAAATTGGTGGACGCGAGGAATTTGTCTATTAATCATCTGCAAAAAGAATCAACCTAAAATCACTCTCCAGTAAAAAATGGCAGCTAATTTCGTAAGCGCTAAAGTTTCTGTTTTTTACAGCAAGATCACAAAGACTTCACCCAAGTCTTCCCAAAGGTTCTACTTTTCACAAATACTAATTAAAACATAAAACCACATCTAAACAGAGGCTAGCTTAATTATTTATTACTAAACAGTAGCAAAAATCAAAGAAGAAAAATAAAATTGGGTTGCCTCCCAACAAGCGCTAACGTTTAACGCCCCTAGCTAGGCATGATGATTTCAATGATGCTCACATAAAAGATAAGAGTTGAAACACAAAGAGAGCATCATGAAGAATATGACTAGCACATTTAAGTCTAACCCACTTCCTACGCATAGGAATTTTGTGAGCAAACAATTTATGGGAACAAGAATCAACTAGCATAGGAAAGCAAAACAAGCATATCTTCAAGATTTTCAACACATAGAGAGGAAACTTGATATTATTGCAATTCCTACAAGCATATATTCCTCCCTCATAATAATTTTCAGTAGCATCATGAATGAATTCAACAATATAACCATCACATAAAGCATTCTTTTCATGATCTACAAGCATATAATTTTTATTACTCTCCACATAAGCAAATTTCTTATCATGAATAATAGTGGGAGCAAACTCAACAAAATAATTATCATGTGAGGCATAATCCAATTGAAAACTAAAATCATGATCACAAGTTTCATGGTTATCATTATTATTAATAGCATACAAGTCATCACAATAATCATCATAGATAGCAACTTTGTTCTCATATCAATTGGAACCTCTTCCGAAATAGTGGATTCATCACTAAATAAAGTCATGACCTCTCCAAATCCACTTCCATAATTATCACAAAAATATTCAACATCCTCCAAAATAGTGGGATCATTACTTCCTAAAGTTGACACTCTTCCAAACCCACTTTCATCATTATAATCATCATAAATAGGAGGCATGCTTTCATCATAATAAATATTCTCATCAAAACTTGGGGGACTAAACACATCATCTTCATAAAACATAGCATCCCAAAGCTTGTGGCTTTGCATATCATTAGCATCATGGGTATTCAAAGAATTCATAATAACAACATTGCAATCATGCTCATCATTCACATATTTTATGCCAAGCATTCTATGTAATTCTTCTTCTAGTACTTGAGCACAATTTTCCTTCCCATCATTTTCACGGAAGACATTAAAAAGATGAAGCGTATGAGGCAACCTTAATTCCATTTTTTTTCTAGTTTTCTTTTATAGAATAAACTAGTGATCAAACAAGAAACAAAAAGATTCGATTGCAAGATCTAAAGATATACCTTCAAGCACTCACCTCCCCGGCAACGGCGTCAGAAATTAGCTTGATGTCTACTACACAACCTTTTTCTTGTAGACGTTGTTGGGCCTTCAAGTGCAGAGGTTTGTAGGACAGTAGAAAATTTTCCTCAAGTGGATGACCTAAGGTTTATCAATCCGTGGGAGGCGTAGGATGAAGATGGTCTCTCTCAAACAACCCTGCAACCAAATAACAAAGAGTCTCTTGTGTCCCCAACACACCCAATACAATGGTAAATTGTATAGGTGCACTAGTTCGGCGAAGAGATGGTGATACATGTGCAATATGGATGGTAGATGTAGGTTCTTGTAATCTGAAAATATAAAAACAACAAGGTAACAAGCGATAAAAGTGAGCACAAATGGTATTGCAATGCGTTGAAACAAGGCCTAGCGTTCATACTTTCACTAGTGCAAGTTCTCTCAACAATAATAACATAGTTAGATCATATAACTATCCCTAAACATGCAACAAAGAGTCACTCCAAAGTCACTAATAGCGGAGAACAAACGAAGAGATTATTGTAGGGTATGAAACCACCTCAAAGTTATCCTTTCTGATCGATCTATTCTAGAGTTCGTACTAGAATAACACCTTAAGACACAAATCAACCAAAACCCTAATGTCACCTAGATACTCCAACGTCACCTCAAGTATCCGCGGGTATGATTATACGATATGCATCACACAATCTCGGATTCATCTACTCAACCAACACAAAGTACTTCAAAGAGTGCTCCAAAGTTTCTACCGGAGAGTCAAGACGAAAATGTGTGCCAACCCCTATGCATAGATTCCCAAGGTCATGGAACCTGCAAGTTGATCACCAAAACATACATCAAGTGAATCAATAGAATACCCCATTGTCACCACGGGTATCCCACGCAAGACATACATCAAGTGTTCTCAAATCCTTAAAGACTCAATCCGGTAAGATAACTTCGAAGGAAAAACTCAATCCGTTACAAGAGAGTAGAGGGGGAGAAACATCATAAGATCCAACTATAATAGCAAAGCTCGCGATACATCAAGATCGTCCCAAATGAAGAACACGAGAGAGTGATAGAGAGAGAGAGAGAGAGAGAGAGAGAGAGAGAGAGAGAGAGATCAAACACATAGCTACTGGTACATACCCTCAGCCCCGAGGGTGAACTACTCCCTCCTTGTCATGAAGAGCGCCGGGATGATGAAGATGGCCACAGGTGATGGATCCCCCCTCCGGCAGGGTGCCGGAACGGGGTCCCCATTGGTTTTGGTGGCTACAGAGGCTTGCGGCGGCGTAAGTCCTGATCTAAGTTTCTTTTCGGGGGTTTCTATATTTATAGAGATTTTTGGCATTGGGAACAAGTCAGGGGGGGTCTCCTAGGAAGCCACGAGGTATGGGCGCTCGCTCCCCACTCTTGTGGGTGCCTCGGGACTCTTCTGGTCCATCTCCGATACTCCGTGGGCTTCTCCTGGTCCAAAAATAATCTCTGTGAAATTTCACGTCAATTGGACTCTGTTGGTTTTCCTTTTCTGCGATACTCAAAAACAAGGAAAAAATAGAAACTGGCACTGGGCTCTAGGTTAATAGGTTAGTCCCAAAAATCATATAAGATAACATATAAATGCATATAAAACATCTTAGATGGATAATATAATAGCATGGAACAATAAAAAAATATAGATATGTTGGAGAGGTATCAGTGATGGTTGATGAAGAAGCACCCATCCCTAAGTAGCCGAAACACCTTAGGAGACTCAAGTCACCCCTCAAGCAACCACAAATGCTATATGGATCAAAATGGGTTAGGTTGCGGAAAGCTATGGTGGTTTTGCGGATGATATGGTGGATGGCCTAGGAAAAGATACCAAAATGCCAAAATTTTGATGGAGTCAAATGGTATTGGAACCTATCTAGATGGATGGGGGATGTCAATAGCTACTCAACCGGAAACATAATACATGTGTGAATACATAGACAAACATAGTGTCACTAGTATGCCTCTACTTGACTAGCTCGTTAATCAAAGATGGTTAAGTTTCCTAACCATAGACTTGAGTTGTCATTTGATTAACGGGATCACATCATTAGGAGAATGATGTGATTGACTTGACCCATTTAGTTAGCTTAGCACTTGATCGTTTAGTATGTTGCTATTGCTTTCTTCATGACTTATACATGTTCCTATGTCTATGAGATTACGCAACTCCCGTTTACCGAAGGAACACTTTGTGTGCTACCAAACGTCACAATGTAACTGGGTGATTATAAAGGTGCTCTGCAGGTGTCTCCGAAGGTACTGGTTGAGTTGGCGTATTTTGAGATTAGGATTTGTCACTCCAATTGTCGGAGAGGTATCTCTGGGCCCTCTCGGTAATGCACATCACTGTAAGCCTTGCAAGCAATGTGACTAATGAGTTAGTTGAGGGATGATGCATTACGGAACGAGTAAAGAGATTTGCCGGTAACGAGATTGAACTAGGTATTGAGATACCGACGATCGAATCTCGGGAAAGTAACATACCGATGACAAAGGGAACAACGTATGTTGTTATGCGGTTTGACCGATAAAGATCTTCGTAGAATATGTAGGAGCCAATATGAGCATCCAGGTTCCGCTATTGGTTATTGTTCGGAGACATGTCTTGATCATGTCTACATAGTTCTCGAACCCGTAGGGTCCGCACGCTTAAAGTTTCGGTGACGATTGTATTACGAGTTTATGTATTTTGATGTACCGAAGGTAGTTTGGAGTCCCGGATGTGACTACGGACATGACGAGGAGTCTCGAAATGGTCGAGACATAAAGATCGATATATTGGACAACTATGTTTGGACACCAGAATGGTTTCGGGGAGTTTCAGACATATACCGGAGTACCGTTGGGTTACCGAACCCCCCGGGGAGTTTAATGGGCCAAGATGGGCCTTAGTGGAGAAGAGGAGGGGCGGCTAGGGAAGGCCGCGCGCCCCCTCCCCCTCTAGTCCAAATTGGACAAGGTGGGGGGCGCCTTTCCTTCCTCTCTCTCCTTCCCTTCCTTTCCCCCTCCTACTCCAACAAGGAAAAGAGGGAGTCCTACTCCCGGTGGGAGTAGGACTCCTCCCTGGCGCGCCCTCCCCTGGCCGGCCGCCTCCTCCCCCTGGTCCTTTATATACGGGGGCAGGGGGCACCTCTAGACACAACAATTGATCTCTTGATCTCTTAGCCATGTGCGGTGCCCCCTCCACCATATTCCACCTCGATCATATCGCACGGTGCTTAGGCGAAGCTCTGCGTCGGTAGCAACATCATCACCGTCATGACGCTGTCGTGCTGACGGAACTCACCCGTGAAGCTCTGCTGGATCGCAGTTCGCGAGACGTCATCGAGCTGAACGTGTGCTGAACTCGGAGGTGCCATACGTTCGGTACTTGGATCGGTCGGATCATGAAGGCGTACGACTACATAAACCGCGTTGTGCTAATGCTTCCGCTTTCGGTCTATGAGGGTACATAGACAACACTCTCCCCTCTCGTTGCTATGCATCACCATGATCATGTGTGCGCGTAGGAATTTTTTTGAAATTACTACGTTCCCCAACAGGAGGTGCGGGCACCCGGGGTGGTCAGCGGAGTTGGGCGGAAGAAGTGGCACAGGGGTCCGGGTACCCGGGGGTAAGGGATGCGGGCACCCTTGGTGGTCAGCGGGGTTGGGCGGGGGGTCTGGGTTCCCGGGGTTTGAGGTACGGGTGCCCGGGGGTCGTGGATTTTGGCGGAAATTTGTGGGAAAATGGGAGAAATTTGTGGATTTCGTGCAGGGAAAGGCGGAGATGGATGGGGGGAGGCTAGATCCACTTGAAACCAAGCAAATCCATGGATCAAATCCAAGAAAACCTCATCAAACCAACAAATCACAAAAAAATTTGGGGCTATTTTTGATGGGAAATTTTCGAAATTGGGGAAGAACACAACAAAATTAGGCTAGAGAAGAAGAAGGGGGGCTCCAATTTCATGAGAAACCATGGCTCATGATACCAAGATGTTGTAGGATGGAACCCTAGATGGAGACCTTTTACGAATTGGAGGGGAAATCCCCAAGAACAAGAAGAACACAAAGGGGAAAAACAAAAGGAACACTCAAATTGACTTGATCCAATCACACATGTGCTAGATCCTATTACACAAAGAGAGATGCAAAGGTCCAAATCCAACACAAGAAGATACAAGAGGTAACTAGTTCATCCCAATCCTATGAGGAAAGAGGTCTTGATGATCCTATGATGGGGATCCTTCTCCAATAGGAGGCCTTGATACCCACAAGAGGATCTTCTCCCTTAAGAGGCCATGATCTCCATGAGGAGGAAGATGAGAAAAGCTCTCTCTTTGTCTATCAAATACTTTGCTATTCTCTAGAACAAGCTAGGCGATGGGTACTTATAGTCTAGGGACGAAATGGGGGAAAACGGAGGTACAAGGGTCATTTGACCCTAAGTGCACGCAGGCACATTTCGGGATGTCCGGGCACCAGGTGTAAATGTCCGGGCACCCGTGGATGCCTTGGAGGAGGAGGTCGGGCACCCGGGGTGCGCCCAAGGGGGGGGGGGGTTCGGGCACCCGGGGGGTGAAGGCGTGGGCACCCGGGGAGGTCAGAGGCGTCGCGCCCCACTTGGCTGGCCGGTGCGGGCACCCGGGGGTGGATGGTGCGTGCACCCGAGGGTGGATGGTGCGGGCACCCGGGGTGCCTAGAGAGCCTCCGGTTTCTCTCGACTTGTCCCTTCTTCTCCTTGGAGCTCCACGTCTACTTGGAGATCCCTTCTTGCTTCTTCATGGTCTTCCCCTCGATACCTATTCATGCACAAAGTCTCCACTTGAGGTAGAAGCCATTTCTCATATGAAATCAAAGGGAGCTCGAAGAGGAAAGAGGTAACCTCAGTTTCAATAGTACGTGCATGGGTTGTTGTCATCGGTCCACTTAGCGTTTGTGGTGGTGATGGAATGCCCATGGGGATGACCGTGGGATGCTCCGCATCAGTGTGTATCAGTAAGACCTGAGCGTGAGATCAAATCCTGAGTATAGCGATGCTGAGAGAGATAGTAACCATCATTAGTTTGATCAACCTCAATTCCCAGAAAATAACCGAGAGAAAATCAATCTGACATCTTGAATTGCTCACTCAACTTTTTCTTAACAAAAGCAATGTACTTCTGATCATTTCCAGTGATCAACATATCATCAACATAGAGAAGAAGCAAGGTACGACTGCGGTCAGATGTATGAGTGAAAAGTGCAGGGTCATGCTCACTAGAAGAGAAACCAGTAGCTTGAACCACATAGCTGAACCACACAAACCAAGCATGAGGTGGTTGCTTTTGAAGCAAAGTGCACCAATGCTACAAGATGAATTTTATTGGCGCCAAATACATATTCTTTCAATTTATTACTTTTATACTAGAGTGTGTTTTACCTTTTCCACACTAACCAAGAGATAGTTTCAGGCTGAATTCTGAATGATTGTACTACTTGGTTGCATGGGTGTTTAGCGGGTTGGTGGTGTGTATACCATAATTACACATCATAACATAAAAAATAAATAACATACAGTGGCAGAGCCAAGATTGGCTAACGCCCTAGACGAGAAACTAAGGGCCAAATAATACTAAAAAAGAAAAACGGTTTCAAGGCGTACAAAAGTCAAGCTGTGTTGCATAACTAATAACCAAAGGAAAAGTTGTGTGCACATCACTACAACCATATGCAATGCAAGATGACCACGGTTATTGCAATTCATCAAATGTGGATCGGCTTTGAATGACATGTTTCCGCACATCACGTGTTTTGAACTTGAAAAAAAATGTATGCCATTGTCTTGTTACTTTTATTCATCTTGCCTTCCTGTACAATTATGTAGGAACAAAAATTACTAAATATCTAAATCGGTTTTCACATTTATGTTGGAAAGGGGACAATATTAAGAATTAAAATCATCACAAGAGTACAAGACAATGTGTCTAGCAAGAAAAATAAGGATTTGGAAGAGCTGGAATGGTCGATGGGGATTACTTTGCAGTTTGCACTGTTAACTGTATAAATTTATTTGTTTATTTTTTTAAAAATATGTAGCCTATTTTTTAAAAGTTTATGTATATACTATGTGTACTTGAAAGAAAAATAGACAAAGGGGAAATTTCAGGTTGTCCATAGACCATGTCCACCCACTAGCACAACCTCCCCTTTTGTGCTCGACACATGCAGGTTCGTTCATCCAGAACCGCTCAAAATCACAAATGCACACTGTCTTATACTTCCTTCGTCGCATATATAGCATCAAAAACGGGGAAATACCCAATGGTTCCCGGGGACATCTGTCCCCGGAATCTCACCACTCATCCGTGCATGCCTATTAGTATTTGACCTTGTCAACGTTTGTATTCCCACTTTACCTGTACCAGCAGTTCAAGTATAGGATTCGTTCCTACCTGTGCCAACGCTGTCCCACTCTCATTTAAGCACCGTCCACCTCCCCAACCATCTCTGTACCATTCTGTCCACCCTGTCCACTCTGCCGCAGTACACAGGCATCATTTAAGGCGTGAGCCACTGTGGTGTTATTTTCTTTACTACAATTAGTACTCGCTGATAAGCTTTTCGATCCATTTTTTAAGCAGTTTTCAAACGGGTAGGTGATGCTGCAGAGACGCTACCTGTGCCAGCAGCTACTCCATCCAGACAAATTTATAACGTTAGTGATAATCGGATTGATTACCCGGTGGGTACATATGGTTTCTGTAGACATAGGATTTCTGTAGCAGCACCTCTAGATCCATCTTCCTCGCCTCACCCTCTCAGCACTTACCAACCTAGCAGAACAAAACAGAGCCTCGATCCGTAGAAGCACCACGCCCTACTGTTCCTCTTAGAACCCTAGATCCATCGTTCTCTCAGCACCCGCGCTATCCCTCTTCTCGCCGCCGCAATTTCTCTCCATCTGACGCGTTCTTCACCAGCTCGCCCTCTGCTGCAACGGGCCGTCCGCTGGTCAGGTCAGCTCCCATTCTCCATGATTCCCCTCCCATCTTAGTTCCTTCTTTCTGCCTCTCCCCCTCTCTCAGCGGCTGGCTTCTAATTTATTGTGCTCTGTTTTGTTCACCCTCACAGCAGCCTTCATGGACCCGGATGAAGAAGGGGATCACCCCGGCCTCGATCTGTCATCCCTTGACCCCGCTTCGCCGACCCCAAGTTCCAGGACTTCACTTCAAAAAGTTTGTTCAATTATATCTACATTCAACGATTTTAAACGCAGACTTGTAGTTGAAATTGGTTTTGGTGGCATGTTGCGACTGCCCGCTATATCTAAGCTCAATTTGAAATTTAGCACATGGCTCATGAGCATGGTAGATGGGCCAAACAGATGCATCAAACTATCCCATGAAACATCTATTAGGTTCTGGCCAGGTGATATCCACAAAGTGTTCGGTATCCCATGTGGCAGGCTAGACATACACAGCCTTGAATATCTTTTTTTTTTTGCGGGGGATACAGCCTTGAATATCAACAAGGAGAAAGTTCAGTTCAGTTTTTTAGCTCTGTGCTGGGTATGCCTGACAAAGGGAATCAAGTGCTGAAATGTGTTGAACTGGTTATAATGAAAGATCTAAATGAATCAACTGCCAGTAATTTAGAGATTGACTGTTTCAAGATGGCATTTGTGATCTTTTGCATGGGCCACATCCTGTCACCCTCCAGCAAACACGATCATGCCATAATCGAATACTGGCCAGCTATTGCAAACACGGATAAGATTATAGACTTCAACTTCTGTGATTATGTGTTTGCTGATTTACTGGCGGCTTGCTGGAAAGTAAAGCAAGACATTCAAAATAATAGACCTGTTACTCACTTGTTGGGATGCCATCTTTTTTTCCAGGTATTCACCGCTATCACACCCTTATTGTTTTCTGCAATACATAGAACAATCTTGTTTCCTTCATCCAAACCCCCATAAATTAAAATTCTATCCAATTGCAGATTTTCTATCTCGACAACCTTGACCTTGGCATGCTAAACCTGCCTCACAATTCGTACCCATGCATATCCTGTTTCGACGAATCAAGGATCAGGAAGATGATAATCCAGTGCACTAAAATTGGACCAGGGCCCCCCGACTTCTCTCTAGGCCAGGTATTATTCTATATTAATTTGCCAATACATTCTTTTCAAGCCGATGAATTTTGACTGCACGGCACTAAACCCCTATTTTTTTAGATCCGTCACCATTCTCAGGTATGCTACATGCGCTCCGTTTGGGACTCAAAGATTGAAGCAAATACCCCTTCATCAAAGAAACCAGTTATTCCTTCGCAAAAAACGAGCGTTACAGACAGCCCTCAACCAAGCTGAGTGATTAAGGTCAGTGTGCACCATCTTGTTAATCCAGTCTACTCCTGCAATCCCTAAACTTTTAATTATCCCCTTCTGCTTTGGAGATAGTTCAAGATACAATTTGTGCAGATCTAATGCCGTGAATCTGCCATTTGACATCGAAATGTTACCAACACAACTGAACGCTGCTTTCGTGCTTGCACAATCTTCTATTGGGCAGACGTCTACTTGTTTACTCACTACACCACCATGTAATAACTCTATCTTATTTTCTTCTTCTTCAGATCTGCCAGCTTCTAGCACAACCTGAAGAGTGATTCTCCACACATTACTAATGTATGGCAGGGCTGCATTTGTAAGCATATCTAACATACAGATGCAGTATATGTTACCTTACATGAAGTCCGTTCGTCCATTACATCCGCCACCTTGCTATTTCTCCCTCTCCTCTACGCACAGAGCTGTTCTTCACTTCACTGGGCTGTAGGAGTTTCTTCACAGCAAAACGGATAGACAGAATGGTTGGTCTGGTTTTACCACTAGAGTTCCACCGACGGTCCAGTTAAAGTATCACCAACAAACAACCACCTATATTTACTGCCCAACCATTTTGGCACTGTTGGCCAACTGCCTACTACTCGAAGCATATTATAAAAACTGGCCCGTAATCATATCAGATGTGGCCCCCTGTTATGTGTCACTGCTTCGAAATCCCCCGAATTAGTTCTTTAAACTGCCATTTGCCATTTGCAGGTCCACTAAATCGATACACACATCTGTTTTGAAAACATTAGATTTCGCTGCTGCGAGTAAAAAAACGACAGTCCAAAGTTTATTATTGTGTAACCCTAAGTCATCGAACTAACAGTTTTTCTTTTTAGCTTATACTCAAATACTATACTTAAGTCCTACTTTATTCAACTTATTAATCATACGTACTAACTTAATTTATTTTTATTCCTGCCGTGTCAAAACATCGCAAATTAGCTCTGCGAACGGAATTAATTAAATTGACCGCAGGGCTTTGATCAATCAAGTTGACGCCCGCTCAGGTCTTGTTCTGACAAAGACCTCGATCCTCCCAAAAGTTGCCGTGTTGCAGGCAGGACAGCACTGATCAAAAACGCGTCGTCCGTCGGCAAGATCCTGTACTGACCTGTGCGACTTCCGGTACATCACTGTACGTCTGCTGTATATTCCTATATCCCACTATTCCCTCCACCCGTATTGTCTTCTACGTTACTTTATCTTCCAATCGCGAGGCAGGAACTGACGCTTTGGATAACGGGGACACATGTCCCCATAGACCAAACGTCGGCGCCCATCAAAAACGTTTTTATATCATGAGACGAAGGAAGTGGTATATAAGAGAAAATAAAAAACAAACTAAACGCACCATATATAATCTGAAATGGAGGGAGTACCCAACTCAAAAAAGAAAACAGAAAGAAAGAAATGGAGGGGGTACTGCAGAAGAAAGCTCAGTCCAACCTCCAATGCGCCAAACTCCAACCAAGGATGGTTGGGACAAGGACGGCTCACGACCCCGAAAGCCGAAAGCCGACGCAACCGAAGCCAAAACCAACAGAGAAATGTTTGTTAATTTCCCGTCAGGAGTATCAACCCGAGTTGGCCTTGTGCTCGATCGCCGGCCGGCCCCTCCCTCCCAGTCTTCTCGGGGGTTCACGTCACGTGGCGACCTCCGGCCACACACGCAGATCCGGCCGATCCAGACTCCAGACCCATCTCGGTCACCCTATCACCTTCCCACACGCACCTTCCCCACGTGTCGCCGTCGCGCTCCGTACGCCCGCCCCCAGCCCGTCCAGCCACCTATATCTCCTCCCCGGCCTCCTCCTCCTCCATTCATTTTCATTCTCAGCTCGTCGTTCGAACTTCTAATCAATCTTCTCAGAGCTATAGCTTGTAGCCTTGAGCTAGCTGCCTTGCTTGCCGATCGATTTTCAGGTCAGGATGGGCATCCTGGACGCGATGTCGGACATGTGCGCGTGCCCGACGGTGCGCACGCGGCGGCACATCAAGAAGCGGTCGCAGCTGGAGACGGTGGAGATGAAGGTCCGGATTGACTGCGAGGGCTGCGAGCGCCGCATCCGCAAGGCCGTGGACGGCATCCGCGGGGTCACCGGCGTCGAGGTGCTCCCGAAGCAGAACAAGGTGGCCGTCACCGGGTACATCGACGACCCGGCCAAGCTGATGCGGCGGGTGGCGCGCAAGACCGGCAAGAAGGTGGAGCCGTGGCCGTACGTGCCCTACGACGTGGTGCCACACCCCTACGCCCCCGGTGCCTACGACAAGAAGGCGCCCCCGGGCTACGTCCGGAACGTCGTCGCCGACCCCGACGCCGCGCCGCTCGCCAGGGCCTCCTCCACCGAGGTCAAGTACACCTCCGCCTTCTCCGACGAGAACCCCAACGCGGCATGCGCCGTCATGTAGTCGGTGCTCGTACGTAGCCATCTTTTAGCCAGGCCTTTCTTCAGCTAAGCTTTTACTAGGCATGTATAGTTTTTGGGGGTCGTCTGTATAATTATTTTGCACGTTGTACTGAACCCACAAAGTGAAATTGTAAATTATAGTACTTGTTTATTGCCTATACGTAGCTAGTAGTTCGCTTGTTACAGTAGTTTGTGAATTTGAACCAGGGGATCCAGTTCCCGGTTTACTGTAAGATACTGTACTATATATTTTAATGAACTTCACATGTATACTTATCAAATTGTTGATTCTTGTTTATTTTAGAGTTACAATTCCATTTCTTACCTTTATTTTAGCGTTTGTGGCAACAATTACGTTATTTGATAAAAAAGTAATCATTTGTTATCTAATTTAAGCAAACTCGTGTCACTAATTAGGGCATATTCAATAATGGTGCTATCTTAGAGGTGTCACATAAAATAAATGTTGATTTGAGGGAGAGAGAAATTATAAGAAATGGCTTGTTTTCTTTTATTTTAAAAGATGATCTCTTAACATATTTTGTCTTATCACGTTTTTAGGAATAACTAGTTATTAAAGATAAGGTTAAGAGATGATCTATTGTAGACATATTTTTATTGTCATATCTAAATTACATGTAAGACTTAAGATAAAACTGTTTTACATGCCCTTATCCTTTCAATTTTGTTCATTATAACTTTTTTTTAGCTTACCAAGCTGCCTGTCTACCTCCGCTGTGACTCGTTGGACCCGGGAAACATTGGCTGGTTTATTTGACCTGAGTTTATTTTTTGTTTGTTTTGGAGTTTCAATTCCAGTGATGACCCCTCTGGAGTCACCTGCATATTCCGCACGACGACCACATGAGCGCCATCTTTCGAGCATCCACCATCTAGACTATCGGGAATGGTACTAGGTGCAAATTCTGGACCGATCACTAGATTAACGGGCCATCAATGTCTGAGATTGCACCTCAAGTCTATGTGATGTTCCCTCTGAAGAAAATATGCCCTAGACATAATAATAAAGTTGTTATTTTATATTTTTTATATCATGATAAATGTTTATTATTAATGCTAAAATTGTATTAACCAGAAATTTGATATATGAGTGGATACATATAGTAGTAGAAAACAAGGCTTTGGTTCAGGCCTGGCCAGCCCATTAGCCCCGGTTCACTCATGAACCGGGACCCATGGGAGCATAGGTCCCAGTTCGTGAGGCCAAGGGGCCGGCCGGGCCTCATGGGGCATTGGTCCCGGTTCGTCTGAAGCCTTTGGTCCCGGTTCCAGACACGAACCGGGACCAATGGGCCTCGCTCCTGGCCCACATCCATTGGTCTCGGTTCATGGTTGGAACCGGGACCAAAGGGTGGCGTTTAGTCCCGGTTCCAGCCACGAACCGGGGCCAATGAGGTGGCTATATATACCCTTTTATACCCCTCGCCCACGGGCAGAGCACTCCATTGCTCTGTTTTTCTGGCCGGCAAGGGGAGAGCTTTGTGGTGCTCTAGCTCACCTCCTATGCACATGAGGTGTTCTACCCGAGCCACACTACTTAACCTTTCACCTCTCCGAGCTCGACTTTCAAGCTTCATTTTTCTCAAGATTTGTCTAGGTTTAGCAGTCCGTCACGTCCCGTCCCCGTCTTCATCACCGTCGATCGCCCGCGCCGATCTCGTCGCCAGCACCACCGTGGTAAGCCTCTTGTTCTTATCTTCTTTCTAAAAGAAAAAAAAATTACTTGTATGATTAGATAAATACTTGTCTAATTTTCTTATTTTCATTATTGCTTGTTATTATATAGTGCGATGGTTTTGGTATCCGCCCCCGTCGGCCCTCGTCCTGTCTATGATTCGGATGTGGATATATTATCTTTTATAACTATTTGGTTCATTTATTGTTTATGACAATTAGGCTGATCAACGAGACATAGATTTTATTTATCTAGGAGGTATGTGAACCAGGAATTCCAACCGACCCTATTGGTAAGAGGTTAATTTTAGTTGAAGAAGAAAACAATTACTTGAATTAAAAAAATAAAAAAAATTGAGGAGGAGAAGATGATATTGGAGTTGCATGTTGCGGATGTCGTCGATGATCACAAGACAAAAGGCCCTCCTGCCTGGGAAAGCCGCAGCGGCCACGTGGAGCCCCATTTGTCATGGTTCGTATAAGAACCGGGACTAAAGGTATTGGGCTTTAGTACCGACCTGTGACGCCCGGATAATCAAGCTACAGTAACCTCTGCAAATGATGCCACGTCACCACTCTTACTGTTGCTAACCTCGCAATGATTCGAAACCTTTTCAAATTCAAATTCAAATTAATGTCAAGCGACAAAGTTTTCAAAAAATTAAACTAAAATGTTCGTAGTGTGCAGTTAAATGCCTAGGTGATTATAGTGCAACAAACACCCTTTTTGAAATTGTCTAAATATATTAAAATGAAATAAAACAGAAAAATGAAATAAATAAAAGGAAAAGACAGATCTAACTAAAAAAGAAAAGAAAAGAAAGCACCCCATCGGGCCATCTCATGCCCACTGTGGCCAACCTAATCGGGCAAAGGCCCACCGCCCCCACTCTCTCCATGTCCCCGGTGAGGCCCGACCCCCACCGACACCCACTCCCCACGAAAATATCTCCTCCCCTCTCCCGATTTGGATCGGGATCGAGGAGGAGGACCCGATCTTGCGCACTGCCGCCGTCCGTCGCCGCCAGCCAGCGCCCGGCGGCCCCGGAGCTCCCCACTACGTCGCCGCCGCACACCGCCTCGGCCCAGGCTCCGCCCCCGCCGCTCGACGCCATCGCCGGAGCCACCCCGCTGCATCGCCGCCTCGCCATCCTCTTCGTCGTCGTCCTCCTCCCCACGGGTCGCCCTCGAGCCCACTGCCATGCCACTCCCGCTCCCCTGTGAGCCGCCACCTCCCTCCTCCCTCTCCTCCTCTGTGCGTGTGTGTCGCCCTCACTGCGAGCTCGGCGCCCCACTCCGTCGTTGCGACGCACGGCCACGCGCGAGCCCACACCCGCGCCCGGAGCTCACTCCGCCGTGGCCTTTCCGCCATCGCTTCGCCGTCCAGCTGCGCCCGTTGCCGCATGCGCACGCGGCCACAAAGACGGCCCGTCGCCCGCCCGCTGCGCGGCGATGTCGTCGCGCCGGTGCTGCGCGCGCCATCGCTCCGTCCCCTCCGCCCCATCGCCTGTTCAGCCGGGCGTGCGCGTCACACGTCGGGCCAAGGCCGCTTGCTGCTGCGTCACCGGTGGGTTACGCCGCACCTTGGGGCTCCGCCCGTTCGCCAGCGCCCTGCGCCGTTACCGTGCCCATTCGCTGCTATGGTCCCTGGACCATCGACATTGAGCCCCCCCAGGCCACTTACGTGGGCCCGGCCCTGTAATAAAAAAAGGAATTAAAAAAAATATCAAATAAATAAATAAATAATAGTTAAAATAATTAAAATATTAATTAATTAATTAAGTAATTAATTAAGTTAATTAATCATGATTAGATTAACCTAATCACTAATTAAACTAATTAATCTGTTTTAGTTAATCTTAGTCAATGACAGTGGGACCCACACGTCAGGTTGACTAGGTCAATGGTCAACGTTGACTGCTGACATCACTCTAATGTCATGCTGACATCATCATTTACTATTCTGGATAATGTTGGATTTAAATAAATAATTAAATAAAATCAGAAAATGATTAAATCTTTAGAAAATCATATCTTTTAATCCGTAACTCGGATTAAAATATTTTCAACATGAAAGTTGCTCAGAATGACGAGACGATTCCGGATACGCAAGCCGTTCGTCCGCCACACCCCCCTAACCTATCGAACTCGCAACTTTTCCCCCTCCGGCTCCTCGCTTCGAAAGCGTAAACAAGGAATACTTCCGGATGTTTCCCCTTAACCGTACCACCTCATACCACGTTAGGGCACACCTAGCACCGCCATTGTCACGCCACGCATCGTCGTGTTTATGTTTGCATTGTATTCATTGTTTCTTCCCCTCTTATCTCCGTGAGACTACGAGACCGACTGCTGCTGCCCGGTTCGACTACGGAGTTGGCGACCCTCTCTCTTGCCAGAGCAACCAGGAAAGCCCCCCCTTTGATCACCAGATATCGCCTACTCTTCTCTATACTGCTTGCATTAGAGTAGTGTAGCATGTTACTGCTTTCAGTTAAAACTATACTGCTGCACCTATCCTTGCTACTACTGTTGTTACCTTTACCTGCTATCCTACTGCTTAGTATAGGATGCTAGTATTCCATCTGTGGCCCTACATTCTTGTCCGTCTGCTGTGCTATACTATCGGGCCGTGATCACCCGGGAGGTGATCACGGGTATATACTATATACTTATACATGATACATGTGGTGACTAAAGTCGGGTCGGCTTGTGGAGCACCCGCGAGTTGATCTTTGTGGCGGAGCGACAGGGCAGGTTGAGACCGCCTAGGAGAGAGGTGGGCCTGGCCTGTTCGGCATTCACGGATACTTAACACGCTTAACGAGATCTTGGTATTTGATCTCGAGTCTGCTACGGATACGCACTAACCAACTACGTGGGAAAGATATGGGCACTCGGCGTCGTGGTATCACCGGCACTTCGTGACGTCACGATCGAAGCGGCGCGCGCCGGATTGGACCGAACGCCACTAGGCTAGGTCTGCTTCGCCGCGTCATAACGCAGGTGTGCTTTCGAGGCGATGGGCCTGCACCCGTGCGCTAAGGTTTAGACCGGCGTCTTGACCTCTCTGTTGAGCCTAGGTGGGGCTGCGACGTGTTGATCTTCCGCGGCGGGCATGACCCGAAAAGTGTGTCCGCCAAATGGGATCAAGCGTTGGGTTATGTGGTGCACCCTGCAGGGAAGTTAATCTATTCGAATAGCCGTGATCTTGATAACAGGACGACTTGGAGTTGTACCTTGACCTTATGACAACTAGAACCGGATAATTAATAAAACACACCTTCCAAGTGCGAGATACAACCCGGTGGTCGCTCTCTCTCGTGGTTACGAGGAGGGATCGCGGGTAGGATTATGCTATGCGATGCTACTTGGAGGACTTGATCTGCTCTCTTCTACATGTTGCAAGACGGAGGCTGCGGAAGCATAGTCTTCGACAGATTAGATATCCCCTCTTATTCGGCTTTCGCGATTCACCCAATGATATGGCCTTTACACATATACCCTTGCATATGTAGTGTAGCTCCTTGCTTGCAGTACTTTGGATGAGTACTCACGGTTGCCTTGTTCCCCTTTCCCCTTTATTTACCCGGTTGCTGCGACTGCACGATGGAGCCCTGGGAGCCGATGCCACCGTCGCGACAACTCCTACTACATCGGAGGTTCCTACTACTACGTGCAGCCGGCGGCGACGACCGGGAGTAGTTAGGAGGATCCAGCAGGAGGCCTGCGCCTCTTCGATATGTATCCCAGTTTGTGCTAGCCTTCTTAAGGCAAACTTGTTTAACTTATGTCTGTACTCAGATATTGTTGCTTCCGCTGACTCGTCTATGATCGAGCACTTGTATTCGAGCCCTCGAGGCCCCTGGCTTGTATTATGATGCTTGTATGACTTATTTATGTCTTTGAGTTGTATTGTGATATCTTCCCGTGAGTCCCTGATCTTGATCGTACACATTTGCATGCATGATTAGTGTACGATTGAATTGGGGGCGTCACAAGTTGGTATCAGAGCCGACTGCCTGTAGGAATCCCCCTTCCACACTCCTTGGCCGAAGTCGAGTCTAGACGTTGCAAAAACTTTTACTAACATGGCTGTGCGGCCCATGGGCCCACATCGCCATTGGGTGGTATTAGGATGTTTTATTCCCCGTCTATACTTTGGGACTCTGATCTCTCTTCTATTCGGGTTAAATGATTTTGCTAAAAATCTAACTCTAGGTTCCCGTTACTACTTCCTCCCGGAGAGCCCCTTATTACAACGATCACCTGCTGCACCAGAAGGTTCCGAAGATACTATTCGTTGTTTTCCCGAGACGCTTGTGCCGACCGCTTTTGCAAATCCCTACCACTATTATCGGTATGGATAACTGGACACACTTGCCTACATTCAATCCCATTGATCTTGTTATTACAGGATGCCCTGGACTGCTCTCCGTTGTTTCGAGAATCCTTTGAGCTTACTGCCCTGAAGTTCTTGCCTAATGAATACCCCCTACGGATAATTCCTCGCATTTATCGAGTATCCGCTCATCCCCAGTTGTTCAGGTGTTCCCCAAAAGTCTTCAAAGTGCCATTCGACCTTCCGAAAACCCTGAGTAGCCTGTTGCTTTTGGAATTTCTTGTTTGCTTTCATTATGGTTAATCCCATAAGTATAGTAATCATATTGGCATTCTTTGTCACCATCATTTTTGAGTCCATTGATTCAATACATTGTGAATGTTCACCATCATCAGTCGAGTCCTAGGATTATCTTTCTAGCTCAGACGTCATTTTGAACATGAGCTGGTTCTCGACCAAACTATCTGTCGTTGATTGTGCCTCTGGTATATTCAATTGAACCATCCTTGATCAGAGCGTCTGCTTCTGATCCTTTGTTTTGGAAATCATAATTCCTTTGCACTTAAGCTTTGAATTATTCAGATGATTCCATAACCTATTGCATTAGCATTCCTTCCTCTTCTGGTTGAGTATCGATACTCACATCAAATCCTTTGTGGACCATCAAGTCCTTTGTTGGATTGTTATCCGTCAGTGTCTTTCACATTTGATCACTTTGTGAGTTCTTCCCCTGATACATAATGCCTTTGTTAAGTTGTATCCTCTGCTTGGCCAACCATGCTCTGCTTTCGGGCTTGTGTTATTTACTCTTGAAACTTGTGGTATATGTTTCTAAGAAGCCCCTATGGGTTGAACATATGCCGTCTCTAAACCGTGTGAACCCGAAAGTTTTCACGAGCCATACTCTTCTGGTGTTTCGCGAGATAAAATTTCAACACTGCAACTTCATCGAACGCGAGAAGTGAATGAAAGGTTATGCATTGAAGAAGTGGGAGTCGACCTTGAACTTTGTGTTCATGCCCATGGACACGATGTATAACTTATCATGGAAGCTGCTCGTAAAAATGATTACCCCCTTGTTATAAGTTCATCTTGTATCCGTGGTTCGATCATTTATGATCGTGGTTTCCGACCATGTTCTCCTTTAAATACCATTTCTCGTGCAAGTTTAAGCACTTGTCTTCTATAGAGTAATACCCCAGTCCAACCTCTACTTTAATTTGTCGTCGAGTATTACCCCCTGGTAACTCAAGATTATCACGGAACTGCATAACTTCTTATGAGTTATTCATGAAGTGCTACATTCTCACTGATTCCAATTTTTCACGGACTCTGAGTTATTAAACCCTCAAAGACACCGATAACTGACTCGATCTGCACCGCGATTAAACAACTCTTGGTAACCTTCATTACTTACGAGTTTGAACTCGATCAGGTCATTCCTAGCCTGCTTGGCTATATCCTTGTCGTGCCAATTTTAACTGTGCTACCTGGTCCTTCTTCCCGGAGCATAAATTTCGACGATGAGCTAATCTTACGTCGATCTTCCTCGTCATATCATTTGTCCTTGAACAACAAGCTAGATTTCGAGTTTGTGTTCTACCCATGGTTTCAATAACTATTCGCATCATCATTCATTTGACTTGATGTCATCGCCGATCGGTTACATCTTCTTGAAACCTCTCGACAAATGTGTCGTGATCATCATCAACATTTTGAGGTCTTCCAAGATATCAATTGAATTCATGATGAGAAATAACATCCTTGCCCTCGATGATTGGTTCTATCATCGACCACTTTATTGCCTTCCGTTCAACACAAACTTGTTCATGTTTGGTGTATACCTTGAGTTCCCTGCTGTAACGCCCTCGATGCGGCTATATCTCCCACGTGTCGAAGCACGACTTAGAGGCATAACCGTATTGAAAGCAATGTCGCAAGTGAGGTAATCTTCACACAACCCATGTAATAGATAAGGGAAAGAGATACATAGTTGGCTTACAGTCGCCACTTCACGCAATACATAAATAAACATCCATCATTCAGGTTACACTCAAGGTCCGACTACGGAACCAAAATAAAAGAAGATACCCCAAATGCTACAGATCCCCGATCGTCCCAACTGGCTCCACTCTCGATCATCAGGAAAAGACACATAGTAACGACCACGTTCCTCGTCGAACTCCCACTTGAGCTCGGTTGCGCCACCTGACCGGCATCGCCGGCACTGCAGCTGTTTTGGTAGAATCTGTGAGTCACGGGGACTCAGCAATCTCACACCCGCGAGATCAACACTATTTAAGCTTATAGGAAGGACAAAGTTGTGAGGTGGAGCTGCAGCAAGCGACTAGCATATATGGTGGCTACAATCGCAAAAGAGAGCGAGAAGAGAAGCAAAGCACGGTCGTGAAGCTAGTAGCGATCAAGAAGTGATCCTGAACTACTTACGTCAGACATAAGTCCAACACCGTGTTCACTTCCCGGACTCCGCCGAGAAGAGACCATCACGGTTACACACGCGGTTGATGTGTATTTTAATTGAGGTCAACGGGTTTTCTACAACCGACATTAACAAATTCCCATCTGCCTCATAACGGGCACGGCTTTGAAAGATAATACCCCGCAGGGTGTCCCAACTTAGCCCATTATAAGCTCTCACGGTCAACGAAGGATATTCCTTCTACCGGGAAGACCCGATCAATCTCGGAATCCCGGACTACAAGACATTTCGACAGCAATAAAACAAGACCAGCAAAGCCGCCCGGTTGTGCCGACAAATCCCGATAGGAGCTGCACATATCTCGTTCTCAGGGCACATCCGGATGAACACTACGTACGGCAACCGAAGATGCCCCAAGTTGCCTCA
Source organism: Aegilops longissima (assembly GCA_021605205.1). Classification (NCBI taxonomy): domain Eukaryota; kingdom Viridiplantae; phylum Streptophyta; class Magnoliopsida; order Poales; family Poaceae; genus Aegilops; species Aegilops longissima. The sequence goes on along the minus strand of CM038681.1, from coordinate 30,894,405 downwards.
GGGTGGCACCGCAAGTGGCTCTAGTTTGGACCAACACTCATAGGAGCATTGGCCCGGGGGGGTTAAATAAAGATGACCCTCGGGCTCGCGAAAACCCGAGGGAAAAGGTTTAGGTGGCAAATGGTAAAACCAAAGTTGGGCCTTGCTGGAGGAGTCTTATTCAAAGCGAACTGTCAAGGGGGTCCCATAAATCACCCAACCGTGTAAGGAACGCGAAATCAAGGAACATAACACCGGTATGACGGAAACTAGGGCGGCAAGAGTGGAACAAAACACCAGGCATAAGGCCGAGCCTTCCACCCTTTACCAAGTATATAGATGCATTAATTATAGCAGATATATTGTGATATCCCCCAGCAAGTAAACATGTTCCAATAAGGAACAACATCTCCATGTTCCAACAAGGAACAAACTTCATCTCCACCTGCAACTAGCAACGCTATAAGAGGGGCTGAGCAAAGCGGTAACATAGCCAATCAACGGTTTGCTAGGAAAGGATGGTTAGGGGCTGACATGGCAATATGGGAGGCATGATATGCAAGTGATAGGCATCGTAGCATAGGCATAGCAAAAGAGCGAGCAACTAGCATAGCAAAGATAGAAGTGATTTCGAGGGTATGGTCATCTTGCCTGCAAAGTTCTCAGAGTTGTCGAAAGCTTGATCCTCGTAAGCGTTCTCAACAGGTTCCTCGTTCACGAACTCGTCTCCGGCTCTACCAAAGCAAGAACACAAACAAAGAACCACAATAAATCACGGTGCAATGCACAAGCAACATGATGCAAAACATGACATGATATGCGAGATGTGATATGCAATGCGTATGGCGCGCTCGGAAGGAAAATGATGAACCAGGCATCAACTTGGCAAACCAAGTATGCCGCTGGAAAGATGAGATGATTTCGGTTGAAATCGATATAAAGATCACCAGAAGCGGATGCACGGTTTGCAAATGACAAGCAAAACAAGAATGACGCAAATCTGCCATTAACAGCATGATGCCACTTAGCAAGCAACAAGAAATTAAGCTACTGCACCCAAACGTACCAACAAAGCATATGGCAGTGATATAATCAAGATGCTTGACAAAAGATGAACACTGAGCTACGGCTAAATCACAACTTAACAGGTCCAAACAAGCATGGCAAAAGTGCAAAACATATCAGCTTCGCATCAGGTAGCAATGTTCAGAGCAAGAAAACAACATGCTACATGAACTTATAATAGCAAAACAAGGCATGGCATGAATCTAATCAAAGCATAGAACAAAAGTCCCTTACTGACCATAAGCCAAAAAGGATCAGAAAATATAATAACACCCATGTCAATATAGCAAGTTTCGTTAACAGATTCAGCAACAGGGCATGGCAAAAACAGATAACAAGTAGGCATGTTTAATAGCTCGATGCACTCACTACAGAGCATTAAAAGATAAACTAAGCATACATACGTCAAGAAGACATGGCATAGAAGTTATACATGGCAAGAACAACATCATAGCATACATGGATCAACTACAACAACCTTGGCAAAATTGAATAACATGTAAACAATCTGCCAGGAAACATTTTATAGCAAAAGTAGAGCTCGATTGACTCAAGCTATGGCACTCCATAATTACAAAAAAAGGCATGGATGGATAGAGCATAACCATATGTTCAAAACATCCTTACTGTAGTATCTCAAAATATGCATGGATCTCTTGGTAGCATCAAGTTAACATAGCATAAAAATATCAGCAACACAGGGGCTGAAATCAGCAACATCAAGAAGCCTAGTTTGCATGCTTGTGCTAGTCACCACAGAGATCACAAAAATACATGGAATACACCTCTGGAAAGATGGCATGGCATATTAGAAAACACATGTAGGACTCAAGTTCATAGGATGCACACATCAATCATGGCAAAAATGACAAAAGTGCACGTTCTGTTAAGAAACAGAAACTAACATCACATAGCCCTCTTCCAACAGCATTTCGGGCATCAAGATGAGCTCAAATGAAAATGATGCAATGAGATGAAATGATCTACTCTTCGAGGCGAACACTTTGACATATTGCACGCACGAAACGGAGCCACAGGTGCAAAGTTATGATGCGTTGAAGATGCCACAAATTAATCATAGAAAAAGACTTAGAGGGATTCGGGGGGAGGAGAAAGTCAACCTCCTCGAGGTTAGGGGTGGAAACGGATCGGATGCGGATCGGATGGTGCTCTTACCACTTCCATTTTCATATTTTCAAAACGAATACGAATGCGAATACGGATGTTATCGGATACTGATGCGGCTCGGATGTTATTCGAATACGGATACATATCGGATGTTTTCTTTATTCGGAGCGGATACAAATAATAGTAACATGTTGGCTAATTTTTTTAAAATAATACATTTTTTTATTAATTTGCACAAATATTACGCGGAAAAAATTATTTTCAAAACTAATACACCGTCGGCCCGCAGGTGGCCGGCGAGCTCTAATCGACCCGCAAGCCGAGTGGCTGCGATCGGCCACTAGCAAGCCGACAGCTGGCCTGCTTGGCGCGTGTCGGCCTCGCATTGGGCAGGCCACGTCGCGAGGGGAGAGGGAGCTGTCGGCGTGGCGCACCCTGTCAGCCTGCCGCGGGCCGATCGGCTTGCTGCTGGCCGACAGGTGCGGCCCCACCTGCTGTGCTGGCCCGGCTGCCCTTCGCCCTTATCCTCCCTGCTGCTGCTCTTCTTCTGTTCTTCTTCTTTCTTAGTCTCTCTCTCTCTGTCACCAATTTCTACACCTAAATGAGCCAGTATTTTGCGGTTTTGGCACCGTGAATGGATTCAACTTAGTTAGGGCAGCCAAAGAGGTGTCGATCTCTGATGGGGTAGCTCGTGGTGGTTGTGGTGAGCATTTTGGTGGAGGTGGTGGTGGTGAAGTTGGGGCATTGTGGTGGAGGTGAAGCTCGCGTTAAATGTCGTTCATCGTTGAGGCGGAGCACCGGCAGTTCGTTGGCCGCCGTTAAATCGTTCTTCATTCGCACGCTTCAAGGGTATATTTCAGCAAACATTTTATTTTTCGCAGGTGCTCGGTAGTATTTTTTAATATGTTTGATGTGAAATAAATTAGGTGTGCGATTATTGTTATTTGCCCGTAGTATACTTAAATATATTTAGATGTCAACTAATTATTTGTGTAAAATGTGTAGTTGCTCCGGTGATATTCTGTACTATATGTGCATGTGAAGTATTTAAGACTGTCAGTATTTGGAGTAGCTCTGGTAAAATCCGTATTTATTAGTGTCAGTATTTGGAGTAGCTCCGGTAAAATCCGTAATATATTTGGAGTAGCTCCGGTAAAATCCGTAATATATTTGGAGTAGCTCCGGTAAAATCCGTAATATAGTTGTAGTTGTAGGCAGTCAAATATTAAAATCTGTAAATATTTGTAGTTGCTCCGCAAATATTTGTAATATACTTATAGGTGTGTGAATTGTATTAGTTATGCCGTAAATATTCTGTATATATATATATATATATATATATATATATATATATATATATATATATATATATATATATATATATATATATATATATATATATATATATATATATATATAAACATGTCTAATATTTGTTAGTGAATTGTATTTCGTTGTTGAAAAAAAATAGGTGAGCCGAGATGTACGATGTAGTGAAGTTCAGATTTTACTACGGTCCTGGTACTGTCCAAACAACTGAGATGGGAGTAGATCTGAGTGAATTTACTCACATAGAGGTGCCAATGAACGCACCTCAAACATGGTCAGTCAGTCAGTTGAAAGAATGGATTGCGGCAAGTTTAGGTCTTGATACTGAAACACACACCGTCGGTGTTCATGCATTATGGACACGGTCAAGTACAATAATTTACTTTTATTTGAGGCCGATAGAGCAAGACTCCGATTGGGTGCGGTGGTTACAAGGTTGTGAACGAAGGGGATGCAATCCTATTGCTTTAGTGCTTCCGTTGTGAAGGAGGTCGGTGCACATGAAGGCGAGGGTGGCTACGATCCTGGTCATAGCAGTGTAGGGAGGCAGTTATCTATGTCAAATGCTGGAGATGATGGTTACGAACAAGGACAGAGCAGTCAGGTTGAAGGAGGAAATGTTTATGGTTACGAACAAGGACAGAGCAGTCAGGTAGAAGGAGGAAATGCCGATGGTGATTACAATGGCGAGGTGGACGCCGACGAGGTAGATGGGCACATGCAGGACATGATGGAAGAAGAAGACACCGATGTTGAAAGGGGTCATGCCGATGATTCTGACGAGTCAGATGAAGAAGAAAATGAAGTGGAGGTCCCGAATCCTGCATCGTGGAATCATGACTTCTCATCTGCAATGACCGTGAATGATGGACATGATTCAGCCTGGCAATATCACCAGAACAATATTGCGACGGGTGCTATGTATCCGACCAAACAAGCCCTGAAGGATGCAATAATTAATTGGGCAATGTCCACGCAAAGGGTTTTCACAGCTCAGGTGTCTAGTAAGAAATTCCTGACAATGGCATGCAAGAACGCAGCTTGTCCCGCGAGGGTGCACGGCTTTCTCCCTAAGTATCGCACAAGTTGGGTGATAAGTGACTTAGTTAATCACACTTGTCTTATTCCCTGCATCCCTCAAGATCATGCCAACCTTTCATCCACGCTTATTGCTCGGTTGTTTTACGATGAGATAGTGCAGGGCAAAGCTATGGAAGTGAAGGCAGTCCAGACAAAAGTCTTCGCCAGGTTCAAGTACAGAATTTCTTATGGCAAGGCTTGGAGGGCTAAGCATGCGGCGCTTGAGAGGAGATTTGGTTCTTATTTTGATGCATATGACTCTGTTGTCTAGCTCCTCCACACCCTGCAGCAGCGGAATCCAGGCACCTATATCGATATCCAAGACATGTTCATGCCGAGTTCCCAACCGTGAGGGTGCTGCATCGTCTCTTCTTCTCTTCGGTGTATGCATCAAGCTTTGTGCATTGCCGACCGGTGATATGTGTTGGCGGTACTTTTCTCACAGCAAGTACAAGGGCCAGATCCTCGACAGCCATAGGTCAAGACGGCCAAAATCAAGTCGCCCCACTCGCATTTGCTTTTGTGGAGAGTGAGAACATTGAAAGTTGGACATGGTTCTTGAGCAGTTGAAAATATCTTGTGTGAAGGAGAAGCCCAATGTGTGCATCCTTCATGACGGGCATGCAGTGTTGGGGAGCGTTGCAGAAAATTAAAATTTTCCTACGGTTTCACCAAGATCCATCTATGAGTTCTACTAAGCAACGAGTAACGGAGAGAGTTTGCATCTACATACCACTTGTAGATCGAGTGCGGAAGCGTTCGAGGGAGTGGTGATGATGAAGACGTTCCCAGCGTGATTCCGATCACCGATGACCAAAGTCTGAAAGGACAGCACCTCCATGTTCAACACACGTGCGGGGACGATGGCGTCTCCTCCGTCTTGATCCAGCAAGAGTGAAGGAGAGGTTGAGGAAGACAATTCCAATGGCAGCACGACGGCGTGGTGCGGTTGGTCTGGCAGTTCTCGGCGAGGGCTTCGCCAAACTCGCGTGGAGAAAGAGAGGTGTTGGGAGGGAGGCTGCGCCTACAATGGTCGTGGCAGCCTCCCCCACCCTCTATTTATAGGAGGAGAGGGTCAAGGGGGGCCGGCCAACTAGGGTAAACCCTAGATGGGGCGGCGGCCCAAGGGAGGAGGGGAGGGTGGCTTGCCCCCCAAGCTAGGGGGGCGCCCCCTTTAGGGTTTACCCCTCCCCAAACCCTAGCCGCATGGGCCTAGGTGGGGAGGCGCGCCCAGCCCACCAGGGGCTGGCTCCCTCTCCCACTTAGCCCATGTGGCCCCCCGGGAGGGGTGGCCCCTCCCGGTGGACCTCCGGAACCCTCCCGGTGGTCCCAGATGCTACCAGTATACCCCGAAACTTTCGAGTCCGTTAAACCACTTTCCATATATAAATCTTTACCTCCGGACCATTCGGAACTCCTCGTGATGTCCGGGATCTCATCCGGACTCGAACAACATTCGTAATCACATACTTGTCTTCCTATTAACCCTAGCATCACCGAACCTTATGTGTAGACCCTACGGGTTCGGGAGACATCTGAACATGACCGAGACTACCTCAAGTCAATAACCAACAGCGGGATCTGGATACCCATGTTGGTTCCCACATGCTCCTCGATGTTGTCATCGGATGAACCACGATGTCAAGGGTTCAAGCAACCCGTATTCTATTCCCTTTGTCGACGGTATGTTACTTGCCCGAGACTCGATCGTCGGTATCCCAATACCTCGTTAGTCTCGTTACCGGCAAGTCACTTTACTCGTACCGCAATGCATGATCCGTGACCGGACACTTGATCACTTTGAGCTCATTATGATGATGCATTACCGAGTGGGCCCTAGTGATACCTCTCCGTAATACGGAGTGACAAATCGATCTCGATCCGTGTCAACCCAATGGTCACTTTCGGAGATACCTGTAGTGCACCTTTATAGTCACCCGATTACGTTGTGACGTTTGATACACCCAAAGCACTCCTACGGTATCCGGAATTGCACGATCTCATGGTCTAAGGAAGAGATACTTGACATTGGAAAAGCTCTAGCAAAACGAACTACGATCTTTGTGCTATGCTTAGGATTGGGTCTTGTCCATCACGTCATTCTCCTAATGGCGTGATCCGTTATCAATGACATCGATGTCCATAGTCGAAACCATGACTATCTGTTGACCAACGAGCTAGTCTACTAGAGGCTTACTAGGGACGTATTGTAGTCTATGTATTCACACGTGTATTACGATTTCCGGATAATACAGTTATAGCATGAAATAAAGACAATTATCACGAACAAGGAAATATAATAATAATGCTTTTATTATTGCCTCTAGGGCATATTTCCAACAGTCTCCCACTTGCACTAGAGTCAATAATCTAGTTTACATTGTGATGAATCGAACACCCATAGAGTTCTGGTGTTGATCATGTTTTGCCCGCGGAAGAGGTTTAGTCAACGGATCTGCGACATTCAGATCCGTATGCACTTTACAAATTTCTATGTCTCCATTCGAACATTTTCACGGATGGAGTTGAAGCGACAGTTGATGTGCCTGGTCTTCTTATGAAACCTGGGCTCCTTGGCAAGGGCAATAGCTCCGGTGTTGTCACAGAAGAGTTTGATCGGCCCGACGCATTGGGTATGACTCCTAGGTCGGTGATGAACTCCTTCACCCAAATTGCTTCATGCGCTGCCTCCGAGGCTGCCATGTACTCCGCTTCACATGTAGATCCCGCCACGACGCTCGCTTGCAGCTGCACCAGCTTCTTGCTCCACCATTCAACATATACACGTATCCGGTTTGTGACTTAGAGTCATCAGATCGTGTCGAAGCTAAGCGTCGGCGTAACCTATTCTGACGAGCTCTTCGTCACCTCCATAAACGAAACATGTCCTTTGTCCTTTTGGTACTTCAGGATATTCTTGACCGCTGTCCGGTGTTCCTTGCGGGATTACTTTGGTACCTTCCTACCAAACTTACGGCAAGGTTTACATCAGTCCGGTACACAGCATGGCATACATAATAGATCCTATGGCTGAGGCATAGGGGATGACACTCATCTCTTCTTTATCTTTTGCCGTGGTCGGGCATTGAGCTGAGCTCAATCTCACACCTTGCAATACAGGCAAGAACCCTTTCTTGGACTGATCCATTTTGAACTTCTTCAAAATCTTATCAAGGTATGTGCTTTGTGAAAGACCTATGAGGCGTCTCGATCTATCTCTATAGATCTTGATGCCTAATATATAAGCAGCTTCTCCAAGGTTCTTCATTGAAAACACTTATTCAAGTAGGCCTTAATGCTATCCAAGAATTCTATATCATTTCCCATCAAAAGTATGTCATCTACATATAATATGAGAAATGCTCTGAGCTCCCACTCACTTTCTTGTAAACGCAGGCTTCTCCATAAGTGCGCATAAACCAAACGCTTTGATCATCTCATCAAGCGAATGTTCCAACTCCGAGATGCTTGCACCAGCCCATAAATGGATCGCTGGAGCTTGCACACTTTGTCAACATTCTTAGGATCGACAAAACCTTACGGCTGTATCATATACAGCTCTTCCTTAAGATAGCCGTTAAGGAACGCTGTTTTGGCGTCCATCGCCATATCTCATAATCATAGTATGCGGCAATTGCTAACATGATTCGGACGGACTTAAGCTTCGCCACGGAGAGAAAGTGTCATCGTAGTCAATCCCTTGAACTTGCCGATAACCCTTAGCGACAAGTCGAGCTTTATAGATGGTGACATTACCATCCGCGTCCGTCTTCTTCTTAAAGATCCATTTGTTTTCTATCGCTCGCCGATCATCGAACAAGTCGGTCAAAGTCCACACTTTGTTTTCATACATGGATTCTATCTCGGATTTCATGGCTTCTAGCCATTTGTTGGAATCTGGGCCCGCCATTGCTTCTTCATAGTTCGAAGGTTCACCGTTGTCTAACAACATGATTTCGGGACAGGGTTGCCGTACCACTGCAGTGCGGGCGTGTCCTAGTGGACCTCTGAGTTCAGTAGCAACTTGATCCGAAGTACCTTGATCATCATCATGAATTTCCTCTTGGTTGGTGTAGGCATCACGGAACATTTTCTGAGCTGCACTACTTTCCTGTTCAAGAGGTAGTACTTCATCGAGTTCTACTTTCCTCCCACTTACTTCTTTCGAGAGAAACTCTTTTCAAGAAAGATTTCGTTCTGGCAACAAAGATCTTGCCTTCGGATCTAAGGTAGAAGGTATACCCAAAGGTTTCCTTAGGGTATCCTATGAAGACGCATTTTCCGACTTGGGTTCGAGCTTTTCAGGTTGAAGTTTCTTGACATAAGCATCGCATCCCCAAACTTTTAGAAGCGACAGCTTAGGTTTCTTCCCAAACCATAATTCATACGGTGTCGTCTCAGCGGATTTAGGCGGTGCCCTATTTAAAGTGAATGTAGCTGTCTCTAGGCGTATCCCCAAAATGATAGCGGTAAATCGGTAAGAGACATCATAGATCGCACCATATCCAATAGAGTGCGATTACGACGTTCGGACACACCGTTCTGTTGAGGTGTTCCAGCGTCGGTTGTGAAACGATTCCACATTTTCTTAAGTGTGTACCAAATTCGTGACTTAAATATTCTCCTCCACGATCTGATCGTAAGAATTTTATCTTTCGGTCACGTTGATTCTCTACTTCATTCTGAAATTCCTTGAACTTTTCAAAGGTCTCAGACTTGTGTTTCATCAAGTAGACATACCCATGTCTACTCAAGTCATCTGAGAGTGAGAACATAACGATATCCTCCATGAGCCTCAACGCTCATTGGACCGCACACATCGGTATGTATGATTTCCAACAAGTTGGTTGCTCGCTCCATTGTTCGAGAGAATGGAGTCTTGGTCATCTTGCCCATGAGGCATGGTTCGCATGTGTCAAATGATTCATAATCAAGAGACTCTAAAGTCCATCAGCATGGAGCTTCTTCATGCGCTTGACACCAATGTGACCAAGGCGGCGATTGCCACAAGTATGTGGGACTATCGTTATCAACTTTACATCTTTTGGTATTCACGCTATGAACATGTGTAATACTACGCCGAGATTCATTAAGAATAAACCATTGACCATCGGAGCATGACCATAAAACATATCTCTCATATAAATAGAACAACCATTATTCTCGGACTTAAATGAGTAGCCATCTCGCATTAAGCGAGATCCAGATACAATATTCATGCTCAAACTTGGCACCAAATAACAATTATTAAGGTTCATAACTAATCCCGTGGGTAAATGAAGAGGTAGCGTGCGACGGCGATCACATCGACTCTGGAACCATTCCCGACGCGCGATCGTCACCTCGTCGCCCTTCGCCGATCTCCGCTTATTCCGCAGCTCCTGCTGTGAGTTACAAATATGAGCAACGGCACGGTATCAAATACCGGGAGTTACTACGATTCATGGTAAGGTACACATCAATTACATGTATATCAAATATACCTTTGGTGTTGCCGGCCTTCTTATCCGCTAAGTACTTGGGGCAGTTCCGCTTCCAGTGACCCTTCCCCTTGCAATAAAAGCACTCAGTCTCAGGCTTGGGTCCATTCTTTGACTTCTTCCGGCAACTTGCTTGCGGGTAGCGGCAATCTCCTTGCCGTCCTTCTTGAAGTTCTTCTTACCCTTGCCCTTCTTGAACTTAGTGGTCTTATTGACCATCAACACTTGATGTTCTTTCTTGATTTCAACCTCGGCTGACTTCAGCATAGAGAACACTTCAGGAATGGTCTTTACCATCCCCTGCATGTTGTAGTTCATCACAAAGCTCTTGTAGCTTGGTGGGAGCGATGGAGGATTCTGTCAATGACCGCCTCACCGGGGAGGTTAATATTCAGCTGGGTCATACGGTTGTGCAACCCAGACATCTTCAGAATGTGCTCACTGACAGAACTGTTTTCCTCCATCTTACAACTATAGAACTTGTCGGAGATGTCATATCTCTCGACCCGGGCGTGAGCTTGGAAAACAAGTTTCAGCTCCTCGAACATCTCATATGCTCCGTGGTGCTCAAAAGCGCTTTTGGAGCCTCGGTTCTAAGCTGTAAAGCATGCCGCACTTGAGCGAGGGAGTAATCATCAAGACGAGACTGCCAAGCATTCATAATGTCTTGGTTCTCAGGAGACGGGGCGTCACCTAGCGGTCCTTCTAGGGCGTATTGTTTCTGGCAGCTATGAGGATGATCCTCGGGTTCCCGACCCAGTCCGTATAGTTCTGCCGTCATCTTTCAGCTTGGTTTTCTAGGAACGCGTTGAAGTTCAAGTTGACATGGCGTTGGCCATTTGATCTACAAGACACATAATTCAAAAGTTTTAGACTAAGTTCATGATAATTAAGTTCATCTAATCAAATTATTAATGAACTCCCACTTAGATTAGACATCCCTCTAGTCATCTAAGTGTTACACAATCCAGTCAACTAGGCCGTGTCCGATCAACACGTGAGACGGACTAGTCTGCGTCGATGAACATTCTCATGTTGATCGTATCTTCCATACGACTCGTGTTCGACCTTCGGTCTCCGTGTTCGAGGCCATGTCTTCACATGCTAGGCTCGTCAAGTTAACCCTAAGTGTTTACTGCGTGTGTAAATCTTGCTTACACCCGTTGTATGTGAACGTAAGAATCCATCACACCCGATTAACACGTGGTGCTTAGAAGCGACGAACTGTAGCAGCGGTGCACGAGTTAGGGAGAACACTTCTTGAAATTGTTCTAAGGGATCATCTTATTTACTACCGTCGTTCTAAGTAAACAAGATGTATAAACATAATAAACATCACATGCAATTATAAAGTAGTGACATGATATGGCCAATATCATATAGCTCCTTTGATCTTCATCTTGGGGCTCCATGATCATCCTGTCACGGCATGACACCATGATCTCCATCATCATGATCTCCATCATCGTGCCTCCATGAAGTTGTCACGCCAGCGACTACTTCTACTTCTATGGCTAACGCGTTTAGCAATAAAGTAAAGTAAATTACATGGCGTTCTTCAATGACACGCAGGTCATACAAAAATAAAGACAACTCCTATGGCTCCTGCGGTTGTCATACTCATCGACATGCAAGTCGTGATTCCTATTACAAGAACATGATCTCATACATCACAATATATCATCATTCATCACAACTTGGCCATATCCGTCACATGACAATTGCTGCAAAAACAAGTTAGGCGTCCTCTAATTGTTGTTGCATCTTTTACGTGGCTGCAATTGGGTTCTAGCAAGAACGTTTTCTTACCTACGAATAACCACAAAGTGATCTTGTCAACTTCTATTTACCCTTCATAAGGACCCTGTTCATCGAATCCGCTCCAACTAAAGTAGGAGAGCGGACACCGCCAGCCACCTTATGCAACTAGTGCATGTTAGTCGGTGGAACCGGTCTCACGTGAAATGCGTGTAAGGTTGGTCGGGCGCTTCATCCCACAATACCGCGGAAGCAAGAAACAACTAGTAACGGCAAGTAAGTTGACAAGATTCACGCCCACAACAAAATTGTGTTCTACTCGTGCAAAGAGAACTACGCATAGACCTAGCTCATGATGCCCTTTGTTGGGGAGCGTTGCAGAAAATTAAAATTTTTCCTATGGTTTCACCAAGATCCATCTATGAGTTCTACTAAGAAGCGAGTAACGGAGAGAGTTTGCATCTACATACCACTTGTAGATCGAGTGCGGAAGCGTTCGAGGGAGTGGTGATGATGAAGCGTTCCCAGCGTGATTCCGATCACCGATGACCAAAATCTTGAAAGGACAGCACCTCCGTGTTCAACACACGTACGGGACGATGGCGTCTCCTCCGTCTTGATCCAGCAAGAGTGAAGGAGAGGTTGAGGAAGACAATTCCAATGGCAGCACGACGGCGTGGTGCAGCTGGTCTGGCAGTTCTCCGCGAGGCTTCGCCAAACTTCGCGTGGAGAAAGAGAGGTGTTGGGAGGGAGGGCTGCGCCTACAATGGTCGTGGGTCCCTCCCCCACCCCTCTATTTATAGGAGGAGAGGGTCAGGGGCCGGCCATCTAGGGTAAACCCTAGATGGGGTGGCGGCCAAGGGAGGAGGGAGGGTGGCTTGCCCCCAAGCTGAGGCGCCCCTTTAGGGTTTACCCTCCCAAACCCTAGCCACATGGGCCTAGGTGGGGGGCGCCCAGCCACCAGGGGCTGGCTCCTCTCCCACTTAGCCCATGTGGCCCCCGGGAGGGGTGGCCCCTCCAGTGGACCTCGGAACCCTCCCGGTGGTCCCGGTATTTTACCAGTATACCCCGAAACTTTCCGAGTCCGTTCAACCACTTTCCATATATAAATCTTTACCTCCGGACCATTCCGGAACTCCTCGTGACGTCAGGGATCTCATCCGGGACTCGAACAACATTCGGTAATCACATACTTGTCTTCCTATTAACCCTAAGCGTCACCGAACCTTAAGTGTGTAGACCCTACGGGTTCGGGAGACATCTGCGACATGACCGAGACTACCTCAAGTCAATAACAAACAGCGGGATCTGGATACCCATGTTGGTTCCCACATGCTCCTCGATGTTGTCATCGGATGAACCACGATGTCAAGGGTTCAAGCAACCCGTATTCTATTCCCTTTGTCGACGGTATGTTACTTGCGAGACTCGATCGTCGGTATCCCAATACCTCGTTAGTCTCGTTACCGGCAAGTCACTTTACTCGTACCGCAATGCATGATCCGTGACGGACACTTGATCACTTTGAGCTCATTATGATGATGCATTACCGAGTGGGCCCTAGTGATACCTCTCCGTGTCTGGAGTGACAAATCGATCTCGATCCGTGTCAACCCAATGGTCACTTTCGGAGATACCTGTAGTGCACCTTTATAGTCACCCGATTACGTTGTGACGTTTGATACACCAAAGCACTCCTACGGTATCCGGGAATTGCACGATCTCATGGTCTAAGGAAGAGATACTTGACATTGGAAAAGCTCTAGCAAAGCGAACTACGATCTTTGTGCTATGCTTAGGATTGGGTCTTGTCCATCACGTCATTCTCCTAATGGCGTGATCCGTTATCAATGACATCGATGTCCATAGTCGAAACCATGACTATCTGTTGACCAACGAGCTAGTCAACTAGAGGCTTACTAGGGCGTATTGTAGTCTATGTATTCACACGTGTATTACGATTTCCGGATAATACAGTTATAGCATGAATAAAAGACAATTATCACGAACAAGGAAATATAATAATAATGCTTTTATTATTGCCTCTAGGGCATATTTCCAACATGCAGGTATACTCAGTGCGATAAGGACACTGACAAACCCAGGCCCTGAGGAACAAGTTCCATGGCAGGACTTGCAGAGCCGTTGGTGCATGCGACATCTTGGGGCTAATTTCTTCTCGCAGTTTAGAAACAAGAACCTGATGAATCTGTTCAAAAAACTCTGCAAGCAGAATCAGTTATGGAAGTACAATTTGATCGCAACAGACTTAATGTGTACGCAGAGACACGTGAGGACAGGAAAGCTGCAAGAGATGCAGCGGTGAGGGCACATGTTGAAGCAGTAGCTGCACAGCTTGGCAACAGGAACAATGGCGGTGGAGGAGGAGCTGTTGGGCTATGTGACCTGCAGGCTTTGATCCACTGGTACTAGGAGAAGGCTCGGGAGGTCGATTAAAACCTTGAGCAGTGGATAGAGCATGAGCCTCTGGAGAGGTGGTCTTTGCTACATGACACACATGGAGCAAGGTGCAGTGTCATGACAACGAACCTCATGGAAACATACAACTTTGTCCTAAGAGGAAACCGGGCATTGCCACTTACAGCCATTGTTGAGGGTATTTTCTATGGCACCGTCAAGTATTTCAGAGATAGACGTCAAAAAGCAGAGCAGCATATCTTCAACAACCCAAATACACGGTCTTGTGAAAGAGTCACGAAGTATATGGACAACAAGATGCAAAAGCTAGGTCACACCCTGTAGTCGCCATCGGTAATCAAGAAAGAAGGTTTGAGGTCCGCTTAGCCAACAACAAATTCGGATGTGCAAGCGAGTTGAGGGCGCATGAGGTGACAATTGGCAATGAAGCCTGGCCAGCGTGTGAGTGCACATGCAACAAGCCCAAATTGCTTCACCTACCTTGCTCACATGTACTTGCTGCTTGCGGGCAGCTTGGAATGGGCCTAATATCGTTTGTGTCTCCATTTTTTTGAAAGAGTCTGTTCTCAATACATGGACAGGTGAGCTGATGGGTTTTCGATCAATGGGTAATTTCAACAGCGTCAACCCGCTTGAAAGGCGTTACATTCCAAACCGAGCATATGCGTACAAGTAGAGGCAGCGACGGCGGTGTCAAGCATCCGGAATGATATGGACGAATCTGAAGCAGGGGTCCGACTAGGCAATGCATTATATGCAATGAATTTGGCCATAGGGACACTAATTGTCCCACTTTAAATCACTGGTCGTGGGCGAGGCAACCGGGAAGAAGAGGAGGTAGAGGCAGTAGAGGAGTAAGGGTGAGAGGAAGAAGCTAAGCTAGCAGTAGTATGTTCTGAATTTGTATTAAGTTTGGTGTGGCACTATGTTCTGAATTTGTATTAAGTGTGGCACTATATTCTGAATTTGTATTAAGTGTGGCACTATGTTCTGAATTTGTATTAAGTGTGGCACTATATTCTGAATTTGTATTAAGTGTGGCACTATGTTCTGAATTTTTATTAAGTGTGGCACTATGTTCTGAATTTTTATTAAGTGTGGCACTATGTTCTGAATTTTTATTAAGTGTAGCACTATGTTCTGAATTTTTATAAAATGTGGCACTATGTTCTGAATTTTTTATTAAGTGTGGCACTACGTTCTGAATTTTATGTGCAGGAATGTCGGGAATGTGGTTGCTGGATGGGGACATTGATAGGGGTCATCGTGCTGCGATATGGTATGGCGCAAGCTTGAGCCTCTGGTCACTTCACTCCTAAGGAAAACTGGATGATACACCGGGATGGCTTCAATGATGCGTGCTTTGTTAATTTGCACTGCTGACATGCATATTAATGGGAGACACTAACGAAATGTTCTCGATGAAGGTTGAAATGGGCGGTCTTTTACCTTTCGCGCGTCTGGTTGAGTCTATCCGGGTGAAAGCGTCTCGCCATCGGCGGGTCCTTGCTGAGATGCTTAGTGGACCGTTGAAGGCGAGAGACCCACACGTTCACTTCCGATGGGGAGATATGGCTCCTACTCGGAGGGCGTGTCACTTTTGCTCGGACTACCGTTGGCAGGTCATGCCATAGGACCGTTGGATGCACCGGCTGGTTGGGAGCAAACTCTTACACAACGTTTTCATGGTGTTTTCCGGATGCTCCGGATCCGGTATGGGAGCATCACGGACCTAAGTATGAGTGGTTCCTCAATTTCGGGTAATTTCCCTACCTCTTATCTTCAAGTCATCGTTCATACGGTTTCTGAGAAAATAATTGCGGCTTACTAAAACTTTCACTTTACTTAATGCAGATCAAGAACTTTCGAGCACCGTTGAATGCGAACAGATCTTTCGGAGCCTCGAGGCCTACTTAATGTGGCTTTTCGGCAAGGTGATGTTCACGAGAACCATGTCACCACTATTAGCGCACACTACATCCCTATGGCTTTTCGAGATAGCGGCGCTCAGACGGCGGATCAGATCGAACGGAGGAGTTGGGGTTCGGCGGTCTTAACGGCTACATACCGAGGTATGTGCAGCGGTTGCCTGCTTACATCGAGAAAGCCAGCCCTTCTTGGATGCCCTCTATTCCTACAGCTGTGGTCGTGGGAGAGGTTCTCTATAGGGCGACCAGATGTCCGTGTTCGTGAGCCTATAGGCGCCATGTTTGATGTTGGCGACATCGACATGCCTACTTTCGATCTGTGTTGGACACGTCGCGAGGTATGCATCGTGTTATAGTTTAATGCAACTTTTTCTGCACAAGAGATAGTTCGATGCTAGCGGCTATTAACTTTTGTTTTCTGCAGAGGCGCTTTGCTAGTAATCAGACCAGGAAAGCATACACACCATTGAGCGAGCAGTTTGATTCATACACGGGGTCATCTGGCAGCCCTACGGAAGCAGCCATACAAGCGAGATACCACGGTGGTATGTCTGTGCTATGCACAAGGGACCGAGATTCTGGATGACAAAATCAAAGATCATCTTGATGTCTTCGTCGAGGAGATGGCACTGTGAGGGTTATGAGGAAATTTGGTCTTCGCAGTTGGAGGTGCCTCCCCTATAGAGAACCGCTGCCAAACACACATCCACAGGTATTAACAAGTTTTTCAATGTTGCATTATCTTTCATAGTACTCCATTGAAACTTTAGGTAATTGTTGAACACACACCACAATTTTAGGGCGACAAGGAAGGGCATGACCAAGACAAGCTGCTGGTAGCTAGTTAGACTAGAGCCGTATGTTATAGAATGGGAGACAGCAAACACACATCTATGGCACGTGAATGAAAATTTTGATCTCAATGCATTCAATCTCTATTTGCGGCGCTACATGACCGAACACAGTTACGCATCGTTGAGCACTCCCACCCGGAGGAGATACCGGATCCTACTCCGTGGGATATGTACCGAGCTATGACACCGGGCTCTAGGCAAGACTGTGTAAGATATATTTTCTTTAAGTAATGTTGTCATATACTTTGGCGTGCAAGAGACATACATTATTCATTGTCATGGAAATTTGCAGGCTACCTTGACACACGACCTCTACAACGCGTGACCACCTTTGGGCGATCACCGTCATCTGGACCTCTCCTTGACACCGTCGATGCTACAACCCTTCTTGGAGCGAATTCAGAACAAGATACGGACTGTGTACGAGGCTATCACGTGCACCGGAGAACCGGCGTTGTTCATCATCAGCAGCAGCAGCGCGTCACTCCACGCACCGACATCAACCACGTGCCGTCTAGCACCGACATCAACAGGCCACCCGTCGACCAACTGGCAGTTCAGCGTGGCAGCAACCACAACATATGGTCCCACGTCGAGCTTCGTGTTTGCTCCACAGCCACAGCAGCACGGTCCCTCGTCGAGCTTCATGTTTTCTCCACAGCCACAGCAGCACGGTCCCTCGTGCAGCCGTGTTTGAGTCGAGCAGCCGTCACAGCCAGCGGTATGCGTCTTCATATTTATTGTTTTTATATTAATTGACGCGACCTCATTCTTCATGATGAAACATTTCATCGCGAGGAGCCTACGGATATCAGGCGTCTATGTCGGCATCACATGATCGTGGGGAGTGATCAACATCGAGGAGAACATCTGAGCTCAGATGTCGCAGCACACCCGGTGGATGAACATGTTTCGACTCCTCCACCGGCCCCACACAAGATACAGCATGACCAGGAAGAGTCTGAGATTCGTCCTCATCACATTAGGGCACCCGACAGGTGGGGATGGTCGCCGCTTCGAGATCCGCCTCCCGCCAAAGGCAGGGCGTAAATCACCGGCGCTTCCATCTATCGAGAGAGACATTACCATCTATTTGTGTGTGAGACTTATGTCTCTTCTATGTATGAGACAAATGACTATGTACTTATGTGTGAGACATATGCCTACTCTATTTTAGTACTATGTTATTTGAACTACAAGATCATATTTTGATAGAACATAATGCTCATACAACAAGACATTACAAACAACTAGATAGAACTAAATCTAAATTAAGCAGTACGTCTGTTGAACTCACAAAATACAGCATAAAATTACATGAAGTCATCATCGTCATCCTCGATGGATGCAGAACTCTCGCCCTTCGACGATGAAGAACTCTTGCCCTTCAACGATGAAGAACTCTTGCCCTTCGACGATGCGAAACCTTGCCCTTCGACGATGCGAAACCTTGCCCTTCGATGATGAAGAACTCTTGCCCTTCGAGTATGCGAGAACCGGAAGCGGCGACATGAAGATATCATCTTCGTCCTCGCTCTCCTCAGTCCATAAACATGGATTATTTGCTGCAATCCTTGGAAAGTTTCACTCTTGGCACTACTACCTTCTCCCACCTTTCATGCAACCTAAGAAGTTCTTTACGTACCTCTTCATAGGTCCTTTCAGGCCACCGGACCTAAGTAATTGGTGAGCCAACTCATTCATTATGGTGTCACTACGGTGAGTTCGTCCCATGGAACTACCCTATTGTCCATCCTGAAATCGGTAGCTAGGCTCAGAAGAGTGCTGCTCATCCGAGGGTGAAAACTACGATCGAAAGAATAATGGGACATCTCAACTAAACTTGACTGGAATGCTTATCCACCTCCGTCTGAAGGGGGTTTTATAGGTAGAGAGGAGAAAATGGCGGGAAAGAACGACAGCATATGGCGGGAAACGAGTGGCAGGAAAGAGTTGGCGGGAACATATGGCGGGAAACGAGTGGCGGGAAAGAGTTGGCGGGAACATATGGCGGAAGCAGTGGCGGGAAAGAGTTGGCGGGAACATATGGCGGGAAGCAGTGGCGGGAAAGAGTTGGCGGGAACATATGGCGGAAGCGGGTGGATGAGAACGGGTGGCGGGGAGCGAGTTGGCGGAAAATATGTCATAGTTTTGAAAGAAAAAATCGTACGGGCAAAAAAAAAATCACATGCACCAGTCGGCCTACAGCAGGCCAATTAGTCCCTGTCGGCCCACAAGAGGCCATTGGAACTAATGGTGGCCAACAGCCCAATCGGCACTTGAAATGGTGGCGACAGCCCAATCGACTGCAACAAGCCGATAGGAACCAGTCGACCTCTTTGTGGGCCGACTAGGACCGATCGACTTGCTATGGGCCGACGGTGTATTAGTTTTGAAAATAATTTTTCAGCGTAATATTTGTGCAAATTAATAAAACAAATGTATTATTTAAAAAAATTAGCAACATCTTGCTTAAGTATATCGGTCAATAGCTATGTGACATGAAATAATCAACTTGTGACATAAAATAAGTCAATGATAAATAGTTTTATAAATAAATACTATTGTAATGCATAATAGTTTCTAAGTTTAATCATGCAAAGAGTAAAATTTGACCACTTATTTGGCATTTATGTTGGGTAATTGGAATACTGGGGCAACAATTTTGAAAATTACCTCCCATAATATTATTCGGATACGGATATCTCCACTTCCATATCCATATTTGTGTCAAAATCTCATGCCATATTTTATTTTTTATCTGTTAAATAAATTCGGATACGGATAATTTTCATTTCCATTTTGGTTCGGATGCGGATGTTTGGATCGAATAGGCATTTTCTCGAATCGAATATCGGATATTTGAATTATCCGCTACCACTTTCCACCCCTACCGAGGTGGATCTGAGATCCGATCCGATCGGATCGGGCGAGGCGGCGCGCTTCGCCGGAGCTTCATCGAGGAGAGGGAGGCCGGGCCGGCCGGAGGAGGCGGGCGCGCCGCGCGCGCATCGGGCGACGGAGGGCGGCGGCGGCGGGCGCCGGTGGTTGGCGGCGGCGGCGGCGGCGGCGGCGGCGCGAGCTTCAGCGGGGCGGGCGGCGACCGGCGGATGAGGTCCGTGGCGGCGTCGAACTGGCGCGCGGCCGGCCGGGCGCGGGCGGCGCGCGCACGCTGGTTGGCGGGCCCGCCCTAGGCCCGACAGGCAGCGGCGGGGCGGCGGAGAACCCGTGGCGGCGCGCCCGATTGGCGAAGCAGCGCGCGGTTTCGTCCGGCGGACGGACGTGTCGGGGCGAGGTGGAAGAAGGCTAGGGTTTGATCCGAATTTGAGGGGAGGCTATATTTATAGGTAGAATGAGCTAGGAAGCACGAAATGGAGTGTAGTTTTCGCCCACACGATCGTGATCCGACGACGGAGAGCATGGAGGTGACTTAGATGGGTTTATTGGACTATTTTAGGGGGTGTCGGGCTGCAACTTAAAAGAGTCCTTTGCGAGAGTGCGGTTAACCGTTGGAGTACCAAACGAGCTCCAAATGACCCGAAACTTGACCGGTGGTCTACGGTGGTATACCAAGGCCACTTGACAAACCTCGGTCCATTCCGAGAAAGTTTAGTACCGCTCACGGAAAAAGCGTAAAAGGGGCGCCGGGGACATAGGAGTGCGGATTGCAAAAGCGGACAACGGGAAAAATGCTCGGAATCATGAGACGAACACGTATGCGAATGCGATGCACATGATGACATGATATGAAATGCATGACATGGACAAAAAGCAAAAGAAGAAAAACCCAACCACGGAGGGAATATCATAACACAATGCCGAAAATGGCAAGAGTTGGAGTTACAAATATGGAAAGTTACATCCGGGGTGTTACACCTGCCATCCAGTAATTGTTCTTCTTTACTCGGAACATTACCATCTCTTATGTCATCAATGTTGTGAGAATTGCTCCACCTCTTAGAAATTCTCGGTATGATGATACTTCTCACCATCACCATTCTAATGTTGATCATGCTACCCGAGCCCATATTTCGGGTACACCTTTCAATCAATGTCTAGTTGTGTATGTTTTCCTCCAGCATACATCTTTATATCATTTGATCTGACAAATGTTATCCCTTGTTCACATGATTGTGGAAACCCATCTTTTTGGAAATCTGGAGGAATGGTCGCTGAGCCATCTGCACCTCCTCGTCCTGTCCTTGGTTAAATGAGGAACTCTTGTTTCGGAACTCGCTTCCATAGTTCATTTCCCGAGAATTTTACAATGACATCTCGTCATTTGTGTTGTACCTTTTCTTCTCTAGCCTCCTAAGTCAGAGGTATCCTGACACCAATCGGATCTGAACCTCGGTCAGATATGATGGTTGGGACATTTCCAAGAGTTATAACATTGGTCTTTATGACCCGGTAAGGTGATGTCATGTCCAACACACCTGGCCGGAGGACCTATTGTTATAGTTTCCTTTTTAACAAGGTTAGCCATTCTTCCATGAGGAAATTGAATGATTTCTTTTAACAAGTTATTCCTGATGGATCCTTTGTGCTTCCAAGGTCTGATCTTCACCTGATGACCATGTCAGTGCTATCTTGAAGCATGTCCATGGTACTCCGATTTTCAACAAGAACATTTGAAGCCCAATGCTAAATGTTTCTTGCTCAATTATCCAAACACCGTTGCCTGGGTAATGTCATGAAATTTCTCTCCCCTTACCTAAAGGGTTTTCTACATTATATCTTGTCATGGATATCATGCTTTGCTTGTCCTTGGGAAGGATATACCCTTGAAATATGTGTTTAAACATATTTTCCTTTCCATTGTTCTGTTTAATCTGATGATCATATTTTCCTTCCATTGGTTTGTTTAAACCTTGCTATGATCTATATGATATAAGCAGTAATAATCCACTGCTTGTGCAAACACCTCGATGTACAACTCTGTCAGTAAGACCTTGTTACTATTGTTGATGACATTCCGGTAACCACCGATGGACGGGAACCTTGCCTATTGGTCCGCCTCGTTTCAACGAGCAGGAAAATGGTTCTCTTCGTCCCTCGCCCTTGGTACCTATGTTGTTGCCGACATGACCCACAGACTCTCCTCTGACATGCCTTGCTTACATGATCGTGCAAGATGTCACCGACCTTCCTACTTTTAACCACATGGTGGGCCCATAACCCACAGGTCCACTGGATCGAAACCTGACTTTCCTGTACCACCCCCATGTTCCCAAAGTTATTCCTCGCGCGTGACCTCGTAAGTAATTCACGAGCCACCTCCCGAGAGATCATAAACTCTGGTATCAGACGCCATACTTATTTCCGTTGACCTCAACCCCTTTCACACTTTGTTTCAGGCCTCGAACGATTGCCTGCCCGCTTGGAACTTCCCATGATACCTCTTTATTTTGCTCCCGATATTTTCTTAAGTTTCAATTCGAGAGTTACTTTCCGCCACCTTCCCTGATGTTATTGACCAGATAGTCAACCTTGCCGAGGTCCGTTCTTCCGGAATACCCCCTTACTCGTCGTAAATGCGATGGAGATCTGAAGAAAGGGCGCCGACTTCATCATGATGACTGAAGCGGAGAAATGAAGACATCAATGTCTTGGACGGTCTCTTCGAGAAGAGCAAGCCGAATGAGAAGACCCGCTAGATTCGTTACCAAACCTTCCCCCTTTCACTACCTCTTAAATCTCGGACGAGATTTCTTGTAGTGGAGGAGAATTGTGCGCGCTGGATAATCAAGCTACAGTAACCTCGCAAATGATGCCACGTCACCACTCTTCTGTTGCTAACCTCGCAATGATTGAAACCTTTTCAAATTCAAATTCAAATTAATGTCAAGCGACAAAGTTTTCAAAAATTAAACTAAAATTTTGGAGTGTGCGAGTTAAATGCCTAGGTGATTATAGTGCAACAAACACCCTTTTGAAATTGTCTAAATATATTAAAATGAAATAAAACAGAAAAATGAAATAAATAAAAGGAAAAGACAGATCTAACTAAAAAAAAAGCACCCCCCTGGGCCATCATGGCTCAGTGCCAGCCTAACTGGGCAAAGGCCCAGCCGCCCCCCACTCTCTCCATGTCCCCGGTGAGGCCCGACCCCCACCGACACCCTCCCCCACGAAAATATCTCCTCCCCTCTCCCCGATTTGGATCGGGATCGAGAGGACCCGATGTGCGCCCGTCGCCGTCCGCCGCCGCCAGACCGCGCCGGCGTCCGGACTCCCCCCCGCCCACTACGCCGCCGCAAGACACCGCCTCGGCCAGGCTCCGCCCCGCCGCTCGACGCCATCGCCGGAGCCACCCTGCCGGATCGCCGCCTCGCCATCCTCTTCGTCGCCGTCCTCCTCCCCACGGGTCGCCCTCGAGCCCATTGCCATGCCCCTCCCGCTCCCCTGTGAGCCGCCACCTCCCTCCTACCTCTCCTCCTCTATGCGTGTGTGTCGCCCTCACTGCGCTTCGGCGCCCGCTCCGTCGTTGCTGCGCCTTGCACGCCTGTGAGCCCACACCGCGCCGGAGCTCACTCGCCGTGGCCTTCCCCATCCTTTGCCCGCCGTCCATTGCGCCCGTTGCCGCCTGCGTGCGGCCACAGACCGGCCCGTCCGCCCCGCCGCTGCTGCGATGATGTCGCTTCGCCGGTGCCGCACCACAGCTCCGGTCCCTTCCGCCCATCGCCTGCTGCGGCCGACGCGTCGCGGCCCACAGCGCCGGCGCCCGCGCCCTGCTCTGCCGCGTCACCTCGGTGGGTTACGCCCGCACCGTGGGGCTCCGCCCCGGTTCGCCAGCGCCCCTGTGCCCGTTACCCGTGCCCATTCGCCCGCTATGGTCCCTGGACCATTGACAGTTGGGCCCCGCCCACAGCCACTTACGTGGGCCCCCTAAAAAAAAAAAGAGGAATTTAAAAAATATATTAAATAAATAAATAAATAATAATTAAAATAACTAAAATATTAATTAATTAATTAAGTTAATTAATCCTGATTAGATTAACCTAATCACTAATTAAACTAATTAATCTGTTTTAGTTAATCTTAGTCAATGACAGTGGGACCCACACGTCAGGTTGACCAGGTCAATGGTCAACGTTGACTGCTGACATCACTCTGATGTCATCCTGACGTCATCATTTACTATTCTGGATAATGTTGGATTTAAATAAATAATTAAATAAAATCAGAAAATGATTAAATCTTTAGAAAATCATATCTTTTAATCCGTAACTCGGATTAAAATATTTTCAACATGAAAGTTGCTCGAGCAGCGAGGCGATTCCGGATCGCAAATCGTTCGTCCGCACACCCCCTAACCTATCGAACTCGCAACTTTCCCCCTCCGGCTCCTCTGCCCGAAAACGCGAAACACCGGGAATACTTCCCGGATGTTTCCCACCTTAACCGGTACCACCTCATACCACGTTAGGGCACACCTAGCACCGCTCATTGTCACGTCACGCATCGTCGTGTTTATGTTCGCATTGTATTCATTGTTTCTTCCGCTCTTATCTCCGTTGAACTACAAGACCGACGCTGTTGTTGCTGCCCGATTCGACTCTGAGTTGGCGACCCTCTCTCTTGCCCGAGCAACCGGGCAAGCCCCCTTTGATCACCGGATATAGCCTACTCTTCTCTATACTGCTTGCATTAGAGTAGTGTAGCATATTCTTGCTTTCGATTAATCCTATCTGCTGCATAGCCTGTCACGGCTACTCTTTTTGTTACCTTTCGTGCTATCCTCTCGCTTAGTATAGGATGCTAGTATTCCATCTGTGGCCCTACATTCTTGTCCGTGCGCTGTGCTATACTATCGGGCCGTGATCACTCGGGAGGTGATCACGGTATATACTATATACTTATACATGATACATGTGGTGACTACTGATCGGGTCGGCTTGTGGAGCACCAGCGAGTGGATCTTTGTGGCGGAGCGGCAGGGCAGGTTGAGACCGCCTAGGAGAGAGGTGGGCCTGGCCTGTTCGGCATTCACGGATACTTAACACGCTTAACGAGATCTTGGTATTTGATCGAGTGCAGCTACGGTCCTATCGCACTAACCAACTCGTGGGAAAGATATGGGCACTCGGCGTCGTGGTATCGGCGAAGCACTTCGTGACGTCGGCGACCGGCGCGCGCGGATTGGACTGGGCGCCACTAGGCTAGGTCTACTTCGGCCGCAGACATAGCGTGTAGGTGTGCTCAAGGCGATGGGCCCAGACCCAATGCGCTTAGGTTTAGACCGGTGTGCTGACCTCTCTATTGAGCCTAGGTGGGGCTGCGGCGTGTTGATCTTCAGCGGCGGGCATGACCGAGAAAAGTGTGTCCGGCCAAATGGGATCAAGCGTGTTGGGTTATGTGGTGCACCCTGCAGGGAAGTTAATCTATTGAATAGCCGTGATCTTGATAACAGGGCGACTTGGAGTTGTACCTTGACCTTATGACAACTAGAACCGGATACATAATAAAACACACCCTTCCAAGTGCGGATACAACCCGGTCGTCGCTCTCTCTCGTGGTTACGAGGAGGGATCGCGGGTAGGATTATGCTATGCGATGCTACTTGGAGGACTTCATCGCTCTCTTCTACATGTTGCAAGGCGGAGGCTGCGAAGCGTAGTCTTGACAGGATTAGATATCCCCTCTTATTCGGCTTTACGTAGTTCAGTCAATGATATGGCCCTTTACACATATACCCATGCATATGTAGTGTAGCTCCTTGCTTGCAGTACTTTGGATGAGTACTCACGGTTGCCTTGTTCCCCCTTACCCCCTTTCTTTACCCGGTTGCTGCGACGGACGATGGAGCCCAGGAGCGAGCGCCACCGTCGGCGACAACTCCTACTACTCGGAGGTGCCTAATACTACGTGCAGCCCGGCGGCGACCAGGAGTAGTTAGGAGGATCGAGGCGGGAGGCTTGCGCCTCTTCGATCTGTATCCCAGTTTGTGCTAGCCTTCTTAAGGCAAACTTGTTTAACTTATGTCTGTACTCAGATATTGTTGCTTCCGCTGACTCGTCTATGCTCGAGCACTTGTATTCGAGCCCTCGAGGCCCCTGGCTTGTATTATGATGCTTGTATGACTTATTTATGTCTTAGAGTTGTGTTGTGATATCTTCCCGTGTGTCCCTGATCTTGATCGTACACATTTGCGTGCATGATTAGTGTACGATTGAATTGGGGGCGTCACACGACCCTTTAGTCCCGGTTGCAGAACCGGGACAAATGGGCCTTATGAACTGGGATAAATGGGCCTTTTTCTACTAGTGATAGACAAAAAAAACAGCGTCCCTAGTAAGCCTCTACTAGACTAGCTCCTTAATCAAAGATGGTTAAGTTTTCTAACCATAGAAATGTGTTGTCATTTGATGAACGGGATCACATCATTAGGAGAATGATGTGATGGACAAGACCCATCCGCTAGCTTAGCATATTGATCGTTCAGTTTTATTGCTATTGCTTTCTTCATGTCAAATACATATTCCTTCGACTATGAGATTATGCAACTCCCGGATACCGGAGGAATGCCTTGTGCGCTATCTAATGTCACAACGTGACTGGGTGATTATAAAGATTCTCTATAGCTATCTTCGAAGGTGTTTGTTGGGTTGGCATAGATCGAGATTAGGATTTGTCACTCCATCTATCGGAGAGGTATCTCTGGGCCCTCTCGGTAATGCACATCATAACAAGCCTTGCAAGCAATGTGACTAATGAGTTAGTTGCGGGATGATGTATTACGGAACGAGTAAAGAGACTTTCCGGTAACGAGATTGAACTAGGTACGAAGATACCGACGATCAAATCTCGGGCAAGTAACATACCGATGACAAAGGGAATTACGTATGTTGTCATTGCGGTACGACCGATAACGATCTTCGTAGAATATATAGGAACCAATATGAGCATCCAGGTTCCGCTATTGGTTATTGACCGGAGAGGTGTCTCGGTCATGTCTACATAGTTCTCGAACCCGTAGGGTCCGCACGCTTAACGTTCGATGACGATTTTGTATTATTGAGTTATGTGATTTGGTGATCGAATGTTGTTCGGAGTCTCGGATGAGATCACATACATCACGAGGAGTCTCAAAATGGCCGAGAGGTAAATATTCATATATAAGATGATAGTATTTGGACACCAGAAGTGTTCCAGGGGTACCGGGTACGTATCGGGTCACCGGAAGGGGTTCCGGGCATCCCCCAGGCAACTACATGGGCCTAATGGGCCAAGAAGGGGACAGACCAGCCCCTAGGGGGCTGGTGAGCCCCATGTAGGCTAAAATAGGGGGGAAGGAAAGAGGAGAAGACAAAAAGGAAGGAGAGGGATTCGGGCTCCCCCTTCCTTCTCTCCTCCCTCCTCCTTCCTTCCCCCTCCGGATGAATATGGAAGGGGGGAAGGCCGAATTGGGAGGCGCCGAAGTAGGATTCCTCCTACTTGGGGCTCCCCTTGGCTGCCTCTCCTCCCCTCCAACCTATATATATATGTGGGGGGGGGGGGGCACCGCTAGAACACACAACATGGATTCCTAGCTGTGTGCGGCGGCTCCCTCCACAGTTTACGCCTCCGGTCATATCTTCATAGTGCTTAGGCGAAGCTCTGCGCGGATCACTTCACCATTACCATCACCACGCCATTGTGCTGACGGAACTCTCCCTCGACACTTTGCTGGATCAAGAGTTCGAGGGACGTCATCGAGCTGAACGTGTGCAGAACTCGGAGGTGCCATACGTTCGGTGCTTGATCAGTCAGAATGAGAAGAAGTTCGGCTATATCAACCGCGTTGTCAAAAGCTTCCGCTTTCGGTTTACGAGGGTACGTGGACACACTCTCCCCCTCTCGTTGCTATACATCTCCTAGATAGATCTTGCGTGAGCGTAGGATTTTTTTTGAAGTTGCATGCTACATTTCCCAACACCCTCGATGGCACTGCAAATTACACATTGTTCGTGATGGCCCGTGATACGTCCATTTTGCATCATGTTTTCTTACTGTTATTTATAGTGTTTTCGTCCATAATAGTGCTTTTTGGAGTAATTCTAATGCTTTTCTCTCATAATTTGCAAGGTACACACCAAGAGGGAGAATTTCGGCAGCTGGAAATCTGGACCTGAAAAAGCTACGTCAGGCCACCTATTCTGCGCAACTCCAAATGAGCTGAAACTTCACGGATATTTTTTACGGATTTTATTTAAGAAATACTGGAGCCAATAAACACCAGAGGGGGGCCACCAGGTGGGCACAACCCACCTGGGCGCACCAAGCCCCCCAGGCGCGCCCTGGTGGGTTGTGGCCTCCTCGGCGCACCTCTAGTGCCCATCTTCTGGTATATAAGTCATTTTGACCTAGAAAAAAATAAGGAGAAGACTTTCGGGACGGAGTGCCACTGTCTCGAGGCGGAACTTGGGCAGGAGCACTTTTGCCCTTCGGCGGAGCGATTCTGCCGGGGGAACTTCCTTCCCGGAGGTGGAAATCGTCGTCATCATCATCACCAACAACTCTCCCATCTTGGGGAGGGCAATCTCCATCAACATCTTCACCAGCACCATCTCATCTCAAACCCTAGTTCATCTCTTGTATTCAATATTCTTATCGGAACTATAGATTGGTGCTAGGGGGTGACTAGTAGTGTTGATTATATCTTGTAGTTGATTACTATATGGTTTATTTGGTGGAAGATTATATGTTCAGATCCATTATGCTTATTAATACCCCTATGATCTTGAGCATGTTTACCACTTGTGAGTAGTTACTTTTGTTCTTGAGGTCACGGGAGAAATCATGTTGCAAGTAATCATGTGAATTTGATATGTGTTCAATAGTTTGATAGTAATATATGTTGTGATTCCCTTAGTGGTGTCATGTGAACGTCGACTACATGACACTTCACCATATTTGGGCCTAAGGAAATGCATTGTGGAGTAGTAAATAGATGGTGGGTCGCGAGAGTGACAGAAACTTAAACCCCAGTTTATGCACTATTCCGTAAGGGTCCAATTGGATCCTAGAGTTTAATGCTATGGTTAGAATTTATTCTTAATACTTTTCTCGTAGTTGCGGATGCTTGCGGGAGGGTTAATCATAAGTAGGAGGTTTGTTCAAGTAAGAACAACACCTAAGCATCGGTCCACACACATATCAAATTTTCAAAGTAGCAAACACAAATCAAACCAACATGATGAAAGTGACTAGATGAAATTCCCGTGTACCCTCAAGAACACTTTGATTATTATAAGAGACCGTTTTGGCCTGTCCTTTGCCTCAAAAGGATTGGGCTACATTGCTGCTCTTTTTTTACTACTATCGTTACTTACTCGTTACAAATTATCTTGCTATCAAACTACTACGTTACTTACAATTTCAGCACCTGCAGACATTACCTTACTGAAAACTACTTGTCATTTCCTTCTTCTCCTTGTTGGGTTCGACACTCTTACTTATCGAAAAGAGATACAATTGATCCCCTATACTTGTGCGTCATCAAGGCTATTTTCTGGCGCCGTTGCCGGGGAGTGAAGCGCCTTTGGTAAGTGGAATTTGGCAAGGAAACATTTATATAGTGTGCTGAAATTTATTGTCACTTGTTACTATGGAAAACAATCCTTTGAGGGGTTTTTTCGGTGTATCTTCACCTCGTCCGGAACCACAATTAGCTACCCCTCAACCTACTGCACCTACTGAAAATATATAATATGAAATTCCTTCGGGTATGATAGAACAACTGCTAGCTAATCCTTATGCAGGAGATGGAACCGAACATCCTTATATGCACTTGATATATGTGGAACAAATTTGTTGATTGTTTAGGCTTGCAGGTCTACCCCGAGATGAGGTGATGAAAAAGGTTTTCCTTTTATCTTTGAAGGGAAAAGCATTGGCATGGTATAGGCTATGTGATGATATTGGATCATTGAATTGGAATCGTCTGAAATTGGAGTTCCACCAAAAAAAATATCCTATGCATCTAGTTCATCGTGATCGAAATTATATATATAATTTTTGGCCCCGTGAAGGAGAAAGTATTGCTATAGCTTGGCGGAGGCTTAAGTCAATGTTATATTCATGCCCCAATTATGAGCTCTCAAGAGAAATTATTATTCAGAACTTTTATGCTCGTCTTTCTCGTAATGATCAAACCATGCTTGATACTTCTTCTGCTGGTTCTTTTATGAAGAAGACTATTGAATTCCGGTGGGATCTTTTGGAAAGAATTAAACGCAACTCTTAAGATTGGGAACTCGACGAAGGTAAATAGTCAGGTATAAAGCTTAAGTATGATTGTGTTAAATCTTTTATGGATACCGATGCTTTTCAAAAGTTTAGCACTAAATATGGACTTGACTCCGAGATAGTAGCCTCCTTTTGTGAATAATTTGCTACTCATTTTGAACTTCCTAAAGAGAAGTGGTTTAAATATCACCCACCCATTAAAGGTGAAAATTAAAAACCAGTACCAGTTAAAGAAGAAACTATACTCTATAATGTTGATCCAGTTGTTCCTACTGCTTATACTGAGAAACCCCCTTTTCCTATTAGGATAAACAAACATGCTAAAGTTTCAACTGTGGTTAACAAAAGCTATGTTAGAACACCTAAACCTGATGAACAAATTAGAGTCGGACCTAATATTGCTATGGTTCAAGATCTCTTAGAAGAAGATGTCGATCGGCATGTTATCTACTTCTATGCAAAAGCTGCTAGAATTGCCAAACCCGAAAAAAGGGATAAAAATAGACCAGTTGTTGGCCTGCCTGTCATTTCATTCAAAATAGGAGATCACTGTTATCATGGTTTATGTGACATGGGTGCTAGTTTGAGTGCTATTCCTCACTCCTTATATCAAGAAATTATGAAAGACATAGCACCTGCTGAGATAGAAGACATAGATGTTACTATTAAGCTTGCCAATAGAGATACCATATCACCAATTCGGATTGTTAGAGATGTTGAAGACTTGTGTGGGAAAATAAAATACCCTACTGAATTTCTTGTTCTTGGTTCCCCACAAGATAACTTCTATCCCATTATCTTTGGTAGACCTTTCTTGAAGACAGTTAATGCAAAGATAGACTGCAAGAAACAAACTGTCGGTGTTAGTTTTGGTGATGAGTCTCATGAGTTTAATTTTTCCAAGTTTAGTAGTAATCATCATGAAAAAGAATTGCCTAGTAAGGATGAATTAATTGGTCTTGCTTCTATTGCTGTGCCACCTAGTGATCCTTTAGAACAATATTTGCTAGAGCATGAAAATGATTTACATATGCATGAAAGAAATGAAATAGATAAGATTTTCTTTGAACAACGTCCTATACTTAAACACAATTTGCCTATTGAAACTCAAGGGGGTCCTCCTCCACCAAAAGGTGATCCTGTGTTTGAATTAAAACAATTGCTAGACAGTTTGAAATATGCTTATCTTGATGAAAAGAAAATATATCCTGTTATTATTAGTGCTAACCTTTCAGAACATGAAGAAGAAAGATTATTGAAAGTTCTAGGGAAGTGATACGTCTCCAACGTATCTATAATTTATGAAGTATTCATGCTATTATATCATCCATCTTGCATGTTTAATGGGCTTTACTTTGAACTTTTATACTATTTTTGGGACTAACTTATTAACCCAGAGCCCAGTGCCAGTTTCTGTTTTTCTCCTTGTTTCAGTGTTTCGCAGAAAAGGAATATCAAATGGAGTCCAAATGGAATGAAACCTTCGGGAGAGTTATTTTTGGAACGGAAGCAATCCAGAAGATTTGGAGTATACGTAAGGGAAGCAACGAGGAAGGCACGAGGCAGGGGGTGCACCCACCCGCTCTGGGCACGCCCTCCACCCTCGTGGGCCCCTCGTGGCTCCCCTGACCAATATATATCCATATACACTAAGAACTTCGGAACAGAATAGATCGGGAGCTCCGCCGCCGCAAGCCTCTGTAGCCACCAAAAACCAATCGGGACCCTGTTCCGGCACCACCGGAGGGGGGAACCCTCACCGTGGCCATCTTCATCATCCGGCGCTCTCCATGACGAGGAGGAGTAGTTCACCCTCGGGCTGAGGGTATGTACCAGTAGCTAT
Source organism: Aegilops longissima (assembly GCA_021605205.1). NCBI lineage: Eukaryota > Viridiplantae > Streptophyta > Magnoliopsida > Poales > Poaceae > Aegilops > Aegilops longissima. Next base: position 30,862,292 of record CM038681.1, on the reverse strand, counting down.
GTGTTTGATCTCTCTCTCTCTCTCTCTCTCTCTCTCTCTCTCTCTCTCTGTTCTTGAGGTGATACAATCTTGATGTATCGCGAGCTTTGCTATTGTAGTTGGATCTTATGACGTTTCTCCCCCTCTACTCTCTTGTAATGGATTGAGTTTTCCCTTTGAAGTTATCTTATCGGATTGAGTCTTTAAGGATTTGAGAACACTTGATGTATGTCTTGCCGTGCTTATCTATGGTGACAATGGGGTATCACGTGATCCACTTGATGTATGTTTTGGTGATCAAATTGCGGGTTCCGCCCATGAACCTATGCATAGGGGTTGGCACACATTTTCGTCTTGACTCTCTGGTAGAAACTTTGGGGCACTCTTTGAAGTTCTTTGTGTTGGTTGAATAGATGAAGCTGAGATTGTGTGATGCGTATCGTATAATCATACCGACGAATACTTGAGGTGACATTGGAGTATCTAGGTGACGTTAGGGTTTTGGTTGATTTGTGTCTTAAGGTGTTATTCTAGTACGAACTCTATGATAGATCGATCGGAAAGAATAGCTTCATGTTATTTTACTACGGACTCTTGAATAGATCGATAAGAAAGGATAACTTTGAGGTGGTTTCATACCCTACCATAATCTCTTCATTTTCTCTCCGCTATTAGTGACTTTGGAGTGACTCTTTGTTGCATGTTGAGGGATAGTTATGTGATCCAATTATGTTATTATTGTTGAGAGAACTTGCACTAGTGAAAGTATGAACCCTAGGCCTTGTTTCCTAGCATTGCAATACCGTTTACGCTCACTTTTATCATTAGATACCTTGCTGTTTTTATATTTTCAGATTACAAAAACCTATATCTACCTTCCGTATTGCACTTGTATCACCATCTCTTCGCCGAACTAGTGCACCTATACAATTTACCGTTGTATTGGATGTGTTGGGGACACAAGAGACTCTTTGTTATTTGGTTGCAGGGTTGCTTGAGAGAGACCATCTTCATCCTACGCCTCCCATGGATTGATAAACCTTAGGTCATCCTTTTGAGGGAAATTTGCTACTGTCCTACAAACCTCTGCACTTGGAGGCCCAACAACGTCTAGAAGAAGAAGGTTGTGTAGTAGACATCAAGCTCTTTTCTGGCGCCGTTGTCGGGGAGGCTAGGTAAGCGGCACTCACACCCCGGTAAGTAAGCTCTTTTCTGGCCCCGTTGCCGGGGAGGTGAGTGCTTGAAGGTATATCTTTAGATCTTGCAGTCGAATCTTTTTGTTTCTTGTTTTATCAATAGTTTCGTCTTTAAAAGAAAACTACAAAAAATGGAATTGATTTTGTCTCATACGCTTCATCTTTTTAATATCTTTCGTGAGTATGATGGAAAGGAAAATTGTGCCAAAGTGTTAGAAGAAGAATGCATTAAAATGTTTGGCACTAAATATTTGAATGATGAGCATGATTGCAATGTTGTTAGTATGAACTCCTTGAATATCCATGATGCTAATGATATGCAAAGCCACAAGCTTGGGGATGCTATGTTTCATGAAGATGATATTTTTATACCCCCATGTTTTGATGAGCAAATTTATTATGATGAAAGCATGTCTCCTATTTATGATGATTATTGTGATGACACGTATGCTCTAAAACTGAAGATAACCATGAAACTTGTCATTATGATTTTAATTTTCAATTGGATTATGCTTCACATGATAGTTATTTTGTTGAGTTTGCTCCCACTACTATTCATGAGAAGAATTTTTCTTATGTAGAGAGTAGTAAACTTCTATGCAAGTAGATCATGAAAAGAGTGCTTTATGTGCTGGTTATATGGTTGAATTCGTTCATGATGCTACTGAAAATTATTATGAGAGAGGATCATATGCTTGTAGGAATTGCAATAATATCAAGTTTCCTCTCTATGTGCTTAATGTTTTAAAGTTATGCTTGTTTTGCCTTCCTATGCTAGTTGATTATTGTTCCCATAAGTCCGTATCCCAACCTTCCTGTCCGTAGTCCGGCCAGGGCTCTCCGGATAAAGAGAAAGACTTTAGTGAATTCAGGATGTCGCCAAAGGGCGAGTGCTGAAAGATGTCCGCGGCCGTGAACTCCATGACCGGCGCCCAGTCGGACTCGATTGGTAGGGGCGGAGGTTGAGTCCGAGAGGAGTCCGGCACCACAGAGTCAAGGTCTTCGCAAGGACAGGATGGAGTTCGGCTCAATCGCCGTAGAGATCGTAGCCCCCGAGGCGGTGTCCAACCACTCGTCCTCGATCGGGGAATCCGGCTCCGTATTGAGGGTCGGAGCGGATGCTGGTGCGGTCTCCAGGGCACTGTTCGGTGGCAGAGCTAGATCATACCCATCGGGACAGTGCGACACGATCGGCTGCGGCTCGAATCCGTCGAAGATCAAGTCTCCGCGGACATCGGCCGTATAGTTCAAACTTCCAAATCTGACCTGATGGCCAGGGGCGTAGCTTTCGATCTGCTCCAGATGGCCAAGCGAATTTGCCCGCAGTGCAAAGTCGCCGAATACGAAGATCTGTCCGGGGAGAAAAGTCTCACCCTGGACCGCGTCGTTGTTGATGATCGAAGGAGCCATCGGGCCTATCGGTGACGACACAGAGGAACTCTCAATGAAAGCACCAATGTCGGTGTCAAAACCGGCGGATCTCGGGTAGGGGTCCCGAATTGTGCGTCTAGGCGGATGGTAACAGGAGACAAGGGACACGATGTTTTTACCCAGGTTCGGGCCCTCTCGATGGAGGTAATACCCTACTCCTGCTTGATTAATATTGATGATATGGGTAGTACAAGAGTAGATCTACCACGAGATCAAGGAGGCTAAACCCTAGAAGCTAGCCTATGGTATGATTGTTGTTCGTCCTACGGACTAAAACCCTCCGGTTTATATAGACACCGGATAGGTTAGGGTTACACAGAGTCGGTTAAAATGGTAGGAGATCTACATATCCGTATCGCCAATCTTGCCTTCCACGCCAAGGAAAGTCCCATCCAGACACGGGACGAAGTCTTCAATCTTGTATCTTCATAATCTTGGAGTCCGGCCGTGATGATAGTTCGGCTATCCGGATACCCCCTAGTCCAGGACTCCCTCAATTGTCTTGGGTCATAAAATTTCTGAAAGAGGTATCAAAGTTGACCAAGCTAAAGTTGATGCAATTGAGAAAATGCCATGTCCTAAGGACATAAAAGGTATTCATAGTTTTCTAGGTCATGCTGGTTTCTATAGGAGGTTTATTAAAGACTTCTCTAAAATTTCTAGGCCTCTCACTAATCTTTTGCAAAAGGATATCCCTTTTGTTTTTGATGATGATTGTTTAGAAGCCTTTGAAACACTCAAAGCTTTAATCTCTGCACCTATTGTTCAACCACCTGATTGGAACTTGCCTTTTGAAATTATGTGTGATGCTAGTGATTATGCTATTGGTGCTATTCTAGGACAAAGAGTTGATAAGGAATTAAATGTTATTCATTATGCTAGTAAAACTCTAGACAATGCTCAGAGAAATTATGCTACTACTGAAAAGGTATTCTTAGCAGTGTTGTTTGCTTGTGATAAGTTTAGACCTTATATTGTTGATTCCGAAGTAACTGTTCACACAGACCATGCTGCTATTAGATATCTTATGGAAAAGAAAGATGCTAAACCTAGACTTATTCGTTGGGTTCTCTTGCTAAAAGAATTTGATTTGCATATTATTGATAGAAAAGGAGCTGATAACCTGTCTAGGCTTGAAAATGTGCTTGATGACCCACTTCCTATTGATGATAGTTTCCCTGATGAGCAGTTAGCTGCAATAAATGTTGCTAATAGTACTCCTTGGTATGCTGACTATGCTACTTACATTGTTGCTAAATATTTTCCACCTAGCTTTACTTACCAAGAAAAGAAAAAAATTCTTGTATGATTTAAGACATTACTTTTGGGATGACCACATCTTTATAAAGAAGTAGATGGTATTATTAGAAGTTGTGTACCTAAGAATGAACAGGCACAAATCCTGTGGAAATGTCACTCTGAACCATATGGAGGGCATCATGCTGGAGATAGAACTGCTCACAAGGTATTGCAATCTGGATTTTATTGGCCTACTCTCTTACAAGATGCTTGTAAGTATGTCTGATCTTGTGATGAATGCCAAATAGTAGGTAATATTGGTAAGCATCAGGAAATGCCTATGAATTATTCACTTGCTGTTGAACCATTTGATGTTTGGGGATTTGATTACATGGGACATTTTCCTACCTCTAATGGGTATACACATATTTTGGTTGCTGTTGATTATGTTACTAAATAGGTAGAAGCTATTCCAACTAGTAGTGCTGATCACAACACCTCTATTAAAATGCTTAAGGAAGTTATTTTCCCAAGGTTTGGAGTCCCTAGATACTTAGTGACTGATGGTGGTTCACACCTTATTCATGGTGCTTTCCGTAAGATGCTTGCTAAGTATGATGTTAACCATAGAATTGCATCACCTTACCATCCTCAGTCTAGTGGTCAAGTTGAGCTTAGCAATAGAGAAATAAAATTAATTTTGCAAAAGACTGTTAATAGGTCCAGGAAGAATTGGTCTAAGAAATTAGATGATGCACTTTGGGCTTATAGGACAGCATATAAAAATCCTATGAGTATGCCTCCTTATAAAATGGTTTATGGAAATGCTTGTCATTTACCTCTTGAGTTAGAACATAATGTTGGGGAACGTAGTAATTTCAAAAAATTTCCTACGCACGCGCAGGATCATGGTGATGCATAGCAACGAGAGGGGAGAGTGTTGTCCACGTACCCTCGTAGACCGAAAGCGGAAGCGTTATGACAACGCGGTTGATGTAGTCGTACGTCTTCACGATCCGACCGATCCAAGTACCGAACGTACGACACCTCCGAGTTCAGCACACGTTCAGCTCGATGACGATCCCCGGACTCCGATCCAGCAAAGTGTCGGGGATGAGTTACGTCAAGACGACGGCGTGGAGACGATGATGATGCTCTATCGGCGCGAGGCTTCGCCTAAACTCGCGACGACATGACCGAGGTGGAATATGGTGGAGGGGCACCGCACACGGCTAAGGAACGATCCGTAGATCAACTTGTGTCTTCATGGGGTGCCCTTGCCTCGGTATATAAAGGATGGAGGGGAGGAGGCCGGCCAAGGCAATAGGTGCGGCCAGGATGTGGAGTCCTACTAGGACTCCAAGTCCTAGTAGGAGTCCACCAAGAGGGAGGAAGGAGAAGGAACTGGAGGAGAAGGAAAGGTGGCGGCCCCTTTCCCTAGTCCAATTCGGACTAGAGGGAGGGGGCAGCAGCCCTTGGCCCTTTCTCCTCTTCCCACTAAAGCCCATCAAGGCCCATTGCTTCTCCGTAACTACCGGTACTCCAAAAATACTCGAATCACTCGGAACCTTTCCGATGTCTGAATATAGTCGTCCAATATATCGATCTTTACGTCTCGACCATTTGAGACTCCTCGTCATGTCCCCGATCTCATCCGGGACTCGAACTCCTTCGGTACATCAAAATGGTAAACTCATAATATAGCATCATCGAAACCTTAAGCGTGCGGACCCTACGGGTTCGAGAACTATGTAGACATGACCTAGAACTATTCTTGGTCAATAACCAATAGCGGAACCTGGATGCTCATATTGGCTCCTACATATTCTACGAAGATCTTTATCGGTCAAACCGCATAACAACATACGTTGTTCCCTTTGTCATCGGTATGTTACTTGCCGAGATTCGATCGTCGGTATCAATACCTAGTTCAGTCTCGCTCTTGGCAAGTCTCTTTACTCGTTACGTAATGCATCATTCCGTAACTAACTCATTAGCTACATTGCTTGCAATGCTTATAGTGATGTGCATTACCGAGAGGGCCCGAGATACCTCTCCCACAATCGGAGTGACAAAACCTAATCTCAAAATCGCCAACCCAACATGTACCTTTGGAGACACCTGTAGTACTCCTTTATAATCACCCGATTCGTTGTGACGTTTGGTAGCACCAAAGTGTTCCTCCGATGGCGGAGTTGCATAATCTCATAGTTACAGGAACATGTATAAGTCATGAAGAAAGCAATAGCAATATACTAAACGATCAAGTGCTAGGCTAACGGAATGGGTCATGTCAATCACATCATTCTCCTAATGATGTGATCCCATTAATCAAATAACAACACATGTCTATGGTTAGGAAACATAACCATCTTTGATTAATGAGCTAGTCAAGTAGAGGCATACTAGTGACTATATGTTTGTCTATGTATTCACACATGTATCATGTTTCCGGTTAATACAATTCTATCATGAATAATAAACACTTATCACGATATGAGGAAATAAATAATAACTTTATTATTGCCTCTAGGGCATATTTCCTTCAGTCTCCCACTTGCACTAGAGTCAATAATCTAGTTCACATCATCATGTGATTCAACAGTAATATTCACATCTGTATGTGATTAACACCCATAGTTCACATCGTCATGTGACCAACACCCAAAGGGTTTACTAGAGTCAATAATCTAGTTCACATCGCTATGTGATTAACACCCAAAGAGTACTAAGGTATGATCATGTTTTGCTCGTGAGAGAAGCTTAGTTAACGGGTCTGTCACATTTAGAGCCGTATGTATTTTGCAAATCTTCTATGTCTACAATGCTCTACACGGAGCTACTCTAGCTAATTGCTCCCACTTTCAATATGTATCCAGATTGAGACTTAGAGTCATCTGGATCAGTGTAAAAAGCTTGCATCGATGTAACTCTTTACGACGGGCTCTTTTATCACCTCCATAATCGAGAAATATTTCCTTAGTACTCACTAAGGATGTTCTTGATCAATGTCCAGTGATCTACTCCTAGATCACTATTGTACTCCCTTGTTAAATTCAGAGCAAGGTATACAATAGGTCTGGTACATAGCATAGCATACTTTATAGAACCTATGAGTGAGGCATAGGGAATGACTTTCATTCTCTTTTCTATTTTCTGCCGTGAGTCGGATTTGAGTCTTACTCAATTTCACACCTTTGCAACACAGGCAAGAACTTTTCTTTGACTGTTCCATTTTGAACTACTTCAAAATCTTGACAAGGTATATACTTATTGAAAAAACTTATCAAGCGTCTTGATCTATCTCAATAGATCTTGATGCTCAATATGTAAGTAGCTTTACTGAGGTCTTTCTTTTAAAGAACTCCTTTCAAATACTCCTTTATGCTTTCCAGAAAAATTCTACATCATTTCTGATCAACAATATGTTACTCACATATATTTATCAGAAAGGTGGTAGTGCTTCCACTCACTTTATTGTAAATACAGGCTTCACCGCAAATCTGTATAAAACTATATGCTTTGATCACACTATCAAAGCATTTATTCCAACTCCGAGATGCTTGCACCAGTCCATAGATGGATCGGTGAAGCTTGCACATTTTGTTAGCTCCTTTAGGATTGACAAAACCTTCTGGTTGCATCATATACAACTCTTCTTTAATAAATCCATTAAAGAAAGTAGTTTTTGACATCCATTTGCCAGATTTCATAAAATGTGGCAATTGCTAACATGATTCGGACAGACTTAAGCATCGCTATAGTTGAGAAAATCTCATTGTAGTCAACACCTTGAAATTGTCGAAAACCTTTTTGTGACAAGTCGAGCTTTGTAGATAGTAACACTACTATCAGTGTCCGTCTTCCTCTTGAAGATCCATTTATTTAACATGGCTTGCTGATCATCGAGCAAGTCAATCAAAGTCCATACTTTGTTCTTATACATGGATCCTATCTCAGATATCATGGCCTCAAGCCATTTCGCGGAATCTGGGCTCATCATCGCTTCCTCATAGTTCGTAGGTTCATCATGGTCTAGCAACATGACTTCTAGAACACGATTACCGTACCACTCTGGTGCGGATCTTACTCTGGAAGACCTACGAGGGTCGGTAGCAACTTGATCTGAAGTTTCATGATCATCATCATTAACTTCCTCACTAATTGGTGTAGGAATCAACGGAACTGATTTCTGTGATGAACTACTTTCCAATAAGGGAGAAGGTACAATTACCTCATCAAGTTCTACTTTCCTCCCACTCACTTCTTTTGAGAGAAACTTCTTCTCTAGAAAGGATCCATCTTAGCAACGAATAACTTTCCTTCGGATCTGTGATAGAAGGTGTACCCAATAGTTACCTTTGGGTATTCTATGAAGACGCACTTCTCCGATTTGGGTTCGAGCTTATCAGGATGAAACTTTTTCACATAAGCATCGTAGCCCCAAACTTTAAGAAACGACAACTTGGGTTTCTTGCTAAACCACAGTTCATATAGTGTCGTCTCAATGGATTTAGATGGTGCCCTTTTAACGTGAATGCAACTGTCTCTAATGCATAACCCCAAAACGATAATGGTAAATCAATAAGAGACATCATAGATCGCACCATATCCAATAAAGTGCGGTTACGACGTTCGGACACACCATAACGTTGTGGTGTTCCAGGTGGCGTGAGCTGTGAAATTATTCCACATTGTTTTAATTGAAGACCAAACTCGTAACTCAAATATTCATCTCCACGATCAGATCGCAGAAACTTTATTTTCTTGTTATGATGATTTTCCACTTCACTCTGAAATTCTTTGAACTTTTCAAATGTTTCAGACTTATGTTTGATCAAGTAGATATACCCATATCTGCTCAAATCATCTGTGAAGGTCAGAAAATAACGATACACGCCGCGAGCCTTAACACTCATTGGATCGCATACATCGGTATGTATTATTTCCAATAAGTCAGTAGCTCGTTCCATTGTTCCAGGGAACGGAGTTTTAGTCATCTTGCCCAAAAGGCACGGTTCGCAAGCATCAAATGATTCATAACCAAGTGATTCCAAAAATCCATCTTTATGGAGTTTCTTCATGCGCTTTACACCGATATGACCCAAACGGCAGTGCCACAAATAAGTTGCACTATCATTATTAACTTTGCATCTTTTGGCATCAATATTATGAATATGTGTATCACTACGATCGAGATCCAACAAACTATTTTCATTGGGTGTATGACCATTTGAAGGTTTTATTCATGTAAACAGAATAACAATTATTCTCTGACTTTAAATGAATAACCGTATTGCAATAAACATGATCAAATCATATTCATGCTCAACGCAAACACCAAATAACATTTATTTAGGTTTAACACTTATCCCGAAAGTATAGGGAGTGTGCGATGATGATCATATCAATCTTGGAACTACTTCCAACACTCATCGTCACTTCCCCTTCAACTAGTCTCTGTTTATTCTGTAACTCCTGTCTCGAGTTACTAATCTTAGCAACCGAACAAGTATCAAATACTCAGGGGCTACTATAAACACTAGTAAGGCACACATCAATAACCTGTATATCAAATATACTCTTGTTCACTTTGCCATCCTTCTTATCCACCAAATATTCAGGGTATTTCCGCTTCTAGTGGCCATTTTCTTTGCAGTGTAAGCACTCAGTTTCAGGCTTTGGTCCAGCTTTGGGCTTCTTCGCGGGAGTGACAACTTACTTGTCTTTCTACTTGAAGTTCCATTTCTTTCCCTTTGCCCTTCTCTTGAAACTAGTGGTCTTGTCAATCATCAACGCTTGATGCTCTTTCTTGATTTCTACCTTCGTCGATTTCAACATCACGAAGAGCTCGGGAATCGTTTTCGTCATCCCTTGCATACTGTAGTTCATCACGAAGTTCTAGTAACTTAGTGATGGTGACTAGAGAATTCTGTCAATCACTATCTTATCTGGAAGATTAACTCCCACTTGATTCAAGCGATTAAAGTACCCAGACAATCTGAGCACATGCTCACTAGTTGAGCGATTCTCCTCCATCTTTTAGCTATAGAACTTGTTGGAGACTTCATATCTCTCAACTCGGTATTTGCTTGAAATATTAACTTCAACTCTGGAACATCTCATATGGTCCATGATGTTCAAAACGTCTTTGAAGTCCCGATTCTAAGCCGTTAAGTATGGTGCACTAAACTATCAAGTAGTCATCATATTGAGCTAGCCAAACGTTCATAACGTCTGTAATTTGCTCCTGCAATAGGTCTTTAACTAAGCGTTCAATTAAGGACATAATTCTTCGTGCAGCAATGAGGATAAACCTCAGATCACGGATCCAATCCGCATCATTGCTACTAACATTTTTCAATACAATTTTCTCTAGGAACACATATAAAAAACATAGGGAAGTAACAACACGAGCTTATTGATCTACAACATAATTTGCAAAATACTACCAGGACTAAGTTCATGATAAATTAAAGTTCAATTAATCATATTACTTAAGAACTCCCACTTAGACTGACATCTCTCTAGTCATCTAAATGATTACGTGATCCAAATCAACTAAACCATGTCCGATCATCACGTGAGATGGAGTAGTTTCAATGGTGAACATCACTATGTTGATCATATCTACTATATGATTCACGTTCGACCTTCGGTCTCCGTGTTCGAGGCCATATCTGTATATGCTAGGCTCGCCAAGTTTCACCTGAGTATTCGCGTGTGCAACTGTTTTGCACCCGTTGTATTTGAACGTAGAGCCTATCACACCCGATCATCACGTGGTGTCTCGGCACGAAGAACTTTCGCATAGCGGTGCATACTCGGGAGAACACTTCTTGATATTTTTAGTGAGAGATCATCTTAAAATGCTATCGTCAATCAAAGCAAGATAAGATGCATAAAGGATAAACATCACATGCAATCAATATAAGTGATATGATATGGCCATCATCATCTTGTGCTTGTGATCTCCATCTCAAGCACCGTCGTGATCACCATCATCACCGGCGCGACACCTTGATCTCCATCGTAGCATCATTGTCGTCTCGCCAATATTATGCTTCTACGACTATCGCTACCGCTTAGTGATAAAGTAAGGCATTACAGGCGATTGCATTTCATACAATAAGCGACAACCATATGGCTCCTGCCGATTGTCGATAACTCGGTTGCAAAACATGATCATCTCATACAATAAAATATAGCATCACGTCTTGACCATATCACATCACAACATGCCCTGCAAAAACAAGTTAGGCGTCCTCTACTTTGTTGTTGCAAGTTTTACGTGGCTGCTACGGGCTGAGCAAGAACCATTCTTACCTCACGCATCAAAACCACAGCGATAGTTTGTCAAGTTGGTGCTGTTTTAACCTTCGCAAGGACCGGGCGTAGCCACACTCGGTTCAACTAAAGTGAGAGAGCAGACACCGCCGGTCACCTTTAAGCACGAGTGCTCGCAAGCGGTGAAACCAGTCTCGCGTAAGCGTGACGCTTAATGTCGGTCCGGGCCGCTTCATCTCACAATACCGCCGAACAAAAGTATGACATGCTGGTAAGCAGTATGACTTGTATCGCCCACAACTCACTTGTGTTCTACTCGTGCATATGACATCTACGCATAAAACCAGGCTCGGATGCCACTGTTGGGGAACGTAGTAATTTCAAAAAATTTCCTCCGCACGCGCAGGATCATGGTGATGCATAGCAACGAGAGGGGAGAGTGTTGTCCACGTACCCTCGTAGACCGAAAGCGGAAGCGTTATGACAACGCGGTTGATGTAGTCGTACGTCTTCACGATCCGACCGATCCAAGTACCGAACGTACGACACCTCCGAGTTCAGCACACGTTCAGCTCGATGACGATCCCCGGACTCCGATCCAGCAAAGTGTTGGGGATGAGTTCCGTCAGCACGACGGCGTGGTGACGATGATGATGCTCTACCGGCGCAGGGCTTCGCCTAAACTCCACGACGATATGACCGAGGTGGAATATGGTGGAGGGGGGCACTGCACACGGCTAAGGAACGATCCGTAGATCAACTTGTGTCTTCATGGGGTGCCCCTTGCCTCAGTATATAAAGGATGGAGGAGGAGGAGGCCGGCCAAGGCAATAGGTGCGGCCAGGATGTGGAGTCCTACTAGGACTCCAAGTCCTAGTAGGAGTCCACCAAGAGGGAGGAAGGAGAAGGAAAGGAGGAGAGAAGGAAGGTGGCGGCCCCTTTCCCTAGTCCAATTCGGACTAGAGGGAGGGGGGCGCAGCAGCCCCTTGGCCCTTTCTCCTCTTCCCACTAAAGCCCATCAAGGCCCATTGCTTCTCTCGTAACTACCCGGTACTCCGAAAAATACCCGAATCACTCGGAACCTTTCCGATGTCCGAATATAGTCGTCCAATATATCGATCTTTACGTCTCGACCATTTAGAGACTCCTCGTCATGTCCCTGATCTCATCCGGGACTCCGAACTCCTTCGGTACATCAAAACTCATAAACTCATAATATAACTGTCATCGAAACCTTAAGCGTGCGGACCCTACGGGTTCGAGAACTATGTAGACATGACCTAGAACTATTCTTTGTCAATAACCAATGGCGGATGCTCATATTGGCTCCTACATATTCTACGAAGATCTTTATCGGTCAAACCGCATAACAACATACGTTGTTCCCTTTGTTATCGGTATGTTACTTGCCCGAGATTCGATCGTCGGTATCCAATACCTAGTTCAATCTCGTTACTGGCAAGTCTCTTTACTCGTTACGTAATGCATCATTCCGTAACTAACTTATTAGCTATATTGCTTGCAAGGCTTATAGTGATGTGCATTACCGAGAGGGCCCAGAGATACCTCTCCGACAATCGGAGTGACACAACCTAATCTCAAAATACGCCAACCCAACATGTACCTTTGGAGACACCTGTAGTACTCCTTTATAATCACCCGATTACGTTGTGACGTTTGGTAGCACCAAAGTGTTCCTCCGTAAACGGAGTTGCATAATCTCATAGTTACAGGAACATGTATAAGTCATGAAGAAAGCAATAGCAATATACTAAGCGATCAAGTGCTAGGCTAACGGAATGGGTCATGTCAATCACATCATTCTCCTAATGATGTGATCCCATTAATCAAATAACAACACATGTCTATGGTTAGGAAACATAACCATCTTTGATTAATGAGCTAGTCAAGTAGAGGCATACTAGTGACTATATGTTTGTCTATGTATTCACACATGTATCATGTTTCCGGTTAATACAATTCTAGCATGAATAATAAACATTTATCATGATATGAGGAAATAAATAATAAATTTATTATTGCCTCTAGGGCATATTTCCTTCACATAAAGCATACTGGGCAGTTAAAGAACTCAACTATGATTTCAAACTTGCTGGTGAAAAGAGGTTATTTGATATAAGCTCATTAGATGAATGGAGAACCCAAGCTTATGAAAATGCAAAGTTATTCAAAGAAAAAGTTAAAAGGTGGCATGACAAAAGAATTCAAAAATGTGAGTTTAAATTCGGAGAGTATGTTCTTTTGTACAATTCTTGTTTCAGATTCTTTGGAGGCAAACTCCTCTCGAAGTGGGAGGGCCCCTATGTCATCGAGGAGGTTTACCGGTCTGGAGCCATCAAAATAAATAATTTGAAGGCACTAACCCGAAGGTTGTCAACGGGCAACAAATAAAGCATTATATCTCAGGTACAGCTATTAATGTTGAAAGCAATATTGTCCAAACTTTGACACTGGAAGAACACATAAAAGAGTCCTTCTGGAACACTCCAGAATCATCAAGATAAGGAGGTATGTGGTACGGTAAGTAAACAGACTCCGAAAAATCTGCAAATTTTTTTGAGTCAATTTTGGAATAATTTAGAATTTTGGGAATAAAGAAACTCCCAGGAAGCGTCCCCTAGTGGGCACAAGACACCAGGGCGCGCCAGGCATGCCTGGCGAGCCCAGGTGGGTTCTGCCCACCTGGGGCACCATCTGGACTCCGTTTTTCTTTTGCATACTTGTCCTGCAAGATGAAAATTCTATATATACTTCCCGAACCTGTTAACCACCGTATCGCGAAGAAATCCTCTGTTCTCCTTTCTTGCTGTTTCTGGTCAGATCTATCAAGCCAGGCATCATGTCTTCCTGCTCCTCCAACTACATGGAAGAAGATGCTTGGCTGTTGAAGATCGAGACGAAGAGGGAGGAGCCTACGGACGCCGTCAAGGGAGGCAAGGGCAAGGAAGCTACCGCAAATCCATCCCCGGTGACAGCACAAGCACTGCTGTCCGAGGAGGGGGAAGAAGATATCCTTAAGCCCTACCTTACTCGTCTTACCCCTGCTGAGATTGAAGCTCTTCGCGTCATTGAAATAGTTCACATACAAAATAAGTATCTCACTCGCGAAAATATTCTGCATCAAGAGCATATTATCCATCTCCGGAGCGTCATCCATCAGCTGCATGATCTTTTGACCCTGAAGGACAGGATCGCTTCATCACCACCATCACCTTCTTCACCACCAAAGGAGAACTGAGTATCGGGTATGGGCAGTCCCCTTGGTGTCGGTGTACAAAAAGAGGGGTGCGTTTTTGCACCCCTATACCTGTGCACGGGCAGTCGGAGCCGCGCCTACGGTCACGCCAAGCAGAGCAGGGGAGGCGAGCCAAGGTAAGACCGAAGCTCAAGATAATTAGAGCAAAGCCAAGGCCAACACCACAAATAGCAGAGGGACGAAGCAGGTTCCCCTGGCAAGACCCTTGCTGGGGCAACCTCAGCAGCCCCAACAAGATCCTTGCCGGGACAGCTCGCCCCACACCAACAGAGCGAGCCACCCTTGAGACCATGGTCCCCAATGCCATCATCCACATGGGGCCAAGGCTCAGGAAGACACCTCTGTGGTGGCATGCAGATCTTTGTGAAGACATATTCAAGATCAGATGAGGATTAGAAGACGACGATCCTCGGCAAGATCCTTGCCGAGGAAGGCCACCAGACCCCCGGCAAGGCCCTTGCCGGGGACGACAGCGCGCCACGGCAAGACCCTTGCCGGGACACACGGCAAGGCCCTCACTAAGGACGCCAGCAGGGCCACCGCCAGGCCCACGCCAACCAAGCTTCCACCACCGTTCACATGCAGTTGCCAGCCCAACCAGCTGGGCGGGCACCTGCGTGGCAACATGCAGCTCCCAGGCCAACTCATCGAGCGCCTGCGTGGCGGCATGCAGATCTTCGTGAAGACTCCGCCACTGCGCCACCTCAGCTGCTTGCCTGCCTACATGGCACCACACGCCTCACCGGCCAGGGCGCATGTCAAAGCAAGGAGGAGCGGCGACGGACGGGACGGGCCTCGCCCCCATCCCCAATAAAGCAAGGGGACACCTAAGCTACGCATTAAATGCGTCTTGTCCTGTAATACGAGCGATAAGCTCAGGGCACTGTACGCCTTTCCTCCTCCTGTGTGCCATTGTAGCAGCCCCTTCCGACTATAAAAGGAGGCCCATTGCATACTGGAGAAGGATTCGGCTCTTTCGAACCACACACTCACCACAGCTAGTTCGAGAGCTCAAGAACTCTCTGAAATACACCCACCAAAGCAGGACTAGGGTTTTACGCATCCTCGCGGCCCGAACCTGGGTAAACGATCCTTGTGCTAGCTACTGATCCTGCTCTTCTCGCAACCCTGCACCCCGGCAACCATAGCAGGGATTCTTGTGAACCCATAGGTGTCGTTCCACACCGAAATCTTTGGCGCGCCAGGTAGGGGGCGCAATTGTGAGAATCTGGTCTAGTAGTTAGCCTAGCAGTTCTTCGTCACCATGGCTCCCAAGAAGAAGATGGCCACGGCGATCGGCTCGTTGGGAGCCGAACGGCCCATGCCGGTGCGCATGAGCAGTGCACCGGTCGCGGACAGGACCGGGGCCGCGGTCCACGAGCACCAGCATCGCCCTAGCAGTCAGAGCCGGGCGAGCGGCGTCGTTCGTGCCCCAGATGACCGGCCGCACGTCGCCAGATCCAAAGACAGAGCTGGACCCCCCGCAGGTGGCGCGGGGCCCTCCAAGGGTGTCGTTGTGCCACCTCCGGGCGGCGCAGCGACCTCCAAGACGCCCACGCCGGCGACCACTGCGCGCTCTTCCCATGGTGTGCACACCGAGCAGCGTGATCACGCTAGTGACCCTGGGCACCGCCGTGGGAAGAGCCCTGTGCGTCATCCGCGGGATGAAGGGGTTCAGCATGCCCGCCGAAGCGCTGGCGAAAATGGCACGCAATTGTTGGGTCGTAGCGGAGCTCCTTCTAACATAGTTAGAAGTCGAAGCGCGCCGCAATCCACGCAGCTATCGCCGCCGCCCACGCAAGCAGAAGCTTTGGCGTGCACGCAGCTGCTCCTCGACTTCCCTCCTGCTGCAGAGAAACTCGACGAGTGGAGGGCTACCATCCGGAGCCTCGTCGCCGTTGCCAACAAAGACGATCCACGACCAGCGGGGCCCTCGGGTCGGCGCTCCATCGAGCCACCACGTGCTGGCGCTGGGAGGACCGGGGGAGCCGCGACCACGGTGCATTCTCCTCCTCCTCGCCAGCCGCCGCGGGCGTCGGCCCGTCGTGACGACGCTTGTGATAACATCTCTATAGCGTCGTCCGACCCGCGGACCTACCGCGACCAACACCAACTTCTTCGAGAACGAGCCCACGAAGATGCTCGGACCACCATCGCGCGCCGGCACGATACACGACACCAGTCGGACAAGCGGGCGGGACCCGCTATGGACCACCCAGCACCCGGGGGGCTCCGGCGGCCTACCTTACGAGGTGGGCTGCCCAGCCTTCACCCGTGAGCTGCGGCAGTTCGATGGCCGCCCCACCGCTGTTGGTGAGCGTAGCAGAAATTCAAAATTTTCCTACGTGTCACCAAGATCTATCTAAGGAGAAACCAGCAACGAGGGGAAGGAGAGTGCATCTACATACCCTCGTAGATCGCTAAGCGGAAGCGCTCAAGAGAACGGGGTTGAAGGAGTCATACTCATCGTGATCCAAATCACCAGAGATCCTAGTGCCGAACGGACGGCACCTACGCGTTCAACACACATACAGCCCGGTGACGTCTCCCATGCCTTGATCCAGCAAGGAGAGAGGGAGAGGTTGGGGAAGACTCCATCCAGCAGCAGCACAACGGCGTGGTGGTGGTGGAGGAGTGTGGTGATCCAGCAGGGCTTCGCCAAGCACCGCGAGATATGAGGAGAAAGAGAGGTAGGGCTGTGCCAACATGAGAAGAGGTGCAGTTGGGCTGCGCCTTGCCTCCACTATATATAGGGGAGGGGTGGACCTAGGGTTCCACCCCTAGGGGCCCGGCCAGCCCTAGATCCCATCTAGGGGTGGCTAAGGGGGAGGAGTGCCTCCCAAGTCAAGTGGAGGTCCCCCCTTTAGGGTTTCTTCCCATGCTTATGGGCCTTGGGGGGCTGATCCCTGGCCCATTAAGGCTTGGGCGCCTTGACCAGCCCATGCTGCTTTCCCCACTACGTGGTGGAACATGTGGGTCCCCCATGCACCCTGGGAATCCTCCGGAACCTTCTAGAAGCTTCCGGTACAATACCGAAAAATCCGAACATTTCCGGAACCCAACAACAACTTTCCATACATAAATCTTTACCTCCGGACCATTCCGAACTCCTCGTGACGTCCGGGATCTCATCCGGACTCGAACAACATTCGGTAACCACATACAAACTTCCTTTATAACCCTAGCGTCATCGAACCTTAAGTGTGTAGACCCTACGGGTTCGGGAACCATGCAGACATGACCGAGACGTTCTCCGGTCAATAACCAACAGCGGGATCTGGATACCCATGTGGGCTCCCACATGTTCCATGATGATCTCATCGGATGAACCACGATGTCAAGGACTCAATTGATCTCGTATTCAATTCCCTTTGTCTAGCGGTATTGTACTTGCCCGAGATTCGATCGTCGGTATCCCGATACCTTGTTCAATCTCGTTACCGGCAAGTCTCTTTACTCGTTCCGTAACACATCATCCCGTGATCAACCCCTTGGTCACATTGTGCACATTATGATGATGTCCTACCGAGTGGGCCAGAGA
This sequence comes from Aegilops longissima, assembly GCA_021605205.1. Lineage (NCBI taxonomy): Eukaryota > Viridiplantae > Streptophyta > Magnoliopsida > Poales > Poaceae > Aegilops > Aegilops longissima. Next base: position 30,844,342 of record CM038681.1, on the reverse strand, counting down.
TACCTCTCCATCAACGGAGTGACAAATCCGATCTCGATTCGTGCCAACCCAATGACACTTTCGGAGATACCTGTAGTGCACCTTTATATCCACCCAGTTACATTGTGACATTTGGTACACCCAAAGCATTCCTACGGTATCCGGGAGTTGCACAATCTCATGGTCTAAGGAAATGATACTTGACATTAGAAAAGATTTAGCATACGGAACTACACGATCTTTGTGTTAGGCTTAGGATTGGGTCTTGTCCATCACATCATTCTCTAATGATGTGATCCCTTTATCAACGACATCCAATGTCCATGGTCGAAACCGTAACCATCTATTGATCAACGAGCTAGTCAACTAGTGGCTTACTAGGGACATGGTGTTGTCTATGTACCCACACATGTATCTGAGTTTCCTATCAATACAATTATAGCATGGATAATAAACGATTATCATGAACAAGGAAATATAATAATAACTAATTTATTATTGCCTCTAGGGCATATTTCCAACAGTCTCCCACTTGCACTAGAGTCAAAAATCTAGTTCACATCGCCATGTGATTAACACTCACAGGTCACATCGCCATGTGACCAACATCCAAAGAGTTTACTAGAATCAATAATCTAGTTCACATCACTATGTGATTAACACTCAATGAGTTCTGGATTTGATCATGTTTATGCTTGTGAGAGAGGTTGTAGTCAACGGGTCTGCAAAATTCAGATCCCTATGTATTTCCCAAAACTTTATGTCATATCATAGATGCTGCTACCACGTTCCACTTGGAGCTATTCCAAATTGTTGCTCCATTATACGTATCCGGTATCTCTACTCAGAGCTATCCGGATAGGTGTTAAAGCTTTCATCAACGCAACTCTTTACGTCGAACTCTTTATCACCTCCATAACCGAGAAACATATCCTTATTCCTCTAAGGATAATTTTGACCACTATCTGGTGATCCACTCCTTGATCACCTTTGTACCCTCTTGCCAGATGTAGCAAGGCACACATCAGGTGTAGTACACAGCATAGCATACTATAGAGCCTACGTCTAAGGCATAGGGGACGACCTTCATCCTTTCTCTTTTCTGCCGTGGTCGAGCTTTAACTCTTAACTGAATACCTTACAACTCAAGCAAGAACTCCTTCTTTGAGTGATCCATCTTGAACACTTTCAAGATTATGTCAAGGTATGTGCTCATTTGAAAGTATTATTGAACATTTTGATCTATCTTATAGATCTTGATGCTTATTGTTCAAGTAGCCTAATCCAGGTTTTCCATTGAAAAACACTTTTCAAACAACCCTATATGCTTTCCAGAAATTCTACATCATTTCTGATCAACAATATGTCAACAACATATACTCATCAGAAATTCTATAGTGCTCCCACTCACTTCTTTGGAAATACAAGTTTCTCATAAACTTTGTATAAACCCAAAATCTTTGATCATCTCATCAAAGTGCACATTCCAACTCCGAGATGCTTACTCCAGTCCTTAGAAGGATCGCTGGAGCCAGCATACCTTTTAGCATCCTTAGGATCGACAAAACTTTTCGATTGTATCACATACAACCTTTCCTTACGAAGACTGGTAAGGAAACTCGTTTTTGACATCCATCTGCCAGATTTCATAAATGCAGCTAATGCTAACATGATTCCGACGGACTTAAGCATCACTACGGATGAGAAAATCTCATCGTAGTCAACTCCTTGAACTTGTGAAAAACTCTTCGCCACAAGTCGAGCTTCATAGACGGTGACATTACCGTCCACGTCCATCTTCTTCTTAAAGATCCATTTATCTCAATGGCTTGCCGATCATTAGGCAAGTCCACCAAATTCCATGCTTTGTTTTGATACATGGATCCTATCTCGGATTTCATAGCTTCTAACCATATGTCAGAATATGAGCCCACCATCGCTTCCCCATAGCTCGTAGGTTCATTGTTGTCTAGCAACATGACCTTCAAGACAGGATTACTGTACCACTCTGAAGTAGTACGCATCCTTGTCCCCCTACGAGGTACGGTAGTGACTTGATCCAAAACTTCATGATCACTATCATAAGCTTCTACTTCAATTGGTGTAGGCGCCACAGAACAACTTCCCGTGCCCTGCTACACTTGTTGAAGTGACGGTTCAATAACCTCATCAAGTCTCCACCATCCTCCCACTCAATTCTTTCGAGAGAAACTTTTCCTCGAGAAAGGACCTAATTCTAGAAACAATCACTTTTGCTTCCGGATCTGAATTAGGAGGTATACCCAACCATTTTGGGTATCCTATGAAGATGCATTTATCCGCTTTGGGTTCGAGCTTATCACGATGAAACTTTTTCACATAAGCGTCGCAGCCCCAAACTTTCAAGAAACGACAACTTAGGTTTCTCTAAACCATAGTTCTCACGGTGTCATCTCAACGGAATTACGTGGTGCCCTATTAAAGTGAGTGTGGTTGTCTCTAATGCCTAACCCATGAACAATAGTGGTAATTTGATAAGAGACATCATGGTACGCACCATATCCAATAGGGTGCAACTATGATGTCCGGACACACCATCACACTATGGTGTTTCAGGCGGTATTAATTGTGAAACAATTTCCACAATGTCTTAATTGCGTGCCAAAGCTCAGAACTCAGATACTCATCTCTATGATCATATCATAGACATTTTATCCTCTTGTCACGATGATCTTCAACTTCACTCTGAAATTACTTGAACCATTCAATAATTCAGACTTGTGTTTCATCAAGTAAATACACTCAGTATCTACTCAAATCATCCGTGAAGTAAGAACATAACGATATTCATCTGCATGCCTCGGCACTCATTGGACTGCACAAATCAAAATGTGTTACTTCCAACAAGTTGCTTTCTTGTTCCATTTTTTGAAAACGAGGCTTTTGGTCATCTTGCCCATGTGGTATGATTTGCATGTCTCAAGTGATTCAAAATCAAGTGAGTCCAAACGATCCATTTGCATGGAGTTTCTTCATGCATATACACCAATATACATGGTTCGCATGTCTCAAACTTTTCAAAAACGATTGAGTCCAAAGATCCATCAACATGGAGCTTCTTCATGAGTTTTATACCAATATGACTTACATGGCAGTGCCACAAGTAAGTGGTACCATCATTCCTATCTTATATCTTTTGGCATGAAAATGTGTATTACTGTGATCGAGATTCAATAAACCAATCCTTTAGGTGCAAGACCATTGAAGGTATTATTCAAATAAATAGAGTAACCATTATTCTCCTTAAATGAATAACCGTATTGCGATAGACATAATCCAATCATGTCTATGCTCAAGGCAAACACCAAATGACAATTATTCTGGTCTAATACTAATCTTGATGGTAGAGGGAGCGTGCGATGTTTGATCACATCAAACTTGGAAACACTTCCAACACATATCGTCATCTCACCTTTAGCTAGTCTCCGTTTATTCCGTAGCCTTTTATTTCGAGTTACTAACACTTAGCAACCGAACCGGTATCTAATACCCTGGTGCTACTAGGAGTACTAGTAAAGTACACAATAACTTAATGTATATCCAATATACTTCTATCGACCTTGCCAGCCTTCTCATCTACCAAGTATCTAGGGTAATTCTTCTCCAGTGGTTGTTCCCCTTATTACAGAAGCACTTAGTCTCGGGTTTGGCTTCAACATTGGGTTTCTTCATTAGAGCAGCACCTGATTTGCTGTTTCATGAAGTATCCCTTCTTGCCCTTGCCCTTCTTGAAACTAGTGGTTTCACCAACCATCAACAATTGATGCTCCTTCTTGATTCCTACTTTCATGTGTCAAACATCGTGAATATCTCAAGGATCATCATATCTATCCCTGATTTGTTATAGTTCATCACGAAGCTCAAGCAGCTTGGTGGCAATGACTTTGGAGAAACATCACTATCTCTGGAAGATCAACTCCCACTCGATTCAAGTGATTGTTGCACTCAGACAATCTGAGCACAAGCTCAACGATTGAGCTTTTCTCCCTTAGTTTGCAGGCTAAGAAAATCGTCGGAGGTCTTATACCTCTTGACGTGGGCACGAGCCTGAAATCCCAGTTTCAGCCCTCGGAACATCTCATATGTTTCGCGACGTTTTGAAAAATGTCTTTGGTGCCTCAACTCTAAACCGTTTAACTGAACTATCACGTAGTTATCAAAACGTGTATGTCCGATGTTCGCAACATCCACAGACGACGTTTGGGGTTCAGCACACTGAGCGGTGCATTAAGGACATAAGCTATCTTCTGTCCGCATAGTCGCTACTGTCAACTTTCAACTATACTTTCTCTAGGAACATATCTAAACAGTGGAACTAAAGCGCGAGCTTATGACATAATTTGCAAAGATCTTTTGACTATGTTCAGGATAATTAAGTTCATCTCATGAACTCCCACTCAGATAGACATCCCTCCAGTCATCTAAGTGATTACATGATCCGATTCAACTAGGCCGTGTCCGATCATCACGTGAGTCAGACTAGTCATCATCGGTGAACATCTTCATGTTAATCATGTCTACTATACGAATCATGCTCGACCTTTCGGTCTCTTGTGTTCCGAGGCCATGTATGTACATGCTAGGCTCGTCAAGTCAACCTAAGTGTTTCGCGTGTGTAAATCTGGCTTACACCTGTTGTATGCGAACGTAAGAATCTATCACACCCGATCATCACGTGGTGCATCGAAACGACAAACTTTCACAACGGTGCACAGTTAGGGGGAACACTTTCTTGAAATTTTAATGAGGGATCATCTTATTTACTACCGTCGTTCTAAGCAAATAAGATGCATAAACATGATAAACATCACATGCAATCAAAAGTGACATGATATGGCCAATATCATTTTGCTCCTTTTGATCTCCATCTTTGGGGCTCCATGATCATCATCGTCACCGGCATGACACCATGATCTCCATCATCATGATCTCCATCATCGTGTCTCCATGAAGTTGTCTCGCCAACTTATTACTTCTACTACTATGGCTACCGGTTAGCAATAAAGTAAAGTAATTACATGGCGTTGTTCAATGACACGCAGGTCATACAATAAGTTAAGACAACTCCTATGGCCCCTGTCGGTTGTCATACTCATCGACATGCAAGTCGTGATTCCTATTACAAGAACATGATCAATCTCATACATCACATATCATTCATCACATTCTTCTTGGCCATATCACATCACATAGCATACCCTGCAAAAACAAGTTAGACGTCCTCTAATTGTTGTTTGCATGTTTTACGTGGCTGCTATGGGTTTCTAGCAAGAACGTTTCTTACCTACATAAAAACCACAACGTGATATGCCAATTGCTATTTACCCTTCATAAGGACCCTTTTCATCGAATCCGTTCCGACTAAAGTGGGAGAGACTGGCACCCGCTAGCCACCTTATGCACCAAGTGCATGTCAGTCGGTGGAACCTGTCTCACGTAAGTGTACGTGTAAGGTCGGTCCAGGCTGCTTCATCCGACAATACCGTCGAAAAAAGATTGGACTAGTAACGGTAAACATATTGAACAAAATCAACGCCCACAACTACTTTGTGTTCTACTCATGCATAGAATCTACGCAATAGACCTAGCTCTGATACCACTGTTGGGGAACGTAGCAGAAATTCAAAATTTTCCTACGAGTCACCAAGATCTATGTATGGAGAGACTAGCAACGAGGGGAAGGAGAGTGCATCTACATACCCTTGTAGATCGCTAAGCGGAAGCGTTCAAGAGAACGGGGTTGAAGGAGTCGTATTCGTCGTGATCCAAATCACCGGAAATCCTTGTGCCGAACGGACGGCACCTCCGCGTTCAACACACGTACATCACGGTGACGTCTCCCATGCCTTGATCCAGCAAGGAGAGAGGGAGAGGTTGAGGAAGACTCCATCCAGCAGCAGCACAACGGCGTGGTGGCGATGGATGAGCATGGCAATCCTGCAGGGCTTCGCCAAGCACCGCGGGAAAGGAGGAGTACTTGGGAGAGGGGAAGGGCTGCGCCAGAACTTTTGGGTGCGGCTGCCCTCCCATCCCTCCACTATTTATAGGTGGGGGGAGAGGGGGCCGGGCCCCCTAGATCTCATCTAGGGTTGGGGCGGCGACCAAGGGGGGAGGAGTGCCTCCCAAGTCAAGTGGAGGCCCTCCCCCTTAGGGTTTCCCCTCTCCCATGCGCATGGGTCTTGGGGGGGCTGGTGCCCCTGGCCCATTAAGGCTAGGGTGCCCCCTTACAGCCCATGCTGCTGTACTGGACGTGTTGGAACATCTTCCGGACCTCCGGACCCCTCCATAATCCTCCGGAAACTTCCGGAAGCTTCCTGGTACAATACCGGAAAAACCTAAACTTTTCCCGGAACCCGAACAACAACTTTCCGTATATAAATATTTACCTCCGGACAATTTCAGAACTCCTCGTGACGTCCGGGATCTCATCCGGGACTCCGAACAACATTCGGTAACCACATACAAACTTCCTTTATAACCCTAGCGTCATCGAACCTTAAGTGTGTAGACCCTACGGGTTCGGGAACCATGCAGACATGACCGAGACGTTCTCCGGTCAATAACCAACAGCGGGATCTAGATACCCATGTTGGCTCCCACATGTTCCACGATGATCTCATTGTATGAACCACGATGTCGAGGATTCAATCAATCCCGTATACAATTCCCTTTGTCTAGCGGTATTGTACTTGCCCGAGATTCGATCATCGGTATGCCGATACCTTGTTCAATCCCGTTATCGGCAAGTCTCTTTACTCGTTCCGTAACACATCATCCCGTGATCAACCCCTTGGTCACATTGTGCACATTATGATGATGTCCTACCGAGTGGGCCCAGAGATACCTCTCCGTCACACGGAGTGACAAATCCCAGTCTCGATTCGTGCCAACCCAACAGACACTTTCAGAGATACCCGTAGTGCATTCCTACGGTATCCGGGAGTTGCACAATTTCATGGTCTAAGGAAATGATACTTGACATAAGAAAAGCTTTAGCATACAAACTACACGATCTTCGTGCTAGGCTTAGGATTGGGTCTTGTCCATCACATCATTCTCCTAATGATGTGATCCCGTTATCAACGACATCCAATGTCCATGGTCAGGAAACCGTAACCATCTATTGATCAACGAGCTAGTCAACTAGAGGCTTACTAGGGACATGGTGTTGTCTATGTATCCACACATGTATCTGAGTTTCCTATCAATACAATTATAGCATGGATAATAAATGATTATCATGAACAAGGAAATATAATAATAATAACTAATTTATTATTGCCTCTAGGGCATATTTCCAACAGTCTCCCACTTGCACTTGAGTCAATAATCTAGTTCACATCGCCATGTGATTAACGCTCACAGGTCACATCGCCATGTGACTAACATCCAAAGAGTTTACTAGTGTCACTAAACTAGTTCACATCATCATGTGATTAAGACTGAATGAGTTCTGGGGTTTGATCATGTTTTGCTTGTGAGAGAGGTTTTAGTCAACGGGTCTGCAACATTTAGATCCGTATGTACTTCGCAAATCTCTAGGTCATATTGTAAATGCTGCTTCCACGCTCCACTTGAATCTATTCCAAATGGTTGCTCCAATATACGTATCCGGTTTGTTGCTCGGAGTCACTCGGATAGGTGTTAAAGCTTGCATCGAGGTAACCCTTTACGCCGAACTCTTTATCACCTCCATAATCGAGAAACATGTCCTTATTTACTCCAAGGACAATTTTGACCGTTGTCCAATGATCCATTCTTGGATCACCCTTGTACCCCCTTGCCAGACTTATGGCAAGGCACACTTCCGGTGCGGTACATAGCATAGCATACTATAGAGCCTACCTCTGAAGCATAGGGGACGACCTTCATCCTTTCTCTCTCTTCTGCCGTGGTCGAGCTTTAAGTCTTAACTTCATACCTTACAACTCAGGCAAGAACTCCTTCTTTGACTGATCCATCTTGAACTCCTTCAAGATCATGTCAAGGTATGTGCTCATTTGAAAGTACCATTTAGCGTTTTTGATCTATCCTCATAGATCTTGATGCTCAATGTTCAAGCAGCTTAATCCTGGTTTTCTATTGAAAAACACTTTTCAAATAACCCTATATGCTTTCTAGAAATTCTACATCATTTCTGATCAACAATATGTCAACAACATATACTCATCAGAAATTCTATAGTGCTCCCACTCACTTCATTGGAAATACAAGTTTCTCATAAACTTTGAATAAACCCAAAATCTTTGATCATCTCATCAAAGTGTATATTCCAACTCCGAGATGCTTACTCCAGTCCTTAGAAGGATTGATGGAGCTTTGCATAGTTGTTAGCGTCTTTCAGGATTGTCAAAACCTTCTGGTTGTATCACATACAACCTTTCCTCAAGAAAATCGTCGAGGAAACAATGTTTTGACATCCTATCTGCAAGATTTCATAAATAATGCAGTAACTGCTAATAAGATTCCAACAGACTCTTAGCATCGCTACGAGTGAGAAAGTCTCATCGTAGTCAACTCCTTGAACTTGTCGGAAAACATCTTAACGACAAGTCGAGCTTTCTTAATGGTGATACATACCATCATTGTCCGTCTTCCTTTTAAAATCCATCTGTACTCAACAGCCTTACGACCATCGGGTAGTTCTGCCAAAGTCTACACTTTGTTTTCATACATGGATCCTCTCTCGGATTTTATGGCCTCGAGCCATTTGTCGGTATCCGGGCCCACCATCGCTTCTCCATAGGTCGTAGGTTCATTGTTGTCTTAGCAACATGACCTCTAAGACAGGATTGCGTACCACTCTGAAGTAGTACGCGTCCTTGTCGACCTACGAGGTCCGGTAGTGACTTGATCCGAATCATCATGATCACTATCATCAGCTTTTAATTCAATTGGTGTAGGTGCCACATGAACAACTTCCTGTGCCTTGCTACACACTGGTTGAAGTGATGGTTCAATAACCTCATCAAGTCTCCACCATCCTCCCACTCAATTCTTTTGAGAGAAACTTTTCCTCGAGAAAGGACCCGTTTCTAGAAACAATTACTTTTGCTTCCGGATCTGAGATAGGACGTATACCCAACTATTTTGGGTGTCCTATGAAGATGCATTTTTATCCGCTTTGGGTTCGAGCTCATCAACCTGAAACTTTTTCACATAAGCGTCGCAGCCCCAAACTTTTAAGAAATGACAACTTAGGTTTCTCCAAACCATAGTTCAAACGGTGTCGTCTCAATGGAATTACGTGGTGCCCTATTAAAGTGAGTGCGGTTGTCTCTAATGCCTAACCCATGAACGATAGTGGTAATTCGATAAGAGACATCATGGTACGCACCATATCCAATAGGGTGCAATTGTGATGTTCGGACACACCATCACACTGTGGTGTTCCAGGCGGTATTAATTGTGAAACAATTTCCACAATGTCTTAATTATGTGCCAAAGCTCGTAACTCAGATACTCATCTCTATAATCATATCATAGACATTTTGTCCTCTTGTCACAATGATCTTCAACTTCACTCTGAAATTACTTGAACCATTCAATAATTCAGAGTTTGTTTCATCAAGTAAATATACTCAACATCTACTCGAATCATCTGTGAAGTAAGAACATAACGATATTCACTGCATGCCTCAGTACTCATTGGACTGCACACATCAAAATGTGTTACTTCCAACAAGTTGCAATCTTGTTCCATTTTACCGAAAAACTATGCTTTTCAGTCATCTTGCCCATGTGGTATATTTTTGCATTTCTCAAGCGATTCAAAATCAAGTGAGTCCAAACTATCCATCTGCATGGAGTTTCTTCATGCGTATACACCAATAGACATGGCTCGCATGTCTCAAACTTTTCAAAAATGAGTGAGTCCAAAGATCCATCAACATGGAGCTTCTTCATGCGTTTTTATACCAATATGACTTACATGGCAGTGCCACAAGTAAGTGGTCCTATCATTACTATCTTATATCTTTTGGCATGAAAATGTGTATCACTACGATCAAGATTCAATGAAACATTCATTTTAGGTGCAAGACCATTGAAGGTATTATTCAAATAAACAGAGTAATCATTATTCTCCTTAAATGAATAACCGTATTGCGATAGACATAATCCAATCATGTCTATAATCAACGCAAATGCCAAATAACAATTATTTAGGTTTAACACCAATCTCGATGGTAGAGGGAGCATGCGATGCTTGATCACATCAACCTTGGAAACACTTCCAACTCATATCGTCAGCTCACCTTTAGCAACTCTCCGTTTATTCCGTAGCTTTTATTTCTAGTTACTAACACTTAGCAACCGAACCGGTATCTAATACCCTGGTGTTACTAGGAGTACTAGTAAAGTACACATTAACATAATGTATATCCAATATACTTCTATCGACCTTGCCAGCCTTCTCATCTACCAAGTATCTAGGGTAATTCTGCTCCGATGGCTGTTCCCTTATTACGAAGTACTTAGTCTCGGTTTGGGTTCAACCTTGGGTTTCTTCATTAGAGCAGCAGCTGATTTGCTGTTTCATGAAGTATCCTTCTTGCCCTGCCCTTCTTGAAACTAGTGGTTTCACCAACCATCAACAATTGATGCTCCTTCTTGATTCCTACTTTCGCGGTGTCAAACATCGCGAATATCTCAAGGATCATCATATCTATCCTTGATTTGTTATAGTTCATCACGAAGCTCTAGCAGCTTGGTGGCAATGACTTTGGAGAAACATCACTATCTCTGGAAGATCAACTCCCACTCGTTTCAAGTGATTGTTGCACTCAGACAATCTGAGCACAAGCTCAACGATTGAGCTTTTCTCCCTTAGTTTGCAGGCTAAGAAAATCGTCGGAGGTCTTATACCTCTTGACGTGGGCACGAGCCTGAAATCCCAATTTCAGCCCTCGAAACTTCTCATATGTTCCGCGATGTTTCGAAAAACATCTTTGGTGCCTCAACTCTAAACTGTTTAACTGAACTATCACGTAGTTATAAAAACGTGTATGTCCGATGTTCGCAACATCCACAGACGATGTTTGGGGTTCAGCACACTGAGCGATGCATTTAGGACATAAGCTTTCTTCTGTCCGCATAATCGCTACTGTCAAATTTCAACTATATTTTCTCTAGGAACATATCTAAACAGTGGAACTAAAGAGCGAGCTTACGACATAATTTGCAAAGATCTTTTGACTTTGTTCAGGATAATTAAGTCCATCTCATGAACTCCCACTCAGATAGACATCCCTCTAGTCATCTAAGTGATTACATGATCCGAGTCAACTAGGTCGTGTCCGATCATCACGTGAGACGGACTAGTCATCATCGGTGAACATCTTCATGTTGATCGTATCCTCCATACGAATCATGCTCGACCTTTCAGTCTCTTGTGTTCCGAGTCCATGTCTGTACATGCTAGGCTCGTCAAGTTAACCTAAGTGTTTCGCGTGTGTAAATCTGGCTTACACCCGTTGTATGTGAACGTTAGAATCTATCACACCCGATCATCACGTGGTGCTTCAAAATGACGAACTTTCGCAACGGTGCACAGTTAGGGGCAACACTTCTTGAAATTTTAATGAGGGATCATCTTATTTACTACCGTCGTTCTAAGCAAATAAGATGTATAAACATGACAAACATCACATGCAATCAAATAGTGACATGATATGGCCAATATCATATTGCTCCTTTTGATCTCCATCTTCGGGGCTCCACGATCATCATCGTCACCGGCATGACACCATGATCTCCATCATCATGATATCCATCGTCGTGTCTCCATGAAGTTGTCTCGCCAACTTATTACTTCTACTACTATGGCAACCGGTTAGCAATAAAGTAGAGTAATTACATGGCGTTTTTCAATGACACGCAGGTCATACAATAAATAAAGACAACTCCTATGGCTCCTGCCGGTTGTCATACTCATCGACATGCAAGTCGTGATTCCCATTACGAGAACATGATCAATCTCATACATCACATATCATTCATCACATTCTTCTTGGCCATATCACATCACATAGCATACCCTGCAAAGACAAGTTAGACGTCCTCTAATTGTTGTTTGCATGTTTTACGTGGCTGCTATGGGTTTCATGCAAGAACGTTTCTTACCTACGCAAAACCACAATGTGATATGTCAATTGCTATTTACCCTTCATAAGGACCCTTTTCATCGAATCCGATCCGACTAAAGTGGGAGAGACAGGCACCCGCTAGCCACCTTATGCAACAAATGCATGTCAATCGGTGGAACCTGTCTCACGTAAGTGTAGGTGTAAGGTCGGTCCGGGCCACTTCATCCCACAATGCCGCCGAATCAAGATTGGACTAGTAACGGTAAGCATATTGAACAAAATCAACTCCCACAACTACTTTGTGTTCTACTCATGCATAGAATCTACGCAATAGACCTAGCTCATGATGCCACTTTTGGGGAACGTAGCAGAAATTCAAAATTTTCCTACGTGTCACCAAGATCTATCTAAGGAGAAACCAGCAACGAGGGGAAGGAGAGTGCATCTACATACCCTCGTAGATTGCTAAGCTGAAGCGTTCAAGAGAACGGGGTTGAAGGAGTCATACTCATCGTGATCCAAATCACCGGAGATCCTAGTGCCGAACGGACGGTACCTCCGTGTTAAACACATGTACAGCCCGGTGACGTCTCCCATGCCTTGATCCAGCAAGGAGAGAGGGAGAGGTTGGGGAAGACTCCATCCAGCAGCAGCACAACGGCGTGGTGGTGGTGGAGGAGCGTGGTGATCCAGCAGGGCTTCGCCAAGCACCGCGAGATATGGGGAGAAAGAGAGGTAGGGCTGCGCGAACATGAGAAGAACTCGTGTGTTGGGCTGCCCTTTGCCTCCACTATATAGGGGAAGGGGGGGCTGCGCCCCCAACTAGGGTTCCACCCCTAGGGGCGGCGGCCAGCCCTAGATCCCATCTAGGGGCGGCCAAGGGGGGGAGGAGTTCCTCCCAAGTCAAGTGGAGGCCCTCCCCTTTAGGGTTTCCCCTCTCCCATGCGCACGGGCCTTGGGAGGGCTGGTGCCCAAGGCCCATTAAGGCTAGGGCGCCCCCTTACAGACCATGCTGCTGTATTGGACGTGGTGGAAGAATTTCCGGACCTCCGGACCCCTCCGGAATCCTCCGGAACCTTCTGGAAGCTTCCCGGTACAATACCAGAAAAACCCGAACTTTTCCCGGAACCCGAACAACAACTTTCCATACATAAATATTTACCTCCGGACCATTCCGGAACTCCTCGTGGCGTCCGGGATCTCATCCAGAACTCCGAACAACATTCGGTAACCACATACAAACTTCCTTTATAACCCTAGCGTCATCGAACCTTAAGTGTGTAGATCCTACGGGTTCGGGAACCATGCAGACATGGCCGAGACGTTCTCCGGTCAATAACCAACTGCGGGATCTGGATACCCATGTTGGCTCCCACATGTTCCACGATGATCTCATCGGATGAACCACGATGTCAAGGACTCAATCGATCCCGTATTCAATTCCCTTTGTCTAGCGGTATTGTACTTGCCCGAGATTCGATCGTCGGTATCCCGATACCTTGTTCAATCTCGTTACCGGCAAGTCTCTTTACCCGTTCCGTAACACATCATCCCGTGATCAACCCCTTGGTCACATTGTGCACATTATGATGATGTCCTACCGAGTGGGCCCAGAGATACCTCTCCGTCAACCGGAGTGACAAATCCCAGTCTCGATTCGTGCCAACCCAACAGATACTTTCGGAGATACATGTAGTGCACCTTTATAGCCACCCGATTCACGGTGTGGCGTTTGGTACACCCAAAGCATTCCTACGGTATCCGGAGTTGCACAATCTCATGGTCTAAGGAAATGATACTTGACATTAGAAAAGCTTTAGCATACTGAACTACGATCTTTGTGCTAGGCTTAGGATTGGTTCTTGTCCATCACATCATTCTCGCTAATGATGTGATCCCGTTATCAACGACATCCAATGTCCATGGTCGAAAGCGTAACCATCTATTGATCAACGAGCTAGTCAACTAGAGGCTTACTAGGGACATGGTGTTGTCTATGTACCCACACATGTATCTGAGTTTCCTATCAATACAATTATAGCATGGATAATAAACGATTATCATGAACAAGGAAATATAATAATAACTAATTTATTATTGCCTCTAGGGCATATTTCCAACAAAACGGGCACGCTTCTAAGGGGTCAATCCGAGGAGGAGCCACCAAGGGAAAGGTCACACTGCCCATGACATTTGGAGGAGAGTTGAACTACAGATCAGAGGATGCGTCTTCGGCGTGGCTGAGATCCCCTTGCCCTGCACAACGGATCTCTTCACGCCCTAAGACTAGCTAAGTTCATGGCGTGCGCCACACTACGCTTACAAGATGCTAAAAGATGCCGGGCTGTTGACCATCATCTCTTTCCCTCCGGCATGAAAAAAAGGACGTACTGATTTGCGCCGACCAACTCTACGGGAGGCAGCTGCAGCAGCTGCCCCCAAAGCACCTACCCCTGCAGCACCGAAGCCCGGAGGGAAGAAGAAGTCTGCAAGACCTCTCGCACCACTCAAGAAGCGCATTCCTTCGAGTGTTGTGCTGCCGCCGAGGACGCATGCGATGAGAGCTCCACCGGCAAGAGCAAAGAGATCCAGAGCCGAGCCACCATAAACCAAGAAGGTGTCCGCCGGGAAGGATGGCACGGGAGGGGCTCTCACCACCGGCTCCACCCTCGGCAAAGAATAGGAAGGCGTGTTTCACACCTTCCCCGTGACTAATGTCGGCGTGTTTTTGCGTGGCAGGCATCCGACATCCTCAAGCGTTCTGTGGAGGTGATTGAGCACCACCTGGTATGTCTGCCCTCATGCGCCTGGCTGTCAGCGTAAGGTCGGAAGCAGGCTCTGGAGAGGTAGGAGTTCATCACGAGGAGATCAGGAATTGGAAGCGACAGTGTTTGGTGAGAGGAGTGCTCCACCCGACGTGGTTGGCCAATCCGGTGGTGGTGTGCAAGGCGAATGGGAAGTGGAGGTTGTGTATTGATTACACGATATCCATAAGGCTTTGTCCTAACACTACAAAAAAAGAGACATCAAGTGACATTTGGGCCGAACGTAAATTTTTTCTATCATATATATATGACGGTTCTATGACGATAATTGTGACAAACCCGTGATCATCATAGATGTGGTGGGCCTTACTTCTATGAAAAAATCATGACAGAAAATGGGCTTTTCGTCACTGGCCGCCAGGAGACGCAGCTGCATGACATTCTCTTGGCCGCCCATGACGGAAAAAACCATGGTAGAAGCAAGGGGAGGAAAATTTCGGGATTTGCGGCTATGGTGGGAGAATTAGGGGCGAGAAGCGATGTACGCTTCTCTCGATGCGTAAGCGGCGTGTGTGCAAGTAGATGTTGGCTCCTAATCAATTCCGAAGCACAGTAATCATAGCAAGCATCGCGTTACGAAAGCAATGATCAATAATGGCTGATAACTAAACCCGATGGAGCGATTCTTCGCTATTGGGCTAGTGAGGTGTTAAGGGGGGGGAGGAGGGGGGAGGGGGGTTGGTGAACAAGGAGATGGTATGCTATTTCCGGATGAGCGAGGAACCCATGGTGTGGAGGGTCGGATGAACAGAGAGCGGTGGAGGGGTGGCCGTGGAGGGGTGGTTGAACAGGACCCGTGGTGTGGAGAACTGGATGAATAGTAGATGGTGGAGGGTGCCCGTGTGGAGGGGTGGTTGAACGAAGAATGTGGAGTAAGCGTGGCGTGGTGGAGGCTGGATGAACGGGAGCTCGTGGAGGCCGGAGGAGGTCAACGGTGGAGATGAACAGATCCCATTGAGCCCGTGCTTATGTAAGCTACACACCTCCCCTGCTTCACTGTGAAAGGCTTCCAACACAAGTCTGTTTCATCTGCTTTGGCGGCACGCCACACCCCCTCCGATCCGCGGGACTCCTGCTTAGTAGTGTGAGGTCCATTTCCTCCATTTTGCAGATCGCCCACCTCCCGATCATCAGGACTCTATTTTAGACTGTGGGAGGTCGGCTTCCTCCGCTTTGGCAAGACGCCAGCCCCTCCCGATCAAGGTGACTCGTTTAACGTAATGGCCGAACACAAAACCCGCTTCCTCCGTTCAGCGGTACACCGAGCCTCGCTTCATCGCCTGTTCGGCCCAAGCCTCCCGGCGAACACGACCGCGCATTCTGCTTCGACCCAAATTGCTGGCTCCCTATAGGCACAGCGACGACGCACGTCAAGCCTCGCTCCGACCCAGCCATGTAATGTATGCGCCGAAAGGCATTCAGACCCTGCCCGTATGTAATGTGATGTGGTCAGATTTTCTTTCTTGCACCTCGCCACTCTAGTACGTGTACATGTTACGCGGCGCTACTCTACTACGACCGTCGCGGCGCCTCTACATCTACGACACGCATGCGCGCTTCTACATCGACCAGTATATGCGTACACGTTCGTCACACAGAATGACAATGTAACGTGACGCTTCGACCAGGTGGAGTCACGGCGCTGTGCACTACCATGCGGCGGAATGTAGTAGCAGTGGTCGGCCAGCCGGGGGCGAATGCTTTAGTGTTTTTGCCCGGCGCACTTCCTTGCATGCGAAGATGTAGCTGGTGGGTCCCAGTATCGTGGGAAACGTTTTATTCGCGAAATACAAAGGGGCCCGTCTGGTGGGTCCCAGCCGCCAGAGGAATCATTATTTTCCTGCTAATAAGGAGGTACTTCTTCTTTGCGGCCGTGGACCCAGCTATCGGCCTCTCCACGCATGATCCACGTCTGATGGAGTAGTCGCTCGACCACATGGACCAGCCGCGCCGAGAGCACCGGGGCAATGGACGACGGCGAGGCTAAGGAAGGGGCAGCGGGGGAGTCGAGGAAGACAGCGCAAAGGAACGCCCGCCGGAGAGGAACACGAGGGTTCACTTGATCTAATTTGCAGTGTGAGGCTACCATCGCCTGTGGCCTAGCCAGCGATTGGGAATAGTAGAAGCGGTGAGGCCTCAGAAGGCAGCACAGCCGACCATGTGGAGGCAGGAGTACGCGCAGCACGACCGCGCTTGCTTTGGGCGAGCCGAGCAAAGAAGACCGGAGAGGTTGAAGAATCATCTGACTGCTGGATGGACATCAGATTTAGAACTGGAGCTAAGAATCGTTTCATATTGACTAAAGTTGACAAAGGCCCCGCCCCAGCCAACTTAGTAGGCTCCAAGTCGCCCTCTCACCATGGTGGGTCCCAAATACAGGGGAGTATTCATTTTTTATGCGCATTATGGAGGCACTTCCGGTGGGCCGAGAAATGGCTGTCATGGGAGAATGTTTTTTCGCCGAAATCGATAAGCCCATTAATTGGGTCCGTGATCGTGGGGAAAGGTTTTTCACTAAATAAGGTGGTCCATCCGGTGGGTTCCTCTTTTGCTGTGGAGGAATAATTATTTATGTGGTAATGAGAGGAGGCACTTCCTTGCGGCAACGGACCCAGCCTGTCAGCCTCTCCGTGCTGACAAGATTTCTCCGATGGAAGTAAATTCGCTGACCACGTTGACCACGCCGCACCTCCAGAGCACCGCAGTGGTCCTGTAGACGGCGAGGCCTAGGAAGGGGCGATTTGGAGCCGGGAAGACGCGAGTGGTATGCCCGCACGAGAGGAGCACGGGGTTCATCGGTTCGGGTTGCGGGCGGAGGCTGCTGCCGCCGCAGAATAACAGGGGTGGGTGAGTAGAGGGACACCGGGCCAGCAAGGGAGTAGAGGGGGTCAGGAGGCTCCGCAGATCACAGCCGCCACGAGTAAGTGTGAGCACGCTGCACGCACCAGCTACTTTGGGCGTTGGAGCAAGAAGACCAGAGGTTGAAGAAGCACTATGGCTGCTGAATGGACATCGACGGCCACCGAGCTAGAATGCGTTCATATGGATTTGAGATTGATAAAGCACTGAGTCACCTCCAGCAGATTTGGCCCATTGTCATCCTCCCACTATGGTGGGTCCCATCTAGCAGGGTGGGTATTCATTTTTGTCGCGTAATAAGGAGGCACTTCCTTGCTGCGTTGCGAAGATATGTTGATGGATCCGACATGTCGGCGGGGGACGCTTTTTTCGTGATATCAGAGGTTCTTCGTGGGTCCCAAATTGCCGTGGAGGAATCCATTATTTTAAGCTGGCATACCCACTTTCGATGGATGTCATTCGCTGACCCGCGTTGACGGAGCCGCCGCCGGAGCACCATATGCGGTGGACGACGGCGAGGCCTAGGAAGGGAACGAGCGGAGCCGGGAAGACTCGGCAATGGTTGCTCACGCGGTGGGGAATCTGAGGGTTTCTTCGTCGGCTGCGTCGCCGAAAATAACGAGAGGTGTGGGTGAGTAGAGGAATGGCACGGCCAAGAATGAAGTAGGGTGGGGTGATGCGGCGCACCTTGGTGACCTGACACTGGCCATGAGGAGGCGGAGTGCGGTCCCACCGAGCTGGTTTGGGTGGCCGGGGCAAGAAGATCTTAGATTGAAGAAGAGGCCGGCCGCTGGATTAACATCCAATGATCATCGCTGCTAGAATGGTTTAATGAACTAAGTTGACAAAGCCAAGTACACGCCAACCTAGTAGACCCGCAGTCAGCCTCCAAATCATGTCCCAAAACAGCATACTGCCCGAATTTCTAATGGATTCAAATTAATTCTAAATCTAAATATACCTTAATTTAAATTCAATGAAATTTCACTCCAGACAAAAACAATGAAATTTAAAATATCAAAATCCAAAGAGAAACAGTATTTTGGAACTAATTGCCTGCTTGCTGTATTTTTTTCACTTATAGCCCATTTATTATTACTTATAGCCCATTTCTTATTACTTATAGCCCATTTTCTGGGCAAAATAGATCCCTCCTCGTCTTGAAAGATTTCCGGCCCGACTGAGAGATGAAAACAAGTGAGCCTATATTGGTTTATTCAGACACAAAAAATAGCTGGCTAGCCATTTTTGAAAGGATAAAAACAAACGGGCTGGGTCGTGTGCTAAGCAATGTATGAATTAAAGCACAGGCTAGGACGGACCACGTCCAGACAACCCAGCTTGATATCTTTAACCCATCCCAAAAACAAAATTCATCGCGTATTAGGTCCCTCACTGTCATCTCACCATGTACAATTATCTCCTTATTCCTCTCGGTTGTTGACCATGTTGACAACACCGGAGGCGGCGCGATCACGGGCGAAGGACAATGGTGAGGCTCTGACGGGAACAAACGAGAGTGGGAAGATCACAAACAGCCTGTGGCAGCGTGGAGCAGCGTCCCTTGGTATTTAGTTTATTTTGGCGGCTTGAGGAAGAGAGATCAAGAAACGCGATGCACGTTGAATGTCAATCCAACGGTCAAGGTTAGCACAATCGCTTTTTACTAGCCGGACACCAAGTAGCATACTTTTTTATATATAGGAACAAAATTACGAGGAAAATGCGCTTCGTGCAAAATCTCTCCTCCACGAGGAACGTTAAGCCACATAAGTGACTAGCACCCTTGGTTTTTCAACCGAGAGGTCTTGGCTGAAAGTCCGAGGAACTCTCAATTTTGTCCTTCCTTCCTCGCAAAAAAAGGGAAAGAAAATCAAAAGACTTGGGAAGGCGTCTGAGAACAAGCTAGTGTACCAAAGAAAGAGACGCTGCCGAAGTTTTAGAAAAAAGAAAGACATTATCCTATAGCTGGTCTCAATCCAAACCTAGACTATGACTATATATGGTGCTATGCTACTCTGCAAGTAATGAAACCGACATATCCAGCGCTCGCTTCTCCTCTTCTCTACTTACTCGCACTAGCATCAAGCTCCGTCCGAAGAACCATATCCGCTGGTTGCTCGTCCACCCTGCTCTTCAGCAGTAACAACTGAATAGCGCCAAATCGCCACCCGCATTCATCGCTTTGTGGGTCTCTATCACACCTCCGCCAACGAGAACGCAGCCGATTGCTCGCCATGCCATCTTTGTCGCCATGTGGTGCCACCGCTACAAATCACTGCGAGAGTCATCCGTCACGCCTCAACCACAATCCGCAACCCCGCCGAAGTCTTCTACAAATGCCTGAATCATGGGGTAATAATATGTTTAAGTGTTGTTCTCGCTGCTTTTGGTTGCTAATTCTTTTAATAGTTTGGTTGATGATCTTCCAATTTGATTCGTGCGAGGAAAGGAAGATTCGTGTGATTTATATTTACGGGAAGTTCTTGATGTGGGGGAATGCAATCACGATTATTTGGTTAGCCGAGGAATCCCAATACCAGCAGGTTGGGGTGTTGGACAAATGAATCAAGGCAACGGCGTAAGAGGAAGATCACAGCAGAAGGTTAAAATCTTGCTTCCTCGATCATGGCCAAGCAACAGTTTCTTTGAACGGCCTTGACAACAATGAGGAGATGAAAGAGCTTGTGAAGATAATAGGCAAAATCGAGTGTGCTCAGTAGGATGATTGTCTCTTTATTTGCGTGTATGTAGCTTTTCGTGATGTATTCAGTTAGCTACTACATGAGCACTTTGCTGAAACTAGTAATGAATGAAACACATGTAGCAAATGTGCATAGTGTTGTGAACATCTAATGATTTCTATTAAACGAAATCAGGGTATCCCTTTGCTCATATAAATATATAGATATAGTGAGGTCACTGCCGGGTCAGCTTTGTTCTCATTCGAAGACGCCGAGAAAAATTGCAGTCAACAACAAACTATGTCATCAAATTCAAGTTTCACAACCAAATATAATTACAACTAAACAACAATGTCATCATGTTTTAGTTGTCATACAATCACCAAACACAAATCAGCATACATAACAAGTGATGTTCTCACTGACCAAAATACTAAACAACATGTTCATCGGGTTTGAGCTTGTCATAGCAAACACAATTTCACATAGTAGATAAAAGCGTCTTCTACATGTGCAATACGACAAAAGCAATGTAATCATCATCCGCAGCGGCAGCAACATCTTAAGCCATGTGTATTAGTGCAGAATATTAATTCCCATGATGTCATCTTCTTCTGCGCCCTCAACGTCCTTGAACGCTGGCTTCTTCTTGATCAACTCTTGTATGTCCTGGCCAGACGACGCAATCTTTCGCCAAGGCCATTGACGTGATGGTTCTCAAAGATATTAGGAACATCTGTGTTATCTTGTACATCAAGGTAGTGTAAGCATCATCTTGTTGTGCAACTTCATTAAGCGAATTCTCTCTGCTCAAACCTTTGCAATACTCTCCAGGTCATCGCTTCGTGCAAATGTGTCTTCCAAGAAAAAATATGTGTATTGCTTGATTTGCCAAAATAAAAGGCTCGTTGGTGCGAGTGCGCCGCCTTGACATTGATGGATTTGAAATAATCATCAGCTCACGGGATTTATGATCACCGGAAAGCAGGTTATACCAACGTGACTAGCAGTAACCACACACCGATGATCCTCGAATCGGAGATATCTCGCAACCGAACAATGTCTCGTTATGTTAGCATACATTTCAGTTATCTCTCTCTGTCATATGTGATCCGTGCTCATGATAGCCTTGTTTTTTGTCTTCACGCCTCGCTTGCTGCGGGTAAGGGTGTTGTGCGCACATCTCCAACAGCATAAGATTCATAAAATGTTACCCGAGTATCGTGACCCATTGCTAGTGAGTAAAGGGCATCATCAACTGCCTACCCATCCTCCCGCATCTTCTTAACCTATGGTTAAGTAATAAGTGTTGATCATCTTATGTACTCAATATATTAAAAAACTGACAAAGGCGCTTCAAAAGCTTACATGGTTCTTGAACCATTTACATAAATCCTGCCATAACCGGTTTGTCAATGTTTCTTGGATTTGTGCAAGAATCTCCTCTTTATTAGATGCTGCACAACATTAGTGATTAACGCCAAACATCTAAATATATGAGAATGTGCTGCAAGTTTAGTAGATTATGATGTATAAGGCTGCAGTACTGCACTTACTTGATATAAGGTAGTATCTCAGAACAGATTATTCAATATATACCAAACCATTTTGTCCAAATCTTTGGGTTTGTCCTCTTGTCGACTCTTCCCAGAACTCAAATGTAATAATCGAAAACATTGAGCCTGGGATTGTCTTCACCCACCTCTTTGCTAGGCTGATCAATTTGTTTCCAATGTATTTTGAGCAGAATGTCAACGCTTACAGTAGCAATGTAGGCCTCTGCAATGGAACCCTCGGGATTAGCTCTCGTTCCTAACATAGCCCTTGAAGAAGTGCCTAACCGCCTTTCAAGTGACCCAAATCACGGGAGATCCTAGTGCGAGCAGGCGGCACCTCGCGTTCAACACTGCGTACAGCCGGTGGCGTCTCCCATGCCTTGATCCAGCGAGAGAGGAGAGGTTGGGAAGACTCCATCCAGCAGCAACACGGCGGGTGGTGGTGATGGAGGCGTGGCAATCTGCGAGCCCAAACACATGAGAGAGGAGGAGGACTTGGGAGAGGGAGGGCTGTGCGGGGCAAGGTGCAGATCCATGCGCCTCCACTATATATAGGGGTGGAGGGGTTATTTCTTGCCCTCCAAGTCCATTGGGGCGTTGCAAAGGTGGGAAAGAAATCCCATCCTTTCCTTTCCCCACCGTTATTATCCCCCCTTTTAGGATCTTGATCTTATCCTTGAGGATATGATCTTATTCCTTCTAAGGGGATCTTGGTGCACCTTGACCAGGGTGTGGGGCCTTTCCCCCTACCGCGTTCATGTGGGTCCCCCCATGCAGGCCCCCACTCGGAACCTTCTAGAACCTTCCGGTACAATACGAAAAATCCGAACATTTCCGGTGGCCAAAATAGGACTTCGATATATAAATCTTTACCTCCGGACCATTCCGGAACTCCTCGTGACGTCAGGATCTCATCGGGACTCAGAACAACATTCGGTAACCACGTATATCTATTCCCTATAACCCTAGCATCCTTGAACCTTAAGTGTAGACACTACGGGTTGGGAACCATCTTGAACATGACCGAGGCGTTCTCCGGTCAATACCAACGGGATCTGGATACCCATGTTGGCTCCCATATTTCCACGATGATCTCATCGGATGAACCACGATGTCAAGGACTCAATCAATCCCGTATACAATTCCCTTTGTCTAAGCGGTACTGTGCACTCGAGATTCGATCGTCGGTATCTGATACCTTGTTCAATCTGTTACCGAATCTCTTTACTCGTTCCGTAACACATCATCCGTGATCAACCCCTTGGTCACATTGTGCACGATATGATGATGTCCTACGAGTGGGCCGAGATACCTCTCCGTTGCGGAGTGACAAATCCATCTCGATTCGTGCCAACCGCAGACATTTTGGAGATACATAGTGCACCTTTATAGCCACCCGTTCGTTGTGCGTTTGGTACACCAAAGCATTCCCTCATCAGGGTTTTGCAATCTCATGGTCTAAAATGATACTTGACATTAGAAAAGCTTTAGCATCTGAACTACAATCTTTGTGCTAGGCTTAGGATTGGGTCTTGTCCATCACATCATTCTCTAAATGATGTGATCCGTTATCAACGACATCCAATGTCCATGGTCGAGGAACCGTAACCATCATTGATCAGCGAGCTAGTCAACTGAGGCTTACTAGCGACATGGTGTTGTTTATGTACCCACACATGTATCAGTTTCCTATCAATACAATTATAGCATGGGTAATAAGATTATCATGAACAAGGAAATATAATAATAACTAATTTATTATTGCCTCTGGGAATATTTCCAATCTCCCACTTGCACTAGAGTCATAATCTAGTTCACATAGCCATGTGATTAACATTCCACGAGTCACATCGCCATGTGACTAACATCCAAGTTTACTAGTGTCACTAAACTAGTTCACATCATCATGTGATTAAGACTCAATGAGTTACGGGGTTTGATCATGTTTTGCTTGTAAGAGGTTTTTAGTCAGCAGATGCGCAACATTCAGATCGTATGTACTTCACAAATCTCTAGGTCATATTGTAAATGCTGCTTCCA
The DNA here is from genome assembly GCA_021605205.1 of Aegilops longissima. Lineage (NCBI taxonomy): Eukaryota > Viridiplantae > Streptophyta > Magnoliopsida > Poales > Poaceae > Aegilops > Aegilops longissima. Next base: position 30,820,274 of record CM038681.1, on the reverse strand, counting down.
CGCTCCACTTGGAGCTATTACAAATAGTTGCTCCACTATCGTATCCGGTTTGCTACTGAGTCATTGGGATAGGTGTTAAAGCTTACATCGGCGTAACCCTTCGTGAACTCTTTATCACCTCCATAACGAAACATATCCTTATTCCTCTAAGGATAATTTTGACGCTATATGGTGATCCACTCCTTGATAACCTTTGTACCCTCTTGCGGATATTTAGCAAGGCACACATCGGTCGGTACACAACATAGCATCTTGTAGAGCCTACGTCTAAGGCATAGGGGCGACCTACGTCCTTTCTCTCTTTTACTGCCGTGGTCGAGCTTTGCTCTTAACTTCATACCTTACAACTCAGGCAAGAACTCCTTCTTTGGTGATCCATCTTGAACACCTTCAAGATCATGTCAAAAATATGCTCATTTGAAAGTACCATTTAGCGTTTTTGATCTATCCTCATAGATCTTGATGCTCAATGTTCAAGTAGCAATCAGGTTTTCCATTGAAAAACACCTTTCAAATAACCCTATATGCTTTCCAGAAATTCTACATCATTTCGATCAACAATATGTCAACAACATATACTCATCGAGAAATTCTATAGAGCTCACTCACTTCTTTGGAAATACAAGTTTCTCATAAACTTTGTATAAACCCAAAATCTTTGATCATCTCATCAAGCGACATTCCAACTCCGAGATGCTTACTCCATCCTTAGAAGGATGCTGGAGCCAGCATACCTTAGCATCCTTAGGATGACAAAACTTTCGGTTGTATCACATACAACCTTTGTTTATGAAGGCTGGTAAGGAAACTCGTTTTGACATCCATCGCGAGATTTCATAAATGCAGCTAATGCTAACATGATTAAGCGGACTTAAGCATAGCTACGGATGAGAAAATCTCATCGTAGTCAACTCCTTGAACTTGTGAAAACTCTGCCATACAAGTCGAGATTCATAAACGGTGACATTACGTCCCGTCCGTCTTCTTCTTAAAGATCCATTCATCTCGATGGCTTGCGATCATGGGCAAGTCCACCAAAGTCCATGCTTTGTTACGATACATGGATCCTATGTTGGTGTGGTGCCTGCTACAAATCACCCGAGTCATCCGTCACGTCTCAACCACAATCCGCAACCCGGCGAGTCTTCTACAAATGCGAATCATGGGGTAATAATATGTTTAAGTGTTGTACGCTGCTTTTGGTTGCTAATTCTTTTAATAGTTTGGTTGATGATCTTCAATTTGATTCGTGCGAGAAAAGGAAGATTCGTGTGATTTGTATTTACGGGAATTCTTGATGTGGGGGAATGCAACTTCGCTGATTATTTAGTTAGCCGAGGAATCCCAATACCAGCAGGTTGGGGTGTTGGACAAATAGCTGAAGGAGCAGAAGAGGAAGATCGAGCGAAGGTTAAAGCATGATTCCTCGATCATGGCCAAGCAACAGCTTGAGCAGCCTTGACAACAATGAGGAGATGAAAGAGCTTGTGAAGATAATGAGCAAAATCGATGTGCTCTGTGGATGATTGTCTCTTTATTTGGTGTATGTAGCACTTTCGTGATGTATTCGATTAGCTACGACATGAGCACTTCGCTGAAACTAGTAATGAATGAAACCTGTGTAGCAGGCTGTGCATAGTGTTGTGAACATCTAATGATTTCTATTAACGAAATCGGGGGTATCCTTTTGCTCATATAAATATATAGATAGCGGAGGCCTGTGGTCAGCTTTGTTCTCATTCGAAGGCGAGAAAATTGCAGTCCAACAACAAACTATGTCATCAAATTCAAGTTTCACAGCCAAATATGAGTACAATTAAACAACAATGTCATCATGTTTTAGTTGTCATACAATCACCAAACACAAATCAGCATACATAACAAGTGATGTTCTCACAGCAAAATACTAAACAACATGTTCATCGGTTTCAGTTGTCATAGCAAACACAATTTCATAGTAGATAAAAAGCGTCTTCTAACGAGCCGTCGACAAAAGCAATGTAATCATCATCCGCCAGCAGCGTCAACATCTTCGCCATGTGTATTAGTCTGAATCGTAATTCCCCACGGTGTCATCTTCTTCTTCGTCCTCAACGTCCTGAGCGTTGGCTTCTTCTTGATCAACTCTTGTATGTCCCGCCTGACGGACAATCTTTTCAGGCGTCATTGGCGTGATGGTTCTCAAAGATATTAGGAACATATGTGTTATCTTGTACATCAAGAGTGTGTAAGCATCATCTTGTTGTGCAACTTCATTAAGCGAATTCCTCTGCTCAAACCTTTGCAATACTCTCGATCTTCATACGTGCAAATGTGTCTTCCAAGAAAAAAATATGTGTTTGATTTGCCAAAATAAAAGGCTCATTAGTGCGATGCGCCGCCTTGACATTGATGGATTTGAAATAATCATCAGCTACGGGATTTGCGATCTGGAAAACAGGTTATACCAGCGCGACTGCAGAACCACATCGATGATCCTCGAAGCGGAGATATCTGCAAGGAACAATATACATTATGTTAGCATACATTTCAGTTGTCTCTTTATCATCGTATCCGTGCTCATGATGGCACTGTTTTGTCTTCACCTGCCGTCTCGTGCAAGGGTGTTGTGCGCACATCTCCAACACATGAATTCATAATGTCTTACCAGTATCGGGACCCATTGCTAGTGAGTAAAGGGCATCATCAACTGCATGCCCATCCTCCATCTTCTTAACCTATGGTTGAAAGTAGGCAAGCTGATCATCTTATGTACTCAATATATTAAAAAAACGGCAGTGCACTTCAAAAGCTTACATGGTTCTTGAACCATTTCATAAATCCTGCCATAACCAGTTTGTCAATGTTTCTTGGATTTTGTGGCAGTAACTCCTCTTTGTTCATGCTGCACAACATAGTGATTGCGTCAAACATCTAAATATATGAGAATGTGCTACAAGTTTAGTAGATTATGATGTATAAGCTCGATCTTGCACTTACTTGATATAAGGTAGTATCTGGGACAGTTATTCAATATATACCAAACCATTTTGTCCAAATCTTTAGGTTTGTCCTCTTGTCGACTCTTCCCAAACTCCAAACAAATAATCGAAAACATTGAGCCGGGTTGTCTTCACCCACCTCTTTGCTAGCTGATCATTGTTTCAATGTATTTTGAGGAATGTCAGCATTCGAGCAATGTAGGCCTCGCAATGGAACCCTCGGGTCTAGCTCGTTCCTAACATACCCCTTGAAAGTGCCTAAGCCTTTCAATAGGATACATCCAACCATCTCCTTTGGACCTCTAAGTAGTCCTCATTAGATGAACAACCAAATGCACCATCAATCAAAGAAAATTGGAGGATATATCTTCTCAAAAGGTGCATAGGATAGTTGGTATCTTGTCTCTAAGGCGCTCCAAAGCATCATACTATTTCTCTTGAGGTTCCACGAAAATTTCCCAACTCTTGCAAGGCCTGTATAAGTGGGGCTGCCCAATCCTCTAAGGATAAAGGTAAAACCCTTTAAGTGGGGTGGCAGTCATGAGTTTTCAACCCTTGTACCTTGTTTCCATCGCGGCTCTCCTTTTCAGGTTGGAAGCAAATCCATGTGGGAACTCCTGCGTGGCGGACCTCAGAATTCTTTTCTTTTACCTTGTCCAAGAAGGTACACAGCTGGTGCCATATCCCGTGGTTTACCTTCATCTTTTGCAAATCCTTTCAATACCAGGTGTGTCAAATCAATCCTAGATTTTTAAGTATCTTTCCTCTTGCCTTCAATGTTAAAAGTGTGCCGATAATGCTGTCACAATATTTTTCTCGATGTGCATCACATCAAGATTATAAGCCGGAATCCAAATCTTTTTCCAATACTAAGTCCCACAAAGTGGACCTGCGGGTAAACAATAATCTCTCTTCTACCGTGCCACACTTCCTTTTCCCTACCATTACGGATGGTTTCCGGTGTAATATCCTGACCTTCTCTAATTCCACTTGCTCTCGGGCGGTGAGCCTCTTTGGCGCATCAGGTTTTCATGCTTTCATTGAACACATGTCTTTGGTATTTTCTAGGATGCGGCTTGTCCTTGGCAAAGGAAGCGGTGTCAATGTAACAGATCTTGCTAAGTATTGCGTTTTGGGAAGATTCCTGTCTGTGAACACACATTGTAACCATGTGTGATTGGACATAGTGCCCAAAGCCGGATAATCATGGATGCACCAAATTACAACAAGGCAGAAAGAAATCAGCTAGTGGGCTGCTATATAGGTCTCGGTGAGAACACCCTTAATTGTTGAAGTTCCTCCAAAAAGGCTCCATGAACAAATCAAAATCCTTTCCGGGACTTTTGGACCTGGGATGAGCAAAACCATCATGTAGTTTGATTCTTTGGTGCAGACATTTGGAGGCATGTTGTGGGATAACAAGCAGGCCACATGCTTATGTGGGCCGGTCCAAATGGGTTAAATCCATCGAAGCTAAGCCAAGTCTAATGTTTCTGGAATTAAAAACTCTTTGTGTTTATCATTGAAGCTTTTCCACTCACTACCATGAGATGGATGGCTCATTACATTCGATCCTTGCTCCTGGTTCCTAGAATGCCACAATACATCCTCTCTTGTTTAGTTTCATGAAACAACCTCGGCAATCTTGGTGTAATTGGAAAATGTCTCGGAACATTAGAGAACCCTCTTCACAACATTGCCATCTTTCCATCTTGATGATTTGCATTTGGGCATTCACTTAAGTTGGCATAATCCTTGGAGCAGAACACAATTATTCTTACAAACATGGATCATATCATATCCAATTCCAACTGCATGAAGGAAATTCTTTATTTTTTTGTAGGTGTGTGGCAGCTCGAGGCATTCTGGGAAAGATTTGCGGAAGCAGCCAACATCGCATCGAATGATTTGTTGGTCATCGCTCGATGTCTTCACGAAGAAAGGTGACCATAGCTGAGAATCTTGACAGCTTATTTCACAGGGGTGACAACGTTGCATTGTTCAACATGCGGGCCCACGTTTTTCTTCTGCGGTGAAAGTTCACGGAATGCCGAGCATTTGTAGCATTATTTCAATGTTGGTCAAACTCATGGCTCCGACCACCACCTCCTCCTCCTCCTCTTCCACAAGCATCGAGGCAGATCAAGATGGTGATCTGCTGCTTCCCGTAGTCAATAACATTGGCGTTCACAGCTTCACCATGATGAACCCACCTAGTATATGTGACCGACATCCCATACAAGTGTAGATGATTTTCCACAGTTGACGGGTCTTGTAACTAAATTCATACAACTGCTACAAGCAGAGCACATCTGATTTTGGACCACCGTACTCAGCTCGATAAAGTTCATGAAGTTTTCAACCCCTCGACATATGCAGCGGAGAATCTTGACGAAGTTATCCAAGTCCTGTCCATCTTTGAACATACAATTTGTTCTTCTACTAGATATTACAGGAAAAACATATATGCTTTTTATGAAGTCCAGAAAAAAAATACCTAGGTCGATGTCTAAAGCTATGGCAAGATATTTGGGCGGCAGATCTAAGTAACGAATATATGTAAAGCTAATTCAGCAAACAGATTTGAGTGCTAAATTATGGCAAGCTGTTTCGCGTCAATGAGCCGAGCACACAGCCATCGAACTATCGAAGGCCATCGCAGCAACAAAGATCTAGTATAAAGCGGTGTAGAGTTATTTCACCTAACAGATTGGCTACTAGACCATGGCAATCTCCAATAAATATATGGCAGGATATTTTAGCAACTAATCCGCCTTGGCATGCCATCTGCTAAGCAGATTGAGTGCGAACAGGGCAAGAAGCTTCTTAAGCGAGCATATTGACGATAAACTACTTGACAAGCGGTGAGATTAATACGTCTATCAGCTAACATTCAGCCTACACCGACATGAGCGGGGCCTCACTCTAGAATGCGGCCGTGGGAGAAGCTGAATGCCGTGCGTCTCCACGAACTCGCCCGGTTGCGGCCTGACGCCGTCGCCTCCACAAACGTAGCCGGTGGCGGCCGGCTAAGGCGGCATTCTCGAGGCGTCTTGTGGGGCGAAGAATCGCCGTGCTTCCCTTACGAACACGGCGCGGGCGTCCGCGGGGGGCGGCTTTGGCGGAGCGAATGTAGTGGAGGGGCGGGGAGGGTTTGGGGAATATTTGGCGAAGCCGGTTGAATCAATTTGGGGGATTTTGTGTGGGGAGGGTATTTTTACGGTGGGCGGGAGTTTAGGCGCATGGTCGGTTTCTCCAAGTGCAGTCCCGTGTCGGTGAAGAGCAAGGCAAGCGCGTTCCGTTTGCGTGAGCCGTGTGCAGGACCGAATGTGTGTGGGATGCAATGCGCCGCGAAGTGCTGTGAGTGCCGCCTTTTTCCTTTTAAACTAGGTGCCGCCCCTCAAAAAAATGTTGCTTGCGATCCATCGATACTACTACTAGTAATCCGGTAATCCCGACTAAAGCAGTAGCGACGGGTCTTTTCCAGCGATAGGCTGGGAGGTTGGCTTAGTTGGGTTTTAGATTTGTCTCGGTTCAATAAAAGCAGAGTTGGTGATGATGGTGTGCTGTCATCCTCAATATAGGCCGTCGATCTATATCTAACGGATAGGAAGGAAACTATGACAATTTACCGCCTCCTCTCCACATTTGGATAAGGCTTTCCCTCGTTCATCCTTTTCTCCCACAAGATCTTGATCTTCCGTGCACTAATAATTCTACAATATGTATATTATTGTGAAAGTTCATATACACCAGCGAGATTAATGCAAACATGACAGATTTTCATTACATTTGAAATTTTATAAACAGAAAAATAAAAAACCCGACCTAAACCTATTCTCGGCAGCGACGGCGTCCTCCATCTGCGATCTCTATTGCGAGGCGGGTTCAAGACCCGTGAAGTGAAGGTGCGGTCTCCGGCGAGAAGAGTAGAACACGGGATACGGACCGGCCAGGTTGGCACACCATGCCTATCGCCTCCATGCCTACTCATCCTCGGAGGAGTCCCGACCTCGGCGGTGCGGACGTTGGGCGGCAAGTAGGGACAGCGTGGCTGGCGGTGCTCCCGCTCGTGCGCCAGCGTAACCACCGCTTGTCTTGATCGCGTCCGTGTCGGCTACACCGCTATTGCGTCGCGAGGCGACTTGGCGGCGGCGACCTCGAGCTTCATCCCGAACAAGCTCTCCCGAGGCGTTTGCACTTGCGGTCATGGCGGATGTGGTGTCGGTAGGAGGACAATGCGCTATGGTGTGGAGGTTAGCTGGGCGTTGCCGCTTTAAGTAGCGCATTACGGTGAGGCCAGCGTCCGGGTGCGCCATTAAATCGCGGAGTTGTTTCCTCGGGCGCGAGCCTCTTAGACGACATATGAGCAGACGACATGAATGCGGGCAGCTGGCGCGGCTGAGGAGCATACCACCTTGACGGCGCAAGGGGCGAGGCTTTGGTGTGCCGGGGTAGTCGAGTTGCGGTCGTGGCAATGTTGGAGATGCCCTTTTCTCAAATCACGATCCCGCATGTCATCGAAAAAGCAAAGACGACCGGCATGGTCTTAGGTCAGAAGGATGCAGTTGGCGCGATACACCACTCCAGCGACGGCGTCGCGGCACCCGTGCATTCGCGCGAGCGGGTGTTGGGGTGTGTTTGGATTGTGGCCAAAGTGCACCTTACTAAATTTTTGGTCATGACCCAATGATTGGTCTTTTTTTGGATGGTTGCCATTTCTTTGGCATGCCAATGAACTCTAGCCAACTCTAGTTCATTTTTCTTGCCAATGTTGGCCAAATCATGGGCAACCAATACCTCAACCAAAATTTTGGCTACCCAATGCTTTGATGGGGCAACCTTGGGCACAAACCAAACATACCGTTGGTCGTGCCACAGCACAAACGCCATCCTCGGCACACTGAAACCGACCAGAGGCGGTCGCTCACCGCGGTCGCCGTGTGTCGCTCACCGCGGTCGCCGTGTCCAGAGGCGGTGCTGGAGCTGCGCCCCATTGTTGGCCCCAAAGACCCACATGAACGGTTGTCGTTGGCGAGGAGGTCGTGGGCCAGCTCCTCCATTGGACTAGTCTGCGCTCGTCGTCCGGCGGTGTGCCCCCATGTCGGTTTCCCTGTTTTCCGGCCATATTGAGCGTCGGTGCTCGCGTTCGCATGGGCCTTTCACTATGTAGCCAAGAGACAACTTATTGTTTATTTGATCCGTTCAAGTGTAATCATGTGGCGTTTGCTTATTTCTCATTCCTCTCAACCCTCTTCTCCATCGATCATGTCACCCTCGAGTCGAGTCCATCCTCCGCATGCCTCATTTGAACATTCCCGAGTATCATTGCATGTACCCACCTAGTCCTCTTTCAATAGATCTCGGACCCGAGATGAAATCGAGAGGAGCAGTGAAACACGTGATACCTAAAGCGGATTCAAAATCGAACCGGTGACCATAGCATCCATAAATCATATATAAAGGGTATTCAATGTTCATTTCGTTTTGAGCGTACAATATACTCCTCCTATCCTTTCTACCTTACATATAAGTTTTATGTGTAGTCAAAGTATCTCTACTATGATAAAAAGGTATCAACATTCAACAACGCCCAATCAATATTGTTAGATTCGTATGTACTCCTAGATTTGTACTCGAGATGGTTTCCAATTTGACTATTGACAAGATTAATAGTACTCCTTTCACATAGGTGAGTAAGTCATCTTAGGCTGTGCACGTGACCAATGAGGAGGAAAGCGAGAGACATTAATGTTGATTTGCTAATTAATAGTATTGCATGCAATGAACTAACCACTGCATGTCATGTTTGATAGTCTCAGGTCATTAAAGCATGCACACCCTCATCTTATTGGTTCATATGTCAAGAAACAAAAGCGAGGTAGAAGTTAATGCACGCGCCTCGTGTTTTGGGATTATTTGGTTTCGTAAGATGACTTACACACCTAGGCGGAGGTACATGAGATGTATAATGTGAAAATTATATCATTGGAAACTCCTTTCACATCTGAAATTGACCATATGCTTTGTGTAAGTTGCATGTCATTATTATTACTCTAACATTTGGTCAAAGTTAGCCTCGAAAAGCATTAGACCCTGTATGCTTTGTGTAAGTTGCATGTCATATATTATTACTCTAACATTTGTGTAAGTTGCATGTCAATATTATTACTCTAACATTTGGTCAGAGTATAGTGGAAGTGGATCCTCTAATGTAGGTATCCCTGCCTTACCCTCCTTTCGTTCACTTCTTGGCGGACCCCATGCACTAGGCCCGCATTGGTTACTCAATGGGTTGACCACGTCGAGGATCCTCATCCGTAGTATACTCCTTTATTTACCGCATAAGCGGAGGGTAGTGGTATAATAAATGGCGGGCGGGGAGGAGGAAGGGCGTCGGTTTGCTCTCAACTGCGGTCCCTGGCGGCGAAAATGCAAGGCAAGCGCGTTCCATTCGGTGGCGGCGTGGAGGTCCAGCGTGCGGGCTGCTGAAGCGCGACAAGGCGATGTACAGTCAAAACCAATTGACGGTCGTCACGAACCACTATTCACACAGAACCTTGCTGCTCGGCCTCGCCAGCCACTTCCCTAAACAACACCAAATCTCAGCCCATTCCCCACCTTTGATCCCTAGCCGCATCAAGCGTCCCCAAGTTCGCGGAAAGCCATAGTGCGCGCAAGATCACTTACTACAAGATCTTGGCGCGGGCGCGCGCGAAATCGGCGGCGGTCGGCGCCTGAGACCTCCGTTCCCAAGCTCACTGCGGCGGGCCAATCCCGAGTTCTCGGAGCCAAGCTACGAGGAGGAGGAAGCCGATCAATGTTCACTGCGGAGTCGGCGCGAAGGCCCCGATGGGTATGAGACAATGGGCGCGACTTTGTGCGGCGTCGAGTCCCCATGGTGCAAGCGGACCAGTGGTTCAAGATGGCGATACTAAGGAGGACCGGAGGCGGAGGCTCAACTTCGGCGGGCGCGCGCATGCCGCTGCCATCGAGGCTCTCCTGCGGCGGAACCGGATGTCATGGATGTGAACAGGCGGCGGAGGCTCAACTTGAGGCGGAGGCGCGGATGCCGCTGCCATCAAGGCCCTCCTGGCGGAACGGATGTCACGAGAGATGAACGGCGGCGAGGCTCGACTCGGCGGAAGGCGCGGATGCCGCTCTCGCAGCGCCCTCCTGCGGCGGAACGAAGTCCTGGACTTGAACCCGGATGGCGAGGCTCGACTCGGCGCGGGCGCGGATGCCGCTCTCGCCGCCCCTCCTGGGCGGAACGGAAGTCCGGACTTGAACCGGCGGCGGAGGCTCGACTCGGCGGGCGCTGGATGCGCACTGCCATGAGGCCCTCCTGCAGGCGGAACGGGCGTCCTCGACTTGAACGGGTTGTGCTCTCGTCCGTGCAGAGCGCCCTGCGCTCCGCTTGAGCAGTAGCTGGAGGCCGAGGACAACCACGGTGCGGAGACACCGTCGGCAGCGATGGCTGGTTCTTCGCCGGCAGCCAAAAGGCAGCGAGGCTGTCTCTTTCCACGAGCTGTGATAGTTTTTCTTTATGTTGTTGTTTTTATTATTATGGATCTTTTGCTATGTAAAAACATACTATTTGTTAGAGTCTACCATTTCAGGCGGTTGGATGAATATCCTACGTCTCCTAACCCTTCTTTCCTTCTTCCTCACCTCTTCTTCTTCCCCAACAGACCACCCTTCGGGCCGTCGGATACTCGGTTGTATAAACATACTCTATGAGCGAAAATTATGTGTCAGCGATAGGATGGCTGAGTTTGGTTTGTTCACAGACAGCCGTGTCGATGGTCGTTCCTTGGTTGGGTTTGCGGCGTGCAGGAGGCGAAGTGTGAGGTGTGGTGCGACCTGACAGCCTTGCATAAGTGTACCTCCTTCTCATTTGAAAACTTTAGGCAAGCTTTGCAAAATGTGTGGCGAAGTTTGGCAATGCAAGGCCTAGACCCAAACAGGATAATCGTACTACCTCTGTCGGGTTTATTGGTCCCCATTGTATTTAGTGCCAAATTTTGACCATATATTAAACTAAGAAAATGTTCACGCATGTCACCAAACATTATATTTTTCAAAACTATGTTCAAATACGAATCAATGAGATAATTTTCTTGACATGCATTAACATTTTGTTAGTTAAATCTTTAGTCAAAATTTGGCACAAACTATAAAGGACCTATAAACCGGGCAGGTAAACATACTAGGAATACTAGTGTTAAAAAAGAAAGGCGGGGTTTTCCTTGATACAAATCCTCGTTTCACGTGTCAATTAATCGTTTTTTCTCGAAAGACCAAAGAGCTAACCATCTCACTCCTCATCGCTTGATCAATGCAGCGCCATGCAAAGCGAACCTTCTCACTTCGCATGCATGCAGGGATATTAATGTCCTAGTTGCTAACCCCATCAATTTTGCCTCAATTAGTGTTAGTGGCCCTTTGCAAATTGTATTTTGATATACTGGCCTTGTGTACAAAAAATGGAGGTAGTAACATATTTGAATTCCTTGCCCATTCGGTGGCGTCGTGAATTTTTTTTGTGGTTTGGCAAAGTGCTTTCGACGGAGAACACCATTGAGGAGACCACGGTAAGTCGTTTGCAAGTGCCTTGCAAGCGAGACAACCGCCTTATTTGCATCCAGGAAGTCCTTTACTAGTACAACTACTAGGAGTACTAGTGCGGTGAGATGGTTTCTCGAAGAAGACAATGGAGAAGCGGAGTCAGCGGAGAGTGAAATGATAGTTGCTTCGTCCGTGCTTTGTGATTTGCGCCTCACTTGCTTTGTGATTTGTGATAGAAGGGACAGGGAGTAGACTCGTGCTCTATCTGTTACTACTCCTACATGCGTCCAAGCATGGGAGAAGAGGAGAGCGTTGCATTTTCTATTCCTTCAATCAATCAATCAGGAGCTTGGTTCCATATTTTTGGCTTTAGCGCCGTCCATAATGGTTCCCACGATGCCAAAATCTATTTTCACATTTGGCTACACATTGTGGATGCCCTTAACCGTACCACTTGGTTTTTCTCTGTGCTATCTATACAAATCTCAATTATATTGATCTAAAAATTATAGAATCAAAGATTAGAAAAGGAGGTGATTTTGCGCTGGATGGCGGGGAGGTTTCTTATTTTGGAGGGCGTTGTCTGGCGGTTTGCTAACATGAGATCCACGTGTGGTGCTTTATCAAGCTGATCCGCATTCCACATGGCCTGAGCAACAGCAGAAGCAACACGTGGTTAAGTTGAATAAGATGAGGAGAAGCGACCAAGCTGATCCACGTCCCATGAGGCAGAACAGCGGCAGAAGAAACCGTGGTTAAGTTGAAGAAGATGAGGGAAGCGGATTCACAGAGTGAAATGATGGTTGCTTCGTCCCTCAACTTCTTCTTTTAGCATTATTACCGTCCCTCCAACTTAACTGCGGGAAAGGTGCAGCTTTGTGATTTGCGCCTCATTGCTCATTACTACGCTGGCGCCATGGTAGGGTGCTTCACCCGGCTGCTCGCCTGTATTCGGTATGTACGTGGACTCGGTAGCTTGATGTCCCACATGTCGGTGAAAGGGACTAGAAGATTTATGAAAGCGGCGCTCCACTTTCTGACGGAGGTAGGCGACCTGACGGCCCGATGAACTGTCACTTGTCTTGTATAGTACTATAGTTTTGCTGTTTCATACGATCCATCGATACATACCGATTAAACAGGAAAGGCGGGATTTTTCCCTGGTAGATAATCTTGGCCATACATTTCAAAGGCAATTTTAATGTATGCAAACTGAATAATTATAAGTAACAATATGATATCTAGTAAAACTAAAAACACATATGATTTTTGTGTTAGAGTGTAGTAGTAGTGCTGTATTGCATAGTTGTTAGATGTAACATGCGAGCGTGTAGAGATGTAGTTTTGGAGGGCCTACGGAGAGAAAAGCGTAGATCAGTCACGAACTTCAGAATAAGCTGATTACGGTCACTATATACGTTTTGCGGCGATTATCCGGTCACTTGCTCACAGTTCAAGGTCGGATTGCACTCTGTTGACCGGCCAAATAGTCTGCGTGGCGCCATGTTGACTAGTTAAATTGACCACGTTCCTTGTCGGTCCCACTTGTCGATTCGCATAGGGAAAAGGTCGGATAAACACAAATTTCGCGTAGCGACAACGCTCCAACCCGTGCTGGGAATCACCTGGTTGTGTATGTATGCATCGGGGCCTGATGTGTGCGCATGCATGTGTAGGTTGATGCACTTGGCGTGAGAGTGTGTGTTGGTCGTGTGGTGTACTGGTGTGTGCATGCATGCGTGCGTTTGTGCGTGTGAGTGTTGCGTGCGTGCGTGGCTGCTTGTGTACGTGTGAGTGTTGCGTGCATGCGTGGGTGCATGTGTTTGTGTGAGTGTTGCGTGGATGGAGTTCGTGTCCATGCGTGCGTGTGTGTATAATCACCACACCATCTCGTGTGTTAAAAGCAGGCGCCTCAGCATACCAATACAAAGGCCACCTTGTCCGCTGTGCCCTGGTCATGACTTGCACCACCGTCAAAATATTTTTTGTCCTTTGTTTTCATTCTTACTAGCAAGATACCCGTGCGTTGCACGTAACATCAAGATGCATTTGTATGACTTGTTTATCTTGTGAGAGAAAAGGATGAGCGAGGAAGGCCTTATTTGCAAATGTGGAGAGGTGTGTGGGTACCTTTTGCAAAACTGCCATAGTTTCTTTCCTATCCGTCGGATATAAATCGGACGACCTATATTCAGGATGGTAGGACACCATCATCACCAACTCTGTTTTTATAAGAGTGTATTTTATGTATTTTATAATAGTGTAGATGTAGAGTAGATACAAAGTTGACGGTGGGCACGATGTTAGTGAGATAATGTGATTCAACACTAGATTAGGTGCCACGTGGAGCGTTCAACTATCAACTAGTCATGTCATGAGCAAATACAAAGTTATGCGGTGAGCCCGTGACTGTATAATAACCACTAAGCGTAAGCGGTGACCGTAATGAGTGGATCATGAAGTCCAATGTATGTATCGTGCTTTCTCTTCAAATACAATGATCGTCATTGCATATATCGCGAGAGAAAGATGAAACAGCGTGAATTTTCTAGGGGCTTACTTTTAGAGGACATGGAGATAGTTTTGTGTGCATACGTGAAAGGCGTACAGGGGGTATCCGATGGAGAGAGAGATGCTCTTCGTTTCTCTTTATTATGACTAACTTTGTATATAGTATAAAAATATACAAATTCACAGGTCTTGGAATAAATATCATTGTGGGCACAATGCAATGCAAATTAGCGTTAGTACTCCTCCATATAACTTTGTAATGTTGTATATATGTAGAAACTCTAAAATAATTTTTGGCCACACTTTATTCAAAAGGAATGTTGTATCGAAATAAGCGTGAAGAGGGCTTTTTAGATCAATGGAGTGCGTGATGTAACATGTGTGAATGTGTAGTTGATGCATTTGGCGGGGCCTAGAGAGGTATGTGTGTGTATTACGTATTCGAGAGAGGCATGGATAGAGGGCCGGCAGGGGGAGATAGCACGAGAAATGAGGGTGGTCTAGAGAGAGAGAGGCGAATATGGCGTCCGACAAGAGATTCCATTCCCTTGAGTGTGTATATGCAAGGGGGAGGAATAGAGGCACCGGAGAATTTTACGTGTGTGTGGTGTTTGTGTTGGTATGTGTGGGTGTGAGAAGATAATGAGGCGTGGGGGCAGAGGGTGTGTCACCGCGTGAGTCGATGGGTGGTGAGGCCCTTTGTTCGGTTCCGTCCTGCGCCACGTTGGTGGCCCATGACACATTTAGGAAGACCCATGGATGACTAGTCATACAAGAAAAGATAGCAGAATTGTGAAGGACTCTGTGTCCCTTGACAAAGCCGGCTAGGATTTGTAACCCTAGGTTCTCGGACTAAGGTAACCCTCTATCTCGATATTACTATTCATCAACCTAACTTTAAGGGGCATCCTACAGAATGCTCTGCAAGAATCATACTAAATCGATTAGGAAGAGGTGTGAGATAATGCGTGAGAGATAGGCGTAAAGATAATGTGCGTACATGAGACATGTAGGCAGGTCCATGTATATAGAAAGATCGATGAGGATTGTGCGTGTGTATGTTTGCGAGAGGAAGAGTGCTTGTGATAAAGGTTAGTGAAAACAGTTGTAAATGGTTACGAGAGGAGGGAGGTTATATCTAGAGAATGTGTGCGAGAAAGACACCTCGGGAGAGAGTGTGTGAGCATGTGTGAGAGACCACCGATGGAGAGTGAAACTACGTAAAGACTGCTCTACACATTGATTAAAGATATAAATTGTATCAAATATTAGGATGGGATCATGATATTTGCAATTAGCGTAAGGCGGTCATTGATCCATCGGACATCTAGATTCTATCGAATTTGAGCATGTCTATGTTATTATTGACACAATTGATCCACATAGTTAGTATTTTGAACTCCAGACAATGCATCGCTTTAGCAATCGAATATAAGCGTGAGTATAGTTCATGTTGTGTGTGTAAAGCACATTATACATCCGAAAGTTACACAATGGACATTTATAAATAGCTACCCATGAACTAGTATACATTTGACTTCAACCTAAGGTGGTTTAAAAATATCGAATTCAACATGAAGTCCATTCAATTATTTGAATTTGATATCATGGCATTTTAAACCATACCTAAACTATGGGGTACCAATCTTTGCTCTGATTTTGTACATAATAGCATATGTAGTGCGTGTACAAAATAGATTCAAATTAGCTCCTCCATTCCAAAATAATCGTAGTTATAGGATTTTCAAGTGTCAAAATTCAAAAGGAAGCGGATGATTTAATGAGGTTTTCAAACATACAAGGTCAAATATAACGTTGTCTATTTAGGTCAATCCTCATAGTTCAAGAGTACTCTAGCGTGAATGCTTGTGTTTCAAAATTTGAGCGAACCACCAAAGAGCCTCTACTACTTGAAACCGCGTGAGACCAATGTTTGGTAGTACAAAATTACTTTTCTAATAACTCCGACCTGTGAAACCTACCGGCCCGGCGTCCAAAGGTCTAAACGGGGTAGGTTTGTAGCTTCATCTAGGCATCGCAACCGCCTCCGAAAACATTCATACACAATGGCCGCCTAAGCACACATGCTGGCGGCGAAATCGCTCCGCCCACTATTTGGGACACGTGGGATTACCATCCTACCCCGACCATGATGGTCCGAAATTTAAGAGGGGAAAAGTTTGTACATTTCCCA